>OX595839.1:7220523-7866078 GCA_951392215.1 Epirrita christyi | reverse complement strand
TTTTGCAGCTTTTAAACCAGCAGATCCCCATCCCGCAATCCACACGCATCATCACGCCCCAAGGGACTATAGTGACACACAACCAGCCAGCTCACCAGATGGCCCAGCAACAGACCAGTGTGCCTCAGAGCCAAAACGGGCCAATGCCGCAATCGAATGTGCTGCCCAGCATACAGCACCGAGCCTCACCTCACCCACAACAGGTTCAGCAAGTTAAGGTAAAGGTAAGTGAAGGTAATGTTAAGACATAGTTGCTTCAATCATGATAGGTTCATTCAACTAATGACTCTCATAAAGCCTTACATTATTATTAGTTTAATAGTTACATTATCAAGCAGCTTAGTTTTCTTGTAAAACACGCCTAAAACACAAACTAGACGTCTGGAAGCAAGTGTTAAAAAATGCGCGGTAGAGAGTGACAGGAACAATGCTAAGTATTATAGTACGTTCAAATACTCGTGGCCGATGGTGGCATAAATCATCAGCTTGCTAGTGTCGGGCACATGGGACAGGGATTATCAATAGTTCCGGTAGCCGCTTTGCTCGATGAACGACTCCCGGCGGCCGTGGCGGGAGGAATCAATGCCATATTCCACAACCATTAGGGTTTGTTTTGATGTTCTGACTTTTTGCCAAAAAAACTTGTTGTGTATGTGAGCCACGTGGTAAGATAGGTCACGAAGATATCCGTCTTCCAGGGCCCCAATTCTACTAAACAAATTGTGTTTAAATTGTTAATGAATTATCACAAAATTGACATTTTTGACACTTTTCGTATCGAAAAAGCTTAGAAAAAGTGTCAAAAGTGACCATTTTGAGGTAATTCATTAATTAATTGTTTGAATTTAAACACAATTTGTTTAGTAAAATTGGGGCCGTTCTTGTATACTATATGATTTATATTGGTACTAGATAACTGTACAATACATTACATAGATATATATTTTTTATTATACTTACATAAAAAATACCCAGAACACCCTGAACAAATATCTGCAGATCCTGCAAATATTTGTTCCGAGGCGGGAATCGAACCCGCAACCTCCTGCGTCGCAGGCGAACCTTCGCCCGCCGCACCACAGAGCTCGTATATAACCTGCCCATTGCCACTTCTACTTGCTAATTTTGAGCCCCCAGGAAGGAAAGTAGCTCAGGTGGATAATTGACTGAGTTATGTCATCCTTACTTTTTATATGTATAGAAATATTCATAGAACAAACTGTGTACCATTCCCCTCTAAAAAGCTTCTTTTATTTTACTAAAAACAGTGAATAAAAAGCATTTATAATGACTGTTTTGTAGTTTGAATTTAGAACACACCAATATATTCAACCTCCTTGCTCAAAAAATACTCGATACAAACTCTTTGTGCGAAGAATGCTCAACATATAAACTCCTTGTGCAAATAACTCTACGAGATTTGATTGGTCGACATTTTGGACAAGAAGAAAACTGCATTAGAATAAAACTGTTTTGTGTTCTTGGCTGTCATTAGTAAATTGGCGCTATTTTTATTTTAATAGGTACTGTAAGTTATACGAGCACAAAGTTCTGTGTTATAAATCGATTGAAAATGCATTCAAGTGATGAAGAAGATTGTGTTAACACCTATGAAAGAGAGGGCGGCCGATATAGTAGAAATCTTGCTACTCAACAAATCACGACTAGTTTACATCAAAGCCTACGATGAGTTTTGCAAAATATGTAAAAAGGAAATTCGAGCTTCTGGCACATTTTCAAAGTCTGTTTTCCTAACTTAATTTTAGTAATTGTTCCAATTTTAATGTGCGTTTTAGTTTATGTAACCTTCCTTTTTTCTTCATTAAATGTCTATTTTCGCTTAAATCTTTCCTTTTCTCGTAGTCAACTTGGAGAACTTATACTACGAGAAAGGACTCTAACGACTGAATCGCGTAGCGAGTGATTCAGTGATGAGCGGTCTTATAGCTTTGTAGCGATTTCTCGCAGACAACCTTTTTAGTTACATTACAATTTTGAAAACAAGTGAAATGTTACAATGTTTAAAATTTTTACTTACATTATATTTCTAACGTTTTTTATCGTCATTAGCACGACATGAGTACAACTCAAACCCTTGTTCAAAATTAATCTATTTACAATAGCCGCCATTCTCATCATCCATCAATCCTTTGCTTATTTTATTTTTACTATAATTTGCTACTCTATAAAAGGGTACATTGCTTGCAGTACTATTATTTCACACTATATTTTCACACAAAGGTTGTCGCACAGACAAACGCTGGCGACATGGACGACCTAGAAGAGAGTATTACCGCTGCTATAGTGCAGAAGCACCAACCGACGCCCACGGATATGACACCTCAGCAATTCCATTCTCCCTCTCCGGCAATGCGACCAAACCTCGCAACAACCTCACAGGGACTGAACTTCAACACGCAGCATTACCAGCAGATGGCTTATGAACAGCATGCCCAGCATCCGCAGACGTTGACCCAGTTGCTGATGGAACCCGATCCGGATGAGGACAGGCAGGTGGTGACTCTGAATACGGGGCAGAGGATCACACTGGCTGAGTATAAACGGTTGCAACAGACCCCGAGGACACAAGTACAGCAACAACAGCAGGCTAGGTAAAATTTTACAAGCTTATTTTATTTAACTAATTAATGGTAATGTATGTAGGTTCTCGAGTGGCGACCACAAACCGGACGAAGCGGTAGAGGAAGGCCCTCCACTCGATCGACTAAATACATAATAACGTCGCAGGAAGTCGGTGGATGGAGACGGCTCAAGACCGTTCGTCGTGGCATTCTAGGGGGGAGGCCTAAGTCCAGCAGTGGACATACATGTTGCTGCTGATGATGATAATGATATGCATGTTTTGGGTAAAACATTTTGCAAGCCAATCTTGAACCACTTCCCGATGCCCGATTAAGCCGAGATTTCGGATACTTGTCCAGTAGGGGTGACTACATTAAGGGGATAGCAAGCTGATTTGATGATTATGACTGAATGTCAAGTAAAGTTACCTAAGTAAAAAGTTTGAAATAAACCACATAATATACAGTGCTGGTTGAAGCCCTGGCTCCTGAACTAGCGTTAGCTGTATGTCAGGAGTCAGTTTCTTCCAACTTTTGGGATGTGTGCAATTCTCGATGCGTACTAAATACCGGCCTGTTTGAGGCTATTGTGATCTAGCGGTTCCGAATACAAATTATAAGTTCCACATCAACTTTGGTAAAACGGAACACTGGGTCTCGCTCTGGTGTTTGTCTCTCACAGCCACCCAGAGCTAAACGGTATTAGCTAGAGATTTGAAATGTCACAGTTAAAACTTGTTATGATCGCGTATCAGGTTTTAAATGTGGTTTAATAATTCAGATATGTAGGGGCTATGAAGGGTCACTCCCAGCTGTCCCATTGGATTTTGTCACATATTTTTACCACTCAATGCTAACAAAATTTCACCTCGTTTGTCTAGGGAAAGTGGAAGGCAAACGTTAGTAAGAAGCAAAGAGCAGCCGAGGCCTGTTCAAAGAGTACAACCGATGCAAACTCAACAACAAGTCACACAACATGGTATGTTATAATATCTAACTTTACTTCGTACCGGACCCCTCAGTATAATAAGGTCCCCCTCTCAATGTACTAATGACATTTGAATGGAAGCAGGAAGTTGATGGAGGCCGCTCATGCCCGTTTGTCGAGGCATTCCATGGAGAGGCATTTCTCCAGCGGTGGACTTCTATAGGCTAATGATGATGAACTCTTCTAATGAATATTTAACATAAAGTACAAGCTTAAAAGTAGCTGTTTTTGGAGAGAGCTATGCTCGGAAGTAACACTACGTGATTGGATCCGAAACGAGGAGATCAACATAAGAACTTATGCCTAGATCTTTTTTTTAAAGTTTGAAAGATAAGTTGGTTTAATCTCATTTTGCAAATCGTTTTCAGAGAGCAACGAAGCGCAAGCCCAGGGCCCTTCAGAGCAGGCAGCAGAAACTCAATCCGCGAAAATGTTGATATTCCTACAGAATGGAGAACAAAGACTTATTACATTTACACTACCTAAAGAGAGTTGTACGCTTCAAGAAGTTCTTGAACAGGTTTGTGAACTGTTCTATTCTCTTGCTAGATCTGTTATATTTTTTGGATTGATCTATTCCATTGTCTGGTTTGGTTAAAATCTTGCGAGACGTCTCATTTTGACGCAGTTCCTGTTATCCGATCAAGCTGAAGTTTTGCATAATACATCAAGTTCCTGATGACAATTCAATCTAATGGTCACAGCGGGTTGATTAAATGATGGAGACGGAAAGTCGACAATGAAACTCCTCGATGGTTAATAGGAGGCTGGCAGTGATTGAGCTCATTTTAATCAGCTCGCTGTTCCAAATACTTCTTGCACCAAAATCAGCCCAAATATAAAAAAAACGGGTTCGATTCCCGCCTCGGGACAAATATTTGTACGATCTGCAGATATTTGTTCAGGGTGTTCTGGGTATTTTCTATGTATAATAAAAAAATTAAGTATATCAGTTATCTAGTACCCATAACACAAGCTCTGCTTAGCTTGGGGCTAGATAATGTTGTGTGAAATGTCCAGCATTTATTATTTATTTATTATTAACTATTTATTTGTTTATTTGAGCAAGTGAATTTGTCACGTTACTCTAAATGTACTCCTGTGTTTCAGGTCAATGTTCCCTTTTCTGAGGACACCCATATACAATGTATGCAGAACACCAGTAGTGAAATAGATTATTTTGTATCAGTAGGATCTACCACTAGGATTGAAGAGATGCTAGAGAACCATCCGGTTAGTATGACTCCTTGCTACTGTTATCTCATTACCTGACTGGATAAAACGGGCTATGTTTACTGAGCATGTGGTATATGGCTCGATGGAATTGTAAGAATCGAGTGACAAACGTAGGGTACATGAAGTTTTTAAAAAAAAACAAATATATTGTTTGCTAGCCGTAGTATTATCTCACATATAAATATAGCTTCTCAACACAGTTTTATGGGTATATACAAAAGAAAGATATTGATTAGATGATTTTGAAAAGTATATTATATAAAGAATTATTCTAATAAAACTGCAGTTGAGCTTATCCAGTTTTTTTTGCTACAACAGTTGATTAAATTCTTCAAAGTGCTCAAAAAATGTGGGAATATCATGAAATGATTGAAAATCTCTCAGAATAAAAACAATTTATGATCAATGCAAAAATGCTTATTTATTTTTACTTTTTCAGATGTTAGTGGGAGATATTAGTAGTAGAAGTTCACCAAGTGTAATGTCCCAACCGCAGAGCAGTGAGATGTCTACTCCAGAGAAATCTCAGTCCTCCTCTGATACCGGTATGTCATCTTTTTAGGCTTCCGTACCCACAGGGTGCCAAACGGGACCCTGTGGTACGTATTTTATTTTTATTTTATAATTTGAGGAAAACTTACAGCTAACATAATAATCAAAAACACATGTAAGAGTTACAAAGTATTCCAAAAGCCAATTACAAGTTTCCAAGACTAATAACAAGTTGATGACTTCAACTGTTTAACTATCACGGTTCATAAGGTACAGCCTGTGGGGTCAGCACGAATAATTTACGTTACCAAGACGAGACGATCGAAAATGTCAAATATTGGCCAATGACATCAGGGTAACTTGAAATCTTAGTAAGTTGATTGGTTCATATTTGACGTATACTATCGACGTATACTATCTCGATAACGTTAGATGTTCGTGCTTGGGCCTCTGATGACAGACGGACGGACGGACAGCGGGGCCTTAGAGCTTGTCCAGATGAGGCGATTTACGCGCGATTCGACTCGCGTGATTGTGAAATACTAGAGCTTCATACATTCCGTCCACATGCAGTCGCGCGCTATGCCGCTCGCGCGAGCACAAAACGCGCATTAATCGCGCGTAAATCGCCTCATCTGGACAAGCTCTTAGTCATAGGGTCCGTTTTACCCTTTGGGTACGAAACCCTAAAAAACATAATTCGGGATGTAAGCTAGGGGCCAAGAGAGGCCAGAACCAAGACAGGTTTGCAGGAGCTACTTGGATCCTACCTGATGATGCCTGATCTCCATCATCGACGCCTTCTGACACATTTCAACAGTGTTGCCATCACCTTTGTTACTTTAGGAGATGGGCTGGCTGAGGTAGGGTTAGCACAGGGGCAATGCACAATACACCCCCACAGCGGGATGTCAGTGCAGATCTTAACACCCCCACTTAGAATTAGCACTTTTGTTTGTGTCTCACTTGTCTATTAAAAATATACTATTGTTTCAGTGAACAATGGTCCCGAATCTCCCGGACAGCGTTCGCCGCCGCCTAGACACGTCGATGGCATGTTAGCCGTTTGCAAATCATGTGGATACACAGGGTTTGACTTCAGCCGCTGTGAAAGGTATGTTACATACAGCTATATTAGATTAATTATAATTAAGTAAAGTAAAGTAAATCTTTTAATTATGTCTTTAGACATTTAAAATTCAAATATACATATTTGAATTTTAAATAAAGACATAATTTAAAGATAAAACCAAAACACAAACCAAAACCAAATCACAAACAACAAACCACCAAACCAAATTACCAAACACAAACATAAAACCAATTTTTAACCAAATTACAAACATAAGCATATATAATTATACATATGCTTATGTTTGTAATTTGGTTGGGTATTTGAAATTTACGATCTTTTCGACTTATTTGCCCACTGCTGGGAAGCCTCCCCCATTTAACACAATGGGAAGATTCGCCGTAATCACCACGATTGACTGGCGGATTGGTGATCGCAGTTTGGTGTACTCATATGAATGCTGCTGCCCATCCCCCGGCGTAATGCCTTAGTAAGGTTTTTATTAGGTCCACGTAAGGAGACAGAGGGGTTTTTCTTAGGCCGGGCACACTACGGCATAACGGCATACCGTGACTAATGGTTCGTATATTTAGCACACATTCTTAGTTCGATATTTCCACAGATGTAGACGAGTGTTTACCGAAGAGCCTAAAGGTGTACCAGTAGCGAGTAAGAAAGCAGAACAAAAGAAAAAGGAAACGGAGCGGACTCTGATTGAAAAACCCAAGTGAGTGTACTGCGCCATTGACATCCAGACCAACTAATGGGAAGCGAAAACTATGTTTTTCTATATTTCGCATCGCATGTGCGTTCGCCAGTTTCATGTATCACAAAGTTCAATACAACTTGCATAGTTTCACTTTTTCCAAGTCGTCAAAGTCTTATTTAAGTCACATCTTAGTTAAGCAGTAGCAGTTTTACTGGTAATTTTTTACTTTCATTGGTCAATTTACACCCATTTGAAAAGTCACGCACTAAACTTCAATTAAATTTCACTACACTTGTGCTTTATAAATGAGATACCTGGTTCAAATGTTTCCAAAATTACTCAATTTATATTAAAATTAATAAATTTTTGGTGAAGCGTGAGTTTCTCCATAATTTTTTTTTTATTAAAATTTGACCAACTTCTGCTATCCCGATTTTTTCTTTCAATACTATTAAATTATGCTGAATTGGAAATCGAGTAGAATTACGTGCAAATGTTATCCTTTTTCGAAATGCTTGGTAACATAAAAAAACTACTTTACCAAAAATTAAACCATAAGTACAATTATTTCCTTTAAAAAAAGACTAAAGGTACCCAATATAATTTCTCTGTATCTGCTATGGATACGGATTTCCCCATACTGTAACAGTAAAATAACACTGTATATAAAATCGTTGTGTGACTAGCTGACTGACTGACTGACTATCAACGCACAGCCTAAGCCATAAATCCTATTTTGTGATCTAAGGGCGCACTGAGAAAGGAATTTCCTAAATTGATATAAGGTGTTGAAGTTTGTATGGAAAAAACTCCTCGCGTACGAAGTCGCGGGCGTTCCACTAGTGATGCAGAATTGTTGTATGTATTACTAAACTGTTGTTAATTTTCAGCCCACATGGTGATGGTATTAAAATTAATTTATTGAAGACTAATGTGAAAACAATCGGTACTAAAGCTGTAAGTATCACATCTACTTATTTAACATATTTTTAATAAAATCCTTACTAGAAGCAAGTAATGTTAAGTAACATAACAACCAACAGTCACATACATAGACCTGATCGCACACTAGGATTCCCTGTGTTGTGGGTATCGGGAACTACGACTATTATGGTACCACAACACCCAGACCCGGATCAAATATTTGCAGTTCATGCAAACCTGCTGGTTTAAATAGTAACTTATTTCACTTACTATTATAGTAGTACAATATTTTCTAATAAATATAAGCTAAATATTGTAAACTGATATCGTAAGATAATTATTTCAGACAATATCGATCTCATGTGAACTTATGCTCTACACTTCCCTCCTCCCGCTTCGCCGTGCATTCCTAATTCGCGGAGCGGATTCGGTCAAACCCTAACGTAGGTTGACCAAGATTGAACCAGTGACACAAACTAATGTAATATTTTATTTGTACAGCCTAGTGAAAAGAAGCCTACTCGAGTGAGAAAACCAAGAGGCAAGCCTGAGCCTGAACCGGTCATACTAACTCTAAGCTCTGACGAGGAAGACTCCAACAGCTCCTTCACCAATCAGGTACTTATAAATGAAAATTAAGGTGTATCGTCTCGTATGTGGCGCGAAATTCAAATTTTATTGTGTTTTTTGCTCATCACAGCTCACCAACACTTCTTGTGATAGCGAAAACTGATCTTTCGAAAAGTAGGAGTCCTAACACACATGTTTTATTTGATAGTATCTTATAAAGATATATATATATAGGGCATATTATAGTCTTATTACTATTTATTAGTGTATTATATAAATGTAGGTATATTATGTATTCGAGTTTAAAGTATAAGTTGTATTTTAATATTCTTTCATTGTTATTATTTTTACTCTGTGCACCGCCGTTTCGTTACTGCTTCGCTCGTTACTGTCCATCCAAAGGTTGCCTGGAAGAAATCGCTCTCAGCGATAAGGCCGCCCATTGTACTGCTAATTTTAATAAATCCTGTTATGTTTTCCTGGTGTACAATAAAGTGTTAATCTATCTATCTATCTAAAGATAATTAGTTTACCTACGAATATTTTTCAATGACTTTAACAGGGTTTTTTTTGTTCAGGGATATCTGTAGCTTCTAATAAATAAATGATATAATTATTAGTTACTATCAATTAAAACATGTGTGTTGGATCTCCTAATTTTCGCAAAACCTGTTTACGCTATCTCAAAAAATTTAGATGAGCAATTAAAAAAAACCAATAAAATTTGAATTTCGCGCCACATGCGAGATGATCCACCTTAATAAACTGGTCATGCTTCTCCTCTCGAACTACGCATAGGGTTACGAAGTTAATTCATAGTCCCTCCATAACTCGAAGTATTAAACTTCCTATTGTAAAAAATTATGAAGACTACAGTTAAGATTTTCATCAAGAAAACGAAGAAGTAGTTACCTAGGGTGGGACATGGTTTAGGCATGGTTTAAGTACGGGAGACACTTGTATCGGTACGGTAGAACGAGAGTTGTATGTTCTTTGATCAAAACAATAATTAATGATGAAATTAAATGACTCGATGTATTCATCACTGGATAACCGAGATAGTTTTGATGAAAATAACTTAAATGATGATGGTGATCCAATTGGTCGCTGACAGTAGTGAGATGCAACAAATTACAAACGCCAGTTTGATAAATAAGTCGGGAGTTTATTAAATTTTATGAAAATAACTTGTAGCAAAAGGTAGGATATGATTATTTTAGTAGCGAAAGAGATCTCCACTAAATCTGAAGGCAAAAATGTCATTGTCATAATTATTAACATCAGTCAAAAACATCGCCAATCTCACATGTGATATCTTTCTCGAAAACGCTTTAAAAGAACCCCAGGCCTCGAACACAGTGCAATTTTACAACCCTATTTTCACCAATTACGAACAAAAAGCTCGTCCAGAACTTTCCTACGTTTTTTTATTAGGATGCTTAAAAGATAAGATAAATGTAAGCTTCCATTTCAGTATGAAGCGTCAGTTAACACAAAGGAACCATCTTTAAGTGAAATTGAAGGAACACCTGACAGCGGTATAGGAATGGACATGGATGGTAAGTACAATACACAAAGTTAATGCACATACACTATGTTAACTGGCGGTCGTCTGCGGTTTCACCCGCGGTATAGTCCCGAAGGAGCTGAAGTTTGGGATAAAAAGTATTCTGTTATCATCCATCCATTCATCCAGGTTCTAATTTATCAGTGTACACTTTAGTTAAATTGATCCAGCCGTTTTGCCCTGAAAACACGACAAACATTCAAACATCACATGCAGGGATATTATCTGTATGGTGAAGTGAATATTATAATGGTTATCAATCTACTCATATCCTGTCACTACCATGATATTTGTAAACGTAGTCCAGCCACAAGAAAATGTACACTTTTCTTTCTCAAATTAAATATGACAGAGTGTACGTACGTGAGCGTACGCTAAATCGAAGCTGAACTACACTTACCACGGCTAATCCACGTCAACGTCAACGACTGTCAATGAACCAAAACAACACTAAACAAATCAATTATTGATCTTCGTAACCAATCTAATTATATTTTTGAGATGATTCCCGCAAAATCAGGATTCGCTTTCTCGAGAAGTGTTGATGAGCTGTAATCAGCAAAGAACACAATAAAATTTGAATTTCGCGCCACTTTGCTAACGTGCTAACATAATTGATAAATGTGTAGTGAAAGTGTGTAATTCGAGATCAGAAAATCAACCCAAAACATGCGGAATTACGTTTCACATGTAAGATAAATATTTCTGTACCCATATCATAGTGTATCAAAAATCATAAGAAATCTTATTCACAACAAAGTGCTGCCAGTGGTTAAATGCGCATTCAGTTTTCTCGTGTATACGGGACGTTTGCGAATGAATTAAGGTTGGTGTCGGTTGTGTCTCTATTATTTTTATAGTACCTAGTTGAATGAAATGAAATGAAATGAAATGGTTTATTTGCTGGAAACATGGTTAAAAGTTCTTACAAAATAGTTGTTTCACATGTTTCACCAAAACATTGCCATGCAAATTTTAAAAGTTGTAAATTATGAAATTAATATTATACAATTGAATTACTTAGGTATCTATAATTTTAGTCAATTTTATCAAATAAATTAAACAATAATAACATAACATTAACACAATCACAGTTGGTCACTAATTAGTCATTATTTAGAAATTCGTTAACACTGTAAAAGGTTCTGTCAACTAGCCATAATTTTAGCTTCCTTATAAATAGCCTTGTTGGCAAGTCTTTAATTTCATTGGGTATTTTGTTAAATATTTTACCACACATAGCATAACAACTTTTGTGATAAAGACTAGTTCTAGGTACTCTGGAAAGAACAATTCTATCTGGGTTTCTTACACATCTATGATAAAGGTCACTTGCTTTTGTAAATAAACTCAGTTTCTCTTTAACAAACTTAGCGGCTTCTAAGATGTACATGCTGGGCAATGTCAACAACTTAAGTTTGAAAAAGATCGGCTTACATGACTCCCACGGAGGTATCCCAACAATTGCTCGTACGCATTTCTTTTGTGCAATGTTATAGGAAGTGACCAATAGACTAAAAACATCAGCGAAAACGAAACTCATTTCATGCTTGATCATAATAGTAAAGTGAGTAACCCCATTTTCACCACCTAATTCAAATCAAATCAAATCAAAATGTTTTATTGCGTTCATGTTGTACAAATTAAGATCTTATGGTTAAGTTACAGCTTCAACATGAGCCCGGGTTGGGCACTGCAATATGGAACATGAATTCCAGGTGGTAACAAATATTTGCTACAATTTTATACCTAAAAATAAAAGTACTACAGTAACATAAATAGGTGCCGTAAGAAGTTATTTTTCAAAAAATTCCTCCAAGTTATAAAAACTTTTTTTTACTAGGTATGCTTTTAAAATATTTTTGAATTTTAAAAAGCTGGATTCATTCTTAATGTCTTGGGGAATAGTATTATAAATTTTTATCGACTTAGCATGTGTTCCGGAATGAAAAATCTGAAGCTTAGAAAAGCTTTCGGCACACCTAACACATACGAGACACTTAGCTCATGTCAAATTTACCAGTATTAGTCTATTGGCCTCTACCGCATGATTTATTTTTTACTGTATTTTGCGAAACGAGCGTCTCCATGAATACTACTACTACTAGTGTCTACTTGCGCACTGCAAGAATTTCGCAAAGCCCTTTGAAAACTATGCGTTCAAAAAATTAGCCTCCTTTTGCACTGCATTTTCTCACATATTGTTTATTATCTAATTACCTTTAACAATAAATTGCATTTTCAGACAACTGCGTTCAGTCAACGCATTTACCTAGAAAAAAATAAAACGCGTGAAATTTCTGTAGTGCGTACACACACGAACAAAAAACGCGTGAAATTTCGTCAGTCTGCATACACACGCACTAAAAACTTCAGCTGACACACCTAGCCCAAAACGAAACGTCCGTAGTAGTGCGTACACACACGCACTAAAATACGCGGGAAATTTCTGCAGTGCATACTTTGGGCTTGGCTCCCCACAGTTCACACATAAACAGTTTGTTGCGCGCAATTTTCTCAGGCCAAGGGGAATTATGCAGAAACTCCCCCGCGTCTATTTTAATGTGTGTTTGCGCATTACCAAAATTTTGCGCTTTTTATTTTGTGATGCGCGTTTACGTCTCCGAACTTTGGGCTTAACGAGACGTATTTCGATGCACTTATACATCTAAAAGGTCCCGTTGAACCCAAAATACGTACTGCCACTTATTAACACTAATATGAAGTGCATCACACACGTAGCAAATGCGGTAATATTTTATATGACACAGACGTAGCAGATACGATAATATACGAAAATTATACATTCACGCGGAAACCTTCAAACTGTCTATACTTGTTTCTTGGTGCGGATTGTTTACACAGATATCATCTGTCCATCTTTTAATATACTTATGTCGGTGCCTACAGATCCTTGACGGTAATCCTTGACGGTAAAATATAAGTGATCTGCTACGTGTGTGTTGCTCCTTGAGTTCAGTATAGAGAGCGATATGGACAGATACGCGCTTAGATACAGATATCTAACCGCATCTGCTACGTGTGTGACACACTTTAGAGTAAGGGAGACCTTCCAAAATTTCTTGCAGTGCGTAAGTACTTTCATGAAAACTCCTTTAGAACACCGAAAAATAAAACTACGTGTCTTCGTCACTCGAGATCGAACTTGTAATGCGTTTGGATTTTGCTGGTATTATTAGCCTCTACCACTTTTAAAAGCCTGCGTATACTATCATCGTAGCAATTTAAATGTATGTGTAGACATAGCCCTTTCTTATGACACCCCACTTGACGGTTAACGGCGCCGCAGCAAACTTCCCTCATTTGGGGGAAATGAACCTCCAATCAAAAATCGCCAACGGATTTTTTCTATTGGTTTTTGTGTATATCAAGTTTGGTCAAGATTCATTGAAAAATAAGGAAAAATACGACCTGTACGCGAGTACCCTACATAATATACCTATATACACATATATGTCAATGTATAAATTCAAATAATTTAATTGTTTTTATACACCCGGACAGACGAACGCAAATTTTGCCAGTTTATGCATTGAGACGAACCCCGCTTTCCACGCGAAAAACTGGGTCTTGGAAATTATAGGTGTATGCATTTTGATCTTTCTGGCCCCTTAGAGAATTTCTCTAAGTCTGACCCCGTCCCATAAAGACCCTGTTTTTTAAAAAAAAACTACTTCATTTTGTTGCGTGAACGTGAATACTGTGAATAGCAAATTATTCCATACAACAGTCGAGAATGCAGTTTTTATTTTTCTATTCTGTCAAATCAAGCAAGTAGACTCTTGTCTATGGTTCGTTTCGTAATGTCATTGTCAGTCAGACAAGTTGCCCGTAGACCCGTAGTTGTTGGTCAGACATTTTCTTAGCTGTTGTAATAACGCCGCTCCGCAATTATTACTTCGATATGTGATTTGCTTGAGTTTCGGATAAAGTTCCTAGATTAGAAAACCACAATGTCTAACGATCTATTCAAAAAGATATCAGGTAACCAGTAATCATATCGCTTCGATTTCTTTCCGTGCCAGAGTGACGCTGCTAACATCCCTTTGAGTGTTTCGTTCGTATTTCGGTTCGAGCTCACATTTATTGTTAGAATGCAACATTTGTCCACATAGGTTTCCATGTTCTCAATTTCAGTGTAAATAACTAGTCGTTAGTCGTTAAATTGAGAAGCATGTCTCATACACTAGGAATCGTGAAGTGATCTATCTATCTACCTACATACATACAATAAGACACGCGGTTTCAATCACAACATTGATATTGGGTTTGAGTTATGTTGTTCAGGATTAGCCATGGCAATTTGTCATAACCTGACTTATTTTTATCGTAACAAAAGACAACAACAACAAAATTTGTTAAATTTTAATTTTTAATTTCATATAACTATTTAGGGACCTAAAATATCACTGTCTCCCATGGTGTACACATCACATGTCCTAGGTATTGGTGACATTTCAAGAAGTTAAAGCTTTGTACTCTGTTTATAAAGAAAAGTTTTACACACTGGTTTTGGTCCAACCAAAATCTATAAGTGTTTTGAAATAAATGTTTGGATATATTTCATGGTGATTTATATTCTACATATTTTAGATGGCAGCAGAGAAGAGGTGAACCCCACAAATATGCAAGGATTTGCCACTTCCTTCAACTGCCGAACCATTCGAATTGGATCATACCGATATACACCAAAAGAAAAGGTTAGTTTTTTTTCTACTAATATAGTGATGATGTTGGGTTAATGTGAATATAAACAGGCAACATATCCTCGATTTCAATGTACGACTATTACATGTATAGTTCATTTTCCTACTGCCTAAAAGACCTTTCTCGTGAATACTGTAATCATTTGTGACCATTGAGAGGACTTTGTCAACAATTTTAGTTTTTTGTTTTTAGGTTTCCATATCAGCAAGAGGCATAAAAATAGTTGCACCATCACTGAAAAATGAATCACGGGATATGGCTCTGCAAATTAATTTGAAAGAAGTTGTCAGAATTCTTGTGCATTTTGGTAAAGGTTTACCAGTTATCTTCTTGTACACCATGATTCGAACTGGGCAATACATTAGAAATTCACTGGACATGGTTGAAGATTCAGGTAATATAAAGAAAAACTTAGTTAAACCTCAATAATCCAGCATGTGGAATGCCGATAGAATTAAAATGTTGGTTTATCAGATTTCTAGACATAAAATGTTAGCAAGGCAATTCTCATCGTTATTTGTCATTTAATTCACAACTCAGTCATCTTTTGATTAAGCATCCACTCCTTTCTGTCACTCAAGAAGGCATTAGTTAGCACGATAAAGTTAATGTGCAATGCTTGCGAAGATTAAGTAATAGCTAGGTACTTACTTCATATTTGCACCTAGTGACGGATGTGACATTTGACTCATGAGATAAGATTATGATATTAATGTTTAATAATTACTAGAATTGGGGCTCAGATTACAGAGCATTGTTTGTGTTTTTTACTGGATTTTAGATCTAGATAGGCATAGTAGAGTTTTAGAGACCCATAAGAAGGTTGGTGGTTGGTGACATGCTGGATTAGTGAGCACCTGACTACAAAGCATATTTAAGAATATAAATCTTGTGTGTCACCGACTAACCTGTTAATTTTGCTTAGGTCCTTACTACGACCCCATGTCCAAGGTGGACCCTTTCAAGAGAATAACATTGCTACCAGAAACTATCACTGAAGATTGTAAAGTAGCACTAAAAGCGCTTTTTGGCAAAGTAATGGATGAGCTAAACTCCCGGGAAGCCAATGACATTTTAGTCAGAACTTGTCCTAAGGAAAGTAATAGTAATGTAACAAAGATGACAACCAGGTCCTGCAGTGTTTCTTCTGGTTCTGGAGCCAAGAGGTACTTATGAACTGCATAGTTATTGAATAATAAATAAATAATAATTTTATAAATAATTTTCGATGGGTAATTTTATATATAATTTGATATATTAACGACCTCACTGACGCGGCGGGCGAGTAACCGGCTGAGATGCAAGAGGTTGCTGGTTCGACCCTCTGCTGTGGGACAAATGTTTGTATGATCTGCAAATATTTGTTCCGGGTCTGGGTGTTATGGTACCATGGTACTCGTAGTTCCTGATACCCACGACACAGGGAATCCTAGTGTGGGTTCAGGACTATGTATGTAACTGTTGGGTGTTATGTTTATGTTTATATATTATTTTCAGCTCAAACCCTGCAGAAATACGGCAAATACTCATTTACCCCCCAGGCAAGGGTGGCATACCTATCAATACTGAAGATTACATGTGCCTTGCTCAGGACCAATTCCTGAATGATGTGATCATTGACTTTTACTTGAAGTATTTAGTCCATGATGTGCTGACACATAGTCAAAGAGAAAGGACTCATATATTTAGCACATTTTTTTACAAAAGGCTTACCACAAAGCCATGTAAAGTGAATAAAAGTTCAAACCCGCACGAGTGGGACAGTGCACTAACACCATCGCAGAAACGTCACGCTCGGGTCAAAACATGGACTAAGAATGTCAATATCTTTGAAAAAGATTATATTGTAGTTCCTATCAATGAAAATTGCCACTGGTTTGTGGCAATCATATGCTTTCCTAGCTTAGAAGGATGTAGAAGTATGGTTGACAATCGAACCGTTAACCCTCAAGAGATAAAAAAGAGAGGTATGTTTTTACTAACACAATGTGTTGACAAAAATTAAAATAACTATTTTAAAATGAAGTTTATTGCTTTCATTTAAGTAGATAGGCATTTGCATGTTAATAATAAGTAATTTAAATTATATTCTGATATTATAATCTTTCAGAACGGCGTTCGTCCATGCTAATAGGGAATACTACAATCACACCAATGACAAAACAAGAACAACTTACGTTAAGTTGTGACTCTGATAATCTCAGTGAGCGGGATGAGGCTGAAGCAGATGTGAGTATTGTCAACTTATTTTTAAAAGCATTTATCCCAACTCAATTTCACACAAAGGACTGAAGGCGGGTCCACTGCGCCAAATTTCTAACAAATTTTGTTTTTCAAACATCTTCGCAAAACAGACCATCTGCTGGGAAGAAATGAGCAATGTCTTTGGTAGTTATTTTTTACAACTATAAATTATTTGATTTACTTACAACACTGTTTTCTAAATTGCTTCACAAAATCCATTTTATGGTGCATTGACATCAGCACCACTACCTGTTCGAATGCCAGTGGTTTTATTTTTTATCGCTTTTAAACTGGCTGGAGAGGCTGGTTCTCACTTATTTACTTCTTTTACTGAAATACCCATAAGTTCATAAGTTCTTCAACTACAGCATCGTGTATTTTCTTTCGGTCCGCCGGACCATGAATAATAAATAAAGGGTCTATCTCTGAATAAAAAAATTAATAATAACGTAGGTATTTGCTTTATCCCAATCCATGAGGAAGACTGAGAGATGTTGATGTTGGTGATCTTGGTTCTTCTATGGATTTCCTCATTTCTTATTCTGTTATGTTGTGAAACCCCTAGCATAGCTCTCTCCATAGCCCGCTGCGTGACTAGGTAAGAAGATGCATGAGTTAATTTTGATCATTTCACATTTTAGGAAAGTGACTTAGATATGCAATGTGATTCTGATGAGGAAGAGGAAAAAGCGGAGGTGAAAGTTGAGGTACCAGTCAATGTCAAGAAATCTGAACCTATCAAACAGTAAGTGCGCTATTGAAATAGCCCTAATTTTTATGACAAGCTCAATAACCTGGCACTACATATTTTCTCCTTTGCCTCATTTAATGAAAATGCTGGTGTATTGAATTTGTAAAAATGCCGGATTGCAGAAGACATTTGTACGTGTCTCCTCTAAAACTTATGTGAACCAAATGTAATGGTAGTTTTTCTTTCAGGCCTTGCATATTGATATTTGATTCACTGGCTGGAGCTTCAAGATCGAGAGTGGTAGCCACATTAAGAGATTACCTTACATGTGAATATCAAGCTAAAGTAAGTGAAACGCACCACACTAAATGATTTGAGATCCATTGTAGTAATTATGAGTTGCAAAGTAAATTTAAGGCATGTTTAAGGAAAATACATAACGTATTTTCCTTAAACATGCTTGGATATTTAATCAGTATTTAGAGACACTACTTTGAGACAAATTAAACTTCTAGTAGTGGATAAGAACACGCGCGGCGCCACCAGCGGTCTGCAATGTTAGTGTAAAATCCATGTTTGTTATGTTATAAGGCTGGCGATCACTATATAATTCCAACTGTCATGTTATTTCAATATACAAATAACTAAGATTAAGTTGCAGAATAAAAAAATAAAAAAAAGTTTTGTTGTATTGTTTTATCAAAATGAGCTCAAGAGTCTGATTAAAATATTTTGAGCATGAAATTCAAGAGGCGGTAAGAGCAGTTATAGAACACATGTCGCCCAATCCAAAAGACAATTATTTAAAAATATATGAGAACTTTGTTCAGAATATTAACTGGTTTGTATACGCGCATTATTTGAGGAAAGTAGTAAACAAACCATGGCAGCAATTGCACAGTGATGGATTCAGTATGTGTACCTCTGCTAAATGCCTGATTTGCCGGCCGCTGTAGTAATGTACTTATTATGTATTTTCAGATCTCTTCAAAATTTTCTGCCAAGATTTTCAACAAGGATAATATAAAAGGAAGCTGTCCAAAAATACCGCAACAAAACAATTTCACTGATTGCGGTTTGTACTTGCTGCATTATGTTGAACAGTTTTTCAAAGTGAGTATTTAATTTAGCCTTCTCGTTAAGCCCAGTGAGGGGTACCTTGACCCCTGATCCGACGGTTGTGGGCTCGAATCCCGGCCAACATATTTATCCACTAGAAAAATGTAAGTGCGCATTGCCACGTGCTCAAAACGGTGCAGGAAACAGTATGTCCTGGAAGCAAAAATTCGTAGGCTTGTAACTACCGCCGCCAACCCGTATTGCGCTAACGTAGCTACTACTAAACACACGGGAGTTCACGTTCGTCAAGAGTGCGCCGCAAGTCCCAGCAATGGGTTAAAATTATGCTATACTTGTTCATCATTACATCAATCATCTTGTTAGTTTTTTCAATAAAGGTTAATTCCATAAATGTTTAATTATGTGTTTCAGGACCCAGTCGTGGATTATGCGATCCCCATAAAGCAACTATCAAATTGGTTTGATGAAATAGTGGTCACAAGGAAACGAGAAGAAATCTCAAACTTATTGAAAACACTTATGCACAAATTCAATCCAGATTCGCATTTGGCGCTGCCTGACATAACGTTCCCTACATTGAATGGTGTGTAATTAACTAATTTCTTAGTGCATCCACCACACATTTTTTTTCAATAAATATTTTTGTAAAATTATAAATTAAATTTCATTTTTATAGGTAAATTAATTGAACCTGAAGAAGGCAATGATGATAGTTCCGAGAATGAAAAAGGCAGTTCAAGCAAACATAAATCAGATGGCAAAGAGTCTGATGGCCACACATTGTTGTTGAGGCAAATGCCCACAGGCGATATCGTCGTGAAACGGAACTATGCAGACAACACTGAAACCATTCATTTGCGAAAAACAATAAGACTATCGAGTGACGTTGTCGAGAGCAGATCTATGCTGCAAATCAAACAAGAATTGTTCAAGAAAGGTGATAGTGAAAATCAAATATTGATTCCTATAAAGCTGCACACTAGTGATATAGTTAAAGACATTCAAAATACATTAATAGTTAATAAAAATAATAAGACAATGGTTGATAAGAAACACAGTTTGCACAATCAAAATTCATCCAATATAAACAGCTGTATGAGACAAAGTGTTGGAGAAAGTGACACCAGCTCCTTCCTCAAGGGGAGAAGAACAACCAAAATTGATGATGTGGTAAATGAATCAAATAAAAAATTTAAAAGGAATGAATGTTAAAACCTGACCACAAACCCTGTCTTTTAAATTATTATAATTTAATGAGAATGTGTAAGTATAGGTAGTTGATTTATGACTTTGTAAATATTAGCAAGTAATAACTAATAACAATCTGTATTTAATACTGTACCTATTTTATGAAGTTGAAAAGTAAAGGAAATTTTACTTGTGTATCATATTAGCTTCCACAAAATACAAGAATGAAAGTAATGTGACTAACTTTCATTTTGTGATTTTTTATTTAAGTAATTAGATAAGAGCGCCTAGACCAGAAAATAAAAACTATGTTACATAAATTCTGCTTCATTATTTTTCCCTGTTTATTATTAGTTGTGTTATCACGGTGTATCTCTTTGAGGAAGCTGTAGACTAGGAAATTTCCTTACTCTTGCAGACTGATTGGTGATCGCAATATTGGTGTTGATTACGCGGTGGATGCTGCTGCCCATTCTCTGTTTATTATACATATACACAATATATATTTATTATTTTGATTAAGACATCCACGCGAAGAGACCGGTGGGGATGGTGTTCTATTAGCACCTTTCGTATCGAAAGGATATTTAATAAGCAGAACGTCCTAAAAGCAAAACGGCATATTAGCATAACGTCTTAATTATAAACATGACCTACGCCCGTTTTCACTAACGACGATAAGGAGTCTCCTTACTAAGTAACGCCTAGTCAAGGCAATTCCCTAAATTTGGTAGGACAGATTGGAATAAACGAATAATTTTTCCTTTCACCAATCGATTTTCACTAGTTGATTCCTAATAAGTCCCTATCCTAATAGTTAACTTAAATTTTTATTTTTAAAGAAATTATTTCGGTTGTATTCTTCGTTTATTCCAATCTATCTTCGACACCTATAAATAAGGTTTATGTTATGAATCTATTATGACCATGGAAGTAATAAGTAGTTGTACGTAGTACTTATTACTTCCATGATTATGACCTTGGAGCAAGGAACAAAAATTATGACTGACACTGGCAGAATTTTGACAGTTAGCCACAGATGCCATAAGTTAAGAAGTGAAGTGAAGTCTAGTGAAGTGAGTTTTTGACGTTTCACTGATGTGAATGTCTGTGGATAAAAATAAATAAGTCGGCTCGCTCTGTTTATTTTCTAACATTTTCCCATAACCTATTCTCCTTGGTTGGTTTTGGTTTGGATTTGGATTCTTGTTTCAATCTTCATAGCATTTAGCGACGTAGTATTTATTAATATTAGTTTATTCATTAAAATTCGGCTCGGCTAGATTATGAGTAATAAAGTGGATATCGGAGTTCTAGAAGAAAAAAATGGATGGCTTCTACACCCAAGATTTTTCCCAAGCAAAGTAGGAGGGAAACCAGCATGGTTAGATCTGAAAAACTATCCCAACCCCAGCGAATTATCTTGTAAATCGTGCAAAGATCCCCTCATATTTCTGTGTCAAGTAAGTAATTTTATATTTTAATTGATTTTGAATAATGGTCAAAAAGGATGATCTTTCTTTCTCATTTCTCTAATGGCCTTTCTCATTATAGACAGACATTAATGTTTTCAGATTTACGCGCCCTATGAAGAGTCTGATGATTGCTTCCATAGAACAATATTTATCTTCATCTGTAGAAATGGACCCTGTTGCAGGGCAAATTCGTCAGAAAATTGTTTAGTGCTTCGTTGTCAATTGCCTCGGAAAAACGACTATTACTCATTTCATCCTTACAAGGAGCAGGAAGAAGAGGTGAGGATTAATAGATAATTAAAAAATATCTAAACTACTCCTTACAATGAAAGGCATAAAATAGATGTTTTTTTTTAGTTTCCTATGGATCGTTGGCCAAAACTATGTGAGTTGTGTGGGGCCAGAGCACCTTCACATTGTTCAAAGTGTAAAAAGGTGTACTACTGCAGTCGAAATCATCAAATATTGGATTGGAAACAAGGGCACAAGGAGAGATGTTCTGAATTGCAAGTAAGTTACATAGAAAAAGA
This sequence comes from Epirrita christyi, assembly GCA_951392215.1. Lineage (NCBI taxonomy): Eukaryota > Metazoa > Arthropoda > Insecta > Lepidoptera > Geometridae > Epirrita > Epirrita christyi. Next base: position 7,844,002 of record OX595839.1, on the reverse strand, counting down.
AGTAAAAATAGGCAGATATTGTAGAGCAATATCTTAGCTCAGCAGGGGAGGGAATAGGTTTTGTACAAGTTGGTGCACTCAACCAACCTCCCCCAGCTCACCCTCACCGCATCTGTGGATCTCTGCTACACACGTCAAGTAAATTCATGACCAAGTCACTCACTGGATGATGCAGTATATTCATCATTCAGTTCATAGTATTTCTAAGCCACTGTGTATATCATTCCAAAACCCGGCGGCGCGGCTTCTATAGGCTGATGATGATGAATATTAATTTTTTCAGTATCAATACTTTCATTATTACATACCTTTCAAACATAAATATAGTGCCAATAGTCTCTTGAGTAAAATGACTGAGATACGGAAAGATGGACAGGACGAAATTATAAGGGTTCCATATTTTACCATTTGGCTATAGAACCCTAAAAATGTATATTCAAATTTAAATTTTATGAAAGGATTTCATGGACAAATAAAACCAAATATGGTAAAATAAGACTGTTGTCTCAGCAGAACAACTCTCATGCTCTTTCTACATCCCAATTTTTGTTGCAGGTATCAGAATCAATAGAATCAAATAGCTTTGTGGTGATGCCAGGTGGAAGATCCATTCTATTCAAGGAATGGGATCTTGTGGTTGATGAAGAAGATGAGGTATGTACTATAATAATTTTATCACTCATCATCATCACCAGCCTTTAGACATCAACTGCTGGACGAGGCCTCCCCCAAAAATACAATGGGGGGAATTGCCATAATCATCATGCATTGGTGATTACAGTATTCAGGTTGAGTACTCAGGTGGATGCTGCTACCCTACCCTGGTGTAATCCCTTAGTTGGCTTTAACAACATCCACGGGAGGAGGAGGGGGTCTATTCTCAGGCCGGACACACCACAGTATGGCACAGTATGCCCATAAAAAAACCATTCAACAGTCACATACTTGTGGATATAAGGCATGATACCACAGCACCAAACTGACAAACAAAACCAACACTGGATCTGGCTTGAAACAAATATTTGTAGATCATGCAAAAAATTATCCCAAAGCAGGAATCGAACCCGCACTTCTTACATTCGGCCGGTAAATCGCCGAACACTTGATTTATTCAAACATGAATGTAATAAAACCATTTTTTTTCTACAGGAAGATGTAAAAGATGTTGATGTCAATCAAGAAATGGAGAAATTACAAAAACTAATGCATGAAAAGAAAGCAGGCACTTTGGACAATGTCAGTGAAAGTGAACTGGAGGAATACACAAAAGAAATGCCTGACGACAAAGTCTTCAAGAAATTCAGTAAAAGGGTGGCAAGGCATCCAGACCAAGTGTTGAGATATGATAGAGGTGGCGCTCCATTGTGGATTACAGGAAAATCAGATAGTCTTATACACATTCCCAACTGCCAACATTGTGATGGGGAGAGGCATTTTGAGTTTCAAGTAAGTTTAAATAAAAAAAAACTTTACTTAAAAACTTAATCAGTCTGTCAGTATGCATATTAAGTACATTCAGGTTCACTTATATTTATTCAACTACTGCAGTTTGAGACCCGGTCTAAAAGATGACTGCATTCATTTTTTCTCATCAATGAAAGCTAGAAGTATTCTCTGCAAATCTACTAACTGAATAATGTTCTTGTTTCAGATTATGCCACAACTGCTGAATTTCGTTGATGTTGGTATAGATTTGAACAGCATAGACTGGGGAGTTCTAGCAGTTTACACTTGCAAAGCAAGCTGCAACACTGGTCCGGCGTACAAGGAAGAATTTATGATCAAACAGGATTTGGCAAACTAATATTTATATTTACATCTAATCTACACATATAATATTATAAATAAAAACTAAACGTTATTTGTCTTTTGTTGAGGACTTTCCATAATCTTCGGAGATATATGTTAGCAAGTCATTTAGCCCACTAAACTCTGTTCTTGATTGAGGTGGGTTGTTCTTAGGCAGAGTTGGCAGGAGATTGCCCATTTTTATTCTGAATTCTTTAAGCTGTAACAAAGAAAGAATATAAAATAAAATTAGCATTAATTAATTAATTAATTAGCTAGTTAGTTATTAGGTAGAAACTTAAAACAAAAGTGAAACCTACATCTTTAGCACCAGAAAGTTTCCACACTCCATAGCACAAACATGATGTCCCAGCTACTGCATACAAAGTGCCCCAGCCGAGAGCTCTCAGTGCCAATATAGCTCCTGCATCAGCCATTTCCACACCACCTTGTAAACCTGAAAAGAAACAAACACTAACTTAGTCTTCAACCTAATTTATGTTTTGTTGGTTCGCAACCCACTTTCACACTGGTTTTGGCCCAGCTGGGACTCAGGACGTCACTGGTTTGCAAAATGGCTATAATGAGCTCTAGAATTTAAATTCTAATTGAAAAAAATATAAATGGCTCTCTTTAAGTATGAGGCCTCCTCCATTGAACACAATGGGGATTTGCTATAATCACCACACTTTGCTGATGGATTGGTGATCGCAGTTTGTTGTAAAGTACTTGGTGGATGCTGCCCATCCTCTGGTGTATTTTCTTAGGCCGGACACATCACTGCACTCACTACTTAGTAGTACGTATAGTCATCACCAGCCTGTTCACATCCACTACTGCACGAAGGCTGGATTTGCCTTAATCACCACAATTGGCAGGCGGATTGGTGATCACAGTTTGGTGTTAAGTACTCAGCTAGATGCTGCTGCCCATTCCCTGGTGTAATACTTTAGTAAGGCTTTTACTACATCTATGGGAGGAGGGGTCTATTCTTAGGCCTGACATACCACAACACAGTAGTATAGTACCTTTATTAAAATATTTAGGATCAGTTTTCTTTGCTGCAGCCAGGGTAGCACTGAATCCTACAAAGGCAGAGATCCCCGCAACAGTTGATAGAAATGCACCGGCTGAAATTAACATAAGTGAGTGTAAGGGTCAAGTTACAATTTATTGTTTACTTCAGCATCACCCCCATACAACAGCAAGTCATAATATATATTACACCGAGGAGTCTTGTCGGACGACTTATATGGGCCGTAAGTGGAACATTTAATTTTTGCAGTAGCATTTTTTAGTACTTAGGTAAAGTTATAACTTCGGAACTACGAACTACTTTCGGTTGCATGAAGCATACTTAGTAGCTTGATCTTAAGGCTAACATTTCTCCTTTACTCCAACCGTACACCCAGAGAGCGGTTCTCAAGTAGTACTGACCGATGTGAATAGTGATAAAACTGACACATTTTTACCTTTTATTCTTTGAAGCCTTTCCTCCTTTTCCATGTTCATTGAATGACTTGGTTATTTCCGACTAGAAGTCGGAAATACCATTAGGTAAGATTCAGTGTTCAAATAAGAATAAAACTTGAAAAATCATTAGAAGTTTAATTCCATTAGGAGTTATTTTCTCGATGTAGCATGTAGAAAGCTGAGAAAAGTAAAGTTAGAGCCGGCCGACGAAAATTGAACTTGTATATTGTAATTGATTTATTTTAGTAGCTTAACTATTATTAGTACAACGGAAAGAATTACTCATTGAGTGAGAAGTTGAGAACAAAACAAAACGCTCATCACTTGCTCATCACTGTTTGCACCTTGGAGCAAGGAACCAGTGTTGCCAGAGCCTACTCAGCCCAGGTTGCCATTTGTAGGTTCAAATTATGCCATCTGAAACCAAAGGTTGCCATTAGAAAAATCTGTAAAAAAAAAAAAAATACCATGATTTTTTATTTTGTTGGAGTGTGAACAGCCAAAGTGTTTGTAATTTAAATAGCAAGATTAGCCGAAAGAAGGACAACAGAGGCAGCTGCGAGCGGAGCGAGCCGCGAAAATTACGTTTTTCAACAGTGTAAACGGCCAAATTTCTTGTTATTTTAGTACATATCAAGGTCAGCAGAAAAAGGGAAGCAGTCGAGGCAGCGGCGAGCGGAGCGAGCCGCGAAAATTTCGTATTTCAGAAGTGTAAAAGACAAATTTCTTGTCTTTATTTTCCTTATTTTTATGAGGTTCCTCGCAATCCAATTTTCTTATTTTTTTTTGTCACGATTTGCCACCCCTTTTATCTGGCCGCCCTAGGCCCGGGCCTACTGGGCCTTAGGTCAAATTAGCCACAGTAGTTGTGTTTAAAAAAAAAATAGGCTGACATTTACATTATTCGAGAAAAAATCTGAAACTCGAAGACAAATCAAAAACACTCTTTGCAGCCAAAATTACCTACTTAGGTACTTTTCGTCAATTTCATGCATGCATACGTCTTTCTTATTCCTATCCTAGGCACCCAAAAGGCTGGGAAGGGCTGGTGATGAATAATGAATAAATGATGATTCAATCAGTAAAATTGCTTTTTTAAATAGGTCTTTAAGTAGCTTCTTCGATTAAAACAATAAAAAGAGAACTTACCAGTAGATTTAAAAACAAAAGTATCAGGACACCACGAAAAGAACTTCCTTTGCACTGCACTGCACACAGACACACACATAAAATTACTGTTATCTCTAGCTTCACCAAAATAGACCTTTTGCTTGTAGAAATACGGGCATAATTTGTTTGTTTACTAATTATGTATTGGTTTTTTTGGGAATAAAAATGCGTTCAAGATTTTGATTTTATTCAATTCAATGCGTTCAGTTCATCTGCGAGAGATATTCAATATTTTTTTACTGATGAGCGCGCGACAAGTCGAAAAGTTGCCAAAAAGTTGCCATTTGAGCTTCGTTGCCATTTGGTTGCCACGAAGGGTCAAATGTTGCCAAAATGGCAACCAAAGTTGCCAAATGGCGACGCTGCAAGGAACAAAAGTTTGCACAAATTAATAGGGTAGGATGCTAACGCAACTGTTTGTCTGTGCTGATGTGCTCATCACATGGAAGTAATAAGTACTAGTTGTACGTAGTACTTATTACTTCCATGGCTCATCATCAATCAGCTGCACAGATTATCAGCTGTGTGCTTCCCTTAGAATAAGTGCTTCCATTCCATTCCATGTGAAATAGACATGTGTCCGATACGATATATCAAAACATACGGTTACTAGGTCAATAACTTAATGTATCGATACACTCAAATCTACCAACCGTTGCCGCAATATCTGTAAATAAATCGATACAAAATGTTGCTACTCTTGACGCTCTACTCCATAGAACAACTTTACTCGATGCTTACCTGGAAAAGTTCCTTCTCGGCAAATATCTCGTCATCACTAAAATTTAGGTAATTTGTCGTCAGAGAGTACTAGATTCCTTGGTCATTTGGTACTCTTGAATACTAGCGCACAATTTGGAATGGAGATTGATGGAATTTTATGGAACTAAGTGAAATCGACTTTCTGTCTCTGTTACGAGTCAAAACGCGTGCTCTAGCTCAATTTCAAACTCGATTTGGTTCAAGAGTGCCAAACAAGCGTTATTAAGATTGAAACTGAATTGCGATTAGAACTATTTTCAAGCGTAGCCCTGCTGATACCCAAATCAGTCAAATAGCCGACACGAGGCATTAATATTTGATAGCTAAAATAATTGCGCCTCTTCCCTCCAACTTCACAATATCTCCAATGCGCAAAAGAGATGGAGCTATTGGATTTGTGAGCAATAACCGTTCGCTATACTCGGACCTGTCTGAGCATGTAACGAATATTGTAACATACATTTTAGCTTCATGGAAATAAGATCTAGTTTCTTTTGTCAGCAGTAAGATAATCTACGAAATATTTTGAATGATTTTCTTTCCTGTACGTACCGTATCGATAATCGATGTACGACGGCTAGGTACTCCAATCGACTGGCTAGTCAAATTATTCCTTGTTTTGATACTATAGTGGACGGGTAGTGACCGGCTATTCTAGCGTAGGTATAGGCTAACGGGCTATTGAGGTATGGATTTGAGTAGTATAATATAGATTTTATTGAGTAGTATAACTGTCGAATTAATACTGATGGATGTTGGTGATTTTTAGAATCTTTTATATATTTTTATCTTACCTTCTTTAATTACTTCGTAAATTTTCAATCGTTAGCTACTTAGCATAAATATTATGTGAATAATGATCAATGTAAATATGGCGATTTTTATATGAGACACAATTTTTTTTTTTTTTTTTTTTTTTTATAAAAATTGTTCTAGTCCTAAGCCTAGTAAAAGTATGAAGGGAAATTCAATACCAGTATAGTATTAGTAGGTTATTTTTACTCGAGCTAAGATACTGTCGATCAACTGCATATTATTGAGTTTTTAGTTGGAACAAACTTTGGTACTAATATTGGTACTGGGTAATGGCTATCGGTTTTGTTCCTTGCTCCAAGCTATCGGTACGTACCGGTATTGAAGCCAAAAATCCGTTAGCTAGCCGTTAGGGTGAATATCCAATAACGCCCATGCGAAATGCAAAATGCAATGCAATAGAATGCTAAAGAAATCTTCTTCTTCTTTTAATTGTGGCTTTAGTGGCAATGGCAATATCAATTTCGATATTTAGTAATTAGTATCAAATTGGTATAATTTGGGCTCCACAAAATATTGATTTAGTTTTATTATGGAGAATTTGCGGGGAATCAGAAGATTTTTTCCCTTATGATCGAATTACCTTAAACGCGAGATGCCAATGAGGGCATTATACCTAAACATGAGATTTGCCAAAAAAGCTGTTTACCCTAAACGTAAGATGCCAAATGAAGCAGTATGCCTAAAATGTGAAATTGACAAAGAAGCAGTTTGTCTAAAGTGGATGCCTACAAAACAAAATGCCTAAGTGGTTAAATGGCTACAAAGGTGAATGTCTAGGTGGTTAAAAGCCTATACAGGTAAATGTCTATTTACATAGTGGTTCGTTTTTTATGGTTTTTATTTTACCTATCAGCCTTTAAGTAATAATTATGCAGGCTACCTTCTATTCTGACTCATTTAACTGATGACTGTCTCATTCCAGTATAATTCGTATAATATCCTTCAAACACCTACTTCATAAAAAAAAAATAACCACAATAATAGTAATTATCAATAGAGATTAGCAAATATTATGAGACAATATTTTACTATGAAATCGTCTTTATGGCTGCCAATTCTCTTGATATTTAAGGCTTTGCTAACAGTCAACTGACTTATTTGACTTACCGCTTCTAGGTCATCTTGTATTTAAGGCAAACTGCTTTACAGGTAATTTAAATTTAGACTAACTGCTTCTCTGTCAATTTCACATTTTAGGCATACTGCTTCATTTGGCATCTTACGTTTAGGGTAAACAGCTTTTTTGGCAAATCTCATGTTTAGGTGTAATGCCTTCATTGGCATCTCGCGTTTAAGGTAATTCGATCATAAGGGGATTTTTTCCCCCTTTGAGGAATTTGACTTTGATTATTGGGGAATTTGATAAATTGGCATTGACAATGACAACTCTGCTAGTTGTGAGTGTGTGGTGTGGTGTGCTTGGAGCAACAGCAAGGCTTGGAGGCCTTGGAGCTAGTTGGAACAGTGGCAGTGCAGTGGGGTGGGTCTCTCTCACCTCAGTCAGAATAATGACTATGCTATGTAGTATGTGGTGTTGGGGTGGACTGTGGAGGCGAGCATTAGAAAAATAACCTAAAAACCTTATGTATGTTTTTATTTTGAACTTCAGTTAATTTTGGCTATTACATCTTAATATTATATTGAATCTCTTGCATCTTCAATAAAAAAATCAAAAGCTATTGCTCAATCACTTTTTGCCCTTTTCGCAAAGCTGTTGAGTTAGTTCTAATACTAGAGAACTAAAAATAGGTTAGATTAATATATATTTTTCATATTGATTTTTACCACTTTATGGTTCCTCGTTAATTTCAGTCTATCCCAAGGTTGTCTGGAAGAGATGGCTCTCAGCGATAAGACCACCCCTTGTTTTTCCAATACTTTAATTTTGTTTCTATTAATGTGTTAAGTAGGTACTTAATTTTTAATGTGGTGTGTGTGTGCACTGTGGGTGGTGTAGTTTTAATCTTATCTGATACTGATACTGTTCTTTCAGGTTACAGTCTGTTAATGGATAAATGAATGATCATATAATCTTGATCATCACTCACATCACATCAGTGTTAGTTACGAAAGAATCGTATTGTACATGCTCACACTTTACGGGGTATCTCAAAATGAAGTCCAGAAGCAGTATCACTGATTTATTTGATGTCGCCAAATATAATAACAAATACGTTAAAGTGTGTGCACCCATGGTTAGGTACAGCAAAGTACAATTCAGAACACTGGTAAAGAAGTAAGTAATTTAGGAACTTAAGGCAGTGTATTCTGATATTTCCAATGTGAATTTTGCTAAATAAAATATTATTTTTGTTTCAGTTATGAGGTAGATTTATGTTTCACCCCAATGGTACTTGCAGATTCGTTTTGCCAAAATGAAAAGGCTCGCTCCAGTGAATTTTCTACAACTGTAAACGACTCTCCCTTGATTGTCCAGTTCGCTGCCAACAACCAGGATGATTTTGTTGATGCTTCAAAGTTAGTCTACCCATACGCAGATGGTATAGACCTGAACTGTGGCTGCCCTCAAAGATGGGCCATGAAAGATGGCTACGGCTGTGCGCTACTATCAAAACCTGAAGTAATCTATCATTTAGTTAGAGGAATAAGAAGCAATCTGCCAAACAGTTTCAGTGTTTCAGTCAAAATAAGGTTATTGAAAGACTTGAAAAGAACTATAGAATTGTGCCAGCAATTGGAAAAGTGTGGAGTTACATTTCTGACAGTACATGGCAGGACCCCTTCACAAAAGAGTGGTGAAAAAATTGATACTGAAGCACTCAAAGAGGTGATTGCTTCAGTTTCAGTACCAGTGATTGCTAATGGTGGAATAAAGACCTTGTTTGATGCTGACAAGTTGCATAAAGAGGTGAACTGCGATGGAGTTATGGCTGCTAGTGCTATCCTTGCAAATCCAACCTTATTCAGTGGTACTAGCCGAACACCTCAAAGCTGTGTGAAACTTTGGATGGACTTGAAAGACAAGGCCAGTGAGAAAATTACGTTCCAATGTTATCATCATCATTTAGTTTTCATGCTAGATAAGTTGTTGACAAAAGTACAAAAAAATGAGTTCAATAGTTTAAGTACATTTAAGTGCGTAGATGAGTATGTACATGAACATGTCTTGGACTCGCAAGATTGTGTATTAGACTATGAGCACAGATTAGGTGAGTTTGTTGAATGTAAATTTTCAGAAGAAATAACTTTAAAACATTCAAGTAAGTGTAGAGGTTGCAATAAGAGTACTTGCTACTGTATCTGTAATATGTACGACTATGATGCCACAGATGGTGCTTTCTTCACATCCCATGTAAAGGATGATTCATTAGATTATATGGACAGCAGCTTGTTTGATGAAAATTGATAACGGTTGTGTATAAGAATTTTATTTAAGTAGTAAAAATAAAGTCACTACAATAATTTTCATCTTTGGTTTGGTAACAACAGATAGAGTATAGAGTCTATATCGATAGACGATAGATATAATATCGGGGGCATCAAACCACAGGGGCGTACCCACCAAATGGCAATTTTTTTATGTCACCGTTGATCTTTAGTACTTCTGATCCATAATCTGGCAAAACACTCATATTTTTAGGTGTTTTAGGTTTTTTTATATTGACCAAAGCATTATAGGCGTATGATTACAAATAAATACGTCGTGCCATACCGGCGTATTGTCGGCGTAAGTCAACATAATGTATTTAACCATTTAAGGACCATCTGTGTCCTATACATCAGCATTTAGTGTTTGGTTTTCTGAACGAGCTTACAAGAAAATCTATAAATCTACTACACTAGTATTGGTAAATAGCTATGAGTTGCCACTGAGAAGTTGTATAACGCCATCTATCGATGACAGGCAAATTAACATGGAGATAATAATAATTATAATAAAAGTCCCCTAACATTCCCTTCACGTATCACTAACCCCACACAAGGATTCCCTGTGTCATGGATCGGTATCAGAATCTAAAAGCCCATAACACCTAGGTCTGGAACAAATATTTGCAGATCTTGCAAAAGTCCCTCAGCGGGAATCAAGCCTACTACTACTACTAGGCTACTTGCCAGCCGTGCCATGGACCCATGTGGACCCATGTAGGTCGTCAATTTTCATAGCGCAATCTAACGGTGAGTATCATAAAAAGTCAAGCCGCCTGCCTGGTATACCTAGTCTACATACACCATCGCCGGGAATCGCAAGAACTAGAGTGTAACTTTGAAGTGCACAGCTTTCTCGGGGATCTCGCTCGAGGCTTCTCAGACCTAGGATAAAAGTTCTAGGCTATAGACAAAGTTCTGGTTCAGAGACAAAAGGAGGATATGAAGCTTTTAAGAGGGGTCTCGGCATGGGCGTAGCCAGGATGGGGGTTCAAACAACGCCCGTGATGTGTTGGGCGTGGGCCGAAACACATCACATTTAATTTATTTTAATTTTATTTATTTCTATTTTATTTTAGGCGTAACTCCGCGCCGGTACCCACAGTTCCATAAAAATATCGCACACCGTAGGTACTTACACATTTTGAACGAAGATGCGTTACCTACTAATTAGGTACCGACAAATTACGCGATGAGAGATCGGCAACCTAAATTCCGATAGATGTGTTTCCGTGAAAAGCCCGCGGAAGATTCGAAAACATTGAATTCGTCTAGGTAAGTAGGTACAAACCCTATCAAGGTAAAGCACCTTCCCCGACTATTCAGGTAGGTATGACGCAAAAATCTATAATCCGTTGGCTATGTAGGTATTCTAATTTCAAAATGAGGGAGATAAGATATTCTTTTAATTGTGGAGATCTGCATAGATGCTATGTAAGTAGGTAGGTACCTATAATACCTACCCACTCACTTGGTCATGTACCTATTAGAACTACCTACCTATCCCCACCAAATTCAAGCTCAGAGAGAGCACATTTTCTATGTAAAGGAGTCGTAAAAGACAGTCGCTACTGAGCCGCATTCTTTTTATTAATTATTAAGATTATTATCAGCACCATTAATTAAAGTGACAAACGTAATTCCCAGAAGTTCGTATAATTCCTCAGTCTAAATTGCTATGTCCGAATTACGAGACTACATTTTTAACGCTTAAGGCCTATATGAAGGTACCTACTACATATACACCTAATGGCTCCATGACATCGTGTTCATAAAATTAATAGTGGGAATGCTGTTAATTGTTAAAGCGTGACTTCTTAATTATAGTAAATGTATCTACCCCTACACACCCTACTTCTTACATTATGACCTTAACGTTTTATTACCTGCTTACGTGTCGTCGAGAAAAACCGCGCAACAAAAAAATTGCGACTTCAGGAAAGGGCTTGCGATAATTTTAGCGCGAGACTTAGGATTACTCAGGTAGGTAGGTACCTAGATATTGTTCAACTCATATCGCATAGGTACTTATACCTATACGTCATTTATTACCTAGTAAACCCATGTCAACAGGGGTAATTGGAAACATTGCACTCAAAAATGCTAATTCAACACCATCAGCCTGTCAAATCAAATCAAATCAAAATAATTTTTATTCTATGAAATCACAAGGGTCAATTTGAATCGTCTTATATAAACTTAAATTACTCCTGTTCCAACGCGACCAAGCCAAGGAGAATCAGGCAACAAACACGGCTTGGCTTACATAAATGGTCCGTCTTACCACTAGGTGAGAAGCGCCTATGTGGTGCCTCGGAGCAAGCATTTGCTGATACATAGTAAATGAAAACTTAAAAACCTTAGGTAATGTAGTCATAAGTAAAGAGAACCAGCAAAAGTTTATAAGACAGCACACGCTACGCTTGATATACTTATATATAACAACCTAACAAAACCATGTTAACAGGTAGGTACAGATATTACAAATTTACATATTAACAGTTGAGGAGCAGACATTAGGCCACGCGGCTTTATCATTAATATAGTAATCTAGAGTGTAATAGGCTATTAATTTCGAAAGTAAGATAAAATGGACTCGACAGTAACCAATATTTTTTATAAACTTTGGCTCTGATCTTTCTCCTGTTTGTCGAATATCTAAAGACATATAATCTCATTTATGGTTCAAAATAAGTTACACCAGGGGATGGGCAGCATCATACACCTGAGTACTTAGCACCAATACTACGATCACCAATCCACCAGCCGAGCATGATGATTATGGCAAATCGATGTATTGCATTCGATGGAGGAGGCCTCGTCCAGCAGTGGACATCGTTCGGCTGATGATGACTGTTTTTGCATCTGAATCAGCCCATAAAAACCTGTAATTTTTAGATCAATTTTGCTTGTAAAAACATTGATCGTGTACATTGTCATGGTGCTTTGATGGACTTCGTGTAGGGTCTTAGGGCACATCCTTTGCAAGAATTCAATTAGATTACGTTCATAGTTTTTGAAATATTGAGGGGATCATCTTACCTCAAGGTATCTTCTTCTCACCTATACCTTTCCCCTACCTACTTATCACTAGGTTTTTTTTTTAGTTTAGGAAGTAAAATGTAATATTATGTCTTGTAGACATCTACAAAAATAGAGACCTTAAGAAACCTGGTAATAGGTAGGTATTTCCACAGTTATAGGTACCTACTATCCGGTAACCTACACAAAAAATAGATACATAGGTAATTCCTTTCCAATAAAGTACTTATGCCGTGCTAACAAACTTTTAACTCTGGTTGTTTAGCACAATTCCTGAAATCCAACATCACGCGTTGAAGTCTTTTGTATGGGGAAATCGTCTTTGATATTGTATCTTCTTAGGTAGGTAAACTACATACCAATGTGCATGTTTTTATGTCTTACATAAGCAGTTATGTACTGTATGCAAGCTTTTTGATGCCGTGCAAGCAATTGTGCTAGTACCTACTTAAATAAATATTTACTTTTTACAAGAAAATCTAACCAATAGGAAACTCAAGTAGACTTACGAGTTTTTTAAAGCAACCAAGAGCTTTAACGTTAACATTTTCGGTTGTCCTAAGTTTTAACGTGTCGCTAACACAAAGAGATCGAGCCGATGCACAAAGATCAGAAGTGTGAACAAATAACGCTTAAGAGGAGGTCTTCGGTAGCTAAACGCCTTTTTATACGCGAACGAAGTTTGCTTCTATTTAGACTGTTATTTCTATTATATTATTCTATATTTTTATAGACCCGTGGTGAGTCAGTTTAAAAAATTTTTTTATATTTATTTTATGATTTAGTAACCATATAATTTTATAAGAAATAAACACACCACGGGTCTAGATATTAGTGTACTGATCATGTGTATAGACTTTCATGAAGTTTGAAGAAATAATAGCCAAATTAGAAACAAACTTCGTTCGCGCGTAAGAGTGAGTGAGTGTGTGTGTGTGTGTGTGTGGGGTGTAAGCGCCCTTTTGTTAGCTGCTGGTGACCTCCTCTTAATAGAATGGTTTAAACCTACGGAGCGATGTTGCTCTTGAGCAGAGCCGCACTATACTCATAGTGTTGGCGCATGCGTGCTGAGCACTCGCATCTGTTTCGAGGACTCTCGCGCTGCGGTAGGTTGCTGTGTATCTATGATTGCCCCGTGTTTTTTGGATAATTCTTGTATAAAATAGACTGGATTGGACGTCATATTTTGGGAGTTCAGGCAACGTAAATTAACGTAAGTATATTCTTATTTTTACATTTAGTAAATAACTAATATCCTCTTAATTAATCATATATTCCACATCCCCCAATGCCATTCCACTCAAACATCATAAAAATATTTGTAGATTACAAATTTCCAGTGTCGTCGTAAAACGTAGGAACTTTTTCAGTTTCCATGCTTTATTCAACAAACAATGAGGTAGGTAGGCCTACCTACTAATTTTATTATTGCATAATTTAAGTTATAACCAATATCATTACATTGGTTTTAACTTTTGCATTTCCTTTGGAAAACCAGGGTGTCCATTTATAAAGTAAGAAGCTGGTATGTTCTATCATGCTTTTAAAAATGCTCTATCATGCGCTCAATAAAAAGGGGAAAAACTAAAAATTTACCATGATTCCAATAAAACAATATCCTGCTGTCACACTTAATAATATTTTTGGCTTTTTAACCGACTTCACAAAAAAGGAGGAGGTTCTCAATTCGGTTGTATTTTTTTTTTAATGTTTGTTATAGTTAATGTATCTACCCCTACACACCCTACTTCTTACATTATCTCCCTCGTTTATAAACCGATTTGGAAAATTCTTTTTTTATTTGGATAGATATACTTCCAGATTGGTCCCATTTTTTCAGAATCCTGTGCTTATGATGGAATCCATGAGGAATTGAGGGAACTCCTAAAATATTGTAGGCATACATATAGCGATTTTGATATTTTCAGCTACAAATCAATCATTTGCATTCAGAAAGTATGATAAACATTTCACAACAATGGTTTTTTCATAAAAAAAAATCATCTAGATAATATTTAGTCAAATACAATGGCGGAAGTCGGTTTTTTAAATGAAAAGTTATTAGGTGTGCAATAGGACGCGGCTATTAGGACAGCTCCAAGATTTCCAAACACGAAATTTACTTTGCAACATGGTGAATGACTGTTCGGATTTCATTGATTATTAGATCTCGGGCCTGTTTAAAGTAGCTTTATTTTTTTTCGTAATTTAGTTTTATTAAGTACTTGTAGATATACTTATAGATATACTTCACTTTGGAGTATTTATACAATACTCGTAGGTCATTATAAATATCTTTATCCAAGGAAAACTATAGAAAAAGATCAGCCATGGTGTGTCTGCCCTCAGAATAGACCTTTCTATCTCCTCCCGTGGATGTCGTAAAAGCTGGCTAAGGGATTACACCAGGGGATGGGCAGCTGCATCCACCTGAGTATTCAGCACGAATACTGCGATTACTAATCCACCTGCCAAGCGTGGTTATTATGGCAATTCTCCCATTGTTTTTTATATTATGCTTAGTCCAACAGAGGACGTCTAAAGGCTGTTAATGATAGAAAACCATACAGGACCTTAGATACACTGGTGTGACTTGTAGCTTGTAACTTTTATGGAGAAAGGTCCTGTAATATTTGTTTTTAACTAGAAATATAATTATTCTGTTGTCATTCTTCAACGAAGTTTCCAAAAAAAATAAAAAAACAGGACGAAACGAACCAACTTAACTGCCTATCCACTTCATACTCGAAACTGCTAATCTAATTTCACGGAAACAAGTGGTAATATAATTGATGGGCAGAAATTTACCGGTTTATCAACATGCTTCACAGTTAGATATTTTAGAAAACTCAATAGTTCAAACAAAAATTTTGACACTACCTAGAGTATGTTGCCAGAGTTTTGCTGAGTTTTCAAAGCTTTTTGTCGAAATGACCTCATTGTAATTTTAACTTCATGTGTCCGGTCTAAGAATAGACCCCCTCCGTCTCCTACCGTGGATGCCGTAAAAGCCGACTAAGGGATTACACCAGGGGATGGGCAG
Organism: Epirrita christyi; assembly: GCA_951392215.1. Classification (NCBI taxonomy): domain Eukaryota; kingdom Metazoa; phylum Arthropoda; class Insecta; order Lepidoptera; family Geometridae; genus Epirrita; species Epirrita christyi. The sequence goes on along the minus strand of OX595839.1, from coordinate 7,828,521 downwards.
CAATATCCACCAGCACTGCGACCACCAATCCGCCTGCTAAGCGTGGTGATTATGGAAAATTCTCCCTATTGTATTTAATGGGGAAGGTCTCGTCCAACAGTGGATATCTAACTGCTGGTGATGATGAATATTGACATTTGGACTAATAGTCAATAGTCAATAGTCATTTATTCATAATATACATTATACGTCAATAGGGTAGGTACAATATTGTACCATGAGCTAGCTATACAGGGTGTCCCACGGCTATGCCACATGGAGGGAAAGTACCTTAAATATTGTAGATGGAACATTTTACTGAAAGAAGACATTATTTGAATTTAAAAAACAATTTAAACTGCATTCATAGATATTTAAATAATTACATGGTACAACCGGGAATCGAACCCGTTACAAGAGAAAAATAATCATTCTGTAGCTTTATCATACCGATCGAAAGGCTTCATTACAAGGATTATTTTTTGCTGAATAACATAGTGTCAGAAATAAAAGGAAGACCATGAAATTTAACATTTTTTATACAAAATTAATCAATTTATCAAATGCTCAAAATGAGTCCCTGTTCAATACAAAGTCGCACTCTTTTGATTATTTCGCTCCCTGACGATTTTTTGATCTTGTTTTGGTGGATATTTAGAATAATACGTTTAACTTCTGCATGTAGCTCGTGGACACTTTAATACTGGTTCTTCTCAAGTCATTTATTAGTAATAGGTACTTATGATAATGTCAGTTTTATGTCCTTACGGCAATGTCAGCTTTTCATTTTTCTGAACAAAATTTATCATCAAATGGTAAAATTGTTGTTCTTCCTTTTATTTCTGATACCATGCTACTTAGCAAAAAAATAATCCTTATGATGAAGCCTTTCAATCGGTATGATAAAGCTACAGGATGATTATTTTTCTCGTGTAACGGGTTCGATTCCCGGTTGTACCATGTAATTATTTAAATATCTATGAATGCAGTTTAAATAGTTTTTTAAATTCAAATAATGTCTTCTTTCAGTAAAATGTTCCATCTACAATATTTAAGGTACTTTCCCTCCATGTGGCATAGCCGTGGGACACCCTGTATAACTATATAGGTAACCTAAAAATACACTCATTATATAACATTATTTAAATATTAAATAAAAGTTAGTTAAGTTAAATAATAATTGTGACATCAAAATAATAATAAAGAATATAAATAATACAATTGGTATGATTATAGCCTATGAATTCATCAAAGCTATATAAGGCCTGCTCGACAAGCCACTGTTTCAACTTTGTTTTAAATGAATACATACTTCGAGTATCAGTGATAATATCAGGGAGATTATTGTATACTGTCGGTCCCATTACATGCGTCAGTTTGGAAGACTTCGTTAAAGAACGTGGTACCGGCTAATGTTACACCACTACCGTATTTTAACCGTGACTTCTGATCTGTTGATCTTCACTTTTTAGATACGAAGCTCTCTTCGTACCCCCTCATTCATATCCTGGTAGGATTGGTTTGGCAAACCCCTTCTAATAAGTATAAAGTACTTTTTGTAATCTCGTCAGATCACTTGCAGTTTTAAAACTGAACGTTAGACCAAGAGTTAGCGGGTAGAAACAAAATGAACTTAAAATTTAACGAACTATAAAATACAATTTAGCCCTCACACTAAAAAGGGAGGTGCTATGAGTTTCAGGACATAGTGTTACCTCGCAGCTCTGGATGATTGTTCTAATATCAAATCTGTTTTTGTATAATTTGGAGATGGTTTTTAGCTATGTTTAATGGAATTAGTGCAGGTTTTCAGTGTTTTCAGCTTTAAACATGTTATTAAAAGGGATCTTGGGAGGGATTTAGGGGGAAGTATAGATTTTACAAAACTTAACTTTTTTAAACACCTTTCATGATGATGTTGATACATGGATAAATAGAACTGATCGAGATGCTCTACAATAGATTGTTACCTTGACAGCTAACACTTCAGTTTACAATATCTGTACCTACATAATTAGAAATGTCGGGAAAAATAAATAATAAGGTAACACGCGATAAATACCCGTGACAATATAAATAAATATAATTATGATGTTATTTAGGTACCTTTCTACTACTATTTAGGTATTACTACTGGATCGCTTCGTAGTTCTACGGGTTTTTTTACCCTTGGTACTACTGATAGTAATACTGGTAGTACCACGGATAAGAAACGGAATATTGGGCCTCACTCATAGTTTGTAGGAAAACCTACATGAATTCTTTATATTTCCATGGGAAACGAAAAATAGTCGTAAAGATAAAATGCGTATATGATGTAATGACTAATAAATAATAAGTAGTAATAACTGTTGACTAATAAGTTTAAATAGTCTAGTGGTTACTTTAGTATTCTACTAGTATGGAACCCTCTCCGCGCGAGTCCGACTCGCACTTAATTTACTACATACTAAAACAAGCGAAGTTAATAAAAGCATTTTCAAACTGCTCACCTTCATTGATTTTGTTTTGTTTAGACTTCAAAGTATAACGAAATCGCTCTGGGGGGATTTTATGAATCAAAAGTATGCTAATAAACTCGCCTGAGCATAGTATTTTATTTTACCTAACTGTTTTCATTGGCTAAGGTGTATCTACTGCTTTTATATGAAAACCAATTACATTGAATGGTTCGTTCGTAGTTTATTACTTTGAGTAATTTATAGTAATAAATTATAGGCCTTGCTGAATATTTAAATACATATTTGTATTTTTGTTGAAAGTTTACTATAGTGTATTTGTCGGTGAAGGTATGTTATTTATTGGACACCAAATTGGACAAAAAGCGTTATTGTTTTCCTCTAGTCTCTAGTGTAAAAATGATAAATTGGGTTGGTCACGCATCTATCCATCAAATTTACAAATTTCAGTTGGCTCTAGATTTACTTTTAAAGTTTTTTTTCCCCGGGTGCCTTTGAGAGCCGTTCGGATCTCGTATAGGCTGACGTCCGGGATATCATCGGTACAGTGGTGAATTAAACGGGCTCTTAATTTAATATAAAATTAAACAAATTAACTTATTTGATTGAATATTATTATAATGCTTTCATTGGAATGTTGAAAATACTGAAGCAAACTGGCTCTATTTACAAAAAAAAGAAAGGGGTTAAACTAACATTTCCGTGTTTGTGAATTCACCTTTTACAGATAAATTGATATTGCAAATTGGCGATAAGCGTTACAAATGTTTCAATAACAGCTGCATGTGTTCAGCGGTACGAAATGCTGGAAATAATCGATAATGTGCAAAAAGCTAGACAGGTAACGTGACTCTAACTTTCTTAATTATTTTTTGAAATCGTGGTTGTGTCTTTTTATCTTGGGTTAGTAGATAACTTAAATATGAAAATCTGATTTATTTTGTTTTTTTATTTTTAAAAATTTTGGGAAAACTTACAGCTAACATAAACATATTATTGAAGACAATGAGTAGGTAAGGTAGGTATTTGAAGGCTAACTACAAATTTCCACGTATAGCAGACAAAACTGGGTGTAAACAAAACAGTCACCTAATGCAGACGGATTCTACAAGAAAAAACAAATTAAGTTGCATACTTGGAGACTATTAATTTTCAAAATATAAAAGCACTGTTTTGTTACTTTGATTTAACTTAATGATTGACTAATATTGTGTATCAATCCCCATTTCTTTTGAAAGGAGTCCGTGAAAATTTGCACATACACAAGTATGTATGACATGTTAACTAAATTACTTGCCTACTGGAAAGCAAACAAATGGTGTAGGAAGTCGATGGATCGTTGAGGTGAAGCTTCTAATTTTCGTCTTATTTGATCAGAACTATTTACTCTGCACTTTCACATGTGGTGCTACTTTAAAAACGTTGACCTGGTCGTGTATGTTTGGTTAATTTCGCGTTTGGTGGTGTTCGAGACATTGGTCACTGCTACATGCCCGCAGAGTATGATGGAACCAAGCAAAGGCATCGTCTATTTGCACGACTGGTGAAGTTGAAAAGTATGCCACAAACATGGCGTGTTTGCAGACTCCATAGCAGTTAGGCCTCATCTAAATTACACGAAAATTGCGTGAACGTAACAAAAATACTTAATTCATTTTGCAACGGTGTTTATTCCTTACCAGTTAATGTCGTTGTGTGTTGTATTGTAATATGTTATTATTGTTTCTATATAAATGGTTCTTAATAGGGTTTTATTGATAGGTATGTTACTGTATAGGTGGGCTCATGTATATCCACAATTAATAGAATTGAAGTTATCGTGGCTTGGTATCATTTTAGAAAAATTACGACTAGTCTCCACAATTAACTAATTTATCGTGGTGATAAGCGTTTTAATCGTCGCGCCACGTCAATTTTGGGTAGGTACACGTATCTTCTCATTTTCTTTATTAAATAATGTGTAGGAGAGTTTGTTTCCACAATCCCAACCTAAAGTAGGTGTTTATTTAATTTGTTGACAGAATGTGTGAATGGCTTTCCTGCGGAGAATGGTGCGATGTTCAGCTACTGTGCGGCGGACGCTCTTTCAGCGCACATCGAGCAGTTCTTGCAAGTGTCAGCACTTTCCTCAGAGTATGTATTTTTACTTCCAGTAGCTATAGAGTTCACTTTCTATTAAAATAATATCTAAAATGCTATTATTTCAGCGTATCCTGCTGTCTAGTCCTTCTGATGAAACAACCACCTTTATTGTGTTACCAGATTTTGATTTAGAAGCAATGTCCTCTGTTCTATATTACGTTTACAATGGCGAAGTAGTCCTGCAAAAGAATAAATTGGGACTATTCTTGGAAATCGTCAAAGCTATGCAGATATACATAGATTGCCAATATTTGTCCAAAATACAGAAGGACGTTGAAGACAAATACTTTGAATTAGTAAAACATTGTGAAATCATTTCATTACCTAATGAAATATTTACTCTGGGTTTCAACAATGAGAAGAACCAACACATTTTTAATATCAAAAAATGTAAAGAGACACAGAGAGCCCTCTTGAAACATTCACAGAGCGACTCAGATTTATCCGATAATGGTGTACGATGCCAGAATGAGAGTGAGCTTAGCGAGTCTCGTTTAGGAAATCTGAAATCACCATACGAAGGCCGACAAAGCAACTCTTTACTACGTGATTTATATATCGGGACATATCCTCGAAACGGTAATGTTAACGGTCTGACGGAAAGCGTGCTAGCAATATCAAATGAATGCTATCAGTCTCCGGCATCTGTGCTCTTGGCGAATGCAAATTGCAGACATCTCAGCATTGACGCGCACACAAGATCGTCTAAAAAAGCAACTGACTTCTCTTTACATTCGTCTGCTGTCGTTGCTGACGAGCACGGGCTGCCGTGCACTTACAACTGTTACTGTAGCAAGGAATGCGGTGAAGTACCAACAACACTAAGTGATACCACCGATTCTCTACGCTATAAGTATTCTGAAAATTTACGAAAAACAGCGATGATTTACGGTAAAAAAGAAACGTTTTTGGATGTCAACAGGTTTATTCCAACCAACCGAAATCAAACGCTAGCAGATCTACAAAGTGAAAAAAAGTTACATGTATCTTTCGATGTTAATAAATTAGTTTTAGATCCAATGGAGTATCAAGTCAATAAAAACATGGAGTGCCTAATGTTAGAGAATTCTTCACCTGATCCATCAAAGTATCAAAGTTTGCGCAAGAAGAATGACATGAAATCCAAAATCTCTACAAAAGCAATATTTAACCATGTCTTAGAAAGCCCTTGGAATGCTCGAAAGCCAAATAACTATAGACCGTTTCGAAGAAAAGAAAAACACGAGGACACATTAACAATATACAAGGTATGACTACAAGACTACCATCTTGAAAAATAATATGATACATTCTAACGAAATAATAACATACACAAATATGTTTTTAATTTCAGGAAGAAAAAAGTCATATTGAAAATGATACAAATAATAATATCCAAAAACCATCTCTAGTTCCGGAAGAAAACACAATTGAAAGGATAGTAATCGGAGAACAAGAACTTATTGATTGTCCTTCAAGTATTCAAAACAGGGAAAGCTTCAAGTGCACACATTGCGATCAGGTAATTTTTAACTGTAACCTAAAAAAAAAGTGTAAAGTATACCTGTAATTCATTCTTGAGTAGGAAAGTAATATATGCAATGCAATATGTATTTTGTGTGCATATAGGAAAGTACAAATGTATTAGTCTAATCTTTATTGTCTAAACACTTTAGGAATAAGGAAACTTTCACCAGTTTTATTGAAAAGTGCAAATCTTAACGATACGAGGCTCTTTGTGTAAGCAATTCTCATTTTATATACAAAATAACAGTTATCACATATTACTCAGCATCTTTGCTCCTGAAGATAAATCACTTCATGATCCCAGTTGTTTCTTCAACGAGAGTTATAATTAATTAAACATATATTTCCGCTTCGTCGTTCTTTCGTATCCATCAAATTATATGTCACGGCTTGTAAAAAAGCTATTAGCGTGTGTCGCCCAAAGTTATTCAAGCATAAAATTTTAAAACACGTATTAATTAATACACGCACTTTGAATCACAATGAATAAGTGTGGTCAAGCCACCATGAAGTTCTCGAAAGGCCGTCCGTAGTGATATATCACTCATCTCAAATGCTTTCGATACCTGAGCTACCAAATAGATGCGATTAATTGATATTAATGCCTCTCAATTTCTTAAGAGCACTAGTTGTGTAGAGGCTTTTGAACTCATTCAATGAAAAACAAAATCCACTAGGCTGACTTTGATGCAGTTTTCATGCATTAATCGAAGAAGATTTTAGTGTATAAAACGTCTTACTTTTGTATCACGCCAGCAAATGCTAGTTTGATTTAAATTTGACATCTTTAGCTGTTTCTAAGAAAATAGGTACATATATATGGATAGATAGATTAACACTGAAGAAATACATAATAGAATTTATTCAAATTAGCAGTATAGTGGGTGGCCTTATCACTGAAAGTGGTTGTTTCCAGATAACCACAACATCTAACATAGGTACTTCACACAGACTCTATATAAAACAGACACACGAATAACAAAGAGATCCTTTTTTATTGTATAAGATACGGAACCCTTAAAATCTGTGTTACACTCTTCAGGTGTTCACAAATGGCGAGTCACTGGCCGTTCACATGAGGAGGCACTCGAACAACGCTCGATATACTTGCGGAGAGTGCGGGAAAACATTCTCGCAGCTGAGGAACTTTAAGTACCACATGTCAATACATAGAGGCACTCGCGAGTTTGCAGCAACTTGCACCGTCTGCGGAAAGTATTTCAACGATAGAGGATACTTGAGCAGTCACATGAAGATTCATAGGTGGGGTTTGTCATCAATATTTTGCGAATCTCCATGTTAGTGATTACTCTAGACTGATTATTCTAGAATAATCAGCCAGTAACATGTAGATTCGTTACATTACTAGTTACTTAACTTTTTTATTTGTGTAAGTGGCCATGGTGTTCTGTTGTAAGAATATACCCTCTTTCTCCTCCCGTGGATATAGTAAAAGCCGACTAAAGGATAGCACCGGGGGATGGGCAGCAGCATTTACCTGAATAGATACTTAACACGAATACGGCAATTACCAATCCGCCTGCTAAGCGTGGTGTTTGTGGCAATTCCTCTCATTGTATTTTATGGGAGAGGTTCCAGCAGTGGTCATCTAAAGCAGCTGATAATATTATAATTTGTGTAAAAGATTAAACTGGTTAAAAATAAATGCCATAAATAAATCCTATCCTATACTAATATTATTAACGCGAAAGTTTGTGAGTATGGATGGATGGATTTTTGTTACTCTTTCACGTAAAAACTACTGAATGGATTTTAATAAAACTTTACAATAATATAGCTTATACATCAGAATAACACATAAGCTACAATTTATAAAGATATCGTTTGATAGAAATGTTTATCTTAAATAGTCCTACAAAAAAGCCCGCCACAGTATATATCTATATCTTATGTGTAAGCCATTACAGCCAAAATGTGTATAATACACTCGAGAGCAATGAATCCGGGTCACTTAAAGAATCCTAAAAATCTCGGAAACTAAAAATGCTAGGTTAATGCAATAAATTGTATTTAATAGACAATGTAATACTCCTTAAATGAAGGTATTAAAACTTCTTAGTTATTGTAAAGTTATATCATAAAAAAATCAAATTTGAAAAAGGGCCACTTTCGAAGATGGAACTACGAAATTACAGCATTTGGTTTTGCTTTTGTTTGTAATCTGTCATTTATCATTGTTTGATTTCTGTTTTTTTGTTGTTTTTTTTCTGCGTAAACGCAGTAATGGAAGCACGAGGAGGCAATACGAAGTATTAAAATTCAAGAAAATCGTAATAAAGTTCAAAAATTTCATGTTTCCTATTTTTGTTTTAAGGAGAGATCAGCAGTTTTTTTCTTTATGTAATTTTGTGTTAATAAAATGTATGGTGACTCATATTTTTTTTACCTTCATTTAAGGAGTATTACATTGTCTATTAAATACAATTTATTGCATTAATCTATCATTTTTAGTTTCCGAGATTTTTAACATTCTTTAAGTGACCCGGATTCATTGCTCTCGAGTGTATTATAAACGCGAAAGTTTGTTACTTTTTCACGCTCAAACAGCTGAACGAATTTTAGTGAAATTTGGAGGCGAGATACCTTATACCCTGGATTAACACATAGGCTACTTTTCATCATCATCATCAATTTTCATCATTATTCACGCGGGTGAAACCGCGGGGCGCAACTAGTATAAAATTAATAAATGCTGGACATTTTACACAACATTATCTAGATAGATATTAACAAACTGAACAAATATCTGCAAATTGTACAAATATTTGTTCCGAGGCGGGAATCAAACCCGCAACCTCCTGCGTCGCAGGCGAATCTTCGCCCGCCGCGCCACGGAGGTCGTCAATGTCATGTCATGTGAAGTTTTTTTTTTCATGTCAGAAGTTTGAGCTCAAACTTGAAGATTCAGTTTCTATAGTACCTTAGATCGTGTTCATTCTATGTTGGTCATTATTAGACCCTGGATTCTGAAGTCTAGTATGCTTAATCAAGATTTTTACTCAATGCATTCAAAATATATGGTATTAATGTCTAATTTTTGGATGGATATCGCGAAAATAAAAAAAGTCTTGGGTACTTCCAGTAACCTCACAATTCTGAAATTTGGAATGCTAGGAGTCTTTATGCCAAAAATAAAGGTAAAAGTCTAAAATTGCGGAATTTCAACTTTTTTATCCCTTTAATGGGATGCTGAAGTTTTTAGAGAAAAGAAGGCTAAAACTCAAAAAGGGACGATTTTGAAATAATTTCCGGATCGGAACCCTCACGACTCTCGCACTTGTCTTATTTTTGTTGGTCTGCAATTTTTTTTGTTGTATTTTCTGTATTTCTTGTTTTTTGCCAATGCAAGCATTAATAGCATGCATAATATGTATGGTGGTGGTAGTACTTCCCCGGATGAACTCTTTCTCAAGTAGCTCTACTACTACTAACTTTTGGTATGTTAAAAGACGGCTATTTATTTATTTTTTCAGAAATCGAAAGGAATACAAATGCTCATTGTGCCCCAAGTCGTTTAATCAACGAGTCGCTTACAACATGCACGTCCGGATTCACACAGGTAAGTGCTAAGAAGTGTAAGCGTTGAGAGGTCAATCAAAATATTCGCTCTTTGTTGCTCGTTGTTTGTTGCTTTTACGGTTTGTTTGTTTATTATTTAACGTCTGCATTCTCGGACGGCTGTATGACAACTTTATCCAACGGTCTATCAATTTACAATCTACTTGGGTGGGTTTTTAACTTTACTAATATTATGCGAAAGTTTGCATGTTTAGATTTTTGACTAGATTTGGATGTTTGATAAACAAGTATTCCAGCCGTAACAGCTAAACAGGTTGATTGTAATTAAATTTGGTTCTTTTGATTAAGATTTGAATTGACACAAGATACTTATTTTCCCGGTACCACATGAGCAAAGGCACTGGTACCTCCTAGTATTCATAAGCATCCGATAGTAGTAGATAGAAAATACTTTATTGCATAAGACAAAAAACTAGTACACAAGTGAACTTATTGCTAAGTAGCATTTTCTTCCAGCTAAACCTTTGTGTAATGTAGAGTGGTAGAGTGGTGCTATAGCAAATAATTATACCTACTATAATAGTATCAACCATAGATACAAAATGTTTGATGGACAGAAAAAAACCTAGTTTTTAACCAACACCAAAAAAAGGAAGAAGTTCTCAATTACATAACACCCAACAGTCACATACGTAGTCTTGATCCCATACTTGGATTCCCTGTTGGGTATCAGGAACTACGAGTACCATGGTACCATAACACCCAGAACCGTAATAAATATTTGCAGATCATACAAACATTAGTACCGCAGCGGGAATTAAACCCGCAACCTCTTGTATCTGAGCCGGCTAATCGCCCGCCGCGCCACAGAGGTCGTCAATTCGGTTGTAATTTTTAACATAAAATAACTACCTAACTGCGATAACCATACCTATATTATATATAAATATGTATATCACATACCTTTACTGTTTATTTAAGGTATCAAACCCCACGTTTGCGAAGAGTGTGGTAAAGCCTTCTCCCGTAAGATGCTGTTGAAGCAGCATCAGCGCACGCACTCGGGCGAGCGGCCCTACGCGTGCCCGCACTGCGACAAACGCTTCGCTGACCGATCCAACATGACACTCCATCTGAGACTGCATACCGGTGAGTCTTATTCTACTAGTCTAGTCTTTTACCATCATTATCATCATCCTGTAGAAGTCCAATGCTGGACATAGGCCTCCCCCATAGAAAGCTACGACTTGCTCTTTAGCTTAAGCAGATTTTAGGTAGAGAATCAAGGTATTCACTCGAAAGATGTAAACAGCGAACGCGTTAATCCCCTGCGTCTTATTCCTGACCATAGTCAAGCCCATCAATGGATGATATAACTGTAGTATAACTCTAGCAAACAGTTTTTCATCCCATCTATTCGAAAAGGACGACTTGGTTCGCCTTTAAGTGCACCCAAAGGTGGTGTTTTCTGTATGAAGCTTCTATAAGTGCGCCGCAATTATCTTTGCCGCGCAGTTTTTAAATTTGGAACATATCGAACTCAAATAAGTGCGCCGCAATTATCTTTTCCGCGCACTTTTTGAATTTGGATCATCTTGAAAAGAATCAAACACAAATAAGTGCGCCGCAATTATCTTTGCCGCGCCCTTTTTAAATTTGGATCATCTTAGTGTTCAGCGCCAATGAAGGCGAACGCAAATATTGTTTAAATAAATACTGGCTGGTACGACGGCCCATAGTCGCGCCACCGGCTGAATAAAAAAAAACAAATTAGAAACGCGCGAACTACGGCCCGCGATTTCGACATTTTTAACCGACTTTACAAAAAGGAGGAGGTTCTCAATTCAGTTGTATTTTTTTTAAAATGTTTTTTACCTCATATCTCCGGCGTTTATGAACCGATTTGGAAAATTCTTTTTTTATTTGAATAGATATACTTCCAGATTGGTCCTATTTTTCAAAATCCAGTTCTGATGATGGGATCCATGAGGAATTGAGGGAACTCCTCAAATATTGTAGACATACATATGGCGATTTTGATATTTTCAGCAACAAACCAAGCATTTGCATTCAGAAAGTGGCATAATCCTTTCACCACTATGGTTCTTTCATAATTTTTTTTCATCCAAATATTTAGTCGTATACAATGGCGGAAGTCTGGTTTTTAAATGAAAAGTTATTCATGGATTATTAGAAATTCATGGTTTTGTTTTGAAATAAAATATGAGGCGCTTTTTATTTTCTCATAGTGGGTGATGAAAAGTAGAGTGTAACACTTGGGCGCAAAATATATTTTTGGCTCGGGCGACGTACTTTGAATCCCTCGCTACGTTAGGGATTCTACTAAAGAATCCCTCGCTATGCTCGGGATTCTACTCTAGAATCCCTCACTTCGCTCTGGATTCAAAAAAGCGCCCTCGCCGTAAAAATATTATTTTGCTCCCTTATGATACAATCTACTATTTAATCAAAGTTTCAAATCCACTCCTTGATTACCAATTTGGCAGAATTGTTCAAGGCAATGCTGATTTGTGGCGAAGATGTGGGTTCGAGTCCCGCTGAATCGGTTTTTTTGTCATTAAATGGTTAGTGCATTTAGCAACTACCAAATTATGGTCTTAGACTATGTTCAATGTGCACTTTTCACATTCACCTCTTTCACATAAATTGTTATCATAACCGGCGTAATTTGCTTCAATAACACTGCACTATTCTAATAAACGCGGAATATAGGTGCTTGAAATAGTTACACCATGTTTTGTCTTTTTCGATCGAGTTTGAAACTGCTAGTCAATGCAAAAGACAAAACACGATTTAACTATTCCAAGGATAATCCGAGTTTGATAGTAGCATGGTAACAGTTTATTTCAAAAACTATTTAAATACTTGTTTCATATTTTTTTTAGTTCAATGTTTTATTTAGTTGTTTGATTAGCATTCCAAATTTTTTCAGGAGTTAAGCCGTTCTCTTGCTCCATGTGTCCGAAGTCGTTCACCAAGAAGCACCACCTGAAGTCTCATCTGAACTTCCACACCGGCTCAAAGCCTTACTCCTGCCCACGCTGTAGCCTGGCCTTCACGCAATCCTCCAACATGCGGACCCACTACAAGAAGTGCACTGCCCCAGAACCAGGCACAAGCACCACCTGAAGTCTCACCTGAACTTCCACCACGACTCTAAGCCTTATTCCTGCCCGCAATGCAGCCTAGCCTTCACGCAGTCGGCCAACATGCGGACTCGCTACAAGAAGTGCTTTGCTCCAGAGCCTAGCACAATTAATGACACTCGAAGTAGCTCAGTACTGCCGTTTTGAAAAACTTAATTCAAGTCCACGCTCCCCGTTATCTTATAAACGTGGCTTAGCTTCCTGTCTGTCATTTGAGGTGGGAATAGGAGAAAAGTAGCATAACAAGTATATATATATTATATATATATATAGTAGCAAGGGTTGAGAAATTATAAGGGAAGTACTAAATTCAAAATAGGACACGAAAAGATACCCCACACATGGACATTCAGTAATCATTTGAAGTTTTCTTCTTCAGTATTTTTTCTGCTTTGATCTATTTGAGATGAGAGCTCCATCTTTGGAAGATGTATGGGACTTTGCGTAACTAAAATCTTTGAACAACTATCACAGTTACTTAGTTACTAAAGTTTAGTAGGTGTGGAACAAAGTTCCGTCAGTAAACTATAGATGGCGCTGATGTTATTAGATTTAAGTTTTTTTTTGTACAGTGTGAGTAGTTATAATATAATATAATTCTTGATCGTAATTGAAACTGTTAATTGTAAATTGTGTAGTCTTTAGTTTCGAAACTACTTTATTAATTTATTCTTGAAAGTGATTTGTGACTGCTGTTTTTTAAGATGCAATACATACGAAAATAAAATCACATTTCTTAATCATGGTGTCTGATCTACCCTATCCTTCCAAAAGCAGCTGTCCTCTATAGTGTGAAGTTGCTGTTCGACCGTAGTGGTGACTTAGAATTAAAATTAAACATGGTCCAAGATTTGTGATTAAATCTTTTTTTTAAAACAAAACCTATCTTTTCACTTTCATTTTGAAAAATTATGACATTCCATAGTTTGCTTTCAATTGTTTTTACAATTTGTAAAATATTTATATTTGAGTTAAATATCCATGGAGACCTTCAAATTTATAATAATTTTCGAATATGTACGAGTTTTACGTGGTTCTAATACAGCTGATACACCTGGCAATATCAATGCTGCCTTTGGAGAGGATACGAGTAACAAATGCACTATGCGTTTTTGGTTTGGAGTTTAAGTTCAGAGGAACAACCGGCAATCGATCTTTGCCGTTATTGCTCCATGATAATGCAAGATCCAATCACTCTGCTTGACAAACCATTTTAACATTACAAGATCTGCAGTTAAAAACCATGTCATCCTCTGTACTCGCCAGACCTACTGTTTCTGTTGCCCCAACTGTTTTGTATACAAGGAAAAAAATTTTTCTTAGGAATCGGTATAAAATGCCTTAATAGACTGTGTAGAGTCCAGGATCTTCAGAATTCGCAAATTCATAAATTACTTTCCCGCAAGGTGGCAGAAAAATAATAAGTATTTCATACTTTACCCCTAATATTTATAACTTTTGGTGCCGTCGTAATGAAGCGTAATAAAACAAAAATGATAAATTTTACTTCTTTAATAGATTTGGTGTTGTAAAATTAGTTATCGATCAAAGTGTACAAAATTACAGGCCTTTACAATAGGTAGGTAAATTTCTGCCGTTTATTATAATAACATTGTATTACGTGATGTATGCGAGTCCAATACTACATTTATAAATATTAGTCAAAGTTATATATACATATTTTGATAATACATATTGCTTACTTTGCTTTACCTTGTAACTTACATATAAATTTGATAATTTAATTTTATGTCAATCATACACACATTTACGTGTAGAATGTGTGGTACAAAGCTTTACGAATAATTTTATTAAGTGATGTATATTCAGTGTAATATATCGAATAAGGTTACATCTTTTCGAACATTATAATATCTTTATATACAGATTTACTAATTTCATTCTTGTGATGAAAATTTTTAACAAAAATATTTCATACATGTAAGTAGAAGTAAAATTTTGCGCTTTTAAAAAATATTTTACGGATGTTCGAGTAGAAAATGTACATGATAATTTTTTATGGTAAAAAGCAAAGTAAAACATGTATATAATAACCAAATTACAACTATGATAAAAGGAATAATGAGACGTATAACAAGACTGTTAACAAAGATGCCTATGAATTCATTCTTCATTATAGGTTTTACATGAGTGTGTGGCTAAGTTCTACATACAGTTATACAGAGAACTAAAAGGTAGCGTTTATTCCAATCTTTCCTACCAACAGTTCGATAGTCTAACAGTTAGGTACTTATTAATTTCAACGTTTGGAAGAATAATAACGGAAGCAATATTTTTATTGGAGATTTAAATGGTTTTAAATCAACACCTCTGGACACTTTTTATGCATCAAGTAACTGGTGAATTTAACATACAATTATGTGGTCAACACATAACATTTTTTCATCAACCGTCGTAGTTTTATTGAAAAATTATAACAAATATTGAAAACATATGTTGCCATGTACATTTGCCATATGTAAATTCATCCATTCAACCCAAATTGCATAGGAAGGTGGGTGGTGAATATTGGATTGAAAATGAACACAGATCAGTTCAGGATCTAAGGTTGAGATAAATAGACGTTACTTAGTCCGCACTAATGCTTAGAACTGTCACTGTCACACAAATGTTAAAACACGCGTGCTAAAGAGTGACAGGGACAATGCTAAGCATAAGTACGTGCTAAGTAACGTCTATTTATCTCAACCTTAGACATAGTGACTTCTATAGATATGGCGAGTATACAGATACAAACCTACAACGTCGGTGCTACGGCAAAAGCAATAAGTAGAACTAGAAAGTTCGCATGCAACGATTGCTACGAGTTCTGTAGCGCGCGCTACGCGACGTAGCATAATGCGAGAATGCAAGTGCTGTGGCTAATGCTGTGACCATGTTTTGATGCAACGCGTTATCGTTTCTTGAGACTTTCATTTCTAAAGATGGCATGTTTATGCTTGTTTATTTTGTGATTTATTATATGCGTGCGTGATTCCTGATTCAATGTAAAAATCTACGAATAATATCGAATAACCCTGTAAATACACAACCATCTGCACATGCTACAATACAAAATTTGAATTAATTGACTCATAATATAAATGAATGTAATTTTTTTAAATTTTTAAATGCTATACGCAGATGGGTCTGATAAAGTAGCTTATATATATATGTAAATATAGCGAGATTTTTTTCACTCAAGTATCAAATAATAATAGTTATTTAGATAAAAATAGTTATTTCCTTATAAATTACGTACATTTGAAACAGGTGATACTTTGAACTATGTGTACCATAATGTCAGATACTCTAGCTCAAATAACTATGAGATATTTTAGTAATAAATTACTTCACGAAAGTTCACCTTTATAATTTCAAACAGGGGTTTATAAATATTGTTCACCTATATTGCATGACTTAAATTTTGAAAAATAAGAAACATTTTAACGAAAACTATGTATTTATTGTAAGTATGTATGATTTTAGGCTTGTCATATATAAACTGACAGTTTTTTTACTAGTATATAATGTATGTAGCTCGTATGTGGCTTGTAGAATACTCGCTGTATAAATAGTATGGGTACCTACTAAAACTACAGTGATTGCGTGTACAAATCTTACATTTTATAGAAATATACAAAAAGCTACAAATCGATTGGTTTTACATCACGTATCATGCTAGTATACTAATACATAATTTCATATATTTTTGAATGGGTTAGGTATTAAACGATCTACCGCAATCCATTCTACTCCTACGTAACTATATAGCAGTAAACTGATAAATCTTAATTTTTTATATTCGCCAAACGTTATGAAATTACATAATATCTTACCTCAGCCTTTTTGAATAGGAGAATCATAATTAATTGGGAATATAAAATACGTAGTAACTAGTAGACTCGGTGAATATAGAATACATGTAGTATGGAGTCAGTCGACTCGACGCAAGCGCGCCAGCCTCGACCGACTACTCTACGACGTGAAGCACCATTTGTTCTAGCGTAGGGATAATGTACACAATTCGACAATTTTATTCTAAAATATTAGAATTAAGTCCATGCACATAAAATGCGCGCTTACTCTCCGGATTAATCATTAGGAACAACAATTTAAAATACTATAGGAGAATATCTCAAAAACTTAAAAGATAAAATGTGCTTTTGGCACTTAACACTAACTTTTTAGATATTTTCGTTTAATTAACGTAGCTATAAATTCTCAATTCAACTTTAGCATTGTCACTAAAGACAAATACGATAGCGAAGTCCCAGTGGTATTCATAACTGCTGATAAGTTCTTTGGTGTTACACAAAATGTTATGTTCTGACAACTTCCGCAAATTATAGCTATAGAAATCACTGTCAAATACATAACAATAATACCACTTATATCTGACACTACCCTTATTTTGTAATGCTTGCAAGTCAAAATATAAACGCTCATCGTATTACGAACATAACTAAACAAACTCGATGTAACAAAAAATATTTACATTATGTAGCATCAATACCTACAATATAAAATTGAGCATTATGTAACACAAAGGCTGATAGGACCTCGAATGTAACATTGAATTCAAATACTTACTTGTGCTTATCGTAATATTATGCCTACGTATTCCCGAAAGGAAACCTTGCTCAAGTACTTAGTACTCATAATCACAACGGGCTAAACTACCTATACAAAATATACAACTTATAGTCCATAGCATAATCTCATAGCCACCGGGTAAACGAACGAAGCGCCGGGCTTCGTCCGTCAGACGTTACACAATACTATCGTTTGATCACAACGGCAAAATCACATGTAGCAGCGAGGGAACACGCGCCCGTAAATAAAGGGCGGCGGCGACGCCTGGGCCGAGCTCAGGTGCACTCAATGATGAGTGGCTGGCTGGACTCGATGACACTGGGGCGTGGCTCAGTGGGTGCGGCTGCATAGTGCGGTGGTGGCTCGTGTTCCGGTGGCGGTAGCAGCGCGCGGTACTGCGGCGACGGTGGCGACGCCATCGCGCGGTACTGTGGTGACTCAGGACCCAGCCCCGCCAGGTGTGGCGTGGTTGAGTGTGCGTGTGAGTGGTGGCCGTGATGCAGCAGCGTCTCGCCATGCAACAGCGGCACGCGCGCCCCTCCGGCACCCATCAGCCCTCCCTGCGATGGAGAGTGCACCTCGTAGCCTTCTTGCCCCTCTCTATCGAGGCAGTCTTTGTCGGCGGTACCTGCAAAGTGCACGCGAAAATGAAATTACGCTCGTTCAGCGAGAGCGCAAGTGAAAGTTGTGGTTCACCTACGAAGAGAAAGTGCAGCGCGCTGCAGACAGTTTCGCGTCGTCGATCGCGTTACATTATCTTTGATTTTGGTGATTTAAAAATGTTTAATTTCGTTTATAAATAGTATTGATCCACAGAAAACTATTAAAAGTTCATTTACTTATAGTCAAAAATAGGAACTTACCAATGCATTCAGTGTTAGCAGCGTTTGTAATCGCCAAGACTTCCTCGATGTTGTTCGGCTTGCAGCTCGTCGTCTTCCAATGCGTCCGGAGTCCAGAAGCGCTGATATATTTCTTATCGCATCCTTGGCACACGTATGGTCGGTCATTGGTGTGTAGTCTCTTGTGCAATTTGAGATGGACAAACTGTGTGAATTTTTGCATGCACAAATCACAAGCATAGGGTTTCTGTCCCGAGTGTAACCTCAAGTGCGTCTTTAGATTTGATGTTGATGAAAAGCGTTTCTTGCAAATATCACACTGATGTGGTTTTTCTCCCGTATGAACGAGGTGGTGTTTCTGAAGGTGAGCTAATTGAGTAAATGATTTACTGCAAACATTGCATTTGAACGGCCTCTCGCCTGAGTGCGTTCTCAGATGAACTTTCAAGTTCGATAGTTGGCCAAAAGTCTTGCAACACACGTTGCATTCATAGTGCATTTTCCCGTCTTTTTTCTTCAAAGGGTATGGTAAACTTCTGTAACCACGAGACGATTGTGAGTTAGGGCTCAGAGGACCAATCATCAGACCACATGATTCATCAGGACTCATGCTACCATGTGGTACGAGTTGGTTATTCATGTGTGAGTTTTGAATCAAACTCAATTGTGAACAATTCTTGAGCGTGATAACACTAGTCGACGATGGATAGTGGTAGTTGCTTTGTCCGCTCTGTGCTCTGTCGTACTGATGAGATGAAGTCACTGTCGGTGAATACGTGCTCGGAGGAGATCCCAGTTGAGTGATGATTGTAGAATTTGGTGGAGAATATAGATTATATGAATAGTTTGGATAGTGGCTCTCGTATCTCGTTTCTCTGATTTCACGGATTTCTCTAATCTCACGAATTTCCGTCGTATGTGGAATGGTGTGCGGTGGTGATGACGAGTAAATGGAAGCAGCGTTCGGCGTTGGCAGCTGTTGTGGTAGAGGAAGTAGTGAAGGTAGGGGTGTTAGGTTTGAACTGGAATCCGGGCTGCAAGCATTGCCATATCTTTGACTTTTCTTGTACGAGTATGCCATTTCCGTTGGAGAAGAAGGAGGTGGAGTCGCATTAGGTTGGCGTCGGTTAGGATCGTTATTATTTGTGTCAATCCGATTTCCAGTCAGTATAGTTTCCAAAATACGGGTATCTGGTGGTGTGTACCTCAGAAAAGCTGGTTGTGGGGGCGGCGATAAAGTGCCGTCTTCATAGTAAGGCTTGTTTATGGGCACGATTGTGTTTTGAGACGACTCCAAAACGATCACGGTGGATGTGGCTGGATCGCGTCTTGGGGGAGACAAGTTCTGCGGGGCACCATCTGCTACTTCCTCCGCAATTATCAACTCTTTTTCACTTTCACAATCCATGTCTTTATGATTTTGGTACTGGTAGGCTTTTGGCATTTTAATTTTAACTTTTCTATATTCATTACGATGCATATCTTGATCCATTTTCTGGACAATTACAGTTTCTTTGGGCTCATTTGTTTTATTGGAACAGTCTAAAACGTAGTTTTCTACATCAGAGTCGCTGGAATCTTCTGGTGGTGTAAACTCATCATGGTAGTTACTGTGGTAACCCTCGTCAGATCTTACTGATCCATCATTAGGCGTCAATTGGTGCTCATAGTGCGGTCCGGCACTATGTGTTAGATTAGGTGACTTGCTCCCCAACTTTTCTTGGCCATTTGGTGCCATTGGTGATGGTCCTCGAATATCTCTCAAATGATGGTTTTGTGCTGGAGATCTATTGCTATGTAATCTAGGATTTTCAAGTTGATGTATTAATACATGTGATGTGCTTTCTTTGTGTTGAATGATTAATGTTGGGTTTTCCCTGTGATGTATTTTCACAGGCAACGGACAAGGCATTAGACTATTAGGAGATAAGGGTTCACTAATAATAGAATTTTCCGATTTGTTGTGGATAATGTTTGTTGAAATGTCAGTCCTCATTACTCTCTCATTTTTATTGCCACTTCTTAGATCTTCCCGATGCATAACACTTGGAATCTCGTTGAATGGTTTCTCATTTAATTCACGTTTTCTACGGCGACTAGGGATTTCTGCCTCTAATAGTTCTTTAGCATTAGTCAATCCAAGCACGTATTTCATGTGGTTGAATGCGATTTCTGGGTGAACCGGTGCAGGAGGTATTCCATAAGCTTTTTTGATTGTTTCTTCCTTGCCTGGAAATTTAATATTTTTTGTTTGTACTCGGTCAAATTGCTAAATTTCATAGTTGATAACATTTCATGAAATTGCCAAAATAATACTCACAGATAGAATAAGTTGCTCTTTCAGGATCAATATCGTAGCCCAATCTGCTTGCAAAGTCTTTGCAATACCAAACCATTAGCTCTTCATTTGGCATAATATCTCTGTGGAAAACAAATTGTGATTTAAGTATGGTACTCGAAGGAACGTTTGTGTACGTGTTGTGTTTGTGTTTGTGTAAGTATAATAGTGATGTGAAGTGAAAGTTACCTTATCGTGTAGAAGTAAATATGTTCCTGGTGCTGGCAGGCCACGAGGTTCATCACGGAGAGCGAGTACGCCGAGGCGACGTAGCGCATCCAGTTGGCAACGCTAGTGTCCGACCCATCCAGGTAATAGTAGTCACTGTCTTTAAATATCTGAAAATAAGACAATGCCACTTATTACTTTTGTTATCAGTTTCAAAACCCAAATTATTTTTTTGTTCAAATTAAAATAATAACCCTCTGTGTGTGGAATGCTTCAATATAATACTCGAATGTGGTTCTATGTCTAAATATTTTGAATGGTTCGGTTATAATTCTGTCATCTATAAACACATGTTTTGAAGCACGTGACACGTGCAGGATATTTTCTGCGCGCGTGCAACTGATAGCAACATGCTTGCATTACACAGAGCGCATAGTCAAGGACGAGGCGCAATGTCAAGAGGTAATGTAGGACGGAAGATAACGCTTGTTCAGTTCAAACGAAGCATAGCTTTGGATATGTTTTACCCATGTTCAAACGAGAAATCGTTACGATGTTGTTTAAATGATTTATTAGAGAATCTGAGTGACCTACAGTTTCTAAAATACCAGCCTGACCGACTTGCAGCTCTTATCGATTCACAATTCTATTTCAATCCTTGACGGACATACATATCTAAATGGAGAACCAACCTTGTCCTCGCTTACATTTAATACACCAAAACCATATGTGTAATGAAATCACATATGCCAAAACCATCACCGAAATTTGAAATAGGAAAGCCAATCTCACCTTTATATTTCCATAAGTATGATGTCTGACAGTTTCCTGTACCTGGCCCAAAATAGAGAGGAAATAGGTTAGTTGAAGGTAAAAGTGATGTTATACTAAGGTAGGTATTGTACATAATAATAATGTTATCGCTTATTTTATCAGTAAAATGTGCTGAAGATGTCAATATTTACACATGAAAGCTTCAACCAAACTCAATAATAGGCATAAAGCAAAGTGATAGAGAATATTAGGTAATAAATAACTAAAAACAGTTATTTGACTTACCCTCCAGTAGTACCGCCAGGAAACCTTATCATTGGGTTTGTTTGGTGTTCGGGTTCCTTCGAAAGGACCAAAACGTGTTCCTCTTGGGATCACTCCTATGCTCCATACACCTTCAGTCTGTAAAATATGTCAACATTTAGCTGATGTCAAGGACTGAAGGATTTTTAAAATGGTGTATTGGATATTTCAGTGGAACTTACCGGTGTGTTTGGAGTGGATAATACTGCTGATGGTCTGAGGGTCAAGCTGCGGGGCAGTGTCCTCTCGGCTCTGTTAGAGATTCCGCGTTCACAGGGCACATCGGGTACGATGTACACGGTGAGCCTCTCAAACTCCTCCTCTCGCATCCGAGTGACATCGTAGGCGCCCGCGCTGGACACAGCACTTAGAGCTGTTGCAGCCGCGGGGCTGCCAGTGTGTCCAACTGTCGTGCTGGCTTCCTCGCTCGTTGACTGTAGACAATATTCAACTATCACCATCCGAGTCACAACAATTGGTATCGTATTGAAAGAAGTACGCAGTTACATTTTTTTAAATCTGAGACCGTCCGATCTTTGGCTTTATTAGTTTAGAAAGACTGTTTTTGCAGCATTTTTGGCTATTTATGCATTTTCACACTTTTCAGCCGGTATGCACTTCCGGTGCGTTGGTGGAGTTTGACTGTTATGTCTTAGAGAATAGAGGTCATTTCAGGTTATTAATAGGCGTGTAGTGTCGTTCGATATAGGGCGGTGCCACTACTGACCCAGTTTTGAGACAAGTGCGCACTTTCAACTGCGCATTGATACTTACTCTTCCCTTATTTAAAATTTTCTTGATTTTCTAGAAAGCTACAGATCATCCAACGTTAAATGCATCTATGTAGGCCAGTTTTTGTTGTTAAATATTTTGTACTAACATTATTGAAAAAGTGAAATTATTAATTTACACTCACCAGTCTCATCTTGAATGTTTTTTTTTCTCAGGCAGATATTTTCATAATTATTTACAATCTATCCCTCCAGTCGTAGACAGGAATGTACCTGAAAATAATGAAATAAATTAATAAATAATAGGTTTATTAGTATAAAGTACCTGGGTGAACGAGTTTTGCTCGGAAACCTCAGAAAAACGCGTTTTCCCATAGATAAAAGCTAGCTAGATCGATTTTTGCTCCCAAAAACTTCCATACACCAAATTTCATCGAAATCGTTATAGCCGTTTTCTAGATCTCAAAACATAAAGGTAATAAAAATATGTATTGCATATATTTATATATACACTCATAAAAATATTGCTGGTTTAATAGTATAGTAGGTATATGTCAAAAGTTAAGCAATGCTTAAAATATTGGCATCCCTTACTATTGCACTATATCAAACAGTGACAGGACTTATTATAAACAATGCCTAAATTTTAATAACGTTTATAAGAAAGGGGCTAAATGTTTTGAATACAGTGAGGATGAGGTGAAAAATACCATTTTCAGAGGTCTTTTTCTCAAATTCTCAAAAGCTATACACCACTAGATAGTGAATAACAGTAAAAGGAGCTAAAATTAGAATATTTTTTTAAGTAAGGTTATTATTTGGATAATTTTGACACTTGTTATTGAACAAAGGCCTACTTGCCGAAACATATAGTTACAAGGTATACAACATTATAATTTGATAAAGTATTTCAATTTAGGAACAAATATATTTTTGTGTGAAAGTATTTTGAACTGTTGATACATTGATACAAAATATGGATAACTAGCGTAGCGACCCACCCGGCTTCGCATGAGAAGCACAAAAAAACAAAAATAAAATAAAAACTTTTGCCCCGATCGCTACCAAACATCACAGCGGGCTAATCTGAAGATTGCCTGAAAATTTCATCCAAATTGGTCCACCCGTTTTGGAGTCCATTAGGGAACATACCGCGATTTTTATTTTATATATAAAGATTAGGGAGTTATTCGTAAATACATATTTATTATTATAATTAATTTAAAATTGAATAATTATAAAGACTAAATTCGTCGTAAAGAAAAAAATAAATTTATTTGTTGTTTTTTTTTAAATATTCTTTTCAAAACTAATAATCTTGAAAACCCAGTTCTCCTAAATCAGAATATGGCGAAATGCAGTTAGCATCTTGCTGATTCAAAATTATTGCTCCTAATGTTGTTGGCCGTGCATTGAATATTTGCCAATTTGGCAAGGCAACGGGGAACACGGAACATGCACCGACAAATCGACAATGCAATACAAATGATTATTTATTAATTTTGTGCTGTACAAAATAAATATTGAAGTTGTGTGGGCAATGATTACAAAACGCGGAGTTTGTTCTACGGCGCGAGGCGTAGTGCTCAAGGTGCCATGAAAAATGCATCGATAATGATGTGAAGCAATACTAAAATTCAACATTTCATTGCACAATTGCGGAAGCGAAGCGTGTTGCGGCCGTCGACTCCCTATGAGAACTTCTGTTTTTTCAAACCGGGCCCGTTTGACATCAGAAATATTGTGCAAGCGCTGCTGGCTTGAGTGCTGCATTGTAAACATTATACACGGAATTTGTAATAGGTTTATTTATGAGTTTTGTAACCGTAGATGTACATCATAAGCATAACAAACATATAGGTTTCTTCTTGTTTAAATTATACTTCTCTGGTATTGGTATTTTTATCCCGTTACACCTGACGTACTTTTTTTTCGAATTTTCATGCATAAAAGTCTTACAGCAATATAATATTTTAAAGAAGAAGTATCCGATTTCTTAATAAACATTATATCTTATCATCACACGTACAAAAAGCATGCGTTGTTTATGCAATAATGAGTCTGTTTTGATGTATGTGCAGAGTAGGTACCAAACTACACCTAAAACAATTCACAATGCTCTACCACAAGGTTCCATACTTATAAAAATGCAATAAAGTTAAACAACAGCAAAAACATACATCGGCTTTTTAATAATAATATACATACTCATAATAGTAGGTAGGTAGGTACACACGTGACCACGAGGGCAGGTTGCGTAATGCGTCTGCGCAATGTCACGGAGCGCACGCGACTCAATTCCTACAACTGGCGCCTCGACTTCGAGTAGGTACTTGTTTATTATTGCTAATTCATTGAAATTAAAAGTAATTGTTAATTAAACATTTTGATTAGTTAAAAACTAACTTTTAGGGTCCTGCTGGGTTACCATGAGCTCTTATAGAGATTTATTTCAAAAACTATTCAGTACAAAATATCGGTTCCGTGATGTCCGCAGCTATATTTAAAGGCACTTCTACTTACTATTAAAGTTATTCAATGATGATGAATGTCAACGACGAACCGATAGTAGATATTAGATTAGTTTATATAGTATAGATACATTAACGATTTTACTTTCATTACGAATATTTGTATCCTTTGCTACTGTTTATAGATATTATAGATAGAAAAGTTGATCAATGCAAAAAAGGATGAAGCTATAGAAGTAGCAAGAGAAAATCCCCTTGGCAATCAATGCAGGGTGAACGTTCTTTTATACTTTCACAAGTAGCAAAAACTGCATCGAGTGCTCATGGTAGCGCACCGCTGCGCATCGTCGCGCGCGCACCAGGAAGCAACCTTGCGCACGCGCACTTGAACTTGCCCTGTGCAGATCTAGCACGTTGCGTTGTTTGCACTGACGTATGCGTTCATATAGATGATAGCATGCATTTATTAGCTTTTATTTATGTGTAACGTATTCAATTTAAATCGTTGTATTACTAATACAATTTATTTTAATGCCGAGGAATGAAACTGCATTCTGGTTTGTTCTATTCTGAAATTTTACGATATTATGTTTAAAGTTTGGCACATACATAATCTATATGCAAATAATATAATCTTTTTAAGTTGTTTTTTCTTTCATTTTTATTCCTTTTTCATAATTGGCTTTTATTTTTCTATTAGAAAAGATTTGGCCTCTTTTAGGGTTAAATGAGAAAAGATTTTATGAAATAAGTTGATCAAATTAATATCAATACCGAAAAACGTGTTATTGTTAACATTCATTCAAATGAAGTAGGTACTTCGTTGTAATGTTTATAAGGTACTGAGTAAATAAGTGGGTACTTCAAATCAAATGTTAATAATTGTTATGCTAACAGATTACGCACAAAATGAGCTATTTATGAATAATTAGATTATATGTATATAACTAAAACATAAAAATTCATGTCTGTTTTTGTGAGATTGTAAGTTAGGTGGGCCGTAATTATTTGGTGAAAATATTATTTTGTTGATATTAAAATCTTCCGATAAATATTCTTCGATAAATATTATATTCGTACATCTTGTCACAAGACATCATCATCATCATCATTGTCATTGTGTCTTGTTGTTGTTATTAGGCCAAATGGCAAAAACCCTTAAAAAAAACCTATAAAATTTCGTACATTTCATCTGTTCGCCTGTCCGTATGTCAAAGCTATATTACTATATGACTATTGGCACTAGAACTTAAATAAAAACTTACAACGAAAATTGGTTTGAATAAGGTTTATTGTGCAATGTTTGGGATATGGTATATTTTCAGTATTTTTTTGAACTAAGCATATTTGTTTCGGTACCCTTCACAGTGTGTGGTCCGACATGCTCTTGGCTGTCTTTTTTATGAAAAACCTACTTTGAACTTGGGGATATTTAAAATACATTTAGTTATTTATTTAGTAACTATTATTTATATTGATAAAGAAAATGATTTAGTAGGAAACAGTCATGGTCAACTCACCGATTCAATAAATTCAATGCATGTTGCATTGTGACCAACCTTGCCGTCTACCGTCTATTAATAAGTTTAATACGTAGATATTTCCTCTACTAGACCAAATATACTCAAATGGAGAGGAACCTACTTCCTGATTGATGCGATAACATACTAGGTATAGTAATTGTGAAATAAATTTCTGATCTATGTAACGTTTAACAAATTTAGGTATAAAATTAAAATAATTTCGTCTAAAAAACTATTTAAAAAAAACCATAAATAGAAACGTCCAAACTGTCGTAAATGTAAATGGTCCCGAAAGTTCACTATAATTTAGTATAAAATATCCATGTAATAACATTTCAAAATTACGTGTAGTTTTAGAAAATGTTTACGAGCATTAAGATAGCAAAAGTAACATAGTTGGTAATACTCACAAAAATGTAATAGAACGGACATTCATTGTTTTAAAAACTGTTTATAAATACGCTTACGCTTATAACGCGAATAAACAGAGAGTTCTCGTCTTTGAAGTTTAAGTGTTTAGCAGTAGAGTACAACGTCAAGTGATTTGAGGTACTCGAGGAGTATACGAAGCGCCAGCAGCGGTACGAGAGGCCGGAGCCGGCGTGCCGCTCTCATGTCGGCGCGGCACCGAGCTCGCGGGCCGAGCCGGCCGGGCCGGGTGCTCGCTAGCGGGCGGCAGCTGCGGCGGGGCTCACCGTGCTCGCCGGCGGAGCTTCACCGCACATTATGCAACGCCGGGGCACCGACCTGCCCTACGTCTAGCCGATGAGTGCGTCGCACTAACCCAACGCCGCCCGCCACTGTGCCCGCCGACCTAGATGCACTTTTACGATGCCGAGAATGCAATCGACACACATATTCGCGTCTCGTTCCGATAAACGCATCGGCGACGAAAGCGGCCTGTGACAGAGAATGCGGACAAATTTGACAGCAAATGCAGTGAGTACGTCACGTTCGCGCCTTCTATTCTCATATGAGAGGAGAGCGAGACGGCACAGTACAATGCGAACGCTACTGCATTCAAGTTCATTACTTCCGCGGTGGCTAGCGCGTGGTGGCTGCGGACCCTGACTCTGACAGTGCTCCGATTTCCTGATCGATCAATCTCTTCTCTAATATTTTTTAAAGGGTTAGACCTAACGACTAATAGGACGTCCACATTAGCATACGACATCTAAAGCTATAAATTTAATTGTTTTTCTGCTGTATATAAATACCCTAATCAACTCAAGAGTAAGTCACGTTTCTACCACATTTACTATTGAAAGTTAATAAATAACTCAGTAATGACAAATTATTTGCAGTAGCCACGTTAGTAAACACTAATTAAAACAAGTTTAAAACAAGGCGGGCGGCTTGAGAACGGCAGCGAAAGCCATGGCAGGGCGGGCGGCGCGGGCGGCCTCCCCGGAACATGCTTTCACTCTCACGGGTCGACGACACGGCCTGAACCACCCTTACCTTGCATACTCGAACTCTTTACTAAAAGCAATTCAATTTTTTTTTCAAAATTGCTACACATTCATTTCAACTTGTAAATTATTTTGCAAGTATCCCACATTATGTTTTTGGTTTAAGCTATCGCAAAAGAAAATAAAAAAAAATTAAGGACTATGGTAAGGGATATTCTCGCTCTCCTTCATGCCACCATGCCACCACCGCACCCTGCCACCATCCACCACCTACCATCCAATATTGATTTCGCTATATTTACACCCCGTAATCTGTTAACAGACTCTAAAGCCCGGATATGAAACGGTGCAGTATATATGGAGGACTAAAATATCTTTTACCATTAATTTTAATACCATTAAATAAAGAGAATAACTTCATAACTTCGGCTATTCTTAAAACAAATTAGTATTTTGTTTGAAAAATATTTATTAAAACACGCTTGTATGAAATTAGTGATTAGAACTGTGAGTTGATCAAAATGATATATATATATATATATATATATATATATATATATATATTTTTTTTTATTATATTTATATTTTTAGTTTTATTGGTTACTACCTTGTTTGTAAGGCACGCCTCACCATCTTTCTGCACGCCCAGGATGACTGGTAGATAATGCTATTAGCATTAAGTCCTCCTAGCACTAATGTTTTGTGTGAAAGTTTAAATAAATAAATAAATGAGTTCCATTGTCCACCTTCCATCTCCATCATAAGAAATTTTCAGCTCAATCGGTTGGGTGAAACATTTTTAAATTCTGTTGCAAGATTACGACGTTAGCCCCCTAGACCGTACGCGTAACGTTTTTGTTTTTAATTTATTTATTTAGTACATACTAACATAACAAGTGAAGTTAAATAAAACTATAATAGTATATTTATCATCAGCAGCTGGTAGGCATTCACTGCAGGACGAAGCCTTCCTCATGGCATGCAATGCCCATAATAACAATACTTGGCAGGTGGATTGGTGATTGCAATATTGTGGATGAGTACTCAGGTGGATGCTATTGCGCATCCCCGGGTATATATGTAGATATATATTTTTTAATAGAGTAAATGACAGAACTGCCGTGACTCACCTGAAATTAGGCGGCAGACCCAGCCCTATTCAAATGAAATACTTCTTAGGTCACGTCTACCTAGGACGCGCCCTACGTGGCATTGCACTGCGTCCGTTATCCTGAGACATAAAGATGAAAAGTCTGTACCTGTAATTTTACCACCTTAACCATACCCTTCAAACTGGGACACAGCAATGCCAGCACACCTGCTCGGTGGTAGAAATAGGAATGGTGGTAGTATTTCCCCAAAATAACTCTTTCACAAGGAGCTACTACTACACTACTGCTACTAGGTACTACTACTAAAATATAAAGTACTAGCTGCCCGCGCGTGACTTTGTTCGCGTGGTCCCGGTGTTCCTGGTGGTCCCGGTACATTTAAACTTTTCCGTGACAATTATGAACACCACAAAACCAAAATCAAATAAATCCGCCCAGCCTTTCTAGAGTTTTAGCGAGACTAACGAACAGCAATTGATTTTTATATATATATATAGATATAGAGGAAGAGGATAATCCCTCAGTTGGCTTTTACTACATCCATAGGAGGAGATAGCTATTCTTAGGCCGGATACGCAACGAAATTCAGTATTAAAAACATTACAGTATGTTTTTTTTAATAATAAAATTACAAACATTAATTTCTTGATTTCAGAAAAGTAATTAAATAAACACTCATGATAAACTAGAAACAGTACTTACAGATATGTCTATAATTTGTAAAAACATAGTTACGATATCAACCTCCATTTTCTGCTTCTTAGATAAATTTATAAGATTGTTTTCGATCGCCCCCCTAGCCTAACATCTGGCATAAAGTCATAAAGACGTCTGATACTTATAGCAGTTTCAGTACATAAAAATAGCAACATTACCTGAATATAAATGCTGAGTGCTACCTCTAATATGATATAATTTTTTCACTCAACATGTTATCAAAGTGATGTCCTATCGCCCCCCTGCCTGAGATGACCTGCCCTAACGTCTGACGCGTAGGGACGTCGGGACAACTAACCCTTTGCAGTTACATATTTTAAAGGATAGAATTAACTGTTGTCTTTGTTTTGATCAAAACTGAACATTTTTCTTAATGTTTTGCATAATGACTTTTGTTTTAAGAATGCACTATACTTATTTGTTTTTGTTTATCTGTAGAAATAATCTCTAAATTTAAGAAAGCATTCATAATACAAATAACGAACCATCAAACTCAAATGAATATAAATCACCGTAAATCACTATTAACCAAAACACTTGTCAAAACGTTACAAAAAAACTTACCCATCCCCATTTGCGTTTGAAAAATGAAATCTTCGTATTGGCCGTCAATTAGAGCATGAAAAGCGAAGCGCATCAAAGAAAATGCAGTTTTCCATCGCGACGGAGGCTTGCGCGCTATCAAAACACTGAATCTTCCGGGGTGAACGGCCTCGCCTCTCACTAGCCGCGCCGCCCGGCGTCGTTCGTCTCGCCCCGTACCGCGCCCGCGTATAAATCGCGCTGAGCTCGTGTGCGGGAAATGCGTTCACTGCACAACTATTGGGATCAGGGTCGTTGACATCCTTGCAAATTTTCTTTGGATCGTTATGGGAAGTTGGCGATACGGCTTCTTGCATAATTTGAACAGAATATTATTTGAATCATACAATAATGCATATATTTTAATTGGGTCAGGAACACCAATTAACATTTTATTAAAATAAATAGTATACAAAAAATTATTTATTTCTGACCGAGTTATTTTTTTTGAGAATTTGTTTAGTGTTTAATTAGTTGAGTGGTTTTTTCCGGCAATTTCGAAAAGTAATCGATTGGTTCTATTATAAAATTGTTTTTTATGAAATATGAAAGCTCTACTTTTTCACCATTTTATTGGTAAAGTGGTTCAATTTATTTGTGATATTGAAAGTAAATAGTTTTGTTTGTAATTTATGTTAAATTGAAAATTTGCAACACTTTATATCCCGTCAATTTTGAGAAGTTTTATTCCTGAATTCTAAGTTTTTTTGTTTTTGATTTTGACGGGTTAATCCTATCAATTCCATCAAATACTTACTCTTCAATTGCATGGTGGCAGCCTATCTGTGGCAGTGCTGGTGCCCGCAGTGCAAACTCGATTTCCCCCTTCTTGGGGTAGGCTTCAATACTCATTCATGCTTTTTTCCTGCTCTGACGGGGTGCGGGCCGTATTGCGCTCCTGCTCGCCGCTTCCGTGTTGGTACAACTACATATACGCATCTCTACTAGACCTAGCCCAATGCAGCAAATTTTGCGTAGGGTCAACGTCCTCTCCTACATCTGTACCGACCGATGAAATCTATGTATACATCGCTCTGTCGAGTTAAATCTAGCGAAATTCTAATCTTCAGGCAACAGAAGTCACTAACGATCTACTTTTATGTATAGGCAGGCTACATTTTTACAATGTGTAGTTTTCACTTGTAGAGGATCTGAGCAATTTGTTTTGTCGGTAAGTTTGTCCATTATGCGTAGTTGGTTCATTACTAGCGATGAAGGTCGATTATACGTAACAAAGCTCCGGTAAACAACGAACCCTCAAATTTTATGGGCAATTTCGTCCATAACAAATGAGATACGCTAAAAAATGCCATTTGCACAAATTGCATTCCCTTCGCTAAAGATAATAGAAGAAACTTTTTAACTTTTTACAATGTGATTTTACAAAAGTGCAAAAATCTTGGAAGTATAGTAAAAAAAGCGAAGGACAATGATTTTAAACGGCACTTTTTATTTGGATGCTGTTTTTATTACAGACAACTGTCTAGAGTTGTTTTAATTTGTAAGGTTTGTTTTTTGCAATGGTAATGCAACATGCACATAATGATTTTGGGGCTACGTTTGACAGTTGTAAAAACTGCTATTAGTCATAACCTCATACCATAATAAAGTCCTGTTATAATGTCGGAAATCTCGGAATTGCATTAGTATTCAATTTAGCCTTCCTGGTGTGGCAGGTATTTGTTCTAGGTAATCGGGTGGGTGTATAAATCGAGTGCATAGAGGTGTGAAGTACTAGTCTAGAATGTGCTAGGGTCAAAAGCCGCGCAGTATGTCAGCGTTTAGTATTCCGTGAGCCCGAGCTCGGGCCGGCTAACGGGACTCGCCGTCCGTCTACACAGGCCTTTACTTTCATCGATCGAACAAACCGCATCGACGGTTACTTTCCTTTGTTAGTGTTGGATTCTGTACCATGAATATTCCAGTAAATTTAATTCTGAATTACTTTACATCTCACATGCAGTTCAAGGAGCATACTTAAGAACCAAATTTACCATAAAAACGCTCTATAAAATTATATCATGGACTTAACGAAGTAAAATTAAGTATATTTTACAAAAATTCCTTGTTCTCGAATAATAAATGACATTATAAAGAGATTATCTACGGTCACAGTAAAAAAACATGAAAAGGAACGGCAAGTGTTTGGTTAAATGCAGGTAGAGACCGAAAATTATGAGGTTTTGGACAACGGAGCCTTTGTAAGGAGGTACCGTTAGATCCATTTGAGAATACTATTAAGCGGACGTGAAGTATGATCAATTTTTGACTATTTATTTTTATTCACCTGCTATAAGCAGTTAAAGATTTTGAATGGTAGATTGAATTTATTTTTCCAAAAGATCTGTGTTGATTTTTAAGGCAGTAGGTATATACAATGCTAAGTACCTATCGTTTTATATAGTAGGGGGTATGAGATAAAACTGAGTTATCATCTGCCTTCATCATCATCATTACCAGCCGTTAGACGTCCACTATTGGACAAGGCCTCGTCCATTGAATGCAATATGAGATTAAGAAAAATTACGACTATACACCACGTACTTTACTATTCTCCTGCTGACGTTTCGTTGACCATTTTGAGGTCCTTCCTCATGGGCTAGTTCTCGTCGCACGACCTTTGAGCGTGGTCGCGGTCGGTGCTCATGAGGAAGGACCTCAAAATGATCAACGAAACGTCAGCAGGAGAATAGTAAAGTACGTGGTGTATAGTCGTAATTTTTCTAAAATGATACCAAGCCACGATAACTTCAATTCTATCAATAGGAGATTTGCCATAATCACCATGTTTGGCGGGCGGATTGGTGCTGATTACTCAGGTATTGCCCATCCCTTAGTATAATCCTGTGGCCAGGTTTCACAGCATCCACGGGAGAAGATTGAGAGATTTATTATTAGGCTGAAGACACCCACTGGGCCACAGCATATCATCTGACTTATACAATTGTAATTTATTGCTAACAGCATATATAAATGTTAACCGGACGACGCGGTAGAGAAAAGCCCTCTACTCGATGGACTAAAGACATTACGAGCGTCGCATGCAGTCAGTGGATGGAGGCGGCTCAAGATCGATCATTATGTTAGCTTATTTGAAAATGTGTACAACGTAGCAATATTGCTTAGTACACTGCTACATCATCAAACTAAATATTTAAGAAAACAAGTGGAAACGTTCTACAGTATTTAGATACAGTTTTTTTAACACGGTTCTCTTCAAACAGGAAACATTAAATGAGAAATGTTCTACATACATCATCATAATAGAACGGCCCTTCGTACGGTACCCACAGGGTCTAAGCTACCGTTAGGTTGCATCGATAAAAAACAAAAATAGGATGGTAAAATCAGAGCGCGGCGGTAAGTATTGCCTGCAGGCTCAACTTTAATGTGCGTAAAAAACACACCGACCTGAATATGTAGGTAGGTTTATTATATTCAGACAATAATTTTTAGATATACTAGTTTTTTTTCTTGCAGTTGCTTTTCGTGAATTATTGGATGAATACCTGTGAAGAATTTGATTTTTTGTTTTTTTTTGTGTGATGTTGACCCCTTATGATCGAGTTACCTTAAACGCGAGATGCCAATGAGGGCATTATACCTAAACATGAAATTTGCTTAAAAAGCTGATTACCCTGCGGGACAAGTGTTTTCATGATCTGGAAATATTTGTTCCGGGTCTGGGTGTTGTGGTACCATGGTACTCGTACTCCCTGATACCCAAGATACAGAGAATCTTAGTGTGGGATTAGGACTATGTATATGTGACTGCTAGGTGTAGTATTATGTAAGTATTCATTTTATTAATTATATGTTGGTTTATATTTATGTTTTAATGATTTGGCTTTTTGTTTTTTCTTTTAAGTTTTTGTGTTTCTGTGTATTGTAACTTTTGCTTTGTGAAATAAAGAGTTAATCTATCTATCTATCTATATATCTAAAGATCAGTGATCTCTCTAAACATTACAAAAATATCGAAATACATAGTTTTAAAGTAATCTTGACATGTTGTTAGCAGAAAAATGAAGACTGGCACCAGTCCGCGTAAAAGTTAGCCTATGGATAATCCAGGTTCCAAATTTGTACCAAATTTCATCGATATTGGTTTAGCCACTACAGCGTGGTTGAGTGACAAACAAACATCTTAACTTTCGTATTTATAATATTAGTAGGATAGATGAAGGAAGGTACAATGGCTATGCTACATGTTTTATTCACAATCCTACATAGCTTTTAAACGTGATTTACTGACGGTTATGGTACGATAACTGTTAGGAGTGACCACCGGAAGGGAGGCATACATTATACCTACTAGTAGCCAATATTATAGCTACTTATCCATGCAAGTGGGACACTCGCACTACCATCGATATTTTTACAAACACTTACTCATTGCACTTCCTGTGATTTTACTTTCATAAGTAACACAGCAGCATATAATCAGTTGCATTTATTTATTAACTTAATTCTTCATTTCATAAAAAAAACAAAGATTGTACAAAGAAGGACTTATTGCTAAACAGAATTTTCTACAGTCATCCATAATAAGTGAAAAAGAGAGATTTGGGGTATTAAACTAAGAATATCTTTCAACAAAAAAGTAAAAACTATGTCAGGTTTATTTAGAAAATATGTTGCAATATTGATTTATCTGCACAAAAAAAACACCTAAGTAGCGGTAGGTGTTAATTTTTCTGTAGTTATTTTCAAAGTTCGCTACAAAAATATTTTATTACTAGATTTTTATATTATTACCTAAGAACATCACGTGTTAAGAAGAGAGAGGGAGAGAGAGAGATACAGATAAGACGTATCAGTTCTGACCTTTGCTTACAAAAATGTCAATCACCGCATAAGAAAGGTCAATAAGACGATTCAGTGAAGCAAGAAAAGGGTTATTACATAATAGCTGCGTGTGCGCCGGGGGGCATGACACCAGGGTACCGTTGTAACAGGTTCCACGCATTGCTGCACCCCCCTACCCCCCCTAGCATATGCCCCTGCACCGGCCACGCGTGCGCAACGCATCCACATTTACTTTCTACATATCAAGGACCTTCCTGGCGCACCCAGTTTACATTGTATATGATGAGTTGAAACTTATTACTTGGTGTAAAACAAAATCATAGGAGTTTTACATGAATTGTTCTTCATTGAAGTAAACTAAAGTGTACAGTAGTTAGCGAAAGTGTTTTTTTTATAAAATTGGCAAATCAAAACTCTGTGTCCTAATTTCGAACATATTGAAATATTTAAACCTTTATTGAAATGAGATAAATCTTTTGAGATAGGTAATTCAGCCAAATATGATGTTGCTATCATATGCTTGTTAACTTATAATACTGAATAGTTTAGGTACCTATAGGTTATATTTTTATTGAAATGTAAAGAGGTTTCGTGATTTGCAAAAAAAAAGAGTCCATTTATCACGGCTGTAACAAACTACATTTTCCAAGCAGCTTCTTTGTTTATGTAATTAGGCGTAAACGACGCTTCTTGTTTTAAAAATATAAGGAAAAATATTACCCATTATTATAATTTGCGTCACAAATTTTTTGAGTTATTTTAACTGTATATAAAATAACAAGTTTTGTGTCATAACAACTTTGAACTTTATACTCTACAGTATAAATGTAAAAATCGCGCAAGCGAAAGCGACTCGAAGTGGGGCTGAGTGGCGAGCGTGAGGTTCAATGACCGAGTTTTCACGAGTTTGACAGCCTTCTGTTATATCATCGGTCGTTGTCATTGTCATTGCCGAAACCGCGGCCGGTTGCGAGTATGCAAATTTGAAACCTGTGAGCTTGTAAGTGGGTTTACTTTTGTTTGATACGAACACTTATGTTTTTTGCTTCCACTTTGAGTTTCATGTCAGGATTTAATTATTCATTGTGCAAATTAAGTTGACGACTGACAGACGACATTTTTTGATGCAGTCAACGCTTTTTTTAGATTGTAAGTATGTTCCTTGAGCAGACGTAAATAGGAGTACTTAGAAGATAAAAAAATAAACAAAACAAAACATTCAGAGCCGTGTTTCTTTCATAAAAATTATACATAGGTAATTTTTTGGTTTTCAATTTATTTCCAGATAAAGGTTACTGTCAATGACCAACTTAAAGTATATAAGGGTTAAATGTGTTACCTGGTAATATACATAAAAATAATTATGTTAAATCATCTGGAAGTTTAGAAAAATATAAGACTTTAGGAAGATATTTAAATCTTTCTTGGGATCTGAAGTTGAATTAATGATTGCATGATTTACACACAAGATAACTTTATAACGATTATACCATGCTATGTTTGTTATGTTATCTATAGTTTTAAAAATAGTTTTGCAAAAGATTTCCATCCTGAATTTTGTTTTAAGTTACATAATTTTTATAATTCTCATTTTTTAGTTAAGTACCTAGTAGAAAGCATGTCATATAAAAATTTACATTAACATTCTTAACAAAATAATAATAAATAAATAAAATAATAACGATTTCATCAGCTACTATTTCAAATTAAATCATCATGTTGCGCAGGTTGATAATGATCAGATAGCAAAAAAAGCCGGCAAACAAGTGTATCTGTTTGGAGCTATTGTTTAAAAGGAATCCATCATTCTTCGTGGGGATGATTACGTAATCACCGTGTGGGCACACCACGTGCTCAAATGTTAGCCTTGGGTCTGAACTCTGCAAGTTCAAGGTTCTGTTTTTGCAGAATACGAGACGAACCGACATATTAGTTGCGCTTGTGTGCGTCTCCCTCACATATATTTACATTGCTATTATTAAACATCCCAAAAAATAGAACAATCTTTGTTTTGTTTCTGTTGTTGCTATGGAATCCTTTGATACCATGGAACTCAAAACTTTATCAAATTATGTTATAAGTGATAACATGGTTTTTAAAGAGTTTAGAGAAACACACGCAACTTCGTCTGCATGTAGGTTTTTTACAAATATCAACCTCCTTCTGCACCATGATAGGAGTTGAATTTTGAGCATCTATACATCAAAGAAAAATTGTCTTACAGTTTAGGATAACGATACGGTTTTGTAATATACAATGGTACTTTTGTACTCGTAGTTTTCTAAAAGACCATATTTTAACTATTAACTAATTAACTAAAATAAGCTACGGTGCTAATTTTGCAGATGTTGGTAAGATACAGTGTTATTTAAATCTAGTTTCATGCTACATTTCATCAGTTTACCATTACTCATAACTCACGATCTTATTTACT
Source organism: Epirrita christyi (assembly GCA_951392215.1). NCBI lineage: Eukaryota > Metazoa > Arthropoda > Insecta > Lepidoptera > Geometridae > Epirrita > Epirrita christyi. Next base: position 7,790,916 of record OX595839.1, on the reverse strand, counting down.
CATGACAATGATAGATTAAAAACTAATGCTGTAGTAGACCGCCTTGTGAAAGAGTTCATCTAGGGAAGTATTACCACCATACTTATTTCTGCCGCCAAGCCGTAGTGCTCGTATTACTGTGTTACGGTTTGAATCTGGCACCCATACTGTGCCGGTGGAATTGCAGGGATATGAGACTTTTCATCTTTATGTCTCAGGATGATGGGTGCTGTAATGGGCTGGGGGTTACCGCCAGACATCAGGTAGGCTACATATGTAAGTTCTACAAATTGTTAAGGAAAAAAATACAAACTAATTCACAATGATAGGTGTTAACCTTCGGTTGCAAAGATTACAGTATTACAGGCTAATCATTGATTTTATTTGAGTTAGTTCAAAACGTGCAGTCAATAATAAAGTTACACAGTTTCTTAAAATTATACTTACATATGAAAACATTGAATATAATGCGTTTAAAAAAAATATTAATCAAGCAAAAAGATAGAAATACCTACTTAATTATTGCAAGATGCCACAAGGTAAAGACGCGCGTTGAAGTCTTTTGCAGGCGAGATGTAGAACCAGCGTGAGCGTAGTGCGGTTACAAGTACGAGGATAAAATTAAGTTGGATGTTAGTATTGTTAGAAACATATTATTAAAGGAAGTTACTAACCATTAGCCACCAAATCGTCGATGAAAATCTCGAAGAAAATCCAAATAAAAAATCCTAGTGGAAAATGTTTGTTGATGTTTTCACTGTCACTTAAAAATAAATCCACCTCACTGAGAACCGTCACTTAAAAATAAAGAAAAATAATAAAATAAGTCTTAAGTTGAGATCTAAGTTACTTTCAGTCTAGATAAATGCAAAACATCACGTCGAGTATCGTACTAAAATGTCATGGTGGTGAAGCGGGAGCGGACCGCGGAGTAGCGTGGCGCACCGACAACTCCGGTTAACTGATAAAATGTAGCTCGGTTCATGGTCGGAGACGTCTTCCCTGCGCCACTACCCGTATACAGCGTCCGCGCTCCGCCTGCGCAGTACCTGCGCCCGCGCCGGCCGAGCTCTTCCGCACTCGCGGGTGAATGAACTGCTGTGCTAGAGCGAGACAAAACACTCATGCCTACCGCCCTCGCACCAACTCACTTCCAATGCCATGGTCGAAGCTGACACTGAATCTTCATTCCAGCTCGCAAACTGATCTAGTGTTTACCTAAATCGCAAATTGCTTTCGCTAACTGACAGCCCCAAAAGAAATAGGATCAATCGTGAATGAAAGTTTATTTACTGCCTCTTACAGATTTACTAATCTTGTAAATTAGTGTTTTCAAATGTTGTTCATTATGTTTTTGTATGATGCAAATTACACGTTATTCAAGAAATGTCTGGATGAATCAAACCTTGATTAAAATTTCCAATGTCTAATGAATACCTCATTCTCATCATCACCATTCTAATGATGACCTCTGTGGTGCGGCAGGTAAGTAGCTGGCTTAGATGCAAGAGATTGCGGGTTCGATTCCCGCTACGGGACAAATGTTTGTATGATCTGCAAATATTTGTTTCGGGTCTGGGTGTTATGGTACCATGGTACTCGTAGTTCCTGATACCCACGGTACCGTGAATCCTAGTGTGGAATCAAGAATACGTATGTGACTGTTGGTATGTTATGTTAATGATCATTTTCATCAACCGACTCGGTGTCTAAGTTGTCGCTTACGCATAAATGTAAATTATGTTTTTTAGCAACCAAGCACGTGGCACCTTAAACATGTCAAATTGGTAGGTTTCTAGTAAAATTTCAAACTTGAAATATGTTTTGTGAAGTTAGTGAAATCAGGCAATGTTAGCACGGACACATAATAGCGTCTAAATGTCAGTTTGTCCAGCTAGTGCCTAAGCAAAACATTCTACCTACTTTATGAACACAGACCTTGAAAAGCATGAGGACCCTCATAGCAATGACCTCCGTTGCGCAGCGGGCGAGTAGTTGGCTGGGAAGCAAGAGGTTGCGGATTCAATTCCCGCCGCGGAACAAATGTTTGCATGTTCTGCAAATATTTGTTCCAGGTCTGGATGTTGTGGTACCATGGTACTTGTAGTTCCTGATACCCACGATACAAATAATCCTAGTGTGGGATCAAGACTATGTATGTGATTGTTCGGTGTTATTATTATATAAAATAACATACATTATTCAATAAAAATTAAGAAAAAACTATATCCTCATCAGCCTACAGAAGTCCAATGCTGGACATAGGCCTCTTCCACAGAATGCCACGATAAACACTACTGAGCCACCTCCATCCACTGACTTCCTGCTACCTTTATAATGTCTTAAGTCTATCGAGCAGGGGGCTTTTCTCTACTGCGTCGTTTGGTTATTATTATTATTTTTATCTGATCGCCACTCGAGAATCTTTATCTCCCAACGGTTGTCAGTTCTGCGAGCTATATGACCAGCCCATTGTCAATTCAACCTGCTAATTCCAAGCCGAAGATATACTACTCTCATACTTAATGAGGTTAAGAACGTGGTAAAATATTATTTAACATAGGTAACTTATTTAACAGATTATAAAAAAATAAGTTAACGAATAAACCCCTTCAAGTTTGAAAGCTGCTTAGACATCCTGACTAAAGAAACAACTGTTACAACTCGCAGAAGTAAAAAGAAAACCTGAATAATAACATAAAACACCCAGATCTGATAAAACCATTTCTTTTTGAAATCACGATACATCAATACCTACTTGAGATTACAAAAATGTTTACAGTTACGTAAAAGCAACAACAAAGAGGCATTATGTAAGATCAATCGGGGCATAATAGCAGGCTTCGATCGAGAGATTTGCTCTACCTGCCGGGCCCTGGCATTTTTTTCCCTTTAAAGGGTGCCCGTTATAATGCATAACGAAAAAAACTAACGGTTCTTAAAAACCAAACACACATTGCAACGACAAAAACACAATGACAAACCATTATGTTTCCTGTGACGATATTCTGTGCATCTCTTCAAAGAACGAGCAACTGTCTTTCCAGAAAGTGGTGCTTTGGCTATTTCTCACTTTAAAAACCATAACACCTTATCAAAAAAAAAAGTTGAAATAGTAAAACCCTGCCACGCAAATGTTGTAGCGGATTTCATTTTATAAACTTTTATTACTTTGTACAACTTTTTGGTGGATTTTTTAATATTAGTGTGAAATATTTTTCAAATGTACTCATCAAGCTCTTTTCATTTGATTCCAAACTCATCAAACTAAATAAACTATTAATTTAACTTTTTTCGAAGTTGGAAAATTGCATTTGATTTCTGCCATATAGATAACACGCACGACGCTTCATATAATTCATCACTAGCATTTGCTCGTAGTTTCGCTTGCGTGGAACCTCTATTTTAAATTATAGCCTTTGTTATTCTGATGTATCAATTATATAAAAGGTAAAGTAAGCTATACAATTGTAAAGTTTCATTAAAATCCGTTCATTAGTTTTTCCACTCAGTTGCAGAAACGATCTTTTAATATTAATGACGACGTTAAACACTGATCTTTCATTAAATTGCAACAATTGCAACGATTTAATGAAAGATTAGAGTTTAAAGTCGTCTATAAATTAAAAAATCGTTTCCGAAACGATTTTTTCACCACAAACTTTTACATTTGTTACCTAATATAAGTTGGGTAGGATTTGTCAAAATTCGTCAAGTACCTAGTTTCAGAGCTACTAGGAAACAGATGAACAAACTTATAAATACATACACTGCCAAAACTATAACCCTCCTTTTGATTTGCTGTAGAGTATTTTATTTTATTTGAGATATCAGGCATTGTTAGATGAATTAGTAATTTGATGGAGAAGAAAGCACTGCGAAAGAATTGGACCCGCATGAATTCATTATACGGACCTCTTGTCCACAACAAAAGATAAGTAGCTTTATAAGGCAGTAGCTGAATCATAAAAGAAAGGGTTGCTTTCATAGATTTCACTCAAATGCTTGCTGACCACCCTTAGTGTGAAGAATTGGTAATAAATTACGGGATGACTTTCTCATTGATTTATGATGCCAGTAGCCGTTTTGTTTGACAACGGTTTTGTTTCTCAGTTATCCATTGTTTGCTATTTACAAAATTTAGTTCAGGAGAAATTGGTTCGAATTTAATCGGATTTAACAAGATTAAAATAAAGGGTTCAGAAACCTAGAAGAAATCTCTGTGTTTTGGATTTAGGTTTTTTGTTCCTAGTTCTTATATGACCAGCGGCTGTTACCTATTATGTGTTTCTAATGAAAACAAAAGTTTATCCAAAGTTAGTTGCTAGTCACCTATAATTTATAATATATAAAATTTTCTTGCAGAATGTTTGACTCGAAAACGAAAAGCGTCAACAGAGTTTCGGTACAAAACTTGATTATTATTTGGCCACATGACTTCAAGTGTTAATTTTGTCATGACTATATTTAGTACTACACAATCAAGCATTACATTATTAAAAAGTACTCACGACAAATCTATATAAAAACTCAAAGTAACGTCCAAGGTTATACCACGTTACATTACACCATGAAAATCGTACCTCGAGAAAAAACTAACGAACTCTAAGCTAGTTTTATGTTATTAGATGTGTATTAGTAAAAAAAGAAGTGGACGCCCAAACTGGCCTGGCAGAGTCGCCCCTCCACGCCAGGACGCGATCAGCGATTTGGGAGCAACGTCCTCGGCCTTGAAACTAGATGAACTTACGTAACCGCCGCGCCGGAGGGCACAAAGCCTCCACCACCGAATATTCCGACAGTTTTTGCACGTCCTGTCAGATTATACTGAGACGTGGTAATATAAAAAACTACCTTCCATGTAATTAGATACCTACTTGATAAAATGAAGGAGGTACTATAGAAATAATGATAGAATCAGAGACAATTTAAAACATTTGTGGCAGTACAAATATCAAGTTTCTGACGAGTTATCTAATTATGGTTACTGCAACGTTATGGATTCTGCACGTTTTGTCAGATTGTGCGGAAATAATCAACTCGTATGGAACTATGAGGAGACACGAATAATTGGTAAAAACTTTGACTCTAAATATATTATGTTTGTTCGTTTATTTGAATCAGACCAAACTTAACTGAAAATAAAACAGGCAGGCAGCGTTGTTAGTTTAGAGATTCGTCATAAATTAATGCTTTGGCACAGCAACCACAACATACACTGTATGTTGTTCCTATTTCTGCCACCAAGCAGTAGTGCTCACATTACTGTGTTTCGGTTTGAAGGATACGGGTGCCGATAAAATTACAGGCATATGAGACTCTTCCTCTTTATGTGTCAGGGTTGGTAGCACGCGTGTGATACCTCTGGTGTTGCAGGCGTCTATTCCGTAGGCTACGGTGAGTACTTTCCATCAAGTGGGCCGTATGCTAGTTTGCTTGCCTAGTAGTATAAAATAAAAAAATCTGTTCTTGGTTTCGTTAATCGACATAAAAAAGACGCTCACATAATTATAATAAAGTTTGGCTGGAAACAAAGAAAGCTTGGGTCTAAAAAATTAAGTAAAACATGGAAATAGGGAGGTAGAGGTAAACATGGCTCAGCTAAAATCATCCCCGTGCAGTTCTATTTGATTTGCTTCCGCAGTTAAGCGAGAAATCTTGAATGAAGACCAATGTTTAGCTGCAAAGGTTAGCTGGTAGAGAATGCTTCCTAGCATTAAGTTCGCCTATGTACATGATTTATTTTTTGTGCAATAAAGAATATTCTATTCTATTCTATTCTATTCTATGTTTGCTATTTCATAAATAACATAGTAACTCGTGTTTAAAGAAAACCTTAACATTAATAATGTGCTGTGTATAGTGCCATCACACAAGGTCCGTGCTTAGCATAATTCTGCAGTAAGCTGCAGCGCTGATTTTCAGCACGAATTTCGGTTGACGCACAAGGACGTGACGCAAGCATTAAAAGAAACATTATAAGTTTTACCAATGAGTAGCAATAACTAAAAGATACTTCAACGTAGGTACATACAAAAACAGATACTTAGGTGTACGCAAGCATTCAATCTTATTTGCGTGTTGTGTAGGTGAGGTAGTAGATAAGTACCTACATAAGTAAAAAATAGGCATAACAAAAACTAGAGGTATGGGCGTAAGTAGGAAGTAGATAAAACCATAATAAAATTGAGGCTCGATGGAAGTATTTATCAAAATACTTAAAACTTATTGCCTCAAAATCATTTTTATATACTTTCTTAACCCTTCTAATTGAGTTCAAAAAACATTTAGATCCAATTTTTTTATGAAATTTTGTAGTGTATATTTGTGTAATTGGTTTTTTAGATTCCTTCTAAAATCTCTGAAATTACAAGGTCTGAAATTAAATTCAAAATAGTTTTGAAATGTTCAAATAAAGCCCTTTTATATTATGCTCACTTTATTGATTTGGGGGTAAAATCAATCTTGGACCCCAGTATCACATCAAATCAACAAACCGATTTTGCGAATAACCTTACATACAAATTGCACTAATACTATAATATACATAGCTCTACCAAATTTCATGAAGATTGGATCAATGGTTTGAAAGTTATCCTCAGACTTACAGACCATAATTACATAATTACAAACGCCAATTCTTTCAAGTTAACTCGGGTAACTCGCTTAGCTCTATTCCAAGCCACCATTCGATTGTCAGTAAAAATAATCATATATAGTACATTGTACTCCACAGCAATGAGATATGATTATATATCAGGAGGATGTTGTTCGCAGGTAATACCTAAACCTAGCCGAGATGATGTCATAACCAAAAAGAGGAATGCACAAAAAAGCTATTGTGCAAAGAGTCGTGAGACTAGCTAGCAGAGCTACGTGCGTTGAACTCTTTTGAGAGGCGAACAGAGTCAATGTCTGCTATTAGCCAATTGATATGATGGACTAACGACGTTTGAATTGCTTTTACAGACCTTATACTTAAAACTGCAAAACAGATAGTTATAGATCATTTTGACATAACTTTCAAGCAGTTTCTGGATATTATGCCACATTTTTAATATTATAATCGCCGTGTTTTATAACTAACGTAGTTTTTTTGCCGTAAATTATAATATTAAGCTTAAATAATAATTTCAAGTAAGCTTTGGAGATGAACTCGTCCGTACTGATGCCAATGGCTGTGGTAGGTAGGTAGATAGTTTACCCATCCTAAATTTTATTTTGTTTAAAAAATGTGATGGGATTTGCCTGTTAAGTCTGAAAAATATGTTTTTGACTAGCATCCATCCGCGGATTTACTTACGTCTTAGAGAATTGAGATAATTTCTCTATGGCTCATGTGAATCAGTACTTTTTGTCTCAATTTTGGCTATAGCCTTTTTTACCAGTTTTTTCGTAATCGATTCAGCCGTTACGGTGTGATTGAGTATCATAAATACAAAAGCTTTCATTTGTAATATTATTAGGTCATCACCATCAGGCATGCGATTTGTGATTTGTTTGATGTAGTGAGGTAAAATAAAAAAAATGGCTTAAGGGTTGAGCCACGCCTATTAAAAGTGTCCTGAAATTGCATGCAGCAGTTTATGTACTTAATTTATTATCATAATTTGTCTTAATGGGTAATTGTATGTCAATGTTAAATGCGCGTAACTTGCATTATCATTATGTATTTCAACTGCTCAAGTAGACACCCGCATTAGTTAGGTTATTGACACTAGTGACAAAGACCGTGAATTAGATTGCAAATTAGGATTTTTTCACAATACGGGTTTAAAAGGAAAAATAACCCGTGTACAATTAAATTTATTCCTATTCCAAAATAAGCATTGACTTTATTTAAAGTCTAATGTTTTCATAGAATATTTCAAAGTACTTCATAATTTATTTGACGTCGGCAAAAGATGGTCGCTGAGCTTGCCTCATAAAAATAAATTCTTTTCTCTGTTTTTTCTGTACGTTATATCCGGTCTGTCTATCTTCAGTTACCAGAGCACAGATTCTATCCAATTATATTGTAGAATTGTTGAAGGGGGTGCGACACAGTGGAACGTATATGGTATCAAAATCAATGGTGTATACATCACTCACACCTTCGATTTGATTATGATATAGCAACATGACTTATGACATCATGGCAAAAATACCAAAAGACCTTGGCACAAGGCGATATTAGTACCATCTCCCAACAGGTGGGTCTTAAAGTGAACATGGGCAAGATGAACATCATGTCAAATGACCAAGTCGCACCTATATGCCAAGTAAACTTTGGAAACGATATCATCAAAGTTGTTGCTCTGCTCACTATGTCTATTTGGGTCAGACGATTCAACTAGGTAGGTCTAACTTCGACAAAGAGCACGACGAATCCAACTAGGATGGGCAGCGTTCGGGAAACTACGCCATATCTTTTCGTCACAAATACCGCAGAGCCTCAAGAGGCTTTAGTTAGCTCGTGTTGCCAGTGATGACTTACGGCATAGAGAGGACGTCATGGTCGCTAACTATTGGCTTCATACACAAGTTCAAAGTCACTCAGTAACCTATGGAAATAGCTATGATTGGAGTTTCACTACGTGATAGAATCCAAAATGAGAATATCCGTAGAAGAACCAAGATCATCAACATATAAGCTTTAAGATTTAGCAAGTTGAAGCAGCAATGGGCAGGCCATGAAGCTCGCAGAACTGGCACCCGTTGGGGAATAAATGTGGCTACCATGAACTGGACGACGCAGTGTAGAAAGACCCCCTTTCGATGGACTGACAACATTTTACAAAGTAAAGTTACCTACTACTTAGGTAGGTAGGTACCTACTGTTGTTTTTATTTTGTTTCTTTTTATGTGGGGACAAATAAACGTATTTTCTTTCTTCTTTCTTTCTTTCTTCATTTTAAAGGTCACAGAAAGTCGGTGGGTGGAGGTGGCCTATGTCCAGCAGTGGGACTTCTACATGCTGATGATGATAATGATATGAAATTCTTAACGGGTCTAGCATAATTTGTGAATTTTAAACTTTAAAATTTTCTGCCCAAATGGAAATATTTAATTTATTAAAAATAAAAATTCATAAATTATAAAGTTATTGTTATCATTCCTTTTTGAAGTAGAATCATAATATACAACCATATTAGAATTTTCAAAAAAATTACCAACCTGGCAGGGATCGAATCCACGACCGTATCCTCCAGTGGCATAGCGGGATATTATAAAATCATAGAACAGAAGTGTGGAAAACAAAAAAAAAACAATAACTATAACTAACATAACATATAACCATACTAACGTAGGTAAATAGGCCATCTATAAGAAGCATCGTTTCAAAACGTTAACTAAAAAATAACTAACAATGATCAAGATGGCAGTGTCTAATGAAGGAAGTTGCGTGACGCAGAGCCTGACCATACTACCGGAACAACGAACTGTGAGCAACTCATTTCAGGTTCAGGACCTATGTTTATCAAGCGGATGAACCACAGCAAACCTAGATTTTAAGCTTGTTGCATGTATTATTATTTATTACTACAAAAAAAAAATACAAAATATTTATTTTACAAAAATAATAGTAGCTGATGTTTACATTTCAATGGGTTCCGCTTATTCCGTAATATTTGGGGTACATATTTCAATGGGTTTCTAGGACAAGCCTGTATCGCGGATACCCGGACTGGAATTGGCAAAAAATAGTTTTAATACTAATGCAGAAAACAATATGCGAGGCAAACATTAGAAATACTTATTATAACATTGATACTGTAACAAGTAACACTGGAACACAGTAGTTTTTGTGGTGGATAACAAATCAAATTAAATCAAATCAAAAGAAATTCAATTATTAATCAAATCATCAATCAAAAGAAAATTGAAGAAGATTGATCAATCAAAAGAAAATCAATCAAATCATTGAAATCACAAGGATCATTTTGTCTTATAAATTAAAATTACTCCTGTTCCAACGCGACCAGAACTAGAAGAATCAGGCAAAAAACACGGCTTGGCTTACTTTGATGATCAAAGCGGACATGACATACCACGTTAAACTTATTCAGTGAAGTTTTTGAGTGATGTGTAGTGTGAAAAAGTGACGTGTTCACTTACAGTGAGGAGCGGATGTTGTAGAGATTTGTCCGCTAGATGTACACTAAAGTTGATTCCTATTTCTATGCTGCCATTGGCACTAAGCAGCCTACGCATCGCAAACCTGTTTAATAGAATTATGTTTAAGATGCGAGATGTTCAGCTCCATTCATCTCATAGAATAAGTTGAAATTAAAAGCAGCAACTAAGAGTAAATTATGATTAATAAACGTCAAGTTTTCAATACAGAAATGCCTTGATAGGTACTTACTTGAACCTATTGGTAGGAAAAAAAGTTGTTTCTAGTTCATTCACACCATCATTTGCTGTGGCGGAAGAGTTACCAGTTAAAACCGGTGGAATACAATAATCTACATTTTTGTTTTTGGACGTTTTGCTATAGTTGTTTTTGGTTCTAAATTGCTACTGTTTGGGTTTGTCTATTGAGTAAACAAAACTCAAACTAGAGTTAAACAGAATTATTCATCACTAGTTGCACCCCGCGGTTTCACCCGCGTGAATAATGATGAAAAATGACGATGATGATGAAAAGTAGTATGTGTTAATCCAGGGCGTAAAGTATCTCCATTCCAAATTTCACTCAAATCCATTCAGTAGTTTTTACGTGAAAGAGTAACAAACATCCATACTCACAAACTTTCGCGTTTATAATATTAGCAGGATTTTGTGATTTAGTTTGGGCTCACAGATAACTAATAACTAGTAATAGTAGTATAATAATAGTAGAAGAATTGTTATAAAATTGGTTCTTGTTTATTTAAATGCATCCTGAAGTTAGTCACGCTTTTATTCTAGACTGGAAAAATTATGCAATACGCTCTGCGCAAAAATGTAAAAAAAAAAACACTTTTCCGGTTTTGAAGAACCAGAATGTCAGGCGTTAAACTCACCTACATCTTACATCAGAAATATTTTATAGATAAAATTACAGAAATCAATGAATTTATCTTCTGTTATCTGAGGTCTTTTCTGTGGTATGTCCGGCCTAAGAATAGACCCCTCCATCTCCTCCCATGACTGTCGTAAAAGGCGACTAAGGGATTACACCAGGGTATGGGCAGCAGCATCCACTTGAGTACTCAATACCAATACTGTGATCACCATTGAAAGTTTGACAGCTGATGATGATGATACTAAGATCAAGGTGATTAGAGAATCAGAGAATATTGTACTGTAAAATTCATCGATTCTCATACTGAGATAACCGTTATCACCACTAAGGTTTTCACCGTGTCTTATGGCACCTACTGAGTACTTAGGTTATTTGACTTATGAGGAGAGCATATCAGGAGATGTCCACTAGTTGTCACACTAGGTAGTTACTTACCTCTGACACAAGGTAGGCTTGTAAAGGCAGCCCTCTGAGTAATGTAATACGGCATGCTTATTTTATTTAGTGCTGCAATCTAGCTGTCAAGATCTGTCTCCATCCCAACCAGCGTAGCTTCTTCACGTATTGGAGTAAGGCTTTGGCTAGTTGCCAATATTTTCAAATTATGTAAAGGTTGATTCCTAGCAACGCGATAGTGGGCGTCACTAACGCGCGACTCTATCGTTGTTTTTTCCATGGATCAACCTAACCTTAGGTATGTCAGGTATGCCATTATGTAGTTGTTAAAACATTCCCACAAAAACACCACTGATGATTTTGTTTCTTAAGTTGAGTATTGATATTGCCTTGACACACATGATGAATAGTTTAAATAATTAATTCTAGAACCCATTCAACTGGATTAATTGCATATTTATTTTAATTTGAAAATGAATATTACGCATTAAATGGGTTGGACTAAATCCCTCTTATCACGTTAACAATCTCGTGTGTTACGGACGCCCACTATCGGGACACTCTGATGTCTACCATGATGGAACAGAACTGAACTCTATGCATTTTTGGCAACATAACTTATCCCAGCAGTGCAAATCCTTCGCGAAAAGCAGGCCAGCATGAGTAATAGCATGCTTCCTTTTTTAGTTATTTTACTTTTTCAGTTAGAAAGCCGTAGTGTGTCTGGCCTAGAATAGACCCCTCCTTCACCTCCCGTGGATGTCCTAAAAGCAAACTAAGGGATGCCACTAGGATGCAGCAGGATTCACCTGAGTACTGACACCAATACTGGTTTACCAATCCGTCTGACAAGCGAGGTGATTATGGGAACATCCCTTTCAATATGGTAAACACGAAAATAAGACAGTCTCCAGTCCAGGCGGCTCCGTTTTCCAGGTGGCTCAGCTTTCCAGGTGGCTCAGCTTTCCAGGTGGCTCCGCTTTTCCTGGTACTGGTAGCAACCATGGTCACGAGGTGTGAAGAATCGCCGGCAGAGATCCAGCTACCTATCCTCGCGATCTCTAGACCTGGCAACATATATCGCTTTTACTACGTGTTAGAATCCGAAATGAGGAAATCCGTAGAAGAACCTAGATCACATAACCCTTAGAAATAAAACCCCTATTGGTATAAAATATGGTATAGTATGGGCCTTTGCACATCTACAAAACATAATAGGTACAAAGCTAAGTAGTTGCAGTAAGAAAGTGGAACATATAATCGGACTTTTGTACTATTTCATACTATTAAACGAGCAATATTTGGGTGTATGTATATGTATATGTTTTGAGATCTCGAAAACAATTTCAATGAAATATGCTATATGTGGTTTTTGAAGGCAAAAAATCGATCAAGCTAGGTTTCATCTCTTTGAAAACACGGTTTTTCGAGTTTTCCGAGCAAAGCTCGGTCACCCAGGCACTTAAATATTATATGACATGTTATTTGCAAATTGGCGATGCAATTATTAGTGACATATTTAGTTTTTTATTGGAAATCAACAGAATTTGTAATAAATTTAAAGGTGCCACTTTACTTGGTGTATATTCGCAAATGCTTGCGTTATTTTTCTAAGGTAAAATCAACCATGATTCTATCGGTACATAATGTTATTTTCCTTGGCAAAATAACGCAAACATTTGCGAATATACACCAAGTGAAGTGGCACCTTAAGGTTAATATCAGAGGTGTGATTTTTTTATGTCATCGAGTGACTAAACGTCAGTAAAACAGCCGATTTCCATATTTCTGTATATTGAAACTCATTGATAGCTAAAATTCTTATACTTATGATATCAATACAAGTGCCTCCTCCAGTACATCTCCTGAAAAACAGTGATTTGCGGTCTTTTTCATGATATTAAGTCACTCAGTAATAATTGAGTGACATTAAAAAATCGTAACCCAGACTATTTACTCCAATTTCGTAAACAATGTATATAATGTAGTTTACCGGAACGATGCATTCTTGTACTTTTGACTATGAATACATTGATCTTCTACAATATTCACTCCAAAATGTTCTTAAATTCTACTTTGTACAGAAAATAAAGAACCTAAAGTTACCTACAATAAGCAAAATTCAAATAAAACCAAATCAAGAATACTTACTCTAAGAATTTGAAGTGAAAGTTGTCACTTAATAGGCCAACTCGATCAATAGGGTTTGATGGTCTTGATACAATTACTCATCTATTTGGTTATTGGCCAACTAATAAATAATAATATAAATAAATAGTAATCAATAAATTGTAATGAACTTATCATAGGCATATATAAACGTATTTATTGCACTAAATTAAGTTATCATTAAAAAAATCAGTTACCAAGTTCACCCCACTTCATACTTATGCAGAAAACGTAATAAAATTACCTAATCGCCAATTTTATGCATCAATAGCGTGCGTAAAAATAATTGCGTGAAAATGTCTGACAGAGTTACCTAGTTTTCCGTTTTCTATGCATCGACGTCGGACGCAGCGCATGGCGGTGGCGTGCGTCGGCTGCGTCGAGTCAAGGTAAGTGTGCCGACGGCCGGGTATGACCTAGTGTAGCTCCCCTCTTTGCTGCGTTCTGCACTCGCGAAAGTTCAACGAACCTCGAGCAGAATTCTTACAGGCATACGCGGTGGTTACATTACCGGAAAGCAGTTGCAGTCGAGCTTGATGCGTCGTCGTCGGCGAGAGCGTTGAACATACTACTATTACAGCTACAGGGATATACGCTCTTTTAGAAATACACTTGCATACCTTTATTTGAAGTTCTGATCCAGTAAAACTTTGAGAACTTATGATAATAGAACCTATAGGTTTCTAACTGCTACAGATTAAAAAGGTTGTACCTTCTACAATTACAGTCAAGCTTCTTAATATCTCTAGAAGTGTGCTGGAGTTTTCAATTTCGCAATGAAATTACGTAATGCATTTTTGATTAGATTTTTATTGATCATTATAAAATAAAATAACTGGTTTATATCCCCATGTTTACTCACTGCAGACACAAGACACATCATTGCAGTATTTTTCTGAAACAGAAGAAGGAATCTTAACGTTTTTCCCCGAAGCATCTGACGCGGTCAGCAAAAAGCATGAGTAAGAGTGAATGCAGGCCAGCAAGCAATAAGCTAACGAAAGGGGTTTTAACCGAAACCGGCGGAATTATGTTAATTCAGTTTATTATGTCACAGAGCTGTGTATTCGTGAATCATGCGCTCACGCACCAACGTATCCACCGTTATTACTTTCTACGAAGCCAATGGTTTTTCCTATTAGCACAATATTTAACTATTTATTTTATGATTTACATGTTTGGGAACCCAATTATTGTTTTTCATCCAACTCATAGCACAATTGGCTGTATTTTCATTATTATAAAAAAAACAAAAATTTAACATCCTACATATTAGTTTTAAATATATTTTTCTATTTTAATTTAGGGAGATTACTTTAATTTGGTTTTTGTAGATTTAATGCCAAAGCCTTTCCCACCGCAACGATTTTAATGTAAATTTGTTTGAATTTTGTTTAAATAAATTGATAACAATAATTTCACAGAAGAAAAGCTGGTTTAGACTAGGCGTGTGCAGAATGTGGTAAAAAAAACATAAATATGTGACAATACAGCCTACACAGCGAAATAAAATATAGTGTTTAATGTAACAAAAGAACGAATTACCAAATATTATGCTATGATTGCACACGTCGCGTTGGCGTCGCAACTGCAGGCGTCGTCGGTAACGGCAAAACGGGGCCGATGAACGCGCGGCCTTATTCCACGGAACTATCGCACGCGAGAAACGCGGCGTACTTTCATTGTCACCAGTACGTTATGCTACTTATCTTGGAAGATATCTGTGTAATTTATACGCGGAAGATCATTAGCAGGGTTATTTTTGTACTATTAATATTATGCTAAAAACACTCTCATGAGAGCGCTCGTTCCAGCCGATAGAGTTTTGACCAAGAGCCACCGGCAGCGCCGCTGCGCGATGGCTGGGCCAGATACGCTGAGGCAAGAATAGCGTAGCTCTTTCCTCCTACCTTCGGCCTTATTCGGGTGTTAAACAAACATTAGAGTATCTACCATTTTAAAAAAAGGTAAAAACTAAAAAAACAAAAACAGGTTAAGGTTGGCTAGAAGAAATCACTTTCAGCGATCCATGGTACTGTTTATTTTAGTAAATCCTATTATATGTTCCTGGTGTACGATAAATTGTTACCCTATTATTCATAATCAATACCTTTGATTGCTAAAATAACTTGTCTTGTTTTGACGTATTATGTTATTTTACATCAGCACGTCTAGTACGAGATTTGATAGTTTTCTAAAACTATATTAAGTTCCGTTTCCTTCCATACATTTACTGACAGCTTTCTTGGTTTTCTTCTCGTTTTCGCCAGGGGCGCTGCAAGTAAATGTATGGAAGGAAATGAAACTTAATAGTTTCGTAAACTATCAAAACCCGTACTAAGCCTCCAGAGAGAACAAATCAAAAACTATTTTAACTAAAATAGGTTTGAAAAATGATTATGAATAAGGGGTTTAATCTATATAATATATATATTTATCTATCTTCTTTTCGTTCGAGGCGGCTATATGCGGTATTGAGCATTGCAGAAAATTTTCAGTACCTTACTATTTCGTTGTACATTCCTGAGAGTCCTCAAGACTAGAGTTCATTAAAAACTTACTTTGATGAAGGGTATTTTAGAATGATTATGCAGAATTATTTTAATGAATGCAAACTTCCGCTTGCAATTTGAATAGGTTAAGCTTATTTGAGCTTCCTGCGTTAGTTTCATGAAAATAAGGTTATGTTTATTCATAAATATACAAACTAAAATAGGGATTTTTAGTACTTATTTGAATGTAGAGTAATGTATTTACCATAATTTCAATACAATTTTAAGGTTAGATGAATAATTTGTTGGACAACCCATATTTAAATGAACAGAATATATTTGAAAAAGTACATGAAATCACGTGAAATTAGTGGTTTTATAGTTGCCTTAGTAAACAGAAAAAGCATCTTGATTTACAGAAAGACACTACAAGTGAAGACGAACAGTTGAGCTATCTAAATACCGTTGAAACATACATTTTTTGTATGTTTAATTATTATTTAAAATATTATAATATATATATTATATACATATAATATATTTATAGTATATTATTTTATAATATATTTATAGTATATTATTTTATAATATATTTATAGTATATTATTTTATAATATATATATATATTTATATATTATAAGTATAATCTATCTATATACATACCATTGTCTCTATTTTCTAATTTTTAATCTATTTTGTATGTCGTCATGGTCATGCTAATATAACTTACTTGCACTGAACTGTTACTTGTGACTAATAGAAGTTTTATCATTGTTGTCATTCTGTAAATTTACTGAGGTCAGGTGTTTTTCTTCGTATGATTCTTAACTGATGCTATCTTTGCTGGCCGAACTAGTGGCTAGGTTAAACGATTTTATATTAGTTATCTTAAAGTGAATCTACTTTGAGGTCAGGTACGGTACCTTTAGGATTGCCGGGAGATAGAGGAAATCCACAATAGCCTAAAACGGCGTTCCGACTGCACTTTACTGCAGTCTGGGGCTGTTTTTGGGTTAACTCTAAGTTCCGGGTTTATACAGTGTAGTGTAAAGAATTAAAATTCACACGACTTAAGAGTTTAGCTAATGAAACCTATCTCAAATGCCATAACAACAGCAGTTTTGAGAAGATATCGATTATTATTATTTATTATTATTAAAGATCATTATGGCAGTACTTGTTGCATAATTATTGATGAGTTCCTCTTCGACCAACTTATAGTTATTCACTGAGCAATGATAACAAAATAAACAGGAAAATTATGTCGTACGTTATTGCACTTCCACTGTGGACGTGGGCTTATTGCGACCCGTACGATGACTGCCATTGACCTCGCGTGGTGTCAAGTGCAACTAGCAATGACAGGCATTGCAATATCATATTTTGCTACACCCATTGTTTATATGTTACCACGTTTTTGTTCCACGTTGAATACGAAACAGTAGTTACGAAATAGAACGTGGTTTTGATACTAACAGATTTCGATACAGGGAGGGAAAGGATAATAACGTAATGGGATTTCCCTTTTTATATCATTCCAAGGTAATAGTCATACTCGTTTTATATTTCTATGTAAATGTAGACTTGCAACTAGCTATAGGAATATATGTAAATTTGAATAAGGTAGTCGAGTCACGTAAAGTAAGAGTTAAGTTGATAAAGATTATTTTGCAAGCTCTGTCAGATTAGAAGTCGCCCTTCTTTCTCAGTAGGCGATGTAAAATTAACACGTTTTTCCATTTCTCTCTAAGTTCGTGTTGGTGAGTGAAAACGGCATGGTCGCGCGGACGTCATTCCACTTTTCCGAGGCGTCAATGATTTACAACTTGGCAAACGTTAGCGGAACTCCGGGGCTTAGCTAAGGCTCCCCTACGTTGCACAGTTTGATGATTTGTTAGGGAGGTGGGGAAGGTCTATTGGCACCGGTCTGGTAGAAGTATATCCGCAGAAGCGAGCGACGACGCGCCGCTTGCATTTCGCCTGCAACGTGCAGTAGGTAAGTGTGTCAATGCACTTTAAGCCCCTCCACCCTTCTCTCTGCAATCACTCATGACAAGTTCAACTCGTCTAGTCTCCGTGAGCCCTATGTGGCACAAGTCTAGGTATGAAAAAGTGAGATCTGCCTTATCAGTTACTATGATAACAAGAAAGTAAATATGCTAATCTTTTGATAAGGTGAGTATCGTCAAAATCGCAAGTATTTTGCAAAATCTATCTGTTGGTGATTTCACCTGTACACTAGATTTTAAAAGTTTCAGTTATGTGTCAACTTTTCTATTTTTGAACCATGTCTGAAAATAATTATTGTTGTACCCAAGAAGTTTTCAGTCCTAACAAAATGAAAATCCATATTGCTGCGAAAAATTACTTCAAATGACAAATGAGTGCTGAGAGCTTTAATTTACCCTGCTTTACCCCTCGGCCTCGCGCCTCGTCACGCAGTGACCTAGGGTGCGGCATTGACTGAATGGTCAAACTAGTACTAAATATACAGGTGTTTATTTCTTGCAACTGAATAATGATAAATAGTGGCAGTACTTTTTGGTAGAGCGTATTTTGAAATACGCAGTGATGTGTCCGGCTTAAGAATAAACCCATCTTCTCCTCCCGTGGATGTAGTAAAAACCTTACTAAGAGATTACACCAGGGTATGGGCTCTATCTATTTAATTACTTATCACCAACTGCGATCAAACATCCGAATGCCAAGCTTGATGATTATGGCAAATCCCTCATCGCCTACAATGGGGGAAGTCTCGACCAACAGTGAACGTAAACAGGCAGGTGATGAAGATGATAATGGTTTTGAAAAAGCTTTTCTGTTATTTTGAATTATGTATTTTAATAATATTTATTTATTTCAAGCACACACATACAAAAACAGAATTTAATCAAAAATAATTAAACATTCCTGATGGCTTGGTTTACAATAAAGTTTGTAGACAAATCCTACACTAAGTCTTAACGCCTTGTTTTGTTCCTCCTAAGTTCAAACTTAAAGTAGCCATGTCGTTGTATTAGGGAGAATTTAGTGAGCTGTAGTTTATGTTACAAAATGAACAGAATGCAGTAAGTAATACATAAATTAACTACTAGATAGATTACATGGCAAAGCTATGGAAAATTTAAAAGTCTATGACCCAGTTATGATAAAATTAGAAAATGGTTATGTTCTAGAACTCGATGCGATAAAACCGCAGCGGGTATCGAGAAGTGCATTGCGCGGGTTCAATGACCTGTCTCGTTTTCAATGGCGTGCGTGATAGCTGATTGCACCTGAAAAACTTTCTTGCACACGTGGGCCAGAGAGAAAAGCCAAGAAATTCGCCAAGCGAATACTGCTTCGATAGCTTCTCGGAATATTTCACGTTGCAGTGATTTCTACGTTGCTCTATTTACTACGATCTTTTACTTTTCTTTTGTGCTGATAATGTTATAACGTTAGGTAGGAGCTCAGTCACAATATTAAACTTATCTAGTGGGAAAATCAAATGGCTTCTAGTGACGAATAGTTAACTTGACCTCTTTGATATGCATTAACCTAAGTTAAACTCAGTAAATTAAAATATCCATAATGCAACGACAACCTCATAAATTTTGCACAGCACCGCGGATAAACATCCTTTTATGTGTACTCAAGGCTGTTTGGTTTTGAGCGTAACATCCTGTTAACGAACATGTAATATATCATATGTGTGCATCGATGGATGGCGTGGAGGGTCACACTCGCAGGTGGGTGCGCAAGCGCATCGCCGAGTTTCCTATCCGTATCTAGGCGAGTGACAGTAGTGGCTTGCGAAAGTGCACATAATTGGATCGGCGCTTTAGAAAGGGGGTTATGAGTTTGAAAGTGCAACGAACCCGCTTGCATTTCCCCGGGAAGATGCAGTCAGCTCCGCGGCCGTGGCGTGGAAAGCGTGCCTTCCAGGAATCGGTGACACCTCGGCTGCCAATCGCGGCTCTCTAACCGCATGTTGCATTTGGCAAAAAGTTAAAATAATTACACTTGCTACTAACTCGCAGTATGAACTCAAATGCGATACAAATACTTCAACTTAGCTAAATGAATGATAAACGCCGAAATAAAGTTTCTTCATGGTAAAAAATTGACGGTTACAGATCCATATACAACCGTTACGATCAATTAGATTTTTATGCAGAGATTGAGATTTGTTTAATCATTTATCTAAATAAAAAATAACCACCTGGCGCCGTCTGCATCTAATTCAAATGTTGGATCAAAAAAATGAAGCTATTATATTCATGATGCAACTGTTGTTAAACAAACGCGGTATAACGGGGCCAAAGGGTTATGGGACCATATGTCTCATAGTGGCCCAAATACCGGATATGGGTTAAGTAATCACAGGCTTTTTGCATCTACTCTATTAACCCCTTCCTTTGTGAGGCGGTAACAGTAAATTATAAAAAAACTACATTTGCACGCATGGGTGGTATGTTAATTGAATTGCTTCGATGCCATCACAATGTTTCTGCACCGCTATTTCCAATGTATTTTTTCCTTCTCACCTCTCGACATCTGCTCTAGAATTTACCTGCGCTACTTTTGTGGTGATTTTCTTCTCCAATCAGAAAAAGATGCAAGTGGGACTTCGTGAAAATAAAAATTAAAAATATCATACGAAATCATACTACATTGGATAGAGAACTTTGAAACTGGAACCTCATCGTCATTATTATTGGATCTACTTATCCAATAGAAAAATAAAAAGACACATACATTACACATACTCTACTCACACATACATTACACACACATTACATGTATTACATTACATTTTGTTAGTAGTAGAGCTTCCTGTGAAAGAGTTCGTCCGGAGAAGTACTACCACCATAGGTACTTAATTCTGCCAAGCAGTAGTGCTCGCGTTGCTGTGTTCCGGTTTGAAGGGAAATTACAAACATTTGAGACTTTTCATCTTTGTGTTTCAGGATGGCGGGCGCAGTGCCTAGTCAAATCGGGCGCGTCCTAGGTGTACGTAACCTAAGAGGTATTGCATTTGTAATGTGCTGGGGTTACCGCTTAACATCAGGTGGGCCATATGCCAGTTCCTTCATTTTATAACATAAACAAAACACATTAGATTAGATATTAGAGTCTTAGATTAGTGATCGTCTTATCTTGAAGATAGGTCACGTATTTTACGTATTTTCAATGCATCAATTCGCCTATTTGGTACGTAGAAACTTTGGGGGAGTTGATACATTAGAAGAATCTATCTACATAGTTATTTCAAATGGGTACCCACTTTTTTTAGTTAGTTACACAAGATCTACTGGTTTGTAGATAGATAAGTTATAGAAATAGAAAAAGTTTATTTGTTACAAGACATAGATTTCACAAATAAAAAATACAGTCATACAAAATATGAGGAATCGCTGTTACAAAAAGATCCCTAACTCAGCTTATATTATATAAATATACATTATATATATACACATATATATATATATATATATATATATATATATATATATATATATATATATATGTATGTATATATTATATATTTATATATATTATATCAACAGCAGACGTGTATCTGTATACACTAGGTTAGGTATACTTAGTATACTTACAAGTTTCTTTGTAGAAAGGATTTTTTTCAGATAGGTTGGTATGTTACACAGAAATTTTTCTTAAGTATCATATAATCAGTTTGAATATTTGCCAAATGAAATGACCGTGAGGCTAAAACTAAAATAATTTTACTGCTTCATCGAAAGTTATTATGACATACCTATTTCTGCCACCAAGCAGTACCTAATGCTTGCATTGTTGTATTTCGGTTTGAAGGGTTAGAATTCCGGGGAAAGGAAAAAAGCACATGAGACTATTGACTGCGTCATTTGGTTTGTGGTCGCCAATCGAGAATCTTTATATTCTCCAACGGTTGTCAGTTCTGCGAGCTGTATGACCTGCCCATTGCCACTTCGACTTGCTAATTCTGAGAGCTGTCGGTGATCTTGGCTCTTCTACGGTTTTACTCATTTCAGAATCTATCACGGATGCCAAACGCCCCGACGCTGTAGAGGTAGACCCCTCTTTTTGATGGACTATTGACAATATAAAGGTTGCAGAAATATGGTGGATAGGGTGGCAAAAGACCGTTTGTCGTGAGTCGTGACATTCTAGGGGTGAAGCCTATGTCCAGAACTGGAATTCTACAGGCTGCTGATGATGATGATGCTTAAGGTTTTACTCTTATCTGCCGTTAGACGTCCACTGTTGGACGAGGCCTCTCTCATAGTATGGGGGGATTTGCCATAATCACCACGCTTGGCAGGCGGACTTGCTGATAACAGTATTGGTGTTGAGTACTCAGGTGGATGCTGCTTCCCATCCCCTAGTGTAATCCCTTAGTTGACTTTTACGTCATCCACGGGAGACGGAGGGATCTATTTTTAGCTCGGACACACCATGGCACATTATTTTTTAACTTAACTTAACACCAAAACCACCGAAATTGTTACATTTAAACAAGAACTTAGGCTTGTCTCCTGATAATATTGTATTTAAACCTCAAATTGGTCACAGCCTAAACTAAAGAATAATGACTGCTCATATATCTTTCTAATCTTTTGTTCAATAGAGACCCGTTCGTTCTGAGAAATGGTCATTACTATAGGTCCCGGTTTACGACAGGAACTGTTACTTTGTTGGTCCCGTATGACGGTAAAAGTGCATTTGGTTGAAAAGTGCAGCGTGACGTCACAATGGCAACGTCACACGCGGTCCTGCAGCCTCCCGTTACTTGAAAAGATACAACAATGAGCCTTTAGTTAAACCACAAACTTGCTGCTGGCTGTTCATTGTTTTCGAGGACCATAAACCAATAGAGGCTAAGAATTCATATTTTATTTTTTAATAGTATGACTAATGTGTTTGTCTGTTATGCAATTTTAGCTGCTCTGATTTTTTTATAGATAAGTATAAAGATACCTTTTAGTTACTCAATAACTCAATGTGTTTAAAGTTTTAATTAAAAGAAAATTATGTTACATCATTTTATTTTAATATTTAGAATTAATGAGACGATTGAATGAAGCCGAATTATTGATGAGCTTGCGTTTTTTTTAGTATTTACTATACTTATCCAAAAGTCTTAATCTATCCCAAAAACTTCGAACCATCAAAAACAAAACTGTACATTATGAATAGAAACACGTAGGTAGCTCAACGTCTCAGGAAAAAGTTAAATTATCGAGCCGAAAAAGTCATCGTCATTAAAAGTGAACGCATGCCTGAGATGTTAGAGGTTGAAAAAAAGTAAAAAGAAGGACCGAGTCCCGTTAGAATCCCGGTATCCCATGGAGAGCAGCCTACCATGAATAGTTAAAAATGTACGTGTCACGTTTCGTAGCCATTTGTACTGTTTATAGTGTGCCTCGGAATCGTCCTGATTTTTACAAGCTTTTATTTAACTTGACCTGTTAGTATGTATGTTAGTTAGTGTGGGATAAATCTTGAAACTGAATTTTGAACCAGTTGAACCCAACCGATTGAGCTGAAATTTTTCATACCTGTCAAGTTTAGATGACAATACAATATTATGGTGATGGCGAGCTGATCTAATGATGGAGACAACGAAACTCCTCGATGATTAATAGTAGCCTGGCAGTATGTTTCGATCACAAATTTAATAAAAAAATTGTTTTGAAAAATTTGTTTTCCAACATAAAACTTATTTCTAATATTTTTTTTGTCCAGTATTCAAATGAAAGCAATTAGTCGGTGAGTTTGATATCTATTATTAAATAAGTGTTTTTTTGTCATGTTTTTAGGTAAACCAAGCAATACTATAAAGAGCCTATAAGAGTTGCTCTGAACCCTTTTAACACTCTAGTTCTTTCACCATTGGTAACAAGGCCCTTTTTAGAGCTACAATAAATTATCCTGGTCAATGACCTAACGCAGCGACCAAGAGAAAACCAGTCAAATGATGAACGAAGAAGCATTTTGTGTTCCTCAAAATATATTCACGAGTGTAAATTAGCAGTGTCGATAGAATCTAGGTTCGTACATAAGATAGAAATTGTATTAGTTAGTTTTAAAAAAAAATCGACACCAATGTTTGATTCTGTGAAATAGAATGCAATCTGAACCAAAATTATTGTATTTTCATACAAAGAATGCCCTCTTCATAGTGAATTATTTGGGTAAAGACCAAATACTTATTACGTTTCTCCAGTTTCTCGAACTCTGATCAATGAATTACTAATCGACTATTTTAAAATAGAAAATGGCTTGCAGATCGTTAGTTAAGTACTTTGGCTGGAATATGATTATTGAATAAAACACATAAATTAAACGGACAAATGCGAGTGAGACTCGCACTCTGATGGTTCCGATCTGTAAATTATTTCAAAATGCTCACAGCTCTTTTCGAGTTTTAGCCACTTTGTCCTACAAATTTCACCATCTCATTTAAGTGGTAAAAATGTCTAAATTCCTAAATTAGACTTAAGACTTTTTCCTTATTTTGTGTCGCAAAGCCTCCTAGTATTCCAAATTTCAGATTTGTGACGTAGGTAACTGGAAGTACCCTAGAGGATTTTAAATTTCGCGATTTCGAATACAAAAATAAGACGTTCATCGTAAATTATTTTTAATGCATTGAGTTAGACACTTGATTTTTAAACAGCACTGTAAAATGTGTAAACAGTGCTGTAAAATAAAAAAAATATATAAAAATACAAATAGGTATGTATGTCCTGATATATAAAGTAAGTTTATAAACTTACAGACTTTTATATTTCGTGTAAATTGTTGATACCTTCAGCCGTACCTGATAAAAAGGGTCTTGATAGACAGACAGATGGACAACAAAGTGATCCCATAAGGGTCCTATTGTTCTTGTTGAGGTAAGGAACCCTAAAAACTCATCTCAAATCACGATTTGGTTTTTCGAGTTAAAATGTTTTGTGTAACTACCATCAGTAGTAGTTATAGAAACTGTAATAAGGTTATTCTACTGGGTTTGTTTTGTGAAATGAATTTCTTCCCTTAACCAATGATACTAAATATCCGTCTTCACCGAGATCGAAGAGTCTCATGGCAATGACCTCTTGATGTAGGATATGTAAGTACTCAGTATACCCGCTTCCTGGACAAACAGGACTCGAAGTCAGAGAGCCATGGGACTTATTTATGAATCGAATAAACATATTAATATTGGTACCTTCTATGGCTAGATGGAATTTTCGTCTGTCTCCAAAATCAAGGCGATAATCTTAGAAAAATAAAAATGCGGTTTTTTGGTAAGAAAATCATTTTAAAATAAATTAACTATCAGAACCCCCGCCCCCTTGATTAAATATAAGCCCCTACAACATACACCATCAAGTACATTATATACTTTTATAAAGTAAAAATTACTAAAGGCGAGTAATACCTGTTGTTTGTTGGATTGGCCCCAGTACTATAAAGATTCGAGTAAGGACGCTGTCCATTCAACTCAGCTTAAAAGTCAATATAATTTTTAGTTTTTTTACAAATAGCTTTTGTGGTATTATTGCCAGTTGAATGCAATGACTGTTAATAGTTCAAACCGTGTATGTACTTGTCCTTTCAATGGACCGAGAATATTATAAAGGTCAATGAAAATCGGTGGATGGAGGTGGCTCAGAACCGTTTGTCGTGGCATTCTATGGGGGAGGCCTATGTCCAGTAGTGGAATTTTACAAGCTGATGATGATGACGATGATGTACTAGTTGGCGAATTATTTGTATTTAAGTCAGGATATATTATCCAAATGGTTTTCTACAAGTCTTGTCCTTTGGCCTTACAATATATTGAAAGGAAGCTTGTGTCTATGTTGTCTGAGAAAAATAAGGGTTCAATATTAACCCGCCTGCCAAGTGTGGTGATTATGGCAAATACGCTTTGCATGCTATGGGCGAGGCCTCATCCAGCAGGGGATGTTTACTGTCTGATGAAGAGAAGAGAGTTAGAATATGAAATATAAATGTATAACTCATTAGTACCTTGGTGACCGAGCTTTGCTCGTAAAACTCGGAAAAACGCGTTTTCCCAGAGATGAGCCTAGCTAGATCGATTTTTCGCCCCCAAAACTCCCATATAAGTATTCAGTAAATCTCATGGAAATAGTTAAAGCCGTTTTCGAGATCTCAAATACAAATATTACTCGTTTAATAGTATAGGATGTAAGTATCAGGTGTCATTAGAGCCAAATCAACTTTTTTTATGTATTTGGCTTCGCACTATATTTTCATTTGCCAGTTTTGAGTATTTTTAGAATAATTTGCAATTTGCAACGTAACTCCTTCCAAGTCGTCAAAGTCTCAGTTAAGTCTTGTTTTGGTAAAGCAGTGGCAGTTTTACTAAAACTTTGGTAGACAATTTCCACCCCAACGAAAAGTCACGAAATATACTTCTATTTAATTTCACTAGACTTGTGCTTTTGTGTAAAGGCTGGTTTACACGTATTAAGTTGTCAAGTAGGTAACTAAATTTTGAGTTAAATTTAAGTGACTTATATTTAAGTACATGTCCATACGTATTTAAGTAGTTAAGCTCTTTAGTTCACTCAATATGGACGCTCAACAACGTAATGCAGTCGTGAATTCTGTGCTTAAATTTGTTTTAAGTGAGGTTTTGGATAGATTTTGCCATAGCTGATACTATATCGAGAATCGCTCAACGCGTTGCTTGGCTAGTTTATTTCTAAAATTTGTGCATCTTATATTCCACAACCACTCTTTCTTTAAATATTCTTTGACAAACTTCATTTTCGTATCATCCGTCCACTTCGACATTTTACAATAAGAAATACCTAAACGATGAACAATTGAAACCGAGCGCGTTACTACACTTATGCATTTAACTAATATTGTGCCTGTCCAAACGTGTCAAGTGACAAGCCCCGCCCACCAACTTAACCGAAAAATAGACAAAATTCGAATTAATTTGTTTAGTTGTTAACTAAATTTTGACTTGCAACTTGTTACTAAATTCTGTGTTTACATGCAATCAATCACTTAAATTTAAGTTAAAGTTTAGTTACCTACTTGACAACTTAATACTTGTACACCAGCCTTAAATGCCTCCAAAATTACACGGTATAACTCAAAATAAAAAACCGGTTAAGTGCGAGTCGGGCTCGCGTGGAGAGGGTTCCGTGCAAGTAGGCTATTAACTTATTAGTCAATTAACACAATTTTATACACATTTTCTCATTACGAGTATTTTCCGTTTCGCGTTGGAATTTGAATATTTAGGATTTTAATTTAGGTTTTTCTGTACAGTATGAGTAAGCCCCAATTTTTTTTTCAACTTTTTTTAATGGGAATGAAAATGAAAATGCACGAAACGACTGATTGCTACGTGCATTTTCATTTATATCTCCAAGCATAGAAACCGGCTTGTTTAAGAACCCTTCCTAAGGCATAAGTGGCATATCCTAGTTTTACTATATTGGCACGATACTGGTTCTTTCTTTGTCTGTTTTATGTCAGTAACCAGTTGAGGTATGGTGGCCGTGAAAAGGACATGGAAGGAATCTGAAATACACCTCATACAGTTGCTCATTCAACCCAAATGAAGCCTGACTTATCGCTAGTGAAAGCTAGTTGAGAAGAAAATGCATTTTCCGTAAGAAATTGCTGAGTAAAAAAGTTTCTGTCTGTGATATTTCTTTTCTCAAAGCATCTCAAAAGTGGAGCTTGTTGGAAAGTCTCCACCACCGATCTCGTGCGACGCCGTAGCTTCGCTGCAATGTAAAGAAAAGTCATTGACGTAGTATAAATTAATGATTTTTCTTGAAAAGTGGCGCAGAGTTATTCTCTCTGGAAGTGTGCGAGACGCTGCGCTGGAGTCGCCGGCTCAGTGCTGCGAGCGCATTGCTAGTAGGAAAGTTGTTTATGACGTCGGAAAGTGTCACGTTGAACCACAGTGAACCGCGACCGGTGTCTTCCACGGTGCCTGGCCTACTCACCAAATTGTCATTCTATCAATCCGTCACCATGACTTTATCTTTGCCATCTGAAGGGTACCTACATTCGCAACGTTAAAATATATCACTGGCTTACCGTTGTACGGTAACATTCGCATTTGAAGCGCCAGATCCAGTGTCCTGATGACTCACAAAATTTAATAAGCTGACATTCTCCGGATGGTGTGATCGTGTGATGATCAAGTTTGGGACCGTTTTTAGGGTTCCGTACCACAAAAGGTACCAACGGAACTATTATAGAATCACTCAGGTATCTGTCTTATCTTTATGTTGTTTAATTAGTAATTGTTGTTGAATGCATTATGTGATATAAAAGACAAAAACACTTGTTATGAAAAAAAAAAACCCTAAAATATGACAAACACTTTTGATGAAACTTACAGTATTTGTTAGATAGTAGTTAGAAATATTTCAAAATTCGTTTTTTTTGATAATTTATTTCTCTACAATATAAATAAAAAAGTTATGAAAAAAATGTGCCCGATCACAACACCTCAGTACATGTTTACTACATTGATGTTCTAATTTCAAATATGTTTGCGTGTTTCAAATCTCGATGGAGTTAGTTTTGTTAATTTTCTACATCACTCGCAGCAGAGATCGTTCGATCATTACTACGAATTGTCAACGGTTCAAAAATAAAGAAATCAAACCACCACCTCTACGCAAGTTAAACCGCGGGAATACAGCTAGTTTCCAATAAATCATCCATAATAAATCTAAATACGTCGCGTAATTCAAATATTGTTCATGTCAAAGTGTTATTTCAGAGAACATCAATATTTTATGAGCAACTTCTTAATTTTCATGATGGCAGCTGTCGGCGTCGGCGCGGGCGTCGTGACGCGAATCGCCGACCTCTCGTGGTTGGCTCGTTCGTTGGCGAAATAGGGGTCATTGACAAGGCCTAGCTTGCACCAACACCATTCCAATTGAATCAACAACGCTTTTTGTGTGCCTCGCTCTTGATTTATTCCACCATTTTATAAACGGCAATAGGAAATAGCAGAAATATGATAACTACAAAAAACTTAATAGCAAAAGCGGACTTTTCATGTTTTTGCACTAGTAGGTACATCCGGTGATTTCACAGCCTTTCAAAGGCTGTTCTTTTATGTTTTTTTCACTTTGTAAAGGGGTTGTTTATTATGACCTCTTAATAATTTTGACGCCTATTCTGATGTCAGGTGATATGATTGACGTTGTATGAAAACAAATCGACTTGTGTTCATATTGTCATGACTTTTGGGGTGAGCTTGAAGCATCGAGGTTTTTGTTCGTGTTGTTTGAACAATGACGTGTTTATGCCTAGTCGTGATCTAAGTTGGCAGAATGGGGGGCAGAGAGGAGGGGGGCGGTGGACACGCACACTACGCCGGAACCAACGAAACGAAAATTTGTGAGGTCAACGAACGCAAGTGGCCGCACAGCAAAACGTCAGGTTGATTCACTTTTCATCTACGCTCACTCTGCTATAGGTTTAAAAAGATATCTACACTTTGTAAATGAAATGAAAATTAACTTATAGTGATATTCATAATGAATTCATTGCATTTGGGTTTTTGTTCATCTACCATTTCGTTAGGTAAACTTCTTACCACTTAGATACAATAAGCTACAAATATTGATTAAATCAGTAGCAGATTTAATCATGATAAATGAGGTATGGAGTACCACACCAATAAACAGCAATTATTCTGCATGAGTTGAAATAATTAATGAATAAAGAACATTGAAAAACGAATGATATGTTTCAGTTTATAACATTGAACCAATCCATAAATACAAAGTAGCCGACAGTAGCTTAAGCAGAAGGTAAGATAAAAGAGGCAGGAGGATACCAAAGCCCATTTGGAAATTCTGCTCGATTAACGAGTTTATTTAAACATATTTCGTTAAATCAATCTAGACTTTCTTAAATGAAACTTTTAGCTTATTACGCGGCTAGATAGCGTTTTTTTTGCATCAGCCACTTTATTCGTCAGTGCTGGAAGAAACCCTTAGTCAAATATTCATGTCCTACGTTAAAATTCACCATGTCACCTGAGTAAACGTTTACACTCGATGGGGCAGCATTATTTTGTAATAAAATTTGTATAGCAGAGAACACCAAATTTTACTTTTATCGCCGTGTGCCGGGGTCGCTGACCGTGCTCGCCATGTTTGAGAGCTCGTGAGATTCGCAACTATCGCCAAGCACTGATATCAAGTAACTTGCTTATAAGTATTACCTGAAATATCTACCTAATCAATAATGATAAGCATTTCTTCAAAGATATAAATGTAGATTAGAGACTTGCGAATTTTACGCAATGATGAAATGGAATGTACATGTGTTTGCTGAATAAAACGAATCGACGATATTTTAGTACTATTATGAATTTTTCTGTTAGATAGTTTTTGTAATAAGTATAAGATGTTGCATACAAATCTTCTAAATAATGTTCATCAGCACCATCTACTGTTTATTTTTATTGTAGGTATATAACTTTGACAAATACCCAACAATTCAACTTTATTACACTATGCAATAAAGAAGACATATTTATGCAATTTTCAACTACCTATAACTCTTTTAAATTTTTTATAATATGAGTGACAAGATCTTGTAGTTGAGCTTCTTCCATTAGTTGAGCTATGACGAAACAGTGTTGCTAGAAACACAAAATTGATAATTTAAGGTACATACATATCGTTTAAATTTTCAGCTGAATTACGCTTCAACTCTCTCAAACTTTTTTCTAGTTAATTGTTTTAAAAATCTAGAATATCTTTTACCTTGATAAACTACAATATTTTTTAAAGGCCTGATTTGTAGTTTTAAGTTTAAATACGAACTAGAGCCAGACGGAACGAGAAACTTAGTTTATTATTAATTTAAAATCTACAAGTCAGATCTTCATAAAATGTTGTAGATATAATAGTACCTATTTAAGCCAAGCTATTGAAGCAAAAGGTTGCGGGTTCGATTCCCGCTGCGAAACAACTGATTTCTTCAAATCTTCAACCGATGATTGATCTGCTAATATTTGTTTCAGGTCTGGGTTGTGCTACCTCGGTACTCGTAGTTCCTGATACGACACAGGGATTCCTAGTGTGGGATCAGGACTATGTAAGTGACTGTTTGGTGTTATTTTTATGTATGTTACGTGGCCTACTAATGCATTGTTACAGGCAGAGGTTACCGCTTATTATCAGGTAGGCCGTCAGTTTGTTCCGTCATTTAATCAAACTAAAAAAAAACACAAGGTAGCGTCTAGTCTTAAACTGCACGCCCTTTACCGCTTTTACTTGGCACTTGATATAAGCTTGACATTCGAAAACAGTCCTTATGTTTACGGAATTAGGTATATTTTATTTTGACGTAATGAAATGGTGGGGCGTTCAGTTTTAGACTGGTGGCACTCTACAAGGTTATAAAGCATTCTACAAGGTTATTGATACAATGAATTAAGCGTAATTAAGAAAAATAATCGATTAACACTTCAACTTCAAAGATTCAATTCAAAACTGTTCGACGACGTGTACGAGAGAACCTTAAGTCCTGGCACGCCCATCCATCTCTCGCGGAAAGAGTCTGCACAGAATCTTGTAGCGTCAAAAACGGTTATGTCGAACTTATTACCTATTTCTCAAAGAGTTTGCCTTATGAATATGTCAATTACCTTCAATTCGTAAAGAAGACAATGCTACATTACTCGTTTATTTATTTTGAGAAACGTGAGAATTACGTTTCAAAAATGTTTTATCTTCAAGACAATTTAGTAATATTTTGAAAGAGCGTAATGTGTGATGTATTTTGGAATATTCGCGCCAAAAGAGCAAGCAATCAGGCGCATGTCTACGATGGCGCGCTCGTTGATGTCTTTTGTACGAGAACTTTTTCTCGTTGTAGTGTCAATGGACTCGAAAGGTTTTATTCGTGTTTGTAAACGTGAACAATTTTATCACAACGTGGCTTGGGTTAGATAATTAAATTAAAAAACGCATGAAAAGGTGTTACATTTCATCATCATCATTATCAGCCTGTAGAAGTCCACTGCTGGACATAGGCCTCCCTCCTAGAATGTCACGACAAACGATCTTGAGCCGCCTCCATCCACCGACTTCCTACAACGTTTGTAATGTATTTAGTTCATCGAGAGTAGGCCTTTCCTCTACTGCGTCATCTGGTTTGTGGTCGCCACCACTAGAGGACTTTTATTCCTCAACGAGTGTCAGTTTTGCGAGCTATATGACCTGCCCATTGCCACTTCTACTTGCTAATTCTGAAAGCTATATCGGTGATATTGGTTTTTCTATGGATTTCCTCTTTTCAGATTCTATCACGTAGTGAAACTCCAAGCATAGCTCTATCCATACCGGTTGTGCGACTTTGAGCCTGTCTATACGGCTATAGTTAGCAACCACGTCTCAGTGCTGAAAATCATTACTGGCAACACTCACTGACTGTAGAATTTTGTGTTATACATATTTACAATTATTTAAAACAGATTTGGAAAACACAATGGCACAAAAAACTTACAAATCAAGTGAAAATAAAAATTTCGGTTTTTAGGATTCCGAACCTAAACCTACGCCGCCTATCTGTCTGTCAGTCCGTCAATCTATATGTCTTTATTATGTCACAAAGATATTACCATATCATATCTATTCCTGCCACCAAGCAGCAGTACTCGCATTGCTATGATCCGGTTTGAAGGGTGAAATTACAGGTTCATCAGACTCTGTATGAGATCGGTATGTCTCAGGACGACGCGCGGGCGTAGTGTACGTAATGCCAAATAGGGCGTGTCCTAGGAGAACGAGACCTAAGTTTTTTTTACAATAATTAACTTTCATTTGACCGCGATCTCACCTGTTGGTAAGTGATGATGCGGCCGACGATAGAGCACGAAGGTCTAGAAGGCACCTATTCACTCTTGCCTTGAAAAGATCCAATGAAAAGACAATAATACCAAAATACCAGAAATACCAGAGGTATTTCATTTGTAATAGGCTAGGGTTACCGCTTAAAATTTGGCAGGCCATATACCAGTTCAGTCATTTATTTAAATGAAAAAAAAAAACTCTTAGCAGCCTTATGAGATGGCTAGATTATCTCAGATAATGTGTTGAAGCATAAATCCTATGCAAATATGATTTATTTTCTTGTCTTTTTGGACCATATCTTTAAATTATGTCTTTAACTTTTATAGTAATATATAAAGTATATATATATGCCGTGGTGTGTCCAGCGTTATAATAAACCCCTCCTTCTCCTCCCATGGATGTATTAAAAGCCTTACTAAAGGATTACACCAGGGGATGGTCAGCAGCATCTAGCTGAGTACTTAACACACTTAACATACTTAACACCAAACTGCGATCACCAATCCGCCTGCCAAATGTGGTGATTAAGGCAATTCCTCCCCTTTGTATTCAATGGGGGAGGCTTCGACCAGCAGTGACCATAAACAGGCTGGTAATGTTGATAATGATATATGTCAAGTCGTCAAAGTCTCAGTCAAGTCATGCTTTGACATGCTTTTTTTTTGTTAGCGTTGGCAGTTTTGCTAAAGCTTTGGTGGACTAATTCCACTCATTTGTAATGTCACGCAATAGACTTTATTTTAGTTTTCTACTATAAGGAAAAATAAAAAATTAAATACTAAAACCGGACTATATCATATTTTTCGAAACTACCGTCATGGTTGGTACGGTGACGCGGCAGGCGCGGGTGCAAGAAGGTTAGTTTCCGCATTGCGCGCAATGCAGCCTGCAGTAACATTTCCCTGCCATGGCCAAGACGCTAGCAGCACGGAGCGCAGGGCTGCTCAACTGTTACTAGCGAAAATATAATTTCACAAGGTTTTATTTGACTTGCAATGTTTGTTGTTTAGGCAAATCTTGGAACTGAATTTTGAAACAGTTCCGCTCAACTGATTGAGCTGAAATTTGTCAAATCCTGTAACATTCCGATAACAATACAATATTATGGTGACAGAGAGCTGATCTGATGATCAAGACAGAAGGTGGACAACGGAACTCCTTGATGATTAACAGTAGCCTGGCAGTGTTTGGGCTTATTTTAATCAGCTCACGGTACTGATCACTAATTTCATAAAAGCTTGTTTCGAAAAATATATTTTTCAACTAAATACTTATGACATGTTTAATCTTACTAAATTTCAAAATATAAAGGGTTATTGAACTAGTTAAATTAATCTCAAATTAGTCAAATAAAAACGCAAATCAAGTGAACAATCAGGGCTGAAAATGACAAATCCAATATTGGCGCAATTGGGAGCAAAATAAATAAATCTTGCATCTCAGATTAATGAAACAGCCTTAGTTTTAGCAGCTCTAACTGTTTAACTTCTTGCGACCCTTTCATTAGTCCATAGAGAGGGGGGACTTCCTACACAGCTCGCCGAACCGATGTTCTGCGAGTTATATGACCTGACCATTGCCACTAGAACCAGCTTGGGTGAACTATATCGGTGATCTTGATTTTTTCTGTAGATTTCCTCGTTTCGTTTTCTATCAGAAAGTAAAATTCAAAGCGTAGCTCTCTCTATAGTATGAATGAGTTCACCGATTATGATTTTCAGTGCAACACACGCTGATTATAGACCAGTGATCAGATGATGACGATAGTTACAAATTACACATTTAGTGGCGCACTTGGCTAAATTTATTTGTTGCCAAGAAAAACGTATCTCGATTGAATTTACTTAAATTTTATACGCTTTATTAATTTGCACTTTAGGAAAATGTGAATTTATGAAAATAAGGAAATAGCTTATGTAGAAAATGTTTAGTCTTGCATGAGTGATACGCATATCTGCATTTCCATCCGCCATGATTTGATTTGTTCTACCTTATAAAATCCAATTGGCAACGGGAAAGTGCATGAATGCACCCGCCGAAGGTTGCGTATGACTGTCGCCATCGGCGGCTAGCGGTTCGCAAGGTTCAGGTTCACGCGGGTTCATTGCCACAGTTTTGTAACCCTTCTTGTGTAACTCGCTCTCTGCCGCCCTTCTCGCTCGCCTCTCACTTGCTCTCATTTATTGCAACTTTATTTACTTTTCACGAAATGCCGGCGGATTCAACCAGTCTTAGCCGTTAGTAGGTACTCATTTCTATACTGGTGTCCGAGGTTTGGTGCTTAAAATATTTTCATCTCAGGGTCTTATATGACCCACATTGATCGCTTTGCTGCAAAACTAAGAGGATTTTTTATTGTATCATAAGCTGAAGGTGTTGAGTGCGATTTCGGGAAATGTCTTCATGATTGATGACCACCAGCATCTTTGAATGCAATTCCTTGCTCCACTGAGGAAACAAGCACATACTAGAGTTTATTTGTTGCACTGCCTATTTTTTTCAAAGCTTTTATTTAACTTAACCTATTTATGTTAGTTAGCGTGGGACAAATCTTTAAACTAAATCCACCCACGCGAACTGATGATGACCTTTGCATAACAATTATAAAAGATTAAAAACGGAGTAGGTAACACTTCTTTATACCCTTCAAGAAGAAAAACGCAATGCATTACCCGATAGACAGGCAACAATCGTTAGCAAGTTTCATGTGCCTGTAAGTTCAGTTCAAAGAACATGGCACATTCAATGAAGTACATTATTTTGCATTGGAAATTATTCTTTGCACAGCTTGTTTACAGTTACACTGCGCCAACTACAAACTGCAGTTAAGTTCAGTAATAAATGGTGAAGTAATTTACTGGGAGATTTTATTCACACCATAAAGATGGAATCTAATGATTATTACCATTATAAATGAATACTGTCATGAGACTTTTCATTCACAAAGTTTTTGTTTTGCATAGAACAGTTTTTTCAATTTGGAAATAGCTTTGTTTTCGGGAGGCGTACCTACCTGCTTGGCGTGTTACTGCAACTAAAATAGAAATAATAAAGAAAATAGAGAAGAACTAAAGCTTCTTGTTTTTACCAGTGAAGGCATCTTACATTAGTTAACTAGTAACTACAGTAGTTTGTTCTCAAACCTTAAAGAAACTTGTATCGAAAGTGACGTACCATACTTTTTCCGGCTCTCAGATATGAACACATACATTGATATTACACTATGTATGTGTTAGTAAATACAATGTTAATGCGGAATGTTTAATTGAGCAGTCGCGTAGGCAGCGCGGTTCCGCGTCTAGCGGCCGTTCACCCCAAAGCCTTTGGAGAGTATCGAACCGCGGGATTACGTCAGCGCGCAAGCTTCCCCCCACCATAGCCCACTGACAACTGAACATATGGAATATTCCTATAGGTACGCTGTTTTTTTATATTGCAAGGATGTTTTCGTTGATTGATTATAAGGCACACACACACCACCATGTGGAAAAGGCTTTAAACTTTCAAAGATCAATTGTTAAAAATATTGCAAAAGTACAATTTATGCAACCTTGACAGTGAAGATCGGGAAGAGTGAATGAAAGTGGATGAGACTTTTGCCCATAACTGGGACAGCATAGGTTAGAAAAAATATTAACTTATTTACTTAATTTTAATAAGTAGGCAAGATAAACAGAAGTTGGGGTCATTTAACTAAAATAAATGTATTGATAATCAACCATGAATACACAACATAAGGTAGCAATAGCAAGGTTTACTTGGATAAAATTGTAAAAAACTAGTTTTCTTACTTGTATTTTTAAACCACATGATGGTCTTGCTCACGCGCAAAGAGTGCTATTCTATAAAATGCTGACCCCAATTTATTATAAGTAAGTATTTGAATGATTAATAAATAATAAAATACTTTCATATGACCAATAATAGAATGACTTAAAATAAGGTTTCAAAATACAAAATGAAAAGGCTAAATTTATTTGTTTTGTACTCAAAATTAATCTCATAACGCAATTAACGTTTGCTACGCATGAAAGTGCTACGCCGTAGCGCTGTCCATAAATTAGTGTTACCAAAATTGTTCGGCACGACGACAACGCTGGAACTTTCGTTGGCTGCTGGCACTCACTCAGCCGATAAGGTAAACATCATCGCAGGCAGCAAAGCAGTCATCGACCCGCTTGCTCGCAAGGCCACACGCTTACACAACTCGCCACTCAATTTTATCGACTTACATCTTTTCGAGGTAAATTTTTCTCAACTTTGAATGTGAATCCCTTTTGTTACATAAATTATTTAATATTTAGGTATATGTTAAATTTTTGTATAACGTTACAGGAGTGACTGAACTCATACGGCTATTTGAAAAGCTCTTTGTTTTGTCATAATGGCATCTAACGTTCTCAATACTGAAGTTGGACGATCGAACTCACTCGCGAGTGCGCGCGGGCAACCAACAAAAGTACTTTCGGCCGCGTAACGGGACCGGGCGGAGAAATGCTCTACGAAATCGAAACACGGGGTCCCGTTAGCTGGCCCTCAGCCGCCCTCAGCCCGCAGCCTGCTGGGATAATCTTGGTAAATCACAGCCGGCCACCGCCCGTTACCCGATCATTATGTTGTTATGTGCCGTATTATTTTCTCCATACTGGATCAAGATAGAACAATAAATCAAGCGTACCAGTTTAACATAATTTGTTGCTATGTTGTTCCAATTTTATTTTTACTTAGATTGAAAAGCACCTTAAAATTAGGAATCTAGAGTAGAAGAGTTCCTTTTTTAAGAGTTTGTCCCAAGAAAAACTAGCCCCATACCAATTTCTGCAAAAAAAAATTACTGCGGGACTAATGTTTGATTTGCAAGTATTTTTTCCAGAACTGGGCGTTGTGGCTACTCGCACTCTGATACCCACGACACAGAGAATTCTAGTGTGGGATCAGGACTTTCATGCATAGACTCAAAAAATGCCCACTTAAGCATTCTCCTCAAATCCACGCTTATGCTGTTCGCTTCTATTCGTTTTGATGATCTATATCTATATACTTATTTTCAGTTTGGATATCTGTTTGTTATTCAAGCCGTGGCCGCTAATTTAAAATTAAAATTGGTACACATCACATCTCCTCAAATGCTACTACAAACGGTCTTGAATGGCATTGAGCTTTTAGCTACTTTTTATCCTGTTCAAACTCAAGCAAAGCCGTGGGCGGACACTACACATCACAACACAATTATCCTATAATTATATTATTATATTTATGCAAGTATATAAATAATGTACTTCGAAAATCATAAAAACCAACCCTATGTTTACGGATAACATGAATGTATACTTATGTGGTAGAGCTTCATAATATGTTTTATCCAAAAATTATATATATTATATTTATGTGAGCAAATGTAATCAAATAATGATACTTAGATAAACCAGAAAACTGATTATAAAATACTTGCATAATTTGTTAAAACTTTTGTCTTATGCCCAATTAAGCATTTAATATAAAACTAGTTGCGCCCGCGGTTTCACCCGCGTGAATAATGATGAAAATTTATGATGATGATGATGATAAAAAGTAGCTTATGTGTTATTCTGATGTATAAGCTATATTATTGTAAAGTTTCATTAAAATCCATTCAGTAGTTTTTACGTGAAAGAGTAACAAACATCCATCCATACTCACAAACTTTCGCATTTATAATATTAGTAGGATTAAGCATTTAATATAAAATACACAAATACACCTATTAGCTTTAGGCATAGAATATGTTCACAAGGTTCATCCTCAAAAGGCTTCTACCGCCATCTAGCGATATTATATGAAACTGCTCAGAGAAATGGGGTTCCACTTTCACCATGGTCAGCTTGCTACTGAATTAATTCGGTAGTGAACTTAGCTAACGATCAAGTTTCTGCAGTGAACTACAGATGTCGCTTTAATGTAATCCTACTAATATTATAAACGCGAAAGTTTGTGAGTATGGATGGATGTTTGTTACTCTTTCACGTAAAAACTACTGAATGGATTTGAGTGAAATTTGGAATGGAGATATTTTACGCCCTGGGTTAACACATAGGCTACTTTTCATCATCATCATCATCATCATCAATTTTCATCATTATTCACGCGGGTGAAACCGCGGGGCGCAACTAGTACCTATCTAAAAATATGTTCAGGGATTTTTAATTTGAATGAATATATTCAAATTATGAAAGGCGGCTATTTAAAAACGTATTTTAATAACTTTTCATTTAAAAAACCGACTTCCGCCATTGTATTCGACTAAATATCTGGAAGATATTTTGATGATGAAAAAACCAGAGTGATGAAACGATTAAATCACCAAATGATACTTTCTGAATGCAAATGCTTGATTTGTTGCTGAAAATACAAAAATCGTTATATGTATGCCTTTAATATCTTAGGAGATCCCTCAATTCCTCATGGATTCCATCATCAGAACTGGATTCTGAAAAAAATGGGACCAATCTGGAAGTATATCTATTCAAATAAAAAAAGAATTTTCCAAATCTGTTTATAAACGAAGGAGATATGAGGTAACAAACATAAAAAATGAAAAAAATAGTAAAATACAACCGAATTGAGAACCTCCTCCATTTTGTGAAGTCGGTTAAAAATGAATTATAAGTGGTTCGACCCGAACTGAGACCTTGCGAATACTACTTCAAAAGACATTTAGATTTTCACGGATCCACCATAAGACCATTAACATAACATAACACCCAACAATCACATACGTAGTCTTGATCCCACGCTAGGATTCCCTGTGTCATTGGTATCTGGAACTACGAGTACCATGGTACCATAACACCCAGACCCGAAACAAATATTTACAGATCATCATGGTCGTCCTAAGGACTTAGTTGTAAGCATCACAGGAAGTAGGTGGAGGCGGCTCAAGACCGTTCGTCGTGGCTTTCTGGGGGAAGGCTTATGTCCAGCACCTTTTTTCGGTATATGGCGGATTCTGGAAATGGCATATTCTGGCAATGGCGGATTCTTAAAACGGCAGATGTTATACAGTCAGCTATAAAATACTTGGTCGGAAATGGTTGGTACCAAGTACCAATTTAATCAACCGCCTTTCAGCCACTTGGATAGGTGCCGGCCACTTATGATATTGAGAAGTCATAAGGATACAGATGAATATTCCAGCAGTGGACTCCTCATAGGCTGATGATTATGATGATGATAATGACTTGCAATTAGTTATTTCTATTTTATATTAGAACGTATTTAGTTACTTTATAGATTTTTAAGTCATATTTTTATGAGTCAACTTGGTTGGTTTGTAATTTTTTTTCGCGTGTTGTGTTCGATCTAACAATAGACCCTCCATCTACTCCCGTGGATGTTGTAAAAGCCGACTAAGGTAATACACACCTACCAGATGGGAGATGGAGATGGGCAGCAGCATCCATCTGAGCACTTAATACCAATATTGCGATCACCAATCCGCCGGCCAATCGTGGTGATTAAAGCATTCCCCTCATTGTTTTATGAATAAATATATTTAATTTTTTCAAAGGCTGCTGATGATAATGATGATATTAGTCTGAGGATAACTTTCGAACCGTTTATCTACTTCTTGAAATTTGGTAAGTGGGTAGATAATAATTTATTACAATTTATAAGCTATAACGGTCTGGGAATTATTGAGATATGAAGTAAAAAACAAAAAAAAGTGGTCATGTGGTATAAAAGGGCTTTAGTAACACACTTTATCATTAATATAAGTAACCAATTTTATAACTTTGATTTTGTAGATTTAGAGATATATTAGCAAAAATGAAAAAAAATATCCTATATAAGGTAGGTACTTCCACTAATTCAACAATGCTGTAATTTGGCATGCTACTCGTCAGTCAGGGAGTGCTTCTAACTCAACCCAATGAAGGTCAACCCATTTATATTTAATTTATATTCTTAACTCAACCCAATCCTAAAATATGAGTACATATTGCAAGTTTATATTGTCTTAATTCAAGACTTTTGCAACACAACTACAGGGAAACGTCTTAATTGAAGAATGTCGAGATTTAGGTATATCCTATAAAATATTATACCAATTTAACACCTATTGTTGATATTGTTGTAGTCATTTCAGTTGTAGTTCAGTTAAGTTGGCATTCATTTATTTGATACACTGAACATTACAATGTTCAATGTGTTGTGGTATTGTTATCTTTATTGGATGTGGTTGTGATGGATCCAATTTTTGGATTGTTGGATGTTTAGATTTTAGGATCATACCGCGCTTTAACTTTAAATAAGTACGACTTTTTAACTGACTTCCCAAAAAAGGAGGAGGTTCTCCATTCGGTTGTTTTTTTTTAATGTTTGTTACCGCATATCTCCGGCGTTTATGAACCGATTTGGAAAATTATTTTTCTATTTGAATAGATATACTTCCAGATTAGTCCCATTTTTTTCAGAATCCAGTTCTGATGTTGGAATCCATGAGGAATTGAGGGAACTCCTCAAATATTGTAGGCATACATATGGCGATTTTACTATTTTCAGCTTCAAACCAAGCATTTGCATTCAAAAAGTATAATAATCCTTTCACCACTATGGTTCTTTCATCATTTTTTTTTCATCCAAATATTTTGTCGAATAAAATGGCGGAAGTCGGTTTTTTAAATGAAAAGTTATATCTTTGAGCCAATGATTAAAATTTTATGTGTGGATTTTAGGTCCGTGTTTTGTTTCTTTTAAAAGTTACGACGGACGGACGGATAGACAGCGTTGCTACAACAATAGGGTTCCGTTTGGACCCTCTGAGTAAGTAACCCTGAACACTTTAAAAATAACGACGGAAAAAAACAATTGAAATTACATTTAATGTAGATACAGTACTCTGATGAAAATTGAATTTAAATGCAAATGTAATATGTAAAGTACCTTGACATAAAAATAAATAATCTTCTGATTATCAAGGTACTAACATCAGTCTTAATCATTCTCAATAGCAAAATATATAACTTTATACATGCACTTATATAAAGTAGGGGCAAACATGCAATGAGCTTATAAAAACATGTCCATTTTTTACCATTATCGTTCTTTATTTAAAAAATA
Source organism: Epirrita christyi (assembly GCA_951392215.1). Lineage (NCBI taxonomy): Eukaryota > Metazoa > Arthropoda > Insecta > Lepidoptera > Geometridae > Epirrita > Epirrita christyi. Next base: position 7,748,923 of record OX595839.1, on the reverse strand, counting down.
AGCGAATTGATTGGCTGCGTAGTTCAACTCGCAACCCTCGAGTTGCGCACAGCGTCCCTCCAGAAACCAACCAATGGCAGCGCAGGAACTTGCAGAGGGTCCTCGCCCTAAACACATTCCTATGAAAAATTACTGTTTGCAATCACGAAATATTCAGAAGTCTATAAAATACAATCGAAGTGGGTGGAATTATCCTGTTTCTCGAGATACAAATTTACCTACGGGTAATATTTACTTACCTAGTTTAAAGAATGCTGTCGTGTGTCCGGCCTAATAGACCCCTCCTTCTCCTCCCGTGGATGTTGTAAAAGCCATTGATAAAGTAAAGGAATTATACCAAGAGATAGGCAACAGCATCCAATGCGATCAAAAAACCGCCTGCCAATCGTGGTGATTATGGCAAATCTCCCCATTGTATTCTATGGGGTAGGCCTCGTCCAGTTGTAAACGTAAACAGGCTAGTGATGATGATGATGAGTTTAAAGACTATTATTGTAATTTTAGACCAAAGCTTATCCATGATTTGCACAAATCCTTTTCCTAAACTGGTTGTTTCTTTCTTTTAACAACGGTTAAAATCGTTTTTTTTATCAAAAAAGAAACAACTTTTGAAACTATCACGGTTATTAGAAACGGGGTATTTACCATGATTTTTGAGCTTTATTGATTCCCGATATTTCCGATTTTTTTATGGCGCATGAAACTGTGCCAAAATATCGGGAATCAATAAAGCTCATAAATCATGGTAAATATCCCGTTTCTAGTGATAATTAAAAAAGAAACAGTTTCATAATAGAAGAAGGAAACAGAGTTAAATATTCATTAATACCTGTTTATAATTTATTCATTTTCAATTTTTAAACAACCAAACAAGTAATAAGATTATGGTTTCTATGAAAGAAGATAATGTACCACATCATCTCTAGCCGGTATACATCCACTGCTTGACGAGGCATCTCCCATATAATGCAATGCAAACACTTCCCGGTTTACCATTTACCACACTTGGCAGGTGGATTGGTGATCGCAGTATTGGTGTACTCAGGTGGATGCTGCTGCTCGTCCCGTGGTGTAATCCCTTTGTCGACTTTTAGGACAACAACGGAGGAGACGGAGTGGTCTATTCTTAGGCCGGACACATCACTATGGACCATATAGACCACACCTGTAGAATTCATAATTAAAGTTTGATAAACAATCTATAAAATAACCATACTGACTTTAAAGCTTGTTATACAAGCACTATACAAAATCATGACCAACCTGTCAAACGATTGTCAAATATTAATTCGCGCATTCATTGGGAAGAGTGGCTATTTCAAAATATGTAAACGCGACGTGAGTGTTTGATGGATATTGTGCGAAGGGCAAAAACTTGTCCCATTTCGTGTGGGTGCAAACGCCCCCTCAATGCGTTCTGCAGCTTGGCGTCTGCTTTAACTATGTTATTCTGCCAGTTTTGATGACACGTCAGATTTTGTGTGCTTGTGTAAATATGTTTATTAGCAGAATTATACTTATAATATTTTGAGCTTATATTATGAAGTGAAAAGCACACACCAAGTTGTAGTGTTAATGATTCATGCGCTATTCTAAGCATGTCTAATCGCATCTCTGAAAAAATGGTTTGGTTTCATTGAAGCAATGAACGTAAGAAAAAGTTACACTGAATTTTTTTTATTCGTAATTATGACTGAAGCTGGGCACTTGTATTTTGTGTCGTGGTACTAGTGGGACATATTGTACCATAAATGGTACTACTCAATGGTGCATCTGGTCCGTAGGCGAAAAAACCACTGTGACAAGTCGATACCTACGTTATACAAATGCGTTACGTTACGGTAACAAACACAAGTAAGTAGTGTTCAGAGTTGCGATTAAAAAGACCAGTAAAAAAACAAAGTTGGCAACAAGATTCATTTCGCCGCTTTTATTAAATTTATTGCTTGTTTTTGTTGCAATCAAATATTTAATTCCATGATGAATGCGTCTGAAAATCCAGCAAATTGGCATTTTTGAATGAATATTTTTTTATTGTCATTTTGAGGGGTGACACGTGACTCAGATCCTGTGAATACTTTCCATTAATAGGTTTTTTCAAAACTTTATTGGGTCTTTGGGTGCTTTGTGCTGAGCTTTTTTCGCTTTTTATCCGTGGTCAACGAGGGGTCAGTTTTTTGCAATTACCTACCCCTCGTAGTGATTGATTGACAAGCAACGGTCACTCGCGATTTGCCATCTGCATCCAAAAATAAAACAGATTGTGATTCAGATATAGAAAACATAGAATTAATAATAGTACATAAAAAAATTGCATTGTCTTGAACAAGCTTGATTCTACGCATATGAATACTTTTTAAACTGGACCCCATAATAAAAGTATAGTAGTGTAATGAACCAAAAAACAAGACTAGTATTAAAGATCTGTATTTTTTTTTGTTTTAGAACTATTAGCAGCCTAATCGGCTGCATAACGTAGTTAACAGGTAGCGAAGTGAGCCGTGAAAATATTATGGTTTTAGAAGCAAAAGTAGCCGGTTCTTTTTTGAAAAACACAGGCACTTGGATTTTGGCATTTCAGGGCTCCCATCAGGCCCCCATCAGGTTCTTGGGCTCGTTCCCACGTGTCCTTATGGTAAAGACAGAACTGTACATATTTAATTACAATCGAAATGTAGCAAATTGATTGATTGATCGGTTGTTTAGATACAATTGATGACTTTTGTTTCTTGCATGTTTTACAGGGTATAGTTAAAAAATCAAAAATCAAACACTTCTTCAGAGGAGACTTCACAGTGTCTTTTAAATGTAGATTGATCTGGGTCTGATGGGTTTGCTACACCATTGTCCACTCTGACAGCTACGACACGCGCCTCATCTCAGTTTTTTGTCGCAATATTTTATACCCCCAATAATTCTGCATTAATTTATAAAAAGCCCACCCTATTTACAAAATAACAGGGACCTTTGATCCGGCCGCTTATTAAAAGTAAATATTTCACGAAATGTTATCGTGTCGTTTTTTACGATCGTTTTTATGGTTTCATAAATTGGTGAGTTAACTTAATTGAAATGATCACATTCGATTCAGTGCTGGAATGTGTCTATGGTATTATACGTTGTATGTTTCAACGGGCCTAGGTCTGGTGGTTTATACTGAGACAAGGACCTATTTGACCCAACACAACACGTATTGTATTTATGCCTATCTACTAGTTATATTATTTATTTATAATATTTTTTCTACTTATGTACTGTCTTGTTTAATGGTTATTTGTTTCATGTATCTAATTTCATGTTGTGTTAATTGGGGAAAAACTAATGAATTTCTTTCTTTCTTTTCTTTGCTTTATATTTATAGGTACTCAAATATATACAATACATACCTAACGCGATGTGTGGTTAACCTTGTTTTATTATCTGCTTCCCACCTACAGAATCTTTATTATATTGGCCTCTCCTTTCTCCCGGGTCAAAATGTATTTGTTGTCCGTTTGCCTGTCTGTCTGTCAAGCATTGAACTATATTACTAAAGTACTTACAACTCACTGCTGTCAAGACCTTTTGTCTCAGGAACGAATAAAGGTAGGTATCAACTTGAAATACGACACACAAAGACATGTGAGTCTATAGTGCTGTGATCATGCTTCAAAAAATATGGCAATGAACTTCTAGTTTTTGTATGGAAATCTCGGAAATATAAACCCTCTAAGGTACTAAGTAATATAACCTCACTATTCTGAAATTTGGAATACTAGAGGCTTTATGACACAAATAAAGGAAAATGTCTAAAACTGAGGAATTTCATCTTTTTAACCGACTTCAAAAAAGGAGGAGGTTCTCAATTCGGTTATATTTTTTAACCCCTTAACTGGGATGTTGAATATTGTAAGAATGAGTGGTTATAACAAAAAAAGGGCCTAACGATCTCGAGTCTTGCTCACACTCTTGTATGTTATATTAATTAGCCAAAAGATCATTTTAATACAAGAAACACATAGGTAATACTTTATCGGACACCACACTAAAATTAATACTAATATAAACAAAATAACAATCAATTTCCGAAGTATGTGTGGTCTTATCGCATAAAGCGATCTCTTCAAGACAATCTTGGGACAGCCATTATTCTCTAGATGTACTCAGGTACCGAATTGAGTTAATTCATGAAAACTTTGTAATTTCTTTGAAATCAACGTTATATCATTCATTACAAAAACAAAAATAATATTCTGTCCTTAACAAATACGCGTATCAAATTTTGGTGAAATCTGGAAAAAAATGGAGCATTAACGTACGCACGCTTCTCTCAGCGTAGGGTGGGTCAGGTAATAGTAGAGTGACCATCAAGAATGAAATACTTTAGGATCTGCCCGCTTGTCCTACATTTTTCAAATGTTGCACCGAAATGGTTCAAATGTTGGCTATGGTGTGTCTGGTCTAAGAATAGACCCCTCCGTTTCTTCCTGTGGATGTCGTAAAAGCCGACTATAGGATTATCCCAGGGGATGGGCAGCAACATCCACCTGAGTACTCAACACCAATACTGCAATCACCAATCCGCCTGCCAAGCGTGGTGGTTATGGCAAATTCCTCCATTGCATTTTAGGGGGGAGGCCTCGTCCAACAGTAGACGTATATGGCTGTAACGATGTACCGACGATTATTGTTTAATTTCATTCAAACGTCCAATTTAACATTGAATCAATGGAAAACATTTACTAATGTTAGTAGTTACTGTCGTATCTAGAACTTGTGCTTCAACCAAAAGTATTTATGACTGAGATGCCTTCGGAACTGTGACGAGAACCGATAATTTTGCACAAAGGTAATTAAATCTATTGCAAAATAAACGCTCAAAGAAACCATCTTACAAATATTGGCTTTCAAATTATTACATCGGTCTATGTAGGTGCTAAATTTAATATATACACTAAATTTAGGTAGGTAATCTTAATTTTGGTATTTACTCAAGTATTTTTTAATATTTTATGATTATAATTTGCCAAGGCAAACCCCTCAATATGGCAAACACGCGCCAAGAGTGCCCAGCATTCTCTATTCAGAGACTGGTTATGATATACGACATACTGGAACTTGACGAAGAAGTACCCCGTCTACTGCCTGATATTTTTGCGTATCCAAAACTTGTAGCCCTGTATTCAAACACATTATGAATACTGTTGAAAAGATATTAAACGAAACAGTTAGAAAAATATTAGATGTTAAAATAATATATAATAAAAGGTAATTTTTATTACTATATTCTTGTCCTAAAAATGCTAGGAACGCAGACCGTTCGTCATGGCATTCTGTTAGGGAGTCCTATGCCCAGCAATGGACTTCTATATGCTGAAGATGATGATGATGATGAATCTTTATTTACAGAAAGAATAATACAACTAATACATGTACAATACAAAATTTAAAAAAATCTAATCTAAAGACTTAGTTGAAGGCTTTCGGCGAAATGTTAGGTTACCGCCCTGCCCATTGCCACTTCAACTTGTTAATTCTGAGAGCTATGTCAGTGATCTCGGTTCTTTTCCGAATCCCTTCGTTTCAAATTCTATCACGTTGGTTAAATTTTATACTGATGTCCTTTTTGGTCATAAATAGTGGGGACCATAGCTCGCATTGTGTCCACGAGCTGACCAGCAGATGTGCGACGTTGGGTGTTTGCATTCTCTCGGCACTGCGCATGCGCGACCCGCACCAAGTCCGCCAAATATGGCCGACAAAATAATATTATAATAACTTTTGCAATTATTTTATTCAAAATTCTTACCAACCTGCTTTGTTTCGTTACATCTTCTTCTTCATCAGCCAGTAGACGTCCACTACTGGATGAGGCCTCCCCCATAGAATCGCGGGGATTTGTCATAATCATGCCTGTCAGGCGAATTGGTGATCGCAGTATTGGTGTTGAATACTGTACTCAGATGGATGCTTTTGCCGATCCCTTGGTGTAATACCTTAGTCACCGTTTACAACGTCCACGGGAGGAGTTGGAGGAGTTCTATTAGGTACTAGTTGCGCCCCGCGGTTTCACCCGCGTGAATAATGATGAAAATTGATGATGATGATGATGAAAAGTAGCCTATGTGTTAATCCAGGGCGTAAAGTATCTCCATTCCAAATTTCACTCAAATCCATTCAGTAGTTTTTACGTGAAAGAGTAACAAACATCCATACTCACTACTACTACTCACATTAGTAGGATTCAGCCTAGACCATCACGGCCCATTTTTTAGTTAGTACATGTTGGTGGTGTTTGTACGATACCGAATTCTTGAAAGTCGGAAATAGGAGAGGAACCAAGAAAATAAGCTACCTAGTACTTAATCAATTTTGAAATTGAATTCTGAAGGAATTATGAGCAGTAGAAATAAACATAAAACTAGTAGGTACCTACATACAAAGGCGTACAAAACAAAAAGTATCTTTTCGTTATTCCAAAAAATAATTTCTTATTTTATTTTTTAAAGAATCAGTCTCCTCATATCTGAGTCACTTGGTCCTTAACTTTTAGTTTCACTCACTATTTATTCAGAAAACTTTTTTATTTACCTATTAATCACCGACTTTTTGGGTCTTCGTTTCCTATTTATTGTTTCTTCCGGCACTTTTTGTTATCTGTTTGAGATTTTATCCGCCGTTATAATATTTTTAATAGCATCTTGATAAAAACAAAAAGAAACTACATATTTGCTATTTCCTAGGTTCACCTGGGAATGCAATATTTGAGCAATCTGAAAAAAACTGTGCGTTTGATCCTAGTTGTTAGTGTATATTGGCTGGTCTATAACGACATAACTTATGCATATAGAATTTACATATAAATATTATTATATTTAAAAATAATAGATATTTTTATGATTATAATTTGCACTTCGTCAAAGGTTTGCACATCCAAAATGCGGAAACATATATACCTTACTTAAATAAGTTGTTTTTATAGCAATATTTTTTTATTTTATATCTTTTGACATGTTTTTATCAAGAAGCCCGTTAGAGTCAAACAAAATATAAAATAAATGATAAATAAATAATATAATTTACTATAAAAACGTATATATTCAGGCTTTAACACTTTAAGTACGGACTTTTTTCCGCGATATCCCGTGTAAATACCGTTTTTCACATTATTGTTTTCGAACACAGACGTGTGTTTCAATTCAGAATCGATCTGATCGATGGTTTAACAGTTTTGTATTTCATTTGTTTTTATTTCGATACTGATACTGATATAGTTGTCTTTTTTTATAAACAATCAGTAAACAATTACTATTGTGCACTATTTTATTTGATCATAGTATGTGGCCGACATCCCCTATAACATGCGCGTTCACCCCCTGAACCACGCAAAATCACCACGCAGTCTTTCGGCACTCGTCAAACGCTCCACAACTCAATACAATATTCTTTCACTATTAGACCAATACAAATACTACTTTCATTCAAATTATTGAATCAATAAAAGTGTGAGAAATATCGCTGCAGGTAAAGTTGAACGTTTTTCTCATAGCGAAAACTCAGCAATGCTACGAATAAGTGAAAATGATTTGGTAATTTTGAGTAGCGGCTGTTTGTCAATATTCTTGGTAAGGGATTTCTAAAAGGGGCGGTTGCTGTTCATCTACATGAAGGGTGAGATTTTTATATAAAATACCTATTTATTGATTTGGGCTGGCTAAAACATTTCTACTTTGTTCCTTGTCCGAAAAGTGGACCTATAGAATATTTTGTCTAATAGCTGTACTTGTGTCTGATAAAATACGCTGTGAAGTATTATTAATATGAATTTATTTGGAATTTTAACGAATTTGTAATCATTTGGCACGTATTCCTGAAAAAGAGAGTGGCAGATTACCGCAAATCTCTCAAATATTCTTTTTAAAACATAACCTTAATTTTTGGATAAAACATAAAAATAAACCACGCGGATACATAATTACAATGTATCTCATTAAATATTTTCTAATTGTTTTGATTTAATTATAATCTTATCTATAAACAGTAGGTATGATTAGTAATTTGTTTGTACATAAAAGTTGAATCTTATAATGACAGCTAATAACTACTTAATAAACTTCATTTGGTGTATATTTATTTTGCCTATTTTTATTTAAAGTTCATATAAGCTCGGTATATGAAACGGTGTATATAAAAACGCATTCCCATAATCATTCCCTACCAGATCCAAAAACTGAACATACATACTTACACTTTTTATCAATAAATCAGCTTCTTATTCTTGTCATTAGTTCTTTCTTAGTTACTCATTCAGGTTAGGGATCCAACTGGATTGAACTTCAAAAACATTCATTGTGGAATTATATAAGATATTTTCCCGCTAATCGGAATTTTAGGGTCATATTTAAATTCAAAAACATTCTTCATACTGTAAGCGTAAAAGATTTACAGGTAAAAAAAAGAGAAAAGTATTTCGTTTATGCATAAAAACCCCTACATTTTTTGTATCGAAACGATAGCGAATTTGATTTTAATGAATCTGAGAAAACTACACGTTATTTTTCCTCGCTTTATCATCTTAATTGTTGCAATTTTTATTGGAAAAAACATGCAGCTGATCTATACTTCTTTCTTCTTCGATATTAATTTAAATTATTGGTTTCAGAGTGCAGTGTTTGTGCGGCGGCTGCAGCTGCTTCTGCTGCTGCGGCGTCTTGGTCCAGCACCCATGTGCCTGAAGCCAGCAAGCCACCAGGCCCTGTCGTCAATGGAGTGGCGGTTGTTATACAGACGGGGCCGGTTGTCAACGGGACACCTGTGCGATACAATGGAAACTGTAAGTTAATTTAGAAAAAAACGGTGATTGTTTCTTCTGTGGTGGCGTCCTGGCTTAGCAACCACGTATTCAAACTTAGCCTAGCTATACGACAACGGCCCTACGCCCCGGTGCGTATTGCAGTGGTCATTATAGACCGTAGACAGAGCTGTCTACGTTATAGACGGTGCCAGGTTTTAATGGAGTGCAATCTGTGCGGTGCAATGGCAACTATATTATTCAAACATTAGTAGTAATGGCGGATGTATAGTGGCAGTGTGGTCCCATGTCCCCGGAACCCACTAAGCGCATCATCAATGACGTGACTGTGGCCATTCAGAAGGTTCCAGTCGTCAACGGGGTACAACTGTGCCCCCTGACGGAACCTGAACGGAAACTAAGATAAATTGGGATGAGATAGCAGCGGTTGCTTTGGCTGATGCAGTGGCATCTTGGTTTAGCAACAATGTTCCCGGGAGCCAATCGGTCATCTAGCCCTGTCGTCAGCGGTGAAACTGTTGTCAATGGTGCACATTTGAGTGTTCCAATGGAAGCTGTAAGCCAGTGCCGATGCCAGTGGCATCGTGATCCTATACTACCTGATCTTCGCAGCAAGTAAGCCACCCAGTCCTGTCATCAACGGCGTAGCGGTTGATATACAACATGTATAGACGGTGCCAGTCATAAATGGGGGTACGCCTTTGCAGTACAAGAGGTAAGCTAAAGTAGTTTTGGAGTAAGATGTCGACAGTCGCGGCATCATCGTCGTTGTCTAGCAATCATATGCCGAAGCCAGCAAGCTACCGCGGCGCCGTCATCAAAGGGTCAGTAATGTTTATACCTACAGACGGTGCTAGTTGTCAACAAGGCAGAACTATGATTCATTTCTGCTGACCAAGTCAAAAATTCGTGGACCGCCTGTTGCTTTTAAAAATCACTTTGTGTGCTGACAACAGACAAGTGTTCATTTCTTTTTGTCAAAAATATTATTGACCAAATTATCAAACAGGTATCCGATTTTTCTCTGACCAAAATGTTAAACAGCGACCCATTTATGTCAGAAAGAAAAATAAATAAAATATATTTATATACTTCCTATAAGAAAAAAGGAAAAATTTAATTCAAAGTTGTCTAAAACCTTTTATTACCACTGGTTCTTATTAGGAAATCTGATTCCTGCCCAAATCTTATAGCGTAGTAACAAAAAAGTCTTGATTATAGTTGTTTTGACAACTTTTCAATTACCTAAGTATATTAAGTAAGTACCTAAGCTAAAAAAACGATGTATTCCAAAATTATGATATAAGTAAAATATAAGATATGGTTTATTGATGTCATACGATATTGTAGGTATCTACTAAATATAAACGATACCGGCTTTCCAAAAACAAACGATGCCTGCCCACGCTTCAAAGACACAAAGATAAGAGTAAAATCTATAAATACCTACTCGCTTATTTAAGGGCCACGTCGCGGCGCCCCGGTAACACCCCTTCCAAGGAAACGCCTATTGGAAACAAAAAATATATTTATTAGGGGTTGAAACTCCAAAGTTTATAAAGTTCGTCGAGTTTGTAATAGATGGCGTTGTTGTATCTAATGTACTGCCATCTGTAGTAAGAATACTAAACTCACTCGTTTGAGTACAGCGTATTAACCCGGGTCCGAACATGAATTATTCTATATAAATATCTCATGCCATGGTGTCAACTTTCGTTTTGCAAACTACTCGTTAGATGTCTCTGACTGTTTCCATGGGAAAGCCACTACAACAGGAACTCCAAAGTCGACTACCTACTTCAATTGACATCAAGGTAATTTTTTTTTATAAGTTTGTTATAATCTTGCTGTTTAACGGTTCCACGCGCGTAGAGCAAATACATATATTAGTTCCTCTATGTAACATATTGTTCACGGGTCATTTTCTTTAATAATTTATTTCTAGATTTTGTAGAAAAATAAATTACCTTTTGGACGCTATTAAGCTTTATCTAAATTGTTTCAGTAGTTTTTATGTTTTTTGGGACAAACAAACAACTGTAAAATAAAGTTAACAAAAAAGTTAGCTCTTTTATATTTATTGTGGGCTAATTCATAATTATGTAAGTAGACCTTTTGGGTCAACTGTTTTATTATTATTTTGTATAGACTATTGGAACGCCCGTTACTTCGACCATGTGGCCCATTAAATCAGAATTAGTACAACCGTACAAAAAGTGCATCGCAGCACCCAGCCCTCGCTATATTAGAATACTAGTGGCGCCCGCGACTTCGGCCGCGTGGAGTTTTTTCCATACAAAACACAAGCCCGCTACTACTTGAACACCTTTTGGGATTGAATTTTGGAAATTATTTTCTTAGTGCCCCCTTGACCACTAAGGAACCCTCCAAATTTCTGGTCTCTAGGACTTACAGTTTAGTCAGTCAGTCACGCAACGATTTTAAATATCCACTGCTGGACAAGGCCTCCCATCGATGAATACAATGAGTGCAAATAAATATTTGCAGATCGTACAAACATTTGTCCTGCAGCGGGAATTTAACCCGCAACCTCTTGCATCTCAGCAGTCAACTCGCCTGCCGCACCACAGAGGTCGTCAAATGATGTAAATATATATTATAATATATAATATTCTATTTGCTTTGTTAAAATGTTATAGTTTACCTACAACCAAAAGTTGAACAAGATATTGATAGGTAGGTATTATAATTTTGTGGGAACTCTAACATAATAACCTAATAATATGATAATTAATTCTAAGAAATGGTTAAGTCACCTTTCCATGAAGGGTAGTTTTAACAATCGATCTAATCAGTAGGCGTTAATTTGCATTTTTTGACACAGAGTTCGTTCAAAATAGCTAACTAGCTGTCAGGGTGAGTGTCAGATCAGAGAAAGTACATGGTAATTCGAGTTTTATTATTATGAAAAGACTATGAAGACTTGTCCTTGTAAAGTAGGAAGGCAGCTTTTGTTAAATATTGTTGGTGCATAATCATAAAATGGATTAGATGTTAACAATAAGGAAGATGGGCTAGTTCGTCAGCTTATGACATCTCACTGAAGGGCCCCGTTACATTTATGGGGTGGTTTCTTCTGTGTCGAAATGTAGAAAAGTAAACTGTCTTACTATATATAACAATAAGCTATTGACTTGAAATATGATAGGTTTTGATCTATGACGTATGAGATTACCGTTTGAATTACTTTATTTGGTGAATTGAAGTTGAATTAATTAATTAATTATTAATTAATTTGAATTACGTGTTTTTAGAGGTTGTCTGCATGTACTTTTTTGGAAGCATCGAGTTTATCAGACGTTATGCGTCCTGCTGGTTCATTTTGGAATATGTTATTACTGGAAGAAACGTTAGTCGTGGGAAAGCAATGGCGGCAATAAGCTTACCACTGGTCACGTCTATATTACCACGATTGTGCAATCCACAGTGAATAGAAACCCATTGAGGCTGTGACTACCCCTTCGAAGAAAAGCATGTGTTATGTATGCGTCATCTAAAAACTATTGCTATTTCCGAGGAAGTGTCATATAAGGAAGTGTTTTAGTGACTCATCAGTAATTATCGATAGCTGCCCTGGTTGTACATGTATACATCTGAGTAACTTGTTTGTTTCAATTTGAGTTGATTTTAAAATTATCACCCTTTTTTAAATAATTGATGTGAAATTCTATAATTTCGTGCACTAATTCAAATTCAAATTCAAATTTGTTTATTACAAACAACATAACAGTTTTATACAAGCAAAGCGTTAAATCTAGCAAAAAATTTGAACATAAAAAATGTACAATAATCATAATATACAGTGTGGAAAAAACATGAAAAGTACATAAATATTGAAGATTGACGGAAAATACTTATATAGGAATAGCTTAATTAAAATATAAGATACCTATTTTATCCTTCAGATATTCACTTTCACAGTATTTTATATGTTTTTCAATTAATAGGCATATTATAAGGACTGTAATAAGGGAGGTAAGGTATTTTTTTAAGCAGAATATAGTTTGGCCGATATAGGTGTATAAATATAGAGTATAATATAGAGCTATGACTGTAGAGTTATCTTTTCAAAAGGACGTTAATTATTGCAAATAGCATACTGTAACCATGACTTACTGTACTAATGTGGGTTGAAAATAAAGGTTTGCTAGAAGAAAACTCTTCCTATATGGTTAAGTTCGCCTTGATACATGTCTTTTCATTCTTTTGTTTATGGATATTTTTATTTTCGTTAATAAAGAATAACTAATAATAATCGATTTAGGGCCATTCATAATCATTTTTTAAACCTATTTTAGTTAAAATAGCTTTTGTCTTTTTCTCTCTGATGTAAAATGTCATACGTCAAAACAAGACAAAACATATTTTAACTAAAATAGGTTTCAAAATTATTATGAATAAGGGGGTTATTATTTTAGCTCAGATTAGTTTTGGACTTTAAAGTCAATACATATTGTCTTCTATATGCAGCATGCTGTTCAATACCGCTGAACCGCTGATGAATAAAAAATATATGGGGAAACTCACCTACTTTAAATGGAACATCAATTTGATTTTACAATCTTATTCCAACCAAAAAAGATTCAAATATCTGGGCATAACGATACCATTTAAATTGATTTAATAATTTGTTTGCTATCATAGAAGGTATTTTTATAAACCACGTTCAACAAATGTTGATATTTGACACAGTTACAATTGTGAAACCAGAACAGTCGTAAAAATATCAAATAACTGCCCAATATTTTCTTATTGAGTTCATTAAGTTGAATTCATAGAGCACTTATGCGTCTCTATTATAGAATGTTATCAATTTATGAAACATTCTCAGAGCAGAGGCCAGGCAGCGCTGCGCTCGTTGTTATCGCTACGATTAGTTCTGAAATGTCGAAATTCCTAGAAAAAGTTCATTGATTATTTCACCTTTGATATCAGAACTCACGTACCGTAGGTCCGGTGGGATCGGGTATATGTCTTAATGACACTCTGTTGTAATAATATGATGTTGATTTGACGTCAGCGATGTATCACTTGTTTAGATTAAATTAATCATAATTGTATTATTTATCTATTTTTATTTCTAGCTAGGGCGCATACAAAATCGTTTACTAATTTAAAAAAAACTTAATAGATACACGTTACGTATAACAACAATTACCCATTTTAAACCGTTTATAAAACAATAACACAACAAAGCCTAGCAAAAAATAAAAGATCCTTAAAAGTTGGACATTCCTAGTAGAGCCCTTTGTGATCGGTTCCTCGCGGCTTCTATTGAGTAATATTTTTTGTGAGTTTTAGACGATGTCGGGTGTTTGTAGACAGTGTGTGGTAGGTAGTTAGCTGGTGCCGTTCACCCTGCAGCGTCGCTCGGCGTGCCCGCTTCCATTGGAAGTGGCAAGGAGCGGACCACGTTGGTCGCGCTAACAAGTGACACATTTTGGGTTGGGGTAAAACGACTGGCGCTTTCGGGCGGTGCACACGTTCCGTTAGCTCCTCTATTTTAAAAACTACGACGATATCCGAGAAGGGACCGACCGCATCGCTAGCGTCTCGCTCCGCACCACTGTCACTCAATTTCGATGCAGTCGACCTGCGTCCGCGTCGTTAGTCGCTCCGCGCGCACGCGCGTCCGCTCTCATGCACCCCGAATATTTTGATAGTTGTTAAGTTTTGTAAAACGCGCCATAGTACAACGGTTAATGAACTTTTACAATAAGTGCCTAACATTTTGGAAGAAGGATGTATGCAACGGGAAGTTGATATTAGTGGTGCCAGATATACACATTATTTACCATGAGCGGGAGGGAAGGCGGAAATGCAGTTCCCTCTTCAAGTGAGTAGCGACCTTAGATTTTTCTAATAGTCATTCCTTAATTTTTTGTATCATATTGTTAAAACTTTTTACAAGGTATTTCAAATGAAATAAGAGCGGGAGTTTAATAAAATAAGCTGGAAAGCTGCTCTACGGAATGGAACTTTACATGGCCCTTATCGGACGGATGTGCCGTAGGGCCCGGGAAGGCGATCATAAACAGTTGTTTATAACATCATTGAAATTATTTAAATTGAGGTTAATAGAGTCTCGTTTCACTAATGTCGCACATATGTGTGCCATGTTTACTGGGTATAACGTTGATCAACAACAAGATAATCGTAAGCCGACTAATTATAAATAGATACAACTTCCTAATTAGGGTAGGGAATGTCTTGTAAGACATGACGTCACGTTAGTCGAAATATGCATGCTCTTATGTTTGATGTTTGTGGAGACAGAAAAAGTTTTGGAGCTCGAGAAGTTGAAAGAAATATTCTTCATTGGCATACAGCTACGCATTTTTGGTGCCACTACTAGAAGTCCTTGTATAACAAGGGCCTCTAGTATTGAATTAAAAACATGTGACGTGAGCATTTTATCAAGCAGCTCGCAGGGTCTAAGCATCGGCCATATAATTGTTTACTATTCCTACGATACCGTTTTAGTTGCTCGCATGCGTGGTGTTTGCGTGCAGCGCGGTGAGGCTAAGACGCTCTAAATTCCACCTTAAGATTTTTGTAGGAAGGTTTAAAACTTCAACTTTCGATATCCATCACTCCATGTCTGTGAGAGTGATAAGAGCATGAATGTCTTAAGTCCACTGCTTTTAAGGACTTTATGGAATCCCTTCAAGATTATTTATTATTTTAATTATTCCTATAATGAATCTAATTGATGATGTTTTAAATTTTATTTCGAAATGAGTCAGCACATAAATTAAACACATCATCAAAACAAAATAGATTTTATACACATGGAAATTGCGTAGCATTCTGCGTAGATACCTACTTATAAAAGGGCTACGCAGGCTCTACATGAAAACAAGACGAGTGTCGTACAAGCACAAATATTTATCGTGAGAGCGCGCTGTTTCAAAAAGGAATAATCATTGAAGAACTATTCGGAATTTTTAGAAAGTCGATGTTAAGTAACGCGACGTCCCTACTGCAGGGCCCGAGTTCGTAACCAGTCAATTAAATCTGAATGGTGGTACTATAGTCCGTCTCTTTCACTCTCAGTAGTATATCCTGAAGAACAAGCGCCACTTGACGATGATTCACGTTCAAATTCCATGCCTACGATTGATAACAGCAAACTGAAGTGAATGGTAGGATATTTTAGGTCATTTCATTTGCTTGCTGGACATGTGGCTGACATCATATTAGTATGCGTTTTGTTTACTACATGTGTGATTGTATGGCGTACTTATGATTTAATATAATGATATACAACTGCTCCTACATATTTATATCCTTAGATCCTTGATGAAATACAATTCAAATCATGTTTTGGTGGCGATCATTTCTTAGAAAGTAATTTATATTATAATTGGAAAATTATATAGTTACAATAATAAATCTTTCACGTGGTAAAATTTGGTAACACCACGGATATATTTTAACAATTTGATAATTCATAAACTGTTGAATAATTTAGTAGTTATATAATGAGTTGTATTATATTAACGAAGTAGGCAATACAAGGTACACCTTAAGTAGTTGCGAGCATTCGTTAACGCTATGGAGTTTGTTAAAGGAAGGCTCTTTAATTTTCGTATCAAACCTATTAATAAAGGTTCCTAAGCGTACATTTATATTGCTAATTGTATCAGTAGTACCCAAATAACTTAGCCTTGCTAAAATTTCAAATTCTCAAAACTTTGCTGTTACGATTCAAGTCTGAATATTGTTTGACAAATTAACAAAATAAAAAAACTTTAATGAATTTTACATCTTTAGAAAATAACAATATAAATATACAAAATAAATAATACATTCTGTAAATAAACCGTTGTTTTTGGGTTTTGTTTTTGCACTCACACAAATTTAGAAAATGACATGTGTTACTTACCATTAATTCTAAGTCTTGGGAAATTTAAAACCATACTATGATAGATCCCATACACGCGGTATCTACAACATGATAATACTAGGAACTTTACATGTATGTATTGGGTGGTCGGCCGCTGCAGGTCGATGGCACTGAAGTGAGAACAGATTTCTACGAGCATTCCACGGTGGAGCTCCGCTGATCAAGTATACAGAAAATTAGAAGTAAACTGGTATATGGTAAAAGTTAGTGAAACTCTCTCGGCTAGAATAATTCAGAAAACAGGAAGCTGTTAAAATCTTTGTATAGGTAACTAATAGAGCTGTAATTTGGTCATTACTCTATTGCACTTATAAAGTACAAAGATGAATCTAACGCTAAAAGCATACTCTTCCAGATTACAAGAGAAAAAGTAATTTGACTAGTTAATACTCATACTCGTTGATACGTAAACGGAGATCTGTCTTACATCGCTTAGGTCAGACGGCATAATTCATATAACGGGTGTAAAAAGACTACTCTCGAAAACTGAAACAAAACATTCAGACCATTATTCTGAAAATATTTAAGCTGAAAAACAACAGCTTGGGCCGCTTTTTCGTCTTTTATTTATAAATCCATAAAACATCATAGAAGGAACACAAAAACCTACGGGCCTTATTCATAATTATTTTTTAAAAGTATTTTAGTTAAAATAGCATTTTTTTTGTTAAAAAAGATTTAAAAAATTATTATGAATAAGGGGGGTAAATGTTTTGCACCACTGACGTAAATTCATATTTTGCCAGATTTAACCAACTAAAATGATTGTTTTGGTATTATAATTTCAAATACGAGTGGAAAATAAAATAAAACGGACAAATACGAGCAAGAACTCGTGCCCTGAGGGTTCCAATCCGTAAATTATTTCAAAATTGCCAGAGCCCTTTTCAGTCACTTTTTCCTACAAACTTCACCACAAAGTCTTAAATTGAGGAATTTTGATTTATTGACCCCTTAGATGGGACTAAGGGGTAAATTAATCAAAATTCCTCAATTTAAGACTTTTCATTTTATTTATGTTACAAAACCTAGCATTCCATTTCAGAACTATGAGGTATTTTTCATTTTTGTGATTTACATACAAAAATTAGACATTCATTGCTATAGTTTTAATGCATTAAGTATGAAGCTTGATTTATTTACAGAACTATAAAATAACAGACCTTTATATTTCGTATTAATTTCAAGTTTAAACTTTAGGCGTTCCTGAGAAAAAGGGTCTTGGCATAAAGTCAGACCCATGGACAGACGGACCATCAACAAGGTGGTCCTATAAGGGTCCCGTTTTTTATAAAGTTCAGATTTCCACAATATCGACAAATGTGCAATAATGTTTAAGTTTACTGGGAATATGAAACCATATAAAAGTTAAATGAGTTTATTATTCCTTACTGCTTACACACAATTCAAGTGTAATTGTCTGCTTACTTGCGTGATAGCCTACAACTGATGTGGAAAGCTTTGGGTTATATTTTTGATGGTAGAATGTGGTAACGCTTTACATACTGCCTGTACAAGATCCACAGCAGATCAGAGGTGATGAAGAGGCACACGTAAACCACTGCCGCAGTCTACCATCACCAACATAACCCAAAGCTTTTCAGATCAGATGCAGGCTATCAGCCAAGCAAGAAGATAGTTTTACTTATATTGTGTGTAAGTTTAGTAAAGATTAGTGAACTCGTTTGATTTTATACGGGTTTGTATTCCAAGTACTAATATTTTTTTATTTTTACAAACATTTTTCAATTTTAATTAAATTTTTTTTTTTCACAAAAAGCCTTTAAAAACACCTGCTCCAAAGCCTATTGAAATTGTATAATTTATAATTTTGCACACATTTTAAATAAAAAAACAAACAATCATTGAATTTGAGTAATTTAAGCAAAATACGAACTTTCGTTAGTGGTGTAAACTTTTTTTAATTAGTGTAGTTAGAGATATTTAACGGCACACCTACTATACAATAACGCACAACTTGCTAAAAATAGACAAGAAAGTAAGAAAACAAATATAAAATATCAAAGAAAATAAGTAAAAAGGTTCAGTGAATACCTTAATTGCCATCATCAATAATATTGATGTTTACAGAACGTAATATACACGGTTGTTCATATCTTTATAACATAACACAATATAACAACTTTATTTTTCACTTTATTTAATTGTTATAACTTACAACATTTGGAACAACTGAGCATGTCCAAGGAGCGCTCCAGTAGATACCCTCGACTTTCGACTTTTATGCGTAGAATTTCCCCTTCCTGCTTTTAAAATAAAACCAACTTAAATTTAAGCTTCTGTGTTATAAATAGCACTCTTAATCGCTTTGAGAAATAACAATAAACCAGAATCATCACGATCGCTGTCTCGATGTTACAGAATGTTGTGAGTTTAATATTTTTGGTGATACTCATACATATATTTAGAATAGCTGAATATTTCAGACGCAGTTTGAGAAAGCCGGTCTTTCAACATGACTTGATGAATGTTGTGAAGTGACGATAAAAATGTAATGCTTGCATACCTCGTTCGGTTGCATGGTAGTATTTGTGCGGGTGTAGTGGAATGCGCGTAGTGGCGCGGGCGGGGGACGGCGCACACGCCGCCGCCGCCGCCGCTGCGCCATGCTGAGTAAACAAAACTACAAAACAGGCACACACTATACACGAGTTGGATGCGCTGCGAGAACAGCTACCACACTGTGGAAGAGTAAGAAAGTGCATTATTCTATCCTTTTAGTTGAAAGCTTAAGCACTTTCTTGCGCATCTGAGCGAAAGCTCAGCTGGGTTACCATGAGCTTTTATAGACATTCAGTTCAAAAACCATTCAGTACAATATATCGGTTCCATGATGGTCGCAACTATATTTAAAGGCACTGCCGCAGAAGTATAGACCTTCTGCTTCTGCGATTGAAATTTTTCAATGATAGGGAATATTAACGACGAACCAATATTTTGTACTGAATAGTTTTTAAACTGAATGGCTATAAGAGCTCATGGTAGCCCCCAGAACTAAGGTAGAAATTTAATGAATTAAATACCTCGATACAAAGATAGATGGTTGAGGCATGTGTACTTCATTAATAAATCTGGCTATAAATGCTCTTTCTTTAAACACAACAGCTCAAAAGACATTGTCTGATTATCGAATCTATATTTTATTATACAAAGCATTCAGATACATAACCTTTTTTTAAGAAAATATTTAATAATATATATTATCATTTTTATATAGAAAATTCATTAGAACTACAAAATATTTGTATACTTACCACTTGCAAACCTGAACTAACAAAATGGCGCATGATATCTAAGTGAATGATTTTAGTGTTTATGTATAGCTTTATAGGGTATGGGATATAGATAAATTCTTCGACAGAATCTTTATTAAAAGAAAACAAGTATGACATTCTTTGGTTTCAATAACATAGGCCACCAGAAAATACTAAAACAGAAACGCAACATTCTCACTGAGAAGAATGGGTTAAAATACCGGTTACATTCCACAGCCGAATATTTGTTAACTGTTGATAGGTTTTTACCTTATTGAAGTATCGAAAAATATTTTATAACAGACCCCAAGTAAATTAGGAACAAGTTGGTTCGCTTTCTCACTTAATGTGGCAAGGGGAATAATTAATAATGAGTATATTGGGTCGCGCCACCCGCCGCAGCGCGCAAGGTGAGGTGCGCGCTGCTGCTGAGGCCGCGGCCGGCTAGATGCAATGTTACGCCAATGAATGAAAAGGTACCAGAAACGCAACCTAAATACCAAGCATTCTTCCAGTCCCCACCGTCCACGTGTGCATGCCACCTCGCTTTAACTGCGCCGCGCCACCGTCGGCCCGCAGCGCCCGAAATAATTTGCTTAGCTTACATACCAAACCAACGCATGGAAATGTATATCGAATTAGCAAACCTACTAAAACTTTAATTATAATTAATTATGCTGAGGGTTTAAATAGGCCTAGTGGTAAATCGATTAATGATGTAGTCTTGAGATGATCAGATTCAAAACTATTTAATTGGAGAATGCTGACTGCCTGTCGCAAACATTTAGTATTTGTTATAGGTTGGCCAGATACACCTTTGGTTTTTTAGTGGGTAATAATACAATTTGAATAAAGGTTAATTGAACCGTGGTGTGTCCAGCCTACGAAAAGACCTCTTCATCTCCTCGCATGGATGTCGGAAAAGCCAACTAAGGGATTACTCCAGAGAGATTATGGGATTTCCCCCCATTGTTTTTATGGGGGAGGCCTCGTCCAGCAGTGGAAGTGTAAAGACTGCTGATGATAATGATAAAAAATATTTAAGACTATTAAAATAAATTAAATAATTAGATTAGATAAAAGTTTAATTAAAGATTTAGATAAGAACCATACAAAAGCGGCATTAGTCATCAAACCAGGTAACACAAAACCCGGATTTAAAAAAAAAAATGGCATTCCTATATTAGTCACATTACATTTCTAGGAAACGGCAACTTGTTTATGTATGACGTGTTATACGTTATTTAATTAAAGTCAAATAAAAAAATCGTGAAATCCAAGACATGGTTAAACATGAAATTGAATATGGCCGAAATTTCTAATACGATCTATTATAGTGCATATAAATAAAGAAGAAGTGTCGTTTCTTTCGTTTGGTTCCCACGTTATTTTTTGTAAAGGATACCGATAAGGGGAATAGTGTACCCTTTCATAGACCAGTAAACGATCGTGGTCCCTAATTTATTGCTAATAGATTTCCGAACGTTAAAACGTCCGTGCATTGCATTAGCAAGAAGGGCCCACTTAATGCAGTTTATCCATTACGCAGCTATTTTAATTTTTAATTAAAATAATAATATGCTAGTATCTGGATGTTAATCTAGTTTTCGGGTGTGATGGGTAATGTGACTACATGTTTCCCTCGAAAGAAATTTAATTAATAATTAATACATTTTTAATTGTTTAAGAATTTCTTGGATAAAATTGTATTAAACATAAGCGGTAGAGGGAGGCCCTCTACTCGATGGACTAAAGACATAAACGTCACAGGAAGTCGGTGGATGAAGGCGGCTCAAGACCATACGTCATGGCAGTCTAAGGGAGAAGCCTATGTTCAGCAGTGGACTTCTATTGGCTGATGATGATGGATAATGATGATGATGATAGTTATTAAACATTAGGGCAGCGCCTAAAGCAAACAGCCAGTCGTAGATTTCAGTTTTACCTCAGTAAATCAAGTACAATATTCTGATAAAAAATACACATTGATACTATACCACAATAACTTCATTATAATTCCTAGGGCTGATTTTAATCAAAAACACAATAGAATAATACTTTCTCGATAAAATCAAATCACAAAGTTAGTTGTTCTAATTTTCGACTATTCTCAATTTGATTTAATTATTAATCAAGTTATTTGGTTAAAAATTAGATAAATATGATCACTTATAAAATTATTAAAATGTGACTTTGAGGATGATTTTTAAAATTTACGAGATCTTCAGACAAAACGTTTTCTTAGAGAGGCGTGGGGCTTTTTTTTGTGTTTAGAATTTTGTTTCCTAGGTGCAGACTTAAAACATGTGTAGATAGGTGTCAAGGTTTGGAATTCCTTCATTCCTGTGTGTATCCGCTATGCAAAGAATACATTGTGATTTCTAAATAGCTAGTGATATTATTTGATGTTCATAAAAATAGTGGAATTTGGACAAAATGTACGTATAGAGCATTTCATAGATAACCGAATGAATAGATTCAAACCTATCTATTCAAAACAATAAGACAATATATTTAAAACAATCCATCAAGGAGTGTAATAGGTGTGTATAAAAATACCTGTATTTATCATCAAAAGATTTCAATATTCAAAAGAAGTAGAGCTTAAATACCATTAAGTACCCACATTTCCGGCATACCACGAGAAGCTTTCTTAAAGTACATACGTGTGGCCAAGGTCTGGTTCAACTAGACGTTTTCACATTATAGGCATTATAACCTAGAGTAATAGAATAAATATTTTATTTTTATTAGTGTAAAATTATTAACCTATAACGTTAAATTACTTACTTTCTGAGAATGTTCTTGTCATATTTCATATTTTTCATAGCAGCCGTAGCAGCAATAGGCTGTTATGATACTTTCTATAGAGACTCGCTAGATGGCGCTCAGCGTTTAATTTGAATCATACCTAAAAAGAGCTTTTAAGAAATTTAAATTAAGTAGGTTGTTGAATTGTTATAATTTTTAGGGGTTTGTTGTTCAAAATAACCCTTATTGTGAGAGTTACCTAATTGTCTGTCCGTCTGTCTGTTTTGTTATAATACATCGCTTTTGAACCTAATTTTAGTTAGTATATTGGCATAATTATTCTATGTCACGATAATTTCAATTCTATGACTTTAACTACGTTATTTTCCATGAATAAATTTTTGTCTTGTGTGGTCCTTTTGTCAATTTTGACTTCCTATCTTCACTTTGCTCCAACAACATGACAAAGACGAAAGGCCGCGATATTAAAAGATAATTTTTAGGAGAGTAAAATAGTGAGAGTTTCAAGCTAACGATGGTAACGTATTACTTGCAGGTGCGGCAGCAGTGACAGGGGTGACACGCCGCGGCCGATGCAAGTGGTTCAACGTTGCGAAGGGATGGGGGTTCATTACCCCTGACGACGGCGGCCAAGACGTTTTCGTACACCAGGTGATAGTATTTCCTTTATAAAAATAAATTCGGGCACTTATAAGTTCGACTCGCGCACTTAGGGTTTCGTTATGAAATCATAGAAAATTTAAGAATTGTTAGATATTTGAATTACAACTTTCGTGGTGTGATTATAGGTACTAATTTAAAATAAGGTTACAAGCGATGTTAGTATTGCAGGCTCAGAAACGTGGCTATTATAGTAGGTACGTTATACGTATCTTAAATAAATATTAATTTAATAAATAATAATTAATTAATGGATATTCTACTAAACTAGTGGATCAACCCGAACTGAGATCTCGCGTCGCGTCGGTCGTTGTATACCGTGTCAAGTTTGGGTAAACGGATATAGTCTTACTCCAGTCCAAAGAAGGTTCAATCAGTTTAAAAAAATGTGGGATCTTTTTCCTGTTAAGCTGTGAACTAAGTTATAATTTTAATTTCTTGGAAACGTTTCTTAAAAACGTACAAAGATACAAAGTATTTCCGTTGAAATGGATAACGGTTACTAAAAATACTGAACAAATATGAGGGCTTCAAAATGCTGATAGAAATCATAGTCAACGTGTGACAAGTTCTATCATAGTTGAAGTAGAAAAATAAACCCATTCACGAAATAATGTGGCGTATCTAGCGGTTGACCCGATAGTGCGCTTGTTTGTTTGTTCGGCTTATCAAGGCCGGATGTTTTTTCTATACATTTGCGCCACTAAACTTGTACACTTCGTTCGGCTGCAGCGACCACGCTAGCGGTAAAACTTATATTGAGTCAAGAATATGTTACTCGATGCTGATAACGTTGATTTTTTTTCACACCAACGATAAGTAAATTTATGGTTAGCTCCCACTTGAAGGGAACGGAATTGATAATAATATCTTGTGTTGAAAGTTATTCAACTCTGCGTTTCCTTAAATTATTGCTTTCAATATGAAAGGCTATATGTATACACATAAATAATATAGTATAGTATAGTTTGATACATTAGCAAGATAATATTAAGAACCTTATTATAACCATAGAAGTAACATTTTAATATATAATTTCAAACAAAAGTAGTAATTGCGTTTAATACAAATATAAAACAAAGTTGTTTCCTAATAATTGTTTTTAATGGAACTTAAATGGAGGTCAATATTGCAGTCAAATGCGAAAATGCAAGATAAAATAAAACTAAAGTACCTATGTCAATAAGATAAACTCATTACTTAAAAGACGCACTGAAATTAAAAAAAAAAAAGTTGTTAATCACATTTAAGATAAAAATAATTGCATCAAAAGAACGGAAATACGCGATCAAATATCAAAATTGTCTTATTTGAGTCAACTAAATGCAATTTCTTTAAAACGAAGATTTGCACATAGGTATCTCAAAAATTACCAACCAGGCAGGAAAAAATTTGCGATCCTCCCGCAGATATAAGGATGCAAATACATGTTTTTTATGAATTTTCATTGCTACTACTTTCAACATTTTCAGAGCGTGATTCAAATGCCAGGGTTTCGGTCCCTGGGAGACGAAGAAGAAGTGGAATTTGAATGCAAGGAGTCCGACAAGGGTTTAGAAGCCACACGAGTCGCTGGTCCTTTGTCTGTGGACTGCCAAGGATCACATCGGCGCCCGTTATCCAAGAAACGCTTCAGAAAGATACGGTAATAGTTCCTTAAGAGAAAACTTTCAAAAAGTGAGTGATAAAAGTAACAAAAATATTAAGGTACTTAATATGTTACGTTAAAAAATATCATTTTTGGTTATAACAATAACTTTCTAAAGAAACTCTCACTCGGTCTATCTCTCTAATTTAAATTCAATGCTTTTTCTTGCCCACCTCTACCAAAATCTAGAAGATAAACTAATTTAGGACATGTTTTTACAGATTTAACCAAAGCTTACACGACAAATTTGAGCTGTCTAAGTACCTACATTGTTTAAAAATATCAAAAAGCTCAAGTAGCCAATAATCAAATTAGTTCGGTATTTGGTTACTTACTAAAATATTAGGAACTTGGTGTGATAGTGAGCCGCTATCACCATATTGTGCAGTGCCACACATTAAATAGAACAAAACACTACGCACTACGCAGTGCAGTGTCAACACAGTCGCAGGGGTTATCGCACTATCTAATCAAAGAAAATAAAATAACAGGAGTGTGGCACCCAAACTATTATCAACTAGTTTAAAAGCTTTTCTAGTTCATTTACTTAGAACAGACACCTTGCATTCCGATAAGAAAGTCAGCTTTTGATGCGACGACATGTTGAGGCAACGCTCAATTCATTTGGAATGGATCGTCATAAAAGTTACTGTCGTGTCCGTTAAAATCTCAAAGCAATAAAGTTTATAAAACAAATTGATACACCTCACATTTTAAGTCTTTGCCTATCCCTCTGGGGAACAGGCGTGAGTTTATGTATGTTAGACTATTGTTAGCCATGATATATGTTTTTTTTTACTTTGTTGTCATTTTCATCATGATTATTGTTCACAAAACTCCACTGCGTTATTTTTATCAGAACAAAAAGATCAAAATAGCGAAAAAAAAATTGAAAGCGCTATCATCATCATCAGTAGCCTGAAGATGTCCACTGCTGGACGAAGCTTCCCCCATGGAATATAATTGGGGGATTTGCCATAATCACCACGCTTGGCAGGCAGATTGGTGATCCCAATATTGGTGTTGGCATTGAAATGATTACTAAGAAAATGACAACACAACAGTCGATGCTTTGGTCGAGAGAGAGAGGTGTCTTTGATTCTAGGCTTACATAAGAAAATTATCTATTCATTGATTAAAATATTTAAGATGCCTTCATAAGACATTTGATGATCACATATATTTTATAAAGACATTAAACATACATAAACATAAACACATTATTAAAATAATATTGAATATTATCTAAATATTTACCTGAAATTTAATACAAGGCCTAGACCAATAACATTCAAACATACGTCCATCTTGAAAAGCGTGGTATGAATTTGAGCAATAGAAAGTGAGCTGCCTGTCATGAATAAATATTTAAAAAAATCGTGTTTGTTATTTACAGGTGTATAACTATGTGTAAATAGCATGAACATGGTTTCTATTTGCATCCCAATACGCATGGGATTCATGCCCGTGCGCCATACTATATTGTGCATGACGACTTCCGTGGCACGGCGAGCGAATAGTCGGCGAAGATGGCACATGGGTTTCATTCCTGCTGTGAGCCAAGTGTTAGCATGACCTTGCAAATATTTGCTCCGGGTCTGGGTGTTGTAGTACCATGGTAGCTCCTGATACCCACGACACAGGGAATCCTAGAGTTGGATCAGGACTATGTATGTTATTGACTTTCATAAAGTCAATGCATGTGTTTTCATCCTACATTCTTAGATAGGTTCTTAAATTTATCGGTTTTAGTTGCTACAACTGCGGCGAGTTTGCTAACCACATAGCGGCCAAGTGCAGCATCGGGCCACAACCAAAGAGATGTCACAACTGCAAGAGCGAGGACCACCTCATCGCCGATTGCCCAATAAAGGTACGTTATTGATATTCCAATGACTCTACTAAGGGCTACCCTCTACAAACCTGATCTGGCTTTTAACACTCTCTCCTTATTTATTTTTTAGGGTTCTGACCTGAAATCGGGACCCTTATAGGATCATTTTGTTTTCTCTCTTTATTGAATTTGCTGTTCTCGACTTAAATTGCATTCGTCTGTTACCGAGAAATAGAGAACAATTGGAAACTACATGCTGGCAACATAGTTTATCTAATCATGAACCATGTTTTCAATTTTGCAACAGAACCTGTTTGCGTTAAAATTAAATAAATATAACAACACAATTAACTTCAGTAAAGACCGTGCTCCCAACGTTAAGATACGAAGGCCAAAGATATTGGGAATCGTATAACGAAAATAAAATAGAGTTGAACATGAGGAGGGTGGGTGGAGTAAGGTGCTTACTGAATGGCACCCAAGAACTAGGAACAGAAACGTCAGGCATTCAGCAGCGAGAAAAGTCAGATGATAAAACAAGCATCGTGGGCCAAACCTGGAAGAGGCTGGCAAAGAACCTAGGAAAATGGCGGATGGCAAAGAAAGACCTATACATAATAGGATGCTGATAAGCAATAACATGTTAAGCCACAAACTTGTGTGAAATGAGATTTTGATGCAGGACGCTTCTTTATTAGCTAAAGAACGTTTTTCAATAATGTTTTAACTTGGTTAAACGATTTAGATACTTAAAAAATGCCTAAACTTCTTATCCCGTAAACAGTACATCGGGTAGAATATTTTGCAATAAGATGCTTAGTTCCTTAGAACATTTTTCAAAGACGTACAGCGCCATCTGTTTAAACGTGCTAAGTTAATAACGCATTCTTCAATATAGCGTCAAGTTACTTGACATAGATCACATAGAGTGTGAATCACTGTGAATCCACTATTTTTCGTTTAACAACATTAAGTTAAAAAACTTGACTTGTTTTCTAAAATAAAATGTCTAATAGCACATTTTGTCATAACAAAATTTGCGTTTATTGAAATAATTAAAGTAGTAATGGTGATTTTTCAAAGGCTAGTGTGATCTAAGCCTATTATTAAAGTATATTATTAGCTTTTCTTAAATATTTGATGAAATTTCTAGCATAAACTAATTAAAATAGTGCCAAAAATTTCAAACACGATTTACTCAAGATGGCCTCCGTGCAGCTTAACATGTTATTGCTTATCAGCATCCTTATAGTGGTTGAATTTAGGCTGTAGATGATGATTATGATGAGATTTACCACTTTGAACGACACTACAGCACAAAAAAGTTAGAATGTAAATGATAAGTGCAGACTGTAAGTATTTTGTAGCGTTTACAGTTTAATTTACATTAAAATCTATCGTTTCAGGTAGAAAAGAAAAAAGATGACCCGCACTCGTTACAAAGTTCAGGCAGCTCACAAGACAGTCAGCAAGGTAGCCCTCCACATCAATGATACCTCAGGGATCACACACCAATCAAACAAACAAACATGCGACAAACTTATTATTTACACATAGGGGAATTTAACTATGGTTAGTACATTTACGTTCATTCAATCAATAGATTCTCAAAGCAAGCTTTGGTTTTCAAATATTAAATGAAATTAATAGTAGCGCCTTTTGATAGCGTAGGTACCTTACTTAAATCTAAGTCTTAATAACTAACAAAACTACCTCATTTTAGTTACAGAACCAAACTTTTAGAATGAACAAGACTGATCAGTACAAATCCATCGATAAGTACAAAATTTTACAATTTTAATGATATTATACATTTTTTATAACCTAAGTTTGCGAAGGTAACGTAAGTACAAATTTTATGTGTTCGAGTGTCAAATATCGTAATGTTATTTTACTTATATTGGTATTTATCCAAAGTTGTGTGTGTTTTATATTATATTTTGTTGCTATATTCTTTATGACAAACTTTATGTTATTTTTAAGGTGTAGTCTTAGAAGTATTACCTTTTACATTTGAAGGCTATGAACAAATTGAAAAGGCGCAAAAATCGAGATTTTACACACTTTACAATTTAAAAATGTAACCTCTGTGTTCATGAGAATAATAACTGTGCCAAAGTCAATGATTGTTGCAATAATTTGTAAATTGTTATATGTTAATATGCAATTTTTTTGAGCTTATTTGTTTGTATTAACTTTATAGCTAAATGACTGTTTATTGTCTGTGAAAACGTTCAGGTACTAAATCCTTACAAAACTTAGAGTTAAAAGACATATCTTTTTACTCTCACTTGAAGCTTGAGGACATATTTGAGTAATAATCATCATCATTTTAGCCGTTTGACGTCTTACGTTGTTGGGCATAAACGAGGCATAAACTTTCCTCTTAGACATCACGGTGTCCAAGCTGTCATAATCGTGGGACATTCCACGATCTTTTGAATATCGTCAGTTCATCGAGTTGAGGACCTTCCTACACCGCGTCATCCGGTTCGTGGTTGCCACTCCAGAACCTTTATTACACTTTTGTAGAATAAAATAAAAATCCAACATCTGAGTTGTTCAAAAACTTTTTTTAGCTTTACGCATAGTGGGTTGACTTATACCAAGCAAGCAAAAATGCTCATTCTAGGTCTAAATCCACCTATATGTTTGATTTAGAATTTTATTTTAGGCAACTTCTTTCGACTCACTTCATATTCCTCGATATCGAGAAAAAACCAAGTTCAACTTTAAAGCTACGAACGTTAGTTTAGGTAATAGTAATTTATTGTCCCTCAAAGAATAAACTTTTCAGGAAAAAGGTAACTTTTTAAAATACATAAATAAATACATAAAAAAGGATGATGATTTTCAAAGAAACGATCATAATTTTTTTAATAATTTTTTTGTAATGCTTTATTCAAGTGTAATTTTCCAGTTTGCGTTTGCTCAAAAAGGCTAATATTAAGTTGTTTGTTTTTTTTATTTATAGTTAAGGTAATCAGCCATGTTTAGATTCATCTGTATTTTATTATTTTGATTTATCCATATAATTTTTTATCGATAATACAATTTACACGAATTCCAAAGAAAACTATTTTGAACTAAATATCATATCAAATACCGACGTAATTTTTTCCATATTGGCGATTAAGCTATTGCCAAATTGACTTCAATTGTATTGAGAGAGACATTGTCGTACGTACATTTTTATTACCTTTTAGTTCCACGTGTAGGGCATGCATATTTTAACATAATAATTGGTATTTAGTGTAGGTGTAGAATTAAAATACCTATATTTAAGAAATAGATTAGTGTTATATCTACCTCAGATAATATTAAATGTTAGCTACTTAAATATAAGCCATTTAATATTTACCTACCCATAGTAGAACGTAGAGTAAAGTTAGAGTTGTCTTGTCATAGAAAAGAACAGGAAAGAATCTTAGCACCTAGTATTTCATATCTAATTGAATCATTATTGTCAATACTATAAATAAAACTATTGTATAAATATTCAGATTATTCAGTAGTATTCGTAAAAAGCATTTTGTAACGTAGACACCATCACTATGTTTCAATAACAATATTAAACAAATCTTTCTAATAAATAATAATTCTTAAGTATATTTAATTTCAAGGCAATAATTTTTGTAAACTGGTACTGGTATTACGTATGTAAAATTGTTCTACCTAATTATTACAATTTTGGCGAAGTAGTATAATTTTTTACATTTTAGTCAAGCCGGAAAGCATGGCACTGCGACCTACAAATGGTTTGTAGGTTGCATACCTGATAAAGAAAAACGCAAGTACTGAGAGTAAAGAAGTACTTACTAAGTAGTTTGCTGAAATGTATTGCTTGAAACTGCCCATCAGATATACATTTGTGAAATGTTAAATTTTTTGTAGTCTCACACGTCAATTAAATTTTTAATATAGAGTCGATGTTTGAAATCCAGTTTACTAAAATTGGATTGTCTGAGGTCTTGCCTCACTTTATGTTACACGTTGTATGGTTTTGTTAAAACAATTTTATTATTTACATAAGTTTTAGTTTACTTTCACGTAATATAAATGTATCCACCTCTTAATGCTTTATCGTAGTTGAATAGATATCACATGTTACGGGTCTTGTAGGTTTCCATCTTGCATTTAATGTATGTCTTTAATAAGTATCTTTAGTAAGATTGAAAGAAAGACTATTGAAAACATCTACCTCATAATTTAATTTCGTTAAATAGAGTTTATTGATAAGTTAATTAACATTTACAAATTCTAGCTATTTTTTCCATTCAAATTTTGCTGAATGACGAATTTCATAAGGATTTTCTTAGAGTTTAAATTTTGTTTTTTATGCAAACAAAATAAATTATAAAAATTAAATTGTGTTTTATTCAAAATGGACCGCGACTTCTTTCCTGTGGAGTTTTTCCATACAAACTTCAACACACCACTACACCACCTAATTGAATGGTTCACTAACAGTGAATTTCGGAAATTCCTTTCGCAGTTCACCTTTAGACCACGAGAAATATACTCCCCAAATTTCAGGTGTCTAAGACTTTTGGTTTAGGCTGTATCTTGATAGCCAGTCAGTCATGCAACGATTTAATTGTATTATTATTCATTGTAGGCATTGCTTTATTTTTAGACTCCCAATTTATTAGTTTATTTCTATGACACTTGAATTTGATCGCAGGTATGAACTATATAATTCAACTGAGGGTAACTTCCACTCGTATGTAGAGACAATATGACTGTCCCTTGAAGAAAATAAAAGGTTGTGGCTTCTACTAGTGCTGCTAGTAACACCAAAACGGCTTTAAATAAAAGTTAAAATATGGCATTTTTTATCAATTCTTAATAGGTAGCATATTAAAAATCAAATAACAGTGATTTTATAACATACATTCTATAATTTTCAGTTGAGTTAATCGACATAATTTTATATTTTTACACGGATTAAAAAGATTTTCATATTGGCACCCAAAGTTTTACCGCTTATTGAATAACATCCCTTACCGCCAGCCTTGAACTCAAAAACAAAACTTTATAGGTTAGTTAGATGCCTAATAATAATTGAGATAGGTAGGCTCCGTATCAGCAAATTATTTGTACATCAAGGTAATGAGTTTCTGTAGAAAGTGACCACGAGTGAGTGATAGTAGTCTCGGTAGATGCGGGGAGCGGAGCACTGCGGGGGAAGAGATGTCACGTTTTTCAGCGGAGCCGGGCGAAGATGGGCGCTTGGAGGATGCAGTAGTGCGGGGTGCTCTCTTCCCCGCGCCCCCGCTCAGCGCCCCGCGCTGACGTAACGCTGCCGAGTCCACCGCCCGCCCTAGTGTGTCCCGCGCCGCGCTCCAACCGGGCCATCACGCACGCCGCGCCCTGTATCACATCAGTGAAAATCACTTGACGTTTCTCATTTTTGCGCTCTGATCTCAAACCCAATCAGTGTATGAGGTGCCTATTCGAACAGTGTATGTGATTACGAACGCTATCGTAATACTATGCACTGGAATTAACATGTTTTTCTGTATACATCCGACACCGCCCCTGAAGTCCAGATGCATCGGTGTCATTCTTAAATGGATTGTCGCGCTGCATATTTCTTTTCCCATAATTTATTACTTTTTACGTTAATATATTATTATGATGACGCTTGTATTGAACGGTTAGTTTGATTGGCTTTAGGGGTAAAGGAAGCTGAAGTTTGACGTATAAACATTGGTATATTGATTTATAGATCTTATTACGGAGATGTTAGGTTTGATTTGCTAATATTTGCTTACCTATTATGAAAACATCAAACAAAATACAATTGTCTTTTTATGATTTTATAGCAACTAGACTAAATTGGGGCTCTTACTTAGTAAACAGGCGAAATAAGCATTCGCCAGCAAAACTTTATTGGTAACCAATGTTTCTCATAAGTTTATTATCAAATAACTACTGCAGAAGGTTGGCTGAAATGTGAAACTAAATAGAACTTTTAATCAGTTTTAACAAAACCTTAAAAAAATCGGATAATTCACATTGATATGATACTACGGTAAGTTAGATGTGACTATGAGAAGCGTTCGTAGTGTGAAAATAAGCTTTTAGTCATTAGAAGCATCATGTACAGCATCTTCTGTATAATCCGACTTTCGAGCTTCCCAGACCGAGTCTTCTGGTGACTGCCTCGAGCATTATCATCCATTTCCATTGTAGTTTTCAATCCAGCAGCATAATGGCCTTGGTTTTAGATGAATTGTTTTCTTATTTTTAGGTAACCTATCTATAAGAATACATACACTTCAATCAATACATACGTACAGCTTCATTTGAAGTTGCACATTTTTCGGCAGATATCAGAGATTTACATATTGGAATAAGGGATCAAAATATAGGTTATTGACATCGTAAACTCACAGAAAATGATGAATTAAACAAGAAAGAGTGACAAGAGATCTAAAAAGTTGAAGAGTTAATGAACCGGTGAGACAACATTTGACTTGACGAAAGGATGCTTATAGTTTTAACACCTAAGTACTAGTTATTAAAAAAATGGGTTAACTGTTTTAGCAACTGGGTCATGATTGACCATTAGCATCCCATGGACACATTTATTAATATTATCACGGGTATTTATCGCGTGTTACCTTATTATTTATCATTCCCGTCCCGACGTTTCGAATGCGTTACAGCAATCGTTACCTTAACAACCTTAGCTTAATATTAATTAATATTGAAAATTGGAATACTTTTGGGTTTTCTTCAACATAGTGGAAACTAATGAACCAATTGTGGTAAATGAGATGAAAGGTAATAAGGGCTGCAAATTGGAGTATCCTAGGTGGCCGTGACCTGGGATTTATTGCATTTGAAATGGGCTAGGGTTACCACTCAACATCAGGTGAGTCAAAAGCCAGTTCCGTCAATTATAAAAAAAAGAAGTTTTTTTTTGTAGGCCGGAAAAATAAATGTTGCAAAATGATGTAATTTCAATTATTTTGTTAAAAGGAGCAACCATGAAAGTCTACGTTCCAGAGATTTGAATTAGGTACTCATATATAAAAAATTACATCCAGTTATTGATTGCCACTCACATTTTGTATTGGAGAAAATGCTTGAAAAAAGCACGTTTTATTGGACCACCATACCTAATAATAAAAACGAAATGCAAATTTAGAAATCTTGTAGACAATAGTTTGTTTAAATGGACTTTCCCCCTAAATATTACCTTTTTATAATTTAAATTAAATGTCTAGCCTAGTCAAACCTAAGCCATGCTATTAATGCATAAGGAATAAAGTAGGTCATTCATTAAATGCACGCTGGTAACACGACCAGCAGAAAATCCATGATTTATCTAAGAGTTCTTGAATGTACGCGGAGCATTCTTCGGGTAAAAGCGTTCTTGTGTACTTACCGATAGGTCCACAGCAGATGCGAATTCAGTATTTAGTATAAAGGGTAGTTTTCATAAACTTAAAAAAAAAAAAAAAAAAAAAAAATCCTGGACATTTCACACAACATTATCTAGCCCCAAGCTAAGCAGAGCTTGTGTTATGGGTACTAGATAACTGATATACTTAATACAAATACATTACATAGATAGATATTTTTTATTATACATAGAAAAATACCCAGAACACCCTGAACAAATATCTGCAGATCGTACAAATATTTGTTCCGAGGCGGAAATCGAACCCGCAACCTCCAGCGTCGCAAGCGAACCTTCGCCCGCCGCGCCACAGAGGTCGTCAAAGATGCTATTAATCGTTTGCCTCATGTATCTAAAATTCGTTTGCTTTCGGTGGGACTTTTTACTGAAGGTGATTAATTTGTCTCAATTTGAGGGGAAGGCGGCCCCAGCCCCCCCTAGGTCCACCCACGTTGGTTTAAAACAGTTGGGCACTCGGTGGGTAGGTACTTTACACCCACTCTCGGGCGCTTCTTTCTTACTCAGAGGCACTTTTCGTTAGCATTAGCGGATATCAGCTGTCGCGACTTAAGTAACTTCTACTGAAACTTAATAGCACCTGTGTAGTTCGAGTATATAAAAGAGTCATTAATATGTCCATAGCTGTTAAGAATGATGACGTTAAAGACAGACAGAGATTGTGTCCTGTGAATGTAAAAAAAGTTTAAAGGCTTTTTCATGTTTCGTACGTATCATCACCATCAGCGTCTAGAAGCCCACTGCTGGACATAGGCCTCTCTTATAGAATACTACAACGAAGGGTCTTGAGCCTTCTCCATCCAACGACTTCCTGCGACCTTTGCCATGTCCTTGGTCCATTAAGAGGGGCCTTCCTTTACAGTGTCGTCCGGTGTAGGGTCGCCACTCGAGAACTTTATTCCCCAACGGTTATCAGTTCTGCGAGCTATATTACCTACCCATTACCACTTCAACTTAAGGGCCATGTCGATGATCATATTATAATTATTATTATGATCATTATTGTTCATGGTTCTTCTCCAGACTTCCTCATTTCGGATTCTAAGAGGTAGTGAAACTGTGAGCATAGCTCTTATTGTATCCCGCTAAGTGAGTTTGAGCTGGATTATAAGGGTTAGATACCACGTCTCGGTGCCGCAAGTTATCACTAGCAACACGCAAACACAAAATAGTTAAATGAATTCGCTATACGCTCGACCATAGTTGTCCGAAAAATTGTAAAAACAAGTGTTTTATAATATTGCTACAACAATATCTATAAAACTAACCAATGCTAGATTTCAGTTCAAGTAACAAAAGTTTTTTGATATTTGTTTTAACATTGTATTAGCTCACGGGGAAAAAATGGGCCTTACTGAAATGTTCATCCAAGAAAAATATACCTGGTGCAAAAGGCTACTCCCGAAAACTTGAACGTTCAGATCCTTAATTCTCGATCAATAACTTGGTATTTGATTACAATGGTATTTTATGAAGACGAAAAAGTATTGGGAAAATTGTGTATAAAAATATAATCTAAAACCCTTTTCTAACTGAAACTATTGTTTTTTTTAGTTGAGATTGTGTTTATTTGAGGTCATCATAAACCCTAACATATCTCCTGGTCCTGTATATCTCCTAGCAATGCCATGCATGATCCATGTTTTGGTAGGGTTAACACCCGAAAACCCCAAGAAACCCCATAACCTCAGAAAATTGCAAAAAAATCCTACAACCTCCACGTCTAAAACCTTAAACAAACTCATTATGACCCCTAAAAACCCATACAACTTCTAAAAACCCCTACAAACTTCTTAAAACTGTTGTACCTACTGTGACTGTTGTAACTTTGCTGAAGAAGCAAGTTGAAGCGTTGCACAACTTTTCTCTCTAATTCGTGCGCAAACAATACTGAAAATGCTTTTTAACCAGCTCGCGGAAACATGCCCAGCTGGTGGACCTGAAGTACACCAGCATTCAAGATTTTTCCCAACTATGAGATTTTCCCAGAACTTTGCTTGGGCACGGGGATTTTTCCCAACTGTGGGACCTAGCTAAGCTTAATCGTTTTTTCGCCCCAAAAAAACTGTACAGCCAAACAAAGAAATAGTATTGTAGTATATAATAGTAGGATATGCTATGCATGAGCCTTTTTTGAATTCCTTGTCTATATAGTAATGGAGTAGATTTGCACCAACGTTTACAAAATTTAAACCTAACCTACATTTAACCTTTTCGATTTAAATTCGTGCGTCAGATCCGAAATAAAGCTCCATGTTTCGGAATTCACAAGACACAATGCATTTTGTCAGGAAGCAAATCTCATTTTGGTACACCTCATCTCATTCACAGGGAGTTTCGCTTTACAAACTGGAGCACTGCAGTGAGCTCATTACTATATAAACTGAATCCGCATAGGTACTACCATAATAGTATGTATAACTACTCTCTCACTACTCTTATTGACTATATAGTAGATTATATATAAGCATTCGTTGATATTATAGGTATAGAAAATTCTGAGAAATATGAGTAGGTGCTTATCACCAACTGCGATCACTAATCCGCCTGCCAAGCGTGGTGATTATGGCAAATCCCCCATTGTATTCAATGGCCTCGTCCAGCAGTGAACGTACACAGGCTGGTGATGATGATGATGATGATGATGATGATGATGATACCTAGAAATTAATTAAACTGGCTAAGTCTTATCACGTCATAATAAAAATCCAGCCCGAAGTTGCATGACAATAGAGTATCATTATATAGTATGATAATCATCAAAATAAATAAGAATCAAAGTCCTGATTGACTAATTAACAGTCAGGTACTTCACAGCGACTGGTCCTAGAGACTTTAAATTAAGAGGGTGTAGGGGTTGTACCAGGGGAACTTAGGAAATACGTCTGTTCGGTCCTAAAAGGGTTAAAAAAAAACTGTTTTTCGGAAACCGTTGATAGTAGACACTTGTTTTTTAAAAATTGAATAGGGCCGTGTAGTTTGCAAAACTTTACGGTTTAGCTAGATTTAATTGCATTTCCACGCAGTAAAAGTACGTTTAACGGTTTAGTAAAAAAAAACCTTAGGACCAAAGACAAAATGAGTTCCTTGAATAAGTGATAAGTGAAGAGTGATAAGATACTGAAAAACTTGAGTGTTGTGTAGTACACAACACTAAGAAAACTCCGAAATTGATTTTTTTGAATATATTTCTTTTTGTGATTGAGATGCGATCTGATGATGGAGTTTGAAGGTGTTCAACTGAACACATTCCAACTCCAAGATGGAGGTATTTAAATGTATACAGTAAAGGGGTAGTGTTGGGCTCTTTTATATTGTTTTTACGAGATTCCAGGGTTCGATAGAAGTCCATAACTAAGGTGTTCAAAGAAAGTCCAATCAATAATAGTGAATGTGTCGTGTTTGGGTCTTTTTGAATTATTTTTATCATAATAGTAGGTAGACGCTGATAAAGTCACTGGTCACTAATAATCTTCAGTAGACACTGTCTTTTTCAATTGAAAATACAGCTTATTACCAGATATTTTCGTAATTTTCGGCCTCTTCACTGGTGCTCATGATGTAGAGGCTTCTGAACTCAGTTTCGAAACGTCAGCAAAAATTATGGAAAACAGTGGTAATTAGCAGTATTTTCAATTTAAAATGATTCCCAACCACGAAAGTTTAAATTTTAGAAACTATCTTTCTGGATGCAAATCTGCACCGTTATGCAATAATAACCACATTATGTACGTTACAGTTTTTATCAACCTGGTATCAACTAAAACGCATAGTACAAATAGCACGCAAAGTCAAAGGTTTCAGCTGGTTAAAGATAAGTGTATGCCACATTTAACTAAAAATATACGGTCATTTTGAAACAAAATTGGGCGTAGCGTAAATAATTTCTAATTCTCTAATGTCCTAATGGGAAAAAAACAATAGACACAATAATGAAAAGCGACCACAACTATATTATGTCAAAAATGACGACCGTGGGTGACCAAGAACCGGTAACAACGCAGTGTAGGACTTGATGGGCCAACGATATTTTAAGCGGCTGGTGATCATAATGGTGATGAATATTGCAAGCGTGAAATTACTCTCCCCTTTGACGTGCAAATAGCATGCGAATTTAGGTGAACCAAATACTAGGCTGACCGTACTTGATATACCAATTAGAATTTTAATAATATTTTTTATGAAGTATAACGAGCTGTTGTTATCAAAAGATGTTTTAGCTTTAGTGTGAAAATTCGCGTAATTTGATCAAACATCCCATGTCGAAAGATTAACGAGCTGATCAAAAGTACTACTTTTATCCACCGAGCAGTTCCATCATCAACATTCCTTTTTCATCGGATCAGGTCGCTGTTACCATGATATTGTACTATTGCTCTCAAAACTTATAAGGCACCTATGCAAAACTTACATGGTAAAGCTGTGGAGGAAATCACAGCTTACCATATAGTTATGTAGATCGAAAAATAAAAAATAAACAAAATGAATCTTGTTTCTGTTTTAGCAACACGAGTCTCCATAAGAAAATCATAAATGTACAAAATTGAGACAGCCGTCACGAAATAAACAAGGTATCCGCTTTCGCATTTGAACTTGGAATCCCAAAAACAGTGCTCAAGCAGAATATAAAAAAAATATAGAGATTTACTTTTTAGTTACTGCTTCGCTCATTACTGTCTATCCATTACCCACTCTACACATTAGACAAAGGTTAGCTGGAAGAAAATGCTAATTAGCATTAAGTTTGCCTATGTACTTGTTTTTTTGTCTTGTGCAATAAATAATTTTCTATCTATCTATCTATCCATGGTTGCCTGGAAGAAAACCCTTCCTGCTAAGACCACCCATTGTACTTTGTTAATTTTACCTAGTTTTGCTTTATAATTACTGGTGTACAATAAATTATTAACTATATATCCATACAGAAATAATAAAAGAATTGACTATTTTAACCCCTTTTATTTTAAAGCCATATTCCTTGATTCATAAATTAAAATCAAGTTAACTTTAATCGTATTTTCTCGATTTAACGTGATTTCAATTAAATTATCAAATCTAAATACAACCATGGCCCGTGCCGTAACTAGAAAACCGTACCACAGCCCTTTTTATGAAGTCAAATTCAAAAGTATCCAAAGATCAACTGAAATCGTATTCTTCTATATTAAAGTTTTTTAAAACAAGGTACTAAACTTACAGTACTTAGTCTTTCCTCGAGCACAATTTCGTTCAACGTGTTTATTTTTTTAGCAAAATGTTTAAAAGGTGAAAAGAAGGCCATTGAGGCTCTATCAACCCTTACGGCAAAAAATGCGTGTGTATTATGTATTATGTTCTCTATAGTAATTTAACACAAAAACAATAAATAAGTTAGAGAACATAACCACCCAATTACAAGTTTGTTCAAAGTGCTGCGCTAGCTGATTCAAAGTTACCCATCATGCCCGTGTTGTGTCTTATGTGAATAGTTTAAATAGGTGTTTATATACAGCGAAGCAGTGTAGAGGAACAGCGTCGTTGTGCACCTAATGGATACCTATGATGTTATAGAGATAGGGAAAACATGCTGAAAATTGCGCGGTAAGGCAGGATAAATGAAATTTTCAGCTAAATTTCAGTTATTAAAAATTAAGGCTTATGTGCCAGTCGTTTTTAGCATCTCCGTTCAAATGAAAGTATATGAGAGGTCGGTCAAAAATGTATTTTAGAGAAGTTACTACTTTTTCGTGGTATCAACGATTGGTACCCACGTGAGCTAATTGAGGCTTTAGCTACCCACGGAGTAATAGACTAGAATTAATTCGTACCATAGTTATATTTTTGTACCTCCCTCATTAACTCACACACAATTCCAAGATATTGATTTAGTTGATGAATTAGTTGAAGTTATTGAGTTAGTAGATGTTCTCGAGTTATACACGGAATTGAGTAGTTTTTCCTGAATCTCAAGTAAGTAAAACATACGGTATGACCCTTTAGCATTTTATTTGTGAAACGTCTTGCCTGAACGGTCTGATGATGAAGAAGCATCATCATCATATCTATAAGAATCAAAGTCCTGACTGACTGACTGATAGACAATGCACAGCCTCAACTGCTGGTCCTTGAGACTTGAAATTTTTCCTTATAGTGCGCAGGTACATACTAAGAAAGGAATTTTGTAAAATCGTACAGTGAAATGGTTAAATTTAAAACATCATATTTCAAAGAACGCTGGTGGGAGAGAAAAAATTTAACTCAATAAAAAAAACACGTTTGTTAGCTTTATCTGTTTCCTGAAAAATTACATGATGCCAGTTTCTTTACGTTTTAGCCAGATTTCAGTGTATTTTGACGTATACTAAAAGTTGGTTTCACGGTTAGTATAAATTGGTCTGATGATAAAAATAGGAGGTGGCGAGTACTCCTAAATGGATAGCAGTAAAAGGGGTTGTGCTCTTTTTAATTGTTTTATTCTGAAAATTTTGACGGCATATTTTTTGTTTAAGTGAGTTCCCGGTGTTAAATGGATTTTTATCCTCAATGAATAGCAGCAGGAGGACAGTGTTTGGGCCTTTTTTAATTGTTTTAACCATAATATTTTGTAGAGACTGATAGAGCCATAGGTAGAGGTAGACTGGTAATCTGCGGTAGAGACTGGAGACTGGATTCCTTTACGGAACGATGATTGCCTTCTGCGCTGACTACATTATATTACGCACATGAAAAGCAATTATAGTACGTAGTACATAATACGAATAGCACGAGGACAAAGTCACGGTTTAACCTAGAAATATTCAAAATTTAATTATTATAGATTTGACCAAGGCTATATTATAAGTATAAGTAGTAACTTAATGTAGGTGAAATGATGAAAGATTAAAATATTATCGACGTGTTGATATTACGATGAAAATATTATCAAACTCCTTTAAACAAATAATATGATTAGAAATGTAGTTCTACTCTCCTACGATGCCTAGAATGAACTATTAAAGCCTTTGGTGGGCCACTGTAAGCATCCAACAGTCATGGACCAAAATCGAATGTTGTCTCGGACAAAGTGCGCGCGCAGCTCCCGCCCCACGCCGCACCGCTACGAACGTCCATTGATGATCTTCTTAGTCTCAATACATATAATTGATACTACCTATGCAGAGCCTTAGAACGCGCACGGTGCGATTGTTTGAATAGATGTGATAGATTTAACGAAACTCAACAAAAGCAGCGCATTTAAAAAAATTAAATGGATATAATTTAGAAATTGAGGGCGCTGGCTACCATAGAGTCCGCTAGGTTTGGGCGTCGCTGCGTCTCGGCTTTCGGTGGCGGTCGGTGCGCGGTGTCAGCAAGCAAGACTGTGCGCACACAGCCACGCACGCTTAGATCACGAGCCAGTCTGCTCTGACATTTAGGCGAGCCGCCGGTGTCACCCTTTCGCACCGTTCGCAACCGTAGAATCGGACATATTGGTGCGCATTTTGGAATAATCTCGTTGATCAGTGCGCGCGGTGGAGGTGTCGGTTGCACGGATACAGCTCGTGGCGTGCGGTGGTGAGCTAGCGAGGCGGTGCTGGCCGGAACGGCTTCGGTCGCGCGATCAGCCGCAGCCGGGCCCGCAGCTGGCCGTGTTTACACGCGCGCGCCACCGCACCGCCGCGCCGCGCCGCACCGCGCCGCTTGCTCGCGCCGCGTCTGCATCGCTGGCGGGTCCGTGCAACCTACACCACCCCTAATTTACTATTCAACACTGTGAATTCTTAAGATAGAGAACGTCAGAAGATAGAGGTATTTAATTGCTTATCAAAACCGACTCTCACATAAGAGTACGGCCGTAGCGCACACTAGTCACGAGCTCAGAACATACGCATCGACACAGATTGTCATAGTTCATTCGAGTGAATTCACGGCTCCGTAAAAATGGGTGCTAAAGAGAGCGTGGAGGCTGCTAAATTTTCTGCGCAAAATTGGAACAATTTTGAGGTTCGTAACTACGTATAGATTACTTTGCACATGGAGTGTTATCCCTAACCTTCCTCGTGAATGTCTGTATGATGACCACTTTTGTGTCATTAACACCTGCCTACTTAAAATAATTTAACATTTTTCTAAACTTTGATAAATCCATGCACAGTAAAATTGTATCAAGCAGTTATATTTTGCATGTTCACGCGAAATTATAATAATAAAAAAATAAAAATATCTGAAACATGTAACTTAAAATTTTTAATAAAATAACTAATGTGTTTGAAAATGTGTTGTGTCGTGATTTACCATACATGTTAAGCTGTGTTATATATTTAGCTAGTGTATTTTATTTTACCAAAGCTTGTCCAAGAATGATTGTGTCATGAACCTGAATATTCCCTAATATTGTATGGTATACCCTTTGCACAGACGTATTTTCCATTATTCACGTAGGTAAAAGAATCAAATAAAAATTAATCTACTTTGTTTATCATTAATCATTACCAAAGCTAAGTAGACGTGCAAAGATGTTATCGTGTTATATTCTTGTTTACGATAAATAAACTAGATGAATACGATCGATTCCTTCGTATCCATGTCCAGTCCAGATATACATAAGTTTGTTTGTTTGTAAATTGTGACGTAAAATGAAAACAAAGTATAATTATTAAAATAATTTGCAAATCACATGCTCAATAAAACTGGAGCCGATACAATCAATCTGGGTACTTTTAGTTGAGAAAAAATACTACCTGAAGCCTTTCTTCCATTAGTGATTCCAAATTTCCATTGTAACTCAAATAATAACAGTCCGAATGATATTTAAATCACATGACATCAAAAGTTTATCAGTTAATGTACTTATAGGTGGAAAGGTAAAACGGTTGATTTGAAACTACCAAAAATTTGCAACTTTAAGTTAAACCTTTAAGTCTATGTACAACAATTTTCACAAGACGCGGAGTTAGCGTTTTTGAATTTAAAAGAAGCGAGTGAGGTTCTTGTGATAGTGTTTGTCTGGGAAAGTACTATAACCATATCTATTTCTGCCACCAAGCAGTAATGCTTGTATTGTTGGGTGCCGGTAATTTTGGAAATAACAGACAAATGAGACTTTTCATCTATGTCTCAGAGTAGAGAAGGTGATCGAAGGTATTGGCAGTAGAGAAACCTTCCGGTTTCATTATTTATTAATAAAAATCTTCTTTTTTATGTTTTATTTTTGACAGACCTACTGTTTGTTTGTTCAAAACTGTGGAAGATACAGTAAGAAAGTATGCAGGTAATTCAGACTTGCAGCGTTAATTAAATGAGCCTCAGGTATAAATATGAAGCTGAACTATGACCCAAATTCAGCTCAACTAATCTAACATGATTGAAGGCGCCGCCGACCAGAGGGATCGAAATGTGGTGCTAGAATTTTAATTGCTATTTAATCGGATAGACTCGGACCGAATACCTTCGATACTTTGCCAATTTATAGCCAGCAATTTAAGAGACAAATTATTATGCATACATGATTAAAAGGCGAGTCATTTAACTGAAATTTTGGTTTGTCAATTCTTAGCTACTTATCCTTGTTAGGTATTAATTGTCACAATTTTTTTCGTTTATGACAAGCTTTATTATACAATCGTGTTTTGATACACATATTATGCTGTTTTTAAGGTATTTGTAACAAACAAGATCGTAACTCCAAGTACCTACTGACACGAGTCAATACTTCGATATTTAATTGATCCTTGACTCCAGCGGTTTTCAACCAGTTGCAGACTGTTGAACTCAAATCAAAATATTGGCTATTGATACGATGGAATTACCTACATGAAAAAAACGACTAAAATAATTTACATCAAAATAAAATCAAAATTGAAAGTAGTTTATAAACATATAACACCCCAAAACACCCAACAGTCACAATCATACGTATTCATGATCACCCACTAGGATTCCCTGTATCGTGGGTATTAGGAACTACGAGTACCATGGTACCGGAACAAATATTTGCAGATCATACAAACATTTGTACCGTAGCGGGAATCGAACACGTAACCTCTCGCATCTCAGGCAGCTAACTCACCCGCCGCGCCACAGAGTCACAGAGGTCATCAATATACTTATAGTTAGTTAGGAAACATACATGCTATGTCAATAATGAGTATTTTTGTAGCTGTGTATAAAATGAATGAGCTCATGATCCAAGAAAACAAGGTCTGCTACTCCGAGAGGAACACCAGCTTTCGTCACTATCCAATTGCCACTTTATTGCAACAGTTATAAAATTATGGATATGACCATTCCGTTAAAAATATTAAAATTATCATTTTGTTTGTCTAATCAATTGAACGTAATTTTTTAGTAAAAATCTCGTTGTTTTACCGGTCTTGGACAGATAATATAAGGGGGACGGGGAGAGATTACAGCTACTAGTAGCACAGAAGCGAACTGTCTCAATCCTCATTG
Organism: Epirrita christyi; assembly: GCA_951392215.1. Lineage (NCBI taxonomy): Eukaryota > Metazoa > Arthropoda > Insecta > Lepidoptera > Geometridae > Epirrita > Epirrita christyi. Next base: position 7,704,171 of record OX595839.1, on the reverse strand, counting down.
GTGATGACGTAAGCTGGTGTTTACCCAAGAGACCATTGGGTCTTGGAAGAGTATTTATACCATGGCCCAGCTAAAATCGTTGTTTGCATGCATGAACCATGCGTGTAAATTGACATTTAGGTTGAACTCGCAGGTCACTCACTGGAAAATCAAGTCGCCAGTCTGTGAGCGTCGAAGATAGATAGAAGATAGAAAATACTTTATTCCACATCATAATATACAAAAAAGAAACAATTTCACAAACAAAACCTAAAACTAACTATGGGCGGTCTTATCGTCTTAGTGCAAATACATTTGTTTGTATGGAAAAAAGTAAGAAGTGCACTTCTTGGCCACCTACGTCATCGACTCACTGTGACTCTTGGTTGTGTGAGTGACCTGCCTTAGGTGCGCCAAAGTAGGAGAGACTTGATAGGAGTCTTGTCCACGTTTCGTAATTTATCTCGCAGTCGTTTGCAATTCTTCAAACGGCATTGAGATAAAATACACAAAAGTATTGCAGAGGTAACAAGTTGTAGCTAATTTTCGGAGCCAGTGGGACATGCAAAGTAGGGCGCGTCCTAGGTGGACGTGACCTAAGAGGTATTGCATTTGTAATGGGCTGGGGTTACCGCTTAACACCAGGCGGGCCACAAGCCAGTTCTGTCATTTATTTAAATAAAAAATGAGGCCTGTGTAACTTAACCTACTAGTTCGCCTGTTCAATCAACTTTGATCAATGTGATGACAAAATAATGACAGTGTTATGTGCAATTGTAACATTTAGCTTAGATTTAATTTAGTAAAATAATATTTTGCAGTGAATCTACAAAAATATAAATGTGTGGTCATGTTTTAGCATTGGTGGCATTTGAGTGAAGTTTAATTAAATGTTGGTTACTTACGGTTATAATTTTGCTTTACGGAATTGAAACTTTAAACTTATACTGTACCTACCTACACCTTTCTAAATCGTTCCTTGTATAGTAGTTATATTAACAAGCTTATCTTGCATGCTTTTCATTGCACTATCAATCATTATCACAAAATTCAAAATTTATCTTAATATATCAAAATAAAAGCTTTAATAATCTCTTTCTTAAACAATGATGAACTGAATTTTTTTATTGATTTTGTCATGTGAGTGTCAGTAATTGTAGTGCGACTGTGGATTGCAGCATGCCGTCGTGAAACACCAGTACCGACACGGCACCCAGCGGTCGCAGAGTCTCAACCGCGGGCACTCTCTGTCGCGCACCGATGGCACCTGGTGACATCACGGGACCGCGGGTGAGTGACCTATCTTTCTTGTTTAAATATGGAACATAAGTAGCTCTCAGATCCTAGGTTTCATTTTAAATAATTTACTTAAGTTTATAACAGAACAGTTTGATTTTTGAACCCGAATTGGATCTCCTGAATAAAAGTTCTCATAGAATTTGCGGCGCCGTAATATTATTATTATTATGTACTTGCTACAAGTTTATGTTTGGATCCGAATGATAACTGCAATGTCCTGATTTTATAAATGTTAGCTCATTTTCATATAAATTATTTTGTCCTAATTCAGTGTTGTGTTCGCGTGCAATTTGTGTATAATATGTATCAACCCCAGATTTAAACTTTTTATTGTTTTCATAATATATAATATGTTGTTGGCGTTCTTTTTATGAATAAATAAATAAAATTTTCGTATTTAATATTCATTCATGTTTACGCACAAATAAGTGAAAAAAGACACTTTCGCCCTTACAAGACAACTACAAGAAAAATAAGTTTGAGAGTAAACTCAGTCTGCAAGTGTTTAAATTCTCTTTGGATCAGAACCGGAATCATTTATTCATACGGAAAAATACACGTCTGGTTTTTTGACTGTGGAGTTTGAAGTTGGAGATTATAAAACATATCTTTAATCTTCAACTCCAATTTAAATTAGCAAATTACCAATACATACCTTCGTCCGTCACAAGGTTCTGTCTCATTCAAATCAGCACTAGTATGATCCCAAGGTCAGGTTTAAATCGCGGACATGTACCAGTAGATTTTTCCTTGTCCACAACATAACGTGCTCCCAAACGGTGAAGGAGAACATCGCGAAAAAACTGGCATGTCCTAGAACGAAAAATTCAACATCAATAGCCATTGGTTGCTAGGTCCTTTACAGGGGCATACCTCAAGCGGTTTCTCGCCAGGAAAGAACCAGTAATATCATCTACCTTTTATTGGAAAATTAACATTTATTACTGTTTTACAGGCGGCATAGTGCAGTGCGCCGATTGCGGCTCGCGCACGATGGGCAATAAGCTATCGTGTTCCTGCGCGCCCATTCTCCGCAAGGCGTATCGCTATGAAGACAGCCCGTGGCAGAACTCTCGCCGACGTGATGGTCATTTACTAAGGTAATACTAGACTTTACCAACACTGATTATCAATAAGCTTTCTTGATCGTGGATGCCCAATTGCCTCCGCCGCAAGGGGCGGTTTTCGGTAAAATTAAAATTAGCTTAACATTTTAATTCGGTCAAACATTAGGCCATCGCTTTTACGCGAGTTCTGCCACCGGCTGTTTTTATTGTCACTAAAAAAACAGCCGGTGGCAGAACTCGCGCAAAAGTGATGGCAGTGCGGTTCCCTAATGTTTGAACGAAATGTTAGCTAATTTTCATTACACCGAAAACCATTTGCCCCTTTTTATCGGCTGAATGTTCAGCAGGCAGAGTTGTTATTTTTCTAAATATTACAGTGATTCACATTGATGTACCTACGAACTATGACAATCATGACACATATTACATGTTTAACATGTATTTCATTGGCAATTTAGCCCGTAAATTTCATTAAGTAAGTTACTTAATGGGTTTTTGTATTAATTTAAATATGCAGTAATCTAATAGCCTCTTTGAAAATAGGGTCTTATTCAGTTCTGGCACAGGTCGTTTGGCCATAGGCTGTTCGAAAAAATGATGCCTCTTTCAAAGTAATACAGGCTTTCCTTTAATTGGACCTATTCCGTAAGGAGTCGTTTTGCAAGTGTAGGATGGCATCTTTTGCTGTTCAACTTTTGGATTTCAATTATTTTTCAGAATTTAACCTAAATAAGCTGATTCTTGAACAAAAAACAAAAAATTTACTTCAAGATTTATTCCAACATAAAGTAACAGCTCATTCTAGAGGTATCAGGATTTCTTTTTAAAACAAACATATTTTCCTATGGATAAAAAAGTAATGTCGATACTACAGAATATTTGTGACAAAAATAATATATTGGTGGGTAGAATCCAGGGATACTCGTAGAATCGGCGAAATGAAATCACGCCTCATACGCGAAATATACCTTCAAAAATATTTCGATTGAACGTCAGTAAACCTGGCAGCGCAGGAAGTCGGTGGATGGAGGCGGCTCCAGATTGTTCGTCGTGGTATTCTGAGGGGGAGGCCTATGCCAAGCAGTGGACTTCTACAGGCTGATAATGATGATGATGATGTAATCAGGCAGCTATCGTACTCATGATATCTATCTGACATAGACAGATCAATGGTAAATAGAGTACAGCAAATTATTAAGTGTTATTTTCGAAACTTCTAGTGCACGCTGTATAAGCCAAGCACCAACCCAACTCATACGCATCCATTCAATAAATTATTTACCATGCTGATAAGCGCAATTGCTTAAATTTTCGATCTGACGACAGTCAAATAGCAATTTTTCTTAAAACTCTTGAGCTTGGCAGATGCTATAAATGGTTATGCCCGATACAGTATTCTGTGGTCACAAGCTTATATAGCATTTATCTAACAAAATTAGATATGGAACGATCAATATGATAATATGTAGGTAGGTATGGATGCAACAGGGTCGCTATTAAGTGGAGGTAATTAGGTGACTTTCAGAATCAGATATAATATCTGGTGCTATGTAAAAACATAGAATGCGTATTCTGTTAACAATTTCTACAAAACAATATGTGCCCACGAGATGTATTGTTTAAACATAAACTCGATGTGTGTGTATGTCTTAGTCGTATTGTTCGTAGAATAGCTCACTTTGTGTTATAAAAGTAGTATGTTCGAATTTTATGTCTACGAGTCTATAATATGGTATTTCAGCATTTTGTGTATAAAAGAAGCTGTTTGTAGTATATTGATATTGGCAACAACTGAGTCCGCTATGCTGTTATATTTAGAAAAAGAATAGACCATCGTAAAAGCAAAGCATAAATACTTGGATGATAGCTTGTGCAACCGTTACACATACGAAAACATCGTTAAAAGTTCGGTTGCATCGCAGTTAACTTTAAAGTCTGTTGTTAAAATTAGATCATCGAGTCACTTCGATACACCAGCTATAATTTATGTGACACACTTGCAGCTTGATATGTCTTAACCTGAACTAAGTTAGCTTATTAAATTAAAGAGCTCTAGATCTCGGTAGCTTTTGGCAATGACACATTTGTAGAACATGCAGCCAGTTTCTTTCCGCTGGCTATAATGAACAAGCACAAGCACAAAGCAAACATGCAAAAGGCTTCAAAATCAAGTAGAAATAAATCAGTGCTCCTTAGCGACCTCAGAATCTTTCTACTAGAGGCAAAATACGAAAACCATAAATTTAGAGACCCATCCGAACTATACTACTCTAAATTCCCATACACTGCTTAGTTTTTTTTATCAAGAAACCCAAAAAATCGGCCAAATCTCGAGAATTAAGACAACAATCTCTGTCTGTCATTTAAATGGGTTTTTCTATTAATGTATATGACTGAACTGGTATGTGGCCCACCTGGTGTTAAGTGGTAAACCCAGCTCATAAAAATGCAATACCTCTTAGGTCACCTAGGACGCGTCCTACGTAACATTACTCTGCGCCCGTCACTCTGAAACATAAAGTGGAAACATAGGTAGAATAGTGGCAATACGCAGGCGTTTGTGTTTGACGCGGCCCTACTACACAGTGTGCCCCACAAACACAAAAAATATGTTTTTTTTTAATCTCTGTTTAAATAAAAAAAAAACATGTTTATACAAAATATCGCAGAAAATGGTCCACAGCGAAAGTGTAAAAAAAAGCTTAGGTCTAAGTTAGCTGGTAGTTAGTATCATTTGCCCTGCAGGGCTGCAGTCGACTTCGAGTTATAGAGTTTTATTGCGAGTAAGTAGGTACATTGTAATAAAAATAAATTAATGAAACAGAGTTCATTACTAATTATGGTTAATTGTTTGAACTGCTTGATGGAAATTATATTCTAGCATTTTGTCCGTCACATTTTTGCGCTCGCTTTACTTTCGATTTATATTGCTGAGGTAGACATACGCATTGTCCTGACTGAAATAAGGTTTTTTCTCAGTTTCCTACCGATTACAAGTTCAAGCTTATATTATCAATAAGTAGCACACAAAAGGAGATTAACAGTTTTCGTTTAATGCTGCCGATTGCAAGTTGGCAGCCTCCCAGGACGTAATGAAGGAATATACTGCAGTTAGATATTGCATTTGTTTGTGATAAGTTTCAAATGTTTATAAGCTAACCTAGAAATGATTACACTGCCGTATAATTTTTTAATGAATATAGGAAAATAAGTCCTCCAATTCCTCCCGTGGATATCGTAAAGGGCGACTAAGGATAATAACGCCAATATAGGTACACTAGGGGATGAGCAGCAGCATTTGATTCATCTTTGTACTTAACACCAATACTGCGATCACCAATCCACCTGCTAAGCGTGGTGTTTATGGCAAATCCCCCGTATTCTATTGGGGTGGCCTTGCCCAGTTGTGGACGTCTACCGACTAATGATGAAGATGGCAAAATTAAACCTCAATAAACCTACAAAATTTAATATATACTAACCACTATTTATAGTCTTATCAATTATCATCTTCATAGGTGTAACCTTAGAATTGAATAAGGGCGTTTTATTAATATAGACGATTTGACTGCAATATCAATTTGAGCAATGTCGGCGATGAGTTCACCACTGGTCACCATCTATGTTCCCTTGATTGTGCAATTTACAGTGATAAGAAGCCCATTGAGGCACCTTACTACAAAAATACAATACGTGTGTATTAATGTAATTAGAGTTTTTTTTAAGGCAACGTTACTTTCAGGACTTTATGTTATTTTACCATAGATATTATTTAAAAAATGTTTAATTTACAGATTATGGGCGGAGGTGTTCCACGTGTCAGCCAGTGGCGCTGGCACTGTGAAGTGGCAGCAGGTGTCCGAAGACTTGGTCCCCGTGAACATCACCTGCATCCAGGACTCGCCCGAGTGCGTGTTCCACATCACCGCCTACAACTCTCAAGTCGACAAGATACTTGATGTGAGGCTTATACAACCTGGTAAGTCATGAATTGATAAGAGATTCCCCACAAAGTATATATATATATATATATATATATAGTGGCAGTAGGTGTCCGAAAACTGAACATCACCTTCATATATGATGCCCCAGCAGTAAATTCAGTCGAAACCTGGGCCAGTGTAGCAGTGTACAGTGGTGCTAGATCGACTACCTGTGTATCGAAGTGTTGAAGTGTTTGTACAGCAATGCCACTATGTCTATTCGACTTCAGCACCAGAGCACGAATCCAATTCAATTGCAGAAGGAAGTGAGACAGAGGTTTTATTACTCTGAAGCTGTTCACATTACTCAGCAGTATTGTATGTTTTCAAGCTTCTACACTGGAATGGATATGGCATCAACATGAAGGGCAAAAAAATCGCTCACCTTTGATTTAAGCGATTATATAATTATTATGACAGAATGACTGGAAGACCTTTGCACAATGCTTAGAGACCTTAATAGCGTCCGTCAACAGGTGGGTTTTAAAATGAGCATGCATGGGCAAGTCAAACATGATGTCAACCGCCCATTTCTCACCCTGGCTGGTCTACCAGTTGGGAACGATATCATCGATGTTGTTAACCACTATTTGGGTCAGACGACTCAACTAGGAAGATCCAACTTTGACAAAGAGCTCAGCCGATGAGTCCAACTCAGATGGGCAGCATTCGAGAAATTACGCCATATCATCTCCTCACAGATAATGCAGAGCCTCAAGACGAAAGTGCGTATTACTAGTAATGACTTATGGCACTGAGACGTGGTTGTTAATTATTGGCCATATACACAAGCAACTGGCTATTGAGAGAGCTCTAGAATCTGAAAAGAGGAGACCCTTATAAGAACCAAGATCATCCTACATAGTTCTTGAAATGTTTACTTTGGGATAAAGGTTCTCGAGTAGGACCCCAAACTGGACGACGCAGTGTACGAAGGCACTCGTTTGTTCGATGATATCTTAAAGGTTGAAGCCAGTCGGTGGATGGAGGCGGCTCAAGAATGATCGTCATGGCATTTTGTGGCGGAGGCCTATGACCAGCAGTGGACTCCCACAAGCTGATGATGATAATGATGATGATTAAGTTTGTGCCTAAAAATTACACTTCAGCGGGTGAAGCCGCGAGCGTTTCGTTAGTCTAAAATATAAATGTTAGCTGTGCCAAAATAGGTATATTAAACCTAGAATTTAATGTGTAGGCTTAATTTATTAAGGTGTAGGAAGCAGCTTAGAATTATTCAATCGATGTCGTTTTGTACTTCGAGCGTTGGAAATGTAGGTGGTGGATATAAATAGATTTTATATTTTGTAAAGCAAACGATGTTTTGAAATGGAAATACAAAGAATTAGGAGAGAGGTGTTAATTCCGTGTTCAAATAGTACAGAATTAGAAATAATAAGAATTTTACTCGTTTATTATTTACAAAAGAAATTGAGGTCATATTTTACTGTCCTGGCGTACTGGGTTCACATTTTGTGCTGGAATGAGTATCCGTATTTTATGAGAGCCATTCCCTAGAAATGCCAGTAGACACTGTAACCTAGTTTCAAATTTATACGCCAGTAAGAGTAATCGACCGGATTTCAGCATGCAGCTACCTAATACTAAAAAAGCATGAGAAAATAGGTTATGAGATCAATTTGGGAAAAACAAACGGAAGCATCGAGCTTTTGTTTGCTTTTTCGCCTTCGAGGTTGTTATTCAAACATTTTAAAATGTTTATGTTAGCAATGTTCATAGGAAATTTATTTGGTGGTTTGTTGAAAAGCAGAGTTCTAATCATAGTCCATAGTACAGTTATCTATCATGAGTGTACGAATAGTATAATAATGCATTTTTTCAACCTAAAACTCTGAGAACTCATTAAAAATATATGTGTTATTTTGTTTAAGGCGTAGATAGACGCCTAATTTTGCACTATCGGTATAAGTTAGAAGGTGACAGAATAGCGCTCGCGAAACAAAAAATGAGCGAAAATAATGAAAAACAAATATTTGAAGCCTAATAAATCAATAATTTAACTCGCCAATTGTACACTTTGTGAAAAAAAGCTTGACAAATAGGTATTTAAGTATGTGAAAGAAAAATACTTAAAACTCAATGCCTTTTTGGACAAGCTAAAAATTTTTAAACAATAAATGCTTCACTTTGCAATAATATAGTTAGAATTATTTCAATAGTCCAAATTATAATTTAATGTCTAATAAGCAACACATATTTTTTTTACATTTATATTCCCTCATCAAAGAAGAGTATCATGGAGAAAACCTCTCATTTGATTAAACCGTAATGATAATGAAAAACTTTATAATGTAGAGTGCCTATTAATTAACTAATAATTCCTTAATTAATATTAATCTAAAACTGGACGCCACCACTTTTTCACTACGTCAAAATAAAATATAATATTCCATAATCCGTAAACACAAGAACCGTTTTCGAACGTCAAGATTGTGTCAAGTGCCAAGTAAAAGCAGTGAAGGGGCGTGCAGTTTTAAGACTTATTGAAGATTAACTAACGCTTTTCTTTCATTACAGGCACTCGCATAGGCCAAGCATCAGAATGTTTCATCTACTGGAAGGATCCGATGACGAATGACACCTGGGGACTGAACTTCACCTCTCCAATCGACGCCAAGCAGTTTAGAGAGTGCTGTGTAAGTTATAATGGTTTGGTAAGAAATTCATACTTCCCCTTTCCATAAAACTTATGAGTTATCCAAGATAACTGTATACAATACAACAACATAGACATAATACACTTTTAAAATGTCAACGATATATCGAGTGTGACGCCATCCTACACTGCGTCGTTCGGTTCGTGGTCGTTGAGAACCTTATACCCTTAGTGGCTGTCGGTTCTGCAATCTATGTGGCCTATCAATTGATAAACTTATAAAGTTCATCATCATCATCCACATCATCGTCCACTCCTGGACATAGGCCTCCCCCCTAGAAGCCACAACGAACGGTCTTGAGCCGCCTCCATCCACCAACTTCCTGCAACGTTTACAATGTCTTTAGTCCATCGAGTGGAGGGCCTTCCTCTATCGTGTCGTCCGGTTTGTGGTCGCCACTCGAGAACCTTTATTCACAAAACGGTTGTCAGTTCTGCGAGCTATATGACCTGCCCATTGCCACTAGGTAAAATTATTTGATGAATACCTTTACTGAAATATGAATAAGCATTTGAATATCCTACATACACTTTAAATTAATCGAGCCATTCAAAAATCATTCATCAATCATTTTGTGATTTTAGTCACCATCATTCAAATTCTCACGTAAGGCTTCGTCGAGCTACAGCCTCAAGCTGGAACCGCCGGGGAATAAGCAAAAATTCAAGGCCAAAAGGAAACCACTCTCCACGCCAGCTAGTCCTAACCGCTCAAGGTAAATAAAACAGTAGCAATTACCAAATAACATTGCGAATAAGTGACAGTAGTACAGAAAGTTCATGAGCGTCGGGGGATGCGTGGATGAGCTGTGCTTGCAACAAATGTCACTCCCGCAAAGTTATTTGGCACGTACCTAACCTAGAAATCGTTATAAATATCCTAACAATACTAAATGCGACCTTACGACCCGTTCACATCACTGCGACTAAAGACGTCTCACTACATGTTTCAGTAAAATTTTGTATGGTTGAGAAATGTGAACCAGTTTCAGGTCTAGTCTATCTATTGTAGTGGATCTAATTTAGATAACAGCTGCAGTAGGTTAGCATTCTTTTACAAAGATGTATTAGTACTAAAAAACCAGTGAAGTGTAAAACGAAGAGTTACGAAACATATTTCACTCAGACGCAGTGAACGTGTTTTTTTTTTCTTACTTTACAGTTTGACCTATGGACGAGAGCCACAATGCACATGCATGACTCAAGAACAATTCGCACGATTGAGAGCTAATCAGGATCCACGATATCGTAAGTTTCACATGCCATTTTTAGACTGATGACTTGACGCCCTGAGATGCAAGAGGTTGCGCGTTCGATTCCCGCTGCGGCACAAATGTTTGTATGACCTGTAAATATTTGGTCCGGGTCTGGGTGTTATGGTACTTTGTTTTTTTTTTGTATACTACTTGGTAAGCAAACAAGCATATGGCCCACCTGATGGAAAGCAGTTACCGTAGCCTATGGACGCCTGCAACACCAAAGGCATCACAAGCGCGCTGCCAACCATTGGTACTCGGAGTTCCTGATGCTCATTACACAGGGAACTCTAGTGAGGGATCAGGACTACGTATGTGACTGTTGGGTGTTATATTTTATGTATATTATGTTATGTTATGATGGGACTCATGCACAGACTTTCTTGTTTTATAAACCTGTGTCAGGTTCGTAACGGCACCATGTCAGTGTGGTGTTTGTTTCTCGGTAAATATCTAAAAGAATGACGAATTTTCTTATATTGTCATCAGCATTTTTACGCTTAATAAGATCAAACTCTTGTTCATACTACTCGATCGATACCCCAATAAAACTTATCAAGAAATCAGACGCAAGCAAGTATTTTATTTTTATTTATTTAGGACAACAAATAATTACACTCATGTAGTGCTAAATATAGAACTAAAAATAACAGTGATTCTATGAGAGTAACCAGCCCCGTTGTCCATAATTTGGATATGTTTACATGTTTACTGATTGACCCCTCGACAAACTTAAAGCACTGTCACCTAATACGTTCCGAACTTACAAACATTGAATAAGCAAGTTGAGTTTACTAAGAAGTTTATCAAAGAGTAATTCCAATAATCGCATATGACCTCCACCGATCCGCATTAAGAGCCAAGATCGAGTCAACAGTGTGAGAAGATCCTATGGGTAATGAAAATGACAATGTCACGTTTCCCACAGGTTCATCTACTTTGCCTCGAACAACCACACGTGCTATCGAGACGGACGCTGCTGCAGCTACTGGCAGCACCACCACTCGCTCGGAGAAAGTTGCTGCTGCAACCTCCTCCACCTCACTGTACGACAACGTGACTAGTTCGCAGCCTACACATCAACCTCCGCCTAAACGTAAGTACATCGTTAAAGAAATTTATACTGGGTCTACATTTTTGCGAGCTAGAAAGTTCAAGAAAATACTTCTAAATCTCACATGCGATCATATCGTCAGCTTAGAAAATTAACATCTAAATATAGTAGAAAAAATTTGTCACTATCTTCTTCATATTGAAAATGCGAAAGATTGCATGATTGCATCATGTTTGTCTCACTAGTCTATTATAAATTGATAACTGTGTGCAGCTTTGCGAGCTAACTGATAAAACGATGCTCAAATACAATATATAGGAAATAAACAGTTTCGTTATAAAATAGTTTTCCCAGAGTCTTATGTATTTTTGCATTTGAAAAAAACTACGCTGCGCTGGAAACATTTTAGAACTGTTTTCTCTGGTTTTAATCCTATGTAGTCCGAATCACCAGGAATCATCTTATGTCTAATCGTAATTTTATTAACTAATGTTTCCAGCGGTAGCTATCATGTCAAATGAACAGGATCATGAAGCACTTTTAATAAGATTCGCAACATCTAATTATTTTTATTTTTAATTTCAGCGGCTGCTCGTCAAGCCGATTCTCAGCCACCAATTAGGCCTCCGAAATCCCAGGAGACTTCGACTATGACGACAAACACTTCAACCGCACCCAAGACTGTCACCGCCTCCGTTGGCACCCACAGCACTGGCGTAAGATATCAATATTTTAAAAAAGTACTTACCTAACACAGATTATTTGTTTGATTTCCAGCATTTCTATCTATTATCACCAATTTTTGGGTCATAGCAAATCCCCCCATTGCATTCTATCGGGGAGGCCTCCTCCAGCAATAGAAATGAACTAGTTGATGATGATGTTTGTTATCTATGACCAAAACATTCCTGAAACAGGAAGTTGCTTATCTGATTCACTCTTAACCAGGCCAAATAGCTGCCGTCTGTTACACAGAGGTTTTCACTCAAGTTGAGTCAAAAGTTGCTTTCACACTCACTTGAAGGCACGTAAAATAAAAACAAAAAACAAAGATTTTAAAATAATTTATAATTATCATCTCTACAATGCAGACATAAAAACCACCTTAATGTAACACTTGTTGATTCAAAAGACTGATTACGTAGACAAAAATGGCTCAAAGGATAAATATTTAGCCAAGTGTGAGTCAGCTAGTCCTGAGGTCCTGTTACTTACCAACTTAGTTTTGTAGCTCTTATGTTAGTTTTTACTTTTAAATTCTACTGAGATATTTTTTGTCTGATGAGAAATATTTTTAGGTTACAGCTACTAGTTAAGTACAAGATATGAATCATATATAAATTGCGCCTCCATAAAGCTATTTTTGATACAGACCTGGATACAAAACATGTCTAAAATCAACAACTTTGAGGGTCCATCATAAGGTTATAATGAAAAAAATATTGTGCTCTGTTGAAAAGTTACTGGTTAACAACAGCCCCAAGCATAGGCAGAATAAAAAAATTACAAAATTGGGCAAATAAAGTTTCGAATATTGCGTCGAATAATTGCAGTCCCTTTCGCTTCAAAAAAAAAACCTCTGACAGGCAGTCAGACGAATAACAGCGTTGCCACAATAATAGGGTTCAGTATCTTCCTCCTCTTTCCTTTGGCCATGGAACCTTAAAAAATATGAGAAAAAAAAATATTAATGTCCTACGTTATCAAAATTTTGGTAAAATTTTAATATAATGTTGTTAATAAATCTGGGCTCAACCAAAAGAATAATTAAATTTTAAGTAGGTAATATAGATAACTGATAATAATCAATTCATCATCGCTTGGCAATAAACGTAACCTTTAAAGCAATTAAAAATAGCACAATATCTGCAACTGACAATCCTATTGCAGACCAACGAAGAGTCCCAAACAACTGGCACCGGGTCAGCGAGCCAGCACAGCCAAGACTTAAAGTCGGAAGGCGTGCAGGCAGGCGGGACTCTGACCTCTTCTAAATCATCTTCAACATCAACCAGACCTGGGAAGGAGCACCTACAACACGGCAAGAGCGTTGACTATGGGGATGGAAACGATTCGGTAAGAATACTAACTTATATTAGTTGCCGGTATCCATGTCAATATCCTATCCTCCTAATATCATAAATGTCAAAGTTTGTGCGGATGGATGAATGGATGTTTGTTACTCTTTTTTTGAAATTGGATTTTGGATTTTGATGAAACTTTGCAGTATTATAGCTTACACATCAGAATAACATATAAACTATAATTTATATTAGAGGGTTCCACTTGGGTGGAGCCAATATAGGTTCAACGCGGGCGAGCTGCGAGCAAATGCTAGTATATTCTCATATTCGCTATTCGCTATATTCTCATATCGGAACCAGTGGTTACATAGAGTGCCCATAAACTACGCTCGCTTTTGATACACTTATAATAATGTATTGTGTAGGCACTGCAATCGTAGTGCCTATCCTCACTGGTTTTTTTTTAAATAAGTGATGGATCGCTGGCTTTTGGCTCACCTGATGTTAAGCAGTAACTCTAGTTCCAGCTACAAATGCAAATGCTAGTTGTCACGTCCAACTAGGTCGCACCCTACGTGGAACTGGCCTGCGCCTGAGAAATAAAAAAAAAATGCTGGACATTTCACACAACATTATCTAGCCCCAAGCTAAGCAGAGCTTGTGTTATGGGTACTAGATAAGTGATATACTTAAATACAATACATTACATAGATAGATATTTTTATTATACATATAAAATACCCAGAACACCCTGAACAAATATCTGCAGATCGTACAAATATTTGTTCTGAGGCGGGAATCGAACCCGCAACCTACTGGGTCGCAGCCTAACCTTCGCCCGCCGCGCCACAGAGGTCGTCATAAAGATGAAAAGTCTCATGTGACTGTAATTTCACCGGCACCCATACTCTTCAATCCGAAACACAGGAATGCTCACATTACTGCCAAGGCAGCATTGTGGTATTGTGGTAGTACTTCCCCGGACAAACTCTTTCACAAAGAGCTCTACTACTAGCACTAACTGGTTTAAAGAAGTTGTATAATCTTTCTCTTAGAAGTGTCGGACTAGGATCCTAAGTAATTTTTGGGTTTTAAATGTCCCAACAAGTAAAAACCTTGCTCTAGCTTAAAAGTTATTTGTTTACTTTTCCAGGGTCGGGAGTCAGACAGGCACACCGTTCACCACCACAACGTAATCAACAACAACACATCAGGCTCTCGTCGTACCAAGTCAAAGAGCACAGAGGATATGAATATGGGTAAATAACTAAATATTACTTTAGTTTGGGGTTGTTATTTTACTAACACGTCATCACCATCTCGCTGGCTACTGGTATTGTCCATTAAATTTACTTTATTTTCTACAAGCTCTAATACACATAAAAATATCGTACCATTAGATAGACGGTCTTTTTGATATTTTGAAAGAGCTCTTGCTCTATCTACTTTTCAAGTCGTTTGATGCATCAGATAGTTACGAAGTAAAGGCATAGGTTATTTATTGTTTCTGTTTAATTAACATTAGGTTGCATGTACGTAGCTACACATCAACTTATCAATATTTATTTAAGTATATACCATTATTACCCCATGTCAATTACGTACTCTACCATTTTATTCAAGGGTTTTCTGGTTGAAATTGTTACACAGCAATAAGATATTTTTTTCTAAACATAATTTTGAGAGCAAAATTTTTTTGTTTTTAATTATTACTTTATGGGATGACTCTTCATTGGACATTAGAAAACATAGAACACATTAGGGTATATTCCTGGCTACGCGGGCCAGTGGCCTAGTTCAATTGTTCGATGACCAAGTGGATTTTTCGGTTCAGTTTAAATGCTTTTCACCAGCTAGTTAATCAGAAAAACGTATAAATAATACGGGCACTAGTTTTTAAAAAAAAAAAAAAACATTTTACTTATTTAATTATCTCGGGAAAACGATGACATTGTAAAGGTAGCAGGTCGGTGGATGAAGGTGGCCAAGATCGTTTGTCATGGCTTTCTATGGGGAGGTCTATGTCCAGCAGTGGACTTCTATCGGCTGATAGTGATAATGATGATGATGATCCTGGGAAAATATAGAGTTTTATGTAAAACGTTATCTTACACTAGGTACTATAGTAGTTGTTTCCTACAGATTCAAACACACTTAAACGCATGCTTAAACCTATGCCATCGACGGAGAGCCCCGTAACTTCACCAGAGATGGGTCGCCGAAGATACGGTGGCACCGCTCCGTGTCCACCTTCATGCGGGGCCCACGGCCGGCATCCGCAACACAATATGCCGCCCCAACATGGACACTACTCGCACATTGTCAACAATAACAGCAGTCGACAGAGCTCGCAACGGTAAGTGAACCTCTGCTAATGACGTCACTGTAGATATGATTATGTTATTGCTGCGAAGGGAACGCTCTGTGCCCACCATAACGTGGGCCTGGGCATCCTCAGCAACTGCTTGCCATCTTGCGGGGCCCAAGGTTGGCATCCATAACACGTGGAGCTACAACAAGGACACGACCTGCGTGTCGTCGACAACAACAGCAGTTGATAGAGTAGTTATTGACGTCACAGTAGACATAAGGATGCCATTTCGCGGAGCTCACGCTGCGTGATGGCACGTGGCATTCCAACGGTATATTTGGACACAACTCGTATATCGGCAACAACGACAGAAATCGACAGAGTATTTAGTGACGTCACTGGAGATATGCTAGTGAAGCTCACGGCTGGCGAACGCAGCACAATGAAAATGGTTGAATGGTATTGAAATGAATTTACTGTGGCCTTTGTAGATCTACGTTATTAAGTCATACTCAAACTACTTAGTAGTGGAAGCTTTTTACTTTTCCTTATTGAGGTTTTGTCCCTTTTTAGACGTGGCGTAGGTGTCGGTGCAGCACCCAGTGGCTACCCAGGTCGCGGGCTGTACTTAGAACTAGGAGGTGGAGAACGCGACCTGTCACCTCCATCTGACAACGTGATGTTCGACAATCAGTGCTACGCGACCACTCCGTCGTCTTCCAATGGCAACTCGGATCAGGAGCCGTGCCAGCGACGGGATCCGCGGGATCCAAGGCAGCTCCATCACGCGGTCAGTTTTAGAACTCTACTTCTTGCGTGGCTTTAAACACTTTTCAAATCAATTTCAATTGTTTATTGCTTTTTTTTTGGTTGGGTGGCGTTGGCTGATTTGTATAATACAATATTGAAATAAAAAGACAATGCCCAACAATGTATCGAACTCCGTTTTGATTCAAAATATTGTTGTGACAAACTAGTCTTAGGTACTTTCTTACTATTTAAAAAAAATCTTACAAGTAATAGTAAACTGCAATACCTAATATGAAGCACGCACCTATCATCATCATCATCATAACTATCAGCACAACCTATTGACGTCCACTGTTGGACATAATGCGTCTCCTATGCCACGACCAACGGTGTCAATCCGCCTCCATCCATCGACATGTTGCGATCGTTACAATGTCTTCGGTCCAAAGAGTGAGGAACCATCTTACACTGCGTCAGCGTCCGGTTTGTGGTCGCCACTAGAGAAAAAATTAAGACTCTTTTTATGTACTTAATTAGCTTCAGCTACCAAAAATTTAAATATATTTAAAAGGTTTCAAAAGGAATTGTTTTAATTGCATCATGGTAACATTTGTACCCTTGTCGTCAGAAGCCATGCTTATCGCGTCAAGCTTCCCAGTCGAGCGCCACGCCGGCCCCCGGCTCACCCACTTCAAGACTACTGCTGGAGTACGAGAGGCATCTAAGGAACACCCTAGCCAAGGGAATGGACGCCGAGAGCTACAGTCTGCACACATTCGAAGCTCTACTAAGCCAAAGCATGGAAGATTTAGGTATGTTAGAAGCCGTACTTGTTCCGTCAAGCATCCTCGCCTTCTCACCTCAAGCATAAATTGGCAACTGGCATAAATTCACCTAGTTTATAAGGGTCTAAAAACACATCTGAAGGAAATTACGTCGCTCATCTTCCGTCTCGTAATGCCGGTACACATAACTCCATACAAATATCTCACACCGTACACATTTGATAGAAGATTGGTTGGAGAGAAAAATTACATGACTGAAAATCGGCGACGTAAATTTGGTCAGATGTGTTTTTCCTTAAGACGATTCAAAATGGTCCTTGTGATTTCAATAAATAAAAGACACCCTAGGAAAATGAATGTACCTATGCTAATCGCATGTAGGATTTAGTTGTGAAATAATTTATTTGATACACATAAAGTATGCCTCATTGTATACCTACAATCAATTAGAAGAGGAAATCTGAAACCACAGAAGACCGTGCAACATCCAAAAATAAGTTTCCCCGTAACTTTTTGTTTTTGTTCTCCAGTATCCTAGGTACCTAATCTATTGATTTATTTTTGGGTCACATTGTTTCTGTCACAGACGTGTAAATGTACTGTGACCTAGATAACTAGACCCACCAAGATATTTGGTGTACCACGCAAGGCCAAGTAAAAGAAACGCGCGAAAGAGCTGGGCGTGGAGGAATTATTTTTTCATTAGTTTTAGTACAAATTACTTAATTGGACTCCAATCTGCTTGTTGGAGGAGGCCTGCCCATAGAATGCAATGGGGGGATTTGCAGTGATCGCAGTATTGGTGCTGTTAAGTACCCCAGCTGCCCATCCCCTGGCGTAATCCCTTAGTCACCTTTAACGACATCCGTGGGAGGAGTAAGAAGAGTCCTATTGTTAGACCGAGACTATAGGTAATTACGTCCATGAAATTTACAGAGTATTTTCTCTTTAGCAGAATACAATGACAATATGCCACAGTCTAATCAAAGAAGTCCATACCCACCTCGAAGACGTAAGTATCAACTAGACGCTTCTTAGATAATGTACCTAAATCAGAATATAAAATATTTATAGTAAAAATAAAATCCAATCGCTTTTGCATAAGCTTTGAAATAATTTTTATGCAAGACATAATTTGAACACCAAATACAAATTCTACCACGTATACAACTTTTTTATTAATTTAAAATATTAAGTCAGTAACGAAATTAATGCAATAAATTAAATTAAGTTAAATTAAACAGTTTAATCAATAATGGATAAAATTAATTCCCATGAGAATTTAAAAAAATATATTAATTAGTATTATATAATTAGTTAGGTTAGTAATATTTGAATTAATCGTTTATTTATGAGTGCTGTAGGTACATTTTACACAATATTTTCGCAATTTATATTAATTGTACCCTGTTTTTTTTCTTTGAGGACCGACCCAAGAGTCCATCCTACAATCCTTGCGGCATTCTATAAAGGAAGCTGCGTTAAGGGATAGAGGTGAAGCTTGCACTAATTTATGAATCAATGTTGATGTCCTTGTCCTATGTATTTACAGTTATTTTAATGTTTTGCGTTGCCTGACATTTTTTAATAGTGTTGCTGAATGGTATACTTAATCGTTTCTAGATACAGCGTATCAAAACAACAATTAATGATACAGCTTAATTTATTTTTTGTTTGCGATTTTTTATTATTTTTTTGACATACACCTAACCAACAGCCGAATCCAGTGGAACAATATAATTTTTATATTAATTGTGGTATCTCTAGCATGATTTTACATCTACTTACTGACAACTAATTTGTTTTCAGGTGTTTATTATATTTCAAAATGGGCGCTTTTGTTAGAATATGAGTTCATTGGTGCAAATCTAAAAGACACATTTAAAATGTAACAAATATGCCACCGTTTTTTTTTCATAAATAAAACGGGGCTTATTTAATTTAATTGGAATAATCCAAAACGTGTGTTCAATTACAAATTTAATGCCTGGAAACCAATGATGGCAATCACTTAATTACGAAAAGCACGCCTGTCGTGGACTCGTGGTATACGCTTACCTAACACAATATCGAAACTAAACATTTTAAATCCATCTATGCAGTTTAGTCGATGTTACTAGACTGCTCTGAAGTTAGCCGTCTGTTTGTGTATCAAACAATTTTTCGTCCCTAGTCTTAACGTCTGAACTGTAGACTCTGTAACTAATTAACACAAGCCACCGAGACGGTCAGTTGCGAGTTGTGTGACACATTTGGGAAAAACTTTTTTATTTTGACAGGAGCAGCCTCACAATGTTCTGGTGGTGGAGGTTCTGGCAGCAGATCTTCAACATTGCCGCTTCCACATCGGCTGGGTGTCGAGCGGCAACATAGTGCGAGGTCTGACCGTGATGGGTATTATAGGTTTGTATTAATAAAAAATACCTACATGGTATTACATTGTCATATCATACGTACGTTATCATATTTGCATTTGCAATTTACATTGTCTACAAACGTGAAAAAACAAGAAAAGTTAAATCAACGAAAAAAAAAACTATGATTAAACGTGAACGTACAATCGAGCTTTAGAATTATAACTCGATCGTCAAAAGCTGGAACATAATATTTGCTGATCATATGCTGATCATGCAAGTATTTGTTTGCGGTGCGCGTTCAATTCCGCAGCGAGAATTAAACACGCACCTCTTACGACTCAGCCCTCACCCCTCACCTCTGCTCTCACCCCTGCGCCACAGAAGTCATGTTATTTCAGCTAGAATGTTAATAAACCAGGTACTTACCTCAAAGCTGCGAATTCTCACTTGATGAAGTGGGTGCATTAAGTTATTTTTTTTACCCTTTTGAAGATGTTTGTGAACATTCATGATAAAAAAACACTCCATTATGCACATAATGGACATATACACATAACCCTCCTTTATGTCGGGTAAAAAAAGAGGCACTGGCTGAATACTACTACAATGTGCTGCTTCTGCAAAAAAGGTTTAATTTCAAATAAAAGTGGCGTTGACATAGTGATAATACGTAAAGAGAAATTATTTCTCTATGACATAGTAGAACCTCTAAACTCAAGTCGCGGGAGAGTTTGATTGATCCATTTTAAATTTCGAAGTAACAACAAAAATAATTATAACTAACAAATTCGTTTGTTTTTATTTTGTGTTTATGCTGTTCATCATTTTGAGTTAGAAGTAATTCAATACATTTTTTACAAAATATCTATTCATTTTCAAATTCAATCCCGTGTTTTGCCGCAGTGATCGCAATGAGTTGATGCGGGAACGTGAGAGGGAGCGCGAACGAGGCTACCTGAGCGACCACAATTCCAGGTAACAATCGATAACATCAAAATTAAGTTTAGCCATGTCGATAAAAGAGTATTTGTTACAAAAATAAACCGGCCATGCATCTCCTATCAAACCACGCACCCATAAAGGGTTCCAAAGTCACAGTCCCTCCTAACTTGAATAGTATTCAAGCAGGATATCAAAAATATTTTTTCATGAAAGTTAATTAGTTCTATCAATTGTAAGTTCATTATTATTACGCCGAGGCCAGAAAAGGAATATACCCCTCTGTCTTCTCTTGTGGACGTCATAGAAGCCGACTATGGGATTACAACAGGGGGTTGGGCAGCAGTACCCACCTGAGTACTCAAGACCAATCCGCCTGCCAAGCGTAGGTCAATTGGTGTAAAAAAAATTACAAATGCCTGTTTTATTATAACAATAAACTACTCGCCGTGCCGGGCGGCGCCGCGCGGTGCTTAGGTTTAGTAATGTGGTCCCGTTTAGTTATATTGTACCCATTCCAGACTCATCCTCTAAAGAAATAAAAACGGGTCAAGTGCGAGTTGGACTCGGGTGGAGAGTTCCGTACAAGACCCAACTTGGAACAATTTAACTTATTAGTCAGTTAACACGTTTTCTCGTCACAAATATTTTCCGTTTCCTGTAAAAATTTAAAGATTTTGGATTTTATTTCAGGGTTTCCCGTAAACTATGAGAAAAAATATATTCTGTATTTTTTTCAAAAATGTTCTCTTTGTATATTCGGTGTTGTTAGAAAAAATCAGTAACAGTCACCAAATACCTAATATGAAACAATTCAAGAGCCCATCCGAACAGAACACTTCTACTTCAATTGAGGAATTCCGTTAAATCCCCTTCGGTGGTTCCCCGCCAATAACTTTCCCGTCTGTATTATTGTATTAGGTATTATTGTGTGTTTTAGTGACATAAAAACAGTGCAAATGACCCAGGATAAGCATTAATTCTTCCTTGTTGTAGAGATCGAGTTCGGGATCGAGACCAAGGATACCTCAGTGATCATCAGTCAAGGTAAGTTAATAGAAAAGCTTCGATTTTAACATGGCCTGCTCCCCCTCCAATATCTCATCTTGACACTAGCTAGATTGGTTATCTAGGCAGCGAGCTATAATAAACAGAATGTGAGATAATGGGACTCTCAGGGAAAGTATCTTTACAGTAAGGTATTTATGTTCTTTCTGGATACTTTAGGTGAGAAAACACTGCATATAATTTTTTAAGCAAACGAAGGGTATGAATTAGAGCCACCATAAACGTAAACGTGGCGCTGTGCTGGTCCTTCTACGGACCAATGTAACAAGGAGGGTTTCATCAGAGTAGAAAGGAAGAAGAACCCCGCTTGTAAATATCAGTGCGGGATCGCTGCGCCGTACCTACCGAACTAAGCCCGCAATGCTTGCTTCGTGTGGAGATACCCACCACTCCATTGCACGTGTCGCGAGTCTACTAAGCCATAAAGTCCCAAGGGGTGGTGGAGTACCTCAAGCAGAAGACAGGGCTCTTAAAGAAGGCAGAGAAGTTGGAGCCTCGCCATAATGTGAAAATAATTTTGTTATGGGTTTACTGACTGACTGCCTATTGACCTTCATGAATGAGAAGTTTTGGTCAAAGGGAGTTCATTGGACGCAATAAACAATTAAATAAATAAATGCTGCCAGACAGACATTATGAAGAGACAGCAACAAAACACCAAAATTTGAAATTAGAACAAAATATTAGTTTAAAATTAGGAAATGTTCCATGGAAAGTGTCACCGCGCGCCGCACGTACTTTATGCAGCCACCATGTGGTTAGGGTTCGAACATCATTCAAAATACGAACGAAGTGTTTTGTTTTATGAAATCACTGCGCGCCAAATTGTTATTTTTTAGAAAAAGTTGGTATGTAGGTACATGATTTTTTTTGGAGTAGGTATCTCTTTATCTTTCAATTTTATTTGGTAAATTACTTCGGTGAAAGCATTCCTGATAGGAAATACAGTCAAAAGAAAGGCCAACTTTTTTTTAAGAATTTATTTTTCTTCTGACTTAGTAACCTAATTTTTTTTTAAAACCCATAATTTAATTTGCGTTTTCTTCGAAAATCACCTGATGTTTATAATAATACTAATATTACTATATTTGCGAAAGTTTATGAGTTTATTGCTCCTTCACGCAAAAACAACTGAACGGATTTTGATGAAAGTTTACCTACAGTATTAAAGCTTATACATCAGAATAACATATAGGTTATAATTCATACGCAAACGAAGCCGCGAGCAACAGCTAGTTACATAATAACAGTTAGATATAGGTACCTACTTGTTTTGAGAGTCCCGATAACTTGCAACAGGCTGTAATTTGGCATTTTATCTAAGGTTTGATTTTTGAATGAATCATTATTTAATAGGTACTTAGTGCGCAATAGGTAAAAGAGGGGCATGATCCTTGCTAAAATGAATCTGATTTTTTAAACATGACATTTTAATAATATTATTATTATTATATTTACCTCTAATGCCAGCAGCGCCATCTACGCTGAGCTTTACCTATATTCCTCAAATGTGAAGAGTGGGCCATGTTATTTTGAATATGTTGAATTTCACTGGTACTATACACACATAACACATACTAATGTACTAATGATTGTTCTTGCAACGCCATCAATCGATAGTCCACAACTATTGAAAAATACCGTGGTTAGGAAAAGGTAATACCTCGTTGCTCAATGCAAGAGGCGCCATCTTTCAGCTATATTTATAATACAGTCTCAAAAGTGTGCAGACTGCAGATGGTAGATGTCGTGACTGCCGAAGGTTCTGAGTGCCTGCGTAAACTTCGAACCTCACGAGTTCTCACAGTATGCGAAAGATGGCGTTTTACATAAAAAGAGATGTTGTAATTCAAATTTCTTTGTGCCATACATATTTTTACGGGTTGGGTACAACGGTACTCAGTCCACAATGTTGCCACTACTGGGACCTCCTCTCGATGAGAGTGAACGGTCCTTAATCTGCCATGATAGACCAATGAGGGTTGGCCTTAAAATTTGGTTTTAGTGTAGCCGGTTTCCTCACGATTTTTTCCACTTTGAGCGAAAATACGGTATTTTCCCCCTTTCCTATTGCTTATAAAAGTTAAATATCTTCGTACAACAAACAACTTCTAAACAAAAAACATTATCAATTCAGCCCCAACTTGCACGAAGAAATTATAATCCAAAATGGGACTTTACCCAATCAAGAGCGAAACAAATAGGAAACCATATAACTTGGGCGGTTAACGATTTCCCAAAATTGGATTTTAAGGAAAACAATTTAGAAAACAATGTTAACCAGGGTAGGTAATGGATATAACGTGTTCCGACTTATTTAAGCCCTTTTCCTTGCGACAAACATTTATTTATTTATTCCTTAGAACAGTTAGGTTAGCAATTTTCATATTTCGGTCTCATTATCAAAGTTAGTTGACCAATTTAAATTATTTATTATTTTCTCTGATATTAATCAACAAAGGCTTTAGCTTAACCCTTATGTTGTGCTGTCTTATAAAATACAATTCCAATTAGGACAATAAAGTTAAATTTTCACTAATAGTTGTGATATACGAATACTCATCATCATCATTATTAGCCTGTAGACGTCCACTGCTGGACATAGGCCTCCCCCATAGAATGCCACGACGAACGATCTTGTGCCGCCTCCATTCACCGACTTTCTGCAACCTTTATAATGTCTGGTCCATCGAGAGGGACTTGCTGCCCGGTGGTCCGGTTTGTGGAATACAAATAAACTAATATTCTAACCAGAATATACTAACCTGCCTAAATTATTATAAATGCGAAAGTTTGTATTTTTGCTTTTATTTCAATCACGCCGTAACTGCTGAACCGATATCGGTGAAATTTAATAGAGCTATAGGACCTATTAGCCTAAACCTATTAACCTAGACAGATTATTAAAACGTTTTCAATCAGAGATAAAATGGGCGATCTCTTTCATACAACAATAGTCAGTAAGATGTGTAGCTTTGTATATATATATATATAACTCTACACATAAAAAAATACAAATATAAATAATAATAATAACAAATATATTATGATAGATAATACTTGTTACCCTAATCTTAAGGTGAATGCTCTCGTTGCCTTGCCCATACAAAATAATTTAAGTATTTTTTCAATCCACAGATTGTCGTTCTTTATATCGTATTTTTTTTTCGATTTTCTAATGATTATCGTACTCGCAAATGGTTGTTTCAAATAAAAATTTACTAAGGGTAATTTTTAAAATTAGTTTGAAATACGACCAATTTTACGTATGTGTGAGTGTTTTTAATGTCCATTTTGAGTCGCCACCTACCATCGAAGCGTGATATTTTTACGCAGAGCACCCTGTTTTGTTTAATTTGACAGAGATGGCGGTTAAATGGACCTCGAGCACCGAGTTTTGAGAAAGATAGTGAAAGATGGCGCTAAATAAATAAAAGTATGCCTCGCGTTATTTTCGGGTCTGTCACCAAAATTGCGAAACGCGACGTTGGCAGGCAACGCTACGTCACAAGTTTAGTGCTTGCTAGTCACCCGTAATTATTAGGCTTTATGTGCTGGCTCTGATAGGGTTGCCAACCGTTCGTTATAATCATAGTTTACAAAGTTATTTGCGGCTATGTTCTTTATACTTTGCAATATCAACAAAGTAGGTTCCTTCGAGAAAATACTTTATTGTAACGTACTTTATTGAAACTCAAGTTTCAGTTTTATAAAATAAAAATAAAACAACGAAAGAATATGTAAAAACTATACTTTCGTAACTTCATTCGCAGCAATAAAAAAAATTATTATTAGTCATTGACCGAGCGAGCAAAGCAAGGTAAGTCCTCGCAATATAATATGGCAAAATTTGCTATCGTCTGTTCGGATGTATGTACCTATATACGTAAGTACTCGCGTACGTCGCATTTTTCAATTAATCTTGATGAAACTTGATATATGTACTTACTTATATATTTATTTTACAATATAGTTTTTGAGAAAAAATAAAAATGAAAACCAATATTACGTGAGCTCTCATTTGTTAGAGTTTCAACGACTTGTGGTTCAAGTAAGATTGGGTATATGCTAGATCGGACTATGGATGCGATTTTTAAACTTTATCGAAAAACAAGATAATTTGTGCTCTTGAGGTATTCTGTTCGCAAAACTACTAGTTTTTATAATCCGACCGTGTACCGTGCTGTGATTCAGAAACTCGGTGTAGCAACCCTGATAATATATCAATATCAAAGTGTAGTATGAAGTTGTCATCTCGCTCCTTAAATGCAAAAGAGCCACAAGTCGAAAATTCATTTTTTTACTGGAAAGCCTATCATAGTTTTGATAGTAGTTTTTTTTGTATTACTTTATAAATCTTTTTTTTCTACATATATGTATGGTATATTATAAGATGCGTATTTTGAACCTTACACTACCTTGAAATTTACATTGAGATCAATGTAATTAAATGCGGAAGAAACTTATCCATAACTATCACCTCTTCATCTAGCAATATTACAAAATAAAATACTCCATAAATCTTTGACTTACTAGTAGTAACGATGAGATCTACGATCAATAATATCTAAGTCATCGCAGTAATCTCATTAAGTGTTTCATTATTATACATAAAAATCCTTTAGCTTAAATAATCAATTTTAAAATAAGTAAGTATAAAAAGTTTAACATTACTTTGGGATTACATCCTTTTCAATCAGTTTTAGGATGCTTTGTTTTTTGTCTCAGCAACTTGTAGCTTTTTGATATTATTTTATATTATTTACTTGGGAAAAATCTGTATCCTGAGAAGTTTTGTATAAAAATATATTTTAATGTTGTTGATCAGTTTTAATAACTTTGAGGTCTGCTCTTTACGACTCTTCCTTTGGAAATCTATGTCAAGAGGCTGAACACTAGGAAGTACTGAATCAACTGATTGGTAATCAATCATCTGTACTGCTGTCTGAGCTTGAAGATGAGGATTCATTTGAGTATATCTGAATCGCTGTCTGTACTTTCCTCAATGACTAAATTTATTCATTGCTCTGGACTTCCAAAATCAGATAATGTTTTCATCAAGTAACGATAGGCTAGGATTGTGTTGGCTGTCTGTCTGGTATGGAATTTGTACCGTTTTTGATGAAGCGATTAAGATAGAGACTCCAGTGAATCCTCATCTATAAGCTCAGACAGCAGTACAGACGATTGATTACCAATCAGTTATGATTCAGAACCTCTTAGTGTTCAACCTCTTGGCATAGATTTTCAAAGAAAGAGTTGTAAAGGCATAATATATTTTTATACAAAACTTCTCAGGATACAGATTTTTCCCAAGTAAATAAAATAAAATAATATCAAAAAGCTACAAGTTGCTGAGACAAAAAACAGGGCATCCTAAAACTGATTGAAAAGGATGTGATCCCAAAGTAATTTTAATAATCTTAAAAGTGATTATTTAATTCAAAGGATACTTATGTATAATAATGAAACACTGTATTTTAAGACTGATTGTACAGACTGATTGTAATAACAGTCATTTAACAAATATTGCATGTTTGTTTATAAACAATTACAACCATAATCACGGTAATCTTATATGCAAAACAGACACATTTCCAAGTACTGCGGTTTCGTTTTAATAAAATAGTAATCAAACTTATTGAACTTTCATTCAAAAGAAACGCATTCCAAAACCTGACACTTTTATGTTTCGTAATAAAGTTATTATTATTATTATTATTAACTGGAAAGATGGCTGCTTTGCTGTGAAGTTAGTCATCAAAGTCTCAAAATGCTAAATGGGTAGTTGTGTGATTGAACTATTTTAAACGCTAAAACCATGGGTGTCTTTTTCGAATATAAAAATTGGAATCATCTAAATGCCATTTTTGCATTAAAAACGATATTGAAATTTTTTGATTTGTGGTCCTGTTGAATTTAAGGTGTTCTGTTTGTCTGTGGTTACCTAGCCTAGTGCACTTATTTCTCCCTATATGTTCCTTGACTTTTTTCTCTATGGTCCTTGTCTATGGTGCACTGTGGGTGTCATGCGATTAATTTTCTTTGGGGCGGTGTCTTTGAAACGAGTGCAAGCCAGGTTATAACGGTTTCACGGTGAAATTTCGTAAGTAAACAGATATTTACATAATTTTAATGTGTTACCTACTAGTAGAGTAGTACTATTATAGAAGATGCCTGACCTTTGTTTGAAGCCTTCGTTGTTGTTGTTGTTGGACATAGGCCTTCCCCTTAGAATGCCACGACGAACGGTATTGAGCCGCCTCCATCCACCGACTCCCCGCGACGTTTATAATGTCTTTATTCCATCGAGTGGAGAGCTTTCCTCTAACGCGTCGTCCGGTTTGTGGTCGCCACTCGAGCGGTTATCACTTCTTCGAGCTATATGACCTGCCCACTGCCACTAATTCTGAGAGCTATGTCGGTGACCTTGGTTCTTCTACGGATTTCCTCATTTCGGATTCTATCACGTGGTGAAACTCCTAGCATAGCTCTCTCCATAGCCCGTTGCGCAACTTTGAGCTTGTCTATACGGCCAATAGTTAGCGACCACGTCTCAGTGCCGTAAGTCAACACTGGCGTGTAGACTTTCGTCTTGAGGCTCTGCGGTATCGGCGACGAGAAGATTTTTTTTTATACTACTTGGCAAGCAGACAAGCATACGGCCCACCTGATGGAAAGCAGTTACCGTAGCCTATGGACGCCTGCAACACCAAAGGCATCACAAGCGCGCTGCCGACCCTGAGACATAATGTGAAAAGTCTCATGTGCCTGTAATTTCACTGGCACCCGTACCCTTCAAACCGAAACAGAGCAATGCGAACACTACTGCTTGGTGGCAGAAATAGGTACGGTGGTAGTACTTCCCCGGACGAACTCTTTCACAAGAAGTTTTCACAAAACCAACAAACTAGATATGGCGTAGTTTCCCGAACGCTGCCCATCCGAGTTGGATTCGTCGGTTGACCTCTTCATCTCATCACATCACACTAATATTATAAATGCGAAAGTTTATAAGTATGTTTGTTACTTCTTCACGCCCAAACGGCTGAACGGATTTGAGTGAAATTTGGAATGAAGATACCTAATAATAATAATAATAATAATAAGCAAGCAAGTACCTTGACTTGGCCCACGAGATTACCGCCATGTGGGATGTGGATTCGACGATTATCGTCCCGATAGTTGTTTCTGTGAATGGCCTTATAGCAAAGAGCCTCGACCAATACCTTGAGAGGCTCTCACTAAATGGTTGGATCAACGGTCAGATTCAGAAGGCAGTACTCCTGGACTCGGCACGCATAGTCAGGAGGTTCCTCTCTCTGCAGCCCTAGCCTCCGACCGCTTGGGCCTTTGCTCCGCGGTCGGTGGTTTACCGTTTTGTAATATATTTTTTACTATACTGTTTTTATATACTATTTGTTTTTATAGATAAGTAGTATTTCTTTATAGTGAAAAATGTATTTTATAACGAGTTTTAAAATAAATCAACGTCATAATAATAATATCATGGTTCACGCAGGTGAAACCGCGAGGCGCAGCTCGATATTTATATTACTTGAAATATCTTTAAAAATTTAATGAATGAAAATGTAATAAGTAAATATGTTATGTTTTCAGATCTTATCTAACAACAAGCTCCCAATTTATGGACGAAATATTTTGAAGCCGAAATTGACGAAGCTGACTCTGGTTGCACGAAAAATAATAATGCACAACAGCAGTCAGCCAGATTTGATGGCAGAAGATTTGAGAAATGGTCCACAACATGAACAGCATGGAAATGATTTATACGTTACTCACAGATCGGAACGTTTTTTTTTATGCTACTTGGCAAGCAGACAAGCTTACGGCCCACCAGATGGAAAGCAGTTGCCGCAGCCTATGAACGCTTGTAACACCAGAGGCATTACACGCGCGCTACCGACCCTGAGACATAAAGATGAAAAGTCTCATGTGCCTGTAATTTCACCGGCACCCGTACCCTTCAAACCGAAACACAGGAATGCGAACACTACTGCTTGGCGGCAGAAATAGGTACAGTGGTAGTACTTCCCCGGACGAACTCTTTCACAAGAAGTTCTACTACTAACAAAACTACTAACTAGTCGTCTGACTGCGAGTCAATTTGGAATAGTGAGAGAGGCAGATTGTTGATTGTTTATCCAATATCATATATTTCCAACACAGTAATATTTGTACACTGTTATGTTTGCAAACGCCGTATCACCACACCCTATAAATGAGTTTATCAGCAGCATGATGCTAAAGCTGGTAGCATTTTTCAAAAATGCGATTTTATCTGAAATATATATTGAGACGTGTTCGGAAAAATGCAAAGTGCATAGATCTCAATGAAATGACATCATGTACGTTATTTTTTCTCATACAAAAAACCCTTACAACATTGTCTAAAACAAAACTATATCAAGAAATGTATTTTTTTCTAGCCACTGATGATCAACCAGAATTAGCAAGTTGAAGTGGCAATGGGAAGGTCATATAGCTCGCAGAACTGATAACCGTTTGAGAATAAAGGTTCTCGAGTGGCGACCGAAAAACGGACGAGGCTGTAGAGGAAGGCCCTCCACTCGATGGACTAAAGGCATTATGAACGTCACAGGAAATCTGTGGATGGAGGCGGCTCAAGACCGTTCGTCGTGGCACTCTAGGGGACACCTAAGTGGACTTCTACAGGCTGATGATGATGTAGTTGATCATCAGATCAACTACATCTAATGATGATGAAGATGATACCTCATATCTCCGGCGTTTATGAACCGATTTAGAAAATTCTTTTTTTATTTGAATAGATATATGTACTTCCAGATTGGTCCCATTTTTTTCAAAACCCAGTTCTGATGATGGAATCCATGAGGAATTGAGGGAACTCCTCAAATATTTTAGGCATACATATGGCGATTTTGATATTTTCAGCAACAAACCAAGCATTTGCATTCAGAAAGTATCATAATCCTTTCACCACTATGGTTCTTTCATCATTTTTTTTTCATCCTAATATTTAGTCGAATACAATGGCGGAAGTCGGTTTTTTAAATGAAAAGTTATATTTAGAAGAGATGCAATGGGCACTAATGGTAACAATGAATACAATATACGAAGACAAAATGTGCAGTTGCACTGATCGCTTACCTATTGATGAATATTTGTTGTCAGTGTATGATATTTCTAGTGGAAAATACTTGTAATTATAAACCAATAAAAATACCTAATCTGTTTGTTTTTTCTTTTTATTAATTTCTGTAAAAAGACATTCATTTTTGTGGGGGTGTTTGCCATAATTACCACCCTTGGCAGGTTGATTGGTGATTGCAGTATCGGTTACTCAGATGGATGCTGCTGCCCATGCCCTGGTGTAAACCCTTAGTCGGCTTTTCCGACATCCACGGGAGGAGGATTATAGATTCTACGCCGCACACCACGGCACTTTTTATAGGGTGGCAGGAAGTCGGTGGATGGTGGCGGCTCATCCCTTCTAACAATTTTCTTTAACGCCATCATTATCGAGATACCTTATAAACATTTTTTTAACGCCATCTATATAACATCTGGGGATAATGACAACGCCATCTAGTGAAAAACAAAACAGTGAATGTAGAAGTGTGCGTGCGTGTAATTACATGAGGCAAATTGTCAGATCTTATTTATAGTGAATTTGAAATTTCTAACGACTCTTTAACGAAAATTCATGCTGCATCAAATTCTATGACCTACACCGTGCTCGCAAACGGTAAAATTACTCACTAAAGACGCTCGAGTTTTGAACAAAAAATAAAAAAGTCAATATCTGTTTTTCCACGCCATCTAGCGTGAAACGAGCTTTAAGTAATCGAAAGCATCCCCCTTAATATACAATACTTAAAATATGTTAAAAAATAAATTATAAACTAATATAATTCTAGTGAATTAAAAATAATTTAATATTCCAACATTATTTATACATACTTAAGTCTGCAAGACATTCGTTGACTATTCAATTACCGAATTGTATTTTAATTTAGAGTTAGTATCCAAAAATAAAGAATGCCACTTCTTAAGAATGACATTGTTATGGTCACGTTGTACACTACCGAAAATAAATAATTGTTATGCGTACTTAAAAAAATAAATTAACTTTTGTTTCATTCTTGCAATAGACCCTTGTATTGTAAGTTATACCATTTCTGTAGCTTGTTACTGTACAAGTGCTTACTCAATACTTCACGATAAGAGATTATATACCTTTTTGTATCATTTAAAGATCAAAGAAAATTTTCAGTCTAACCGTTTTACCGTTTTATATTTTAGCAACATATACGTATACCTGTTTCATCAGTAGCCAGAACAGTGATGTACACTGCTAGATAAAGGTCTTGCCTCATAAAATGCCACGATAAATGCTCGATCTCCATCTAAGCTTCGTGGTCCGCGGACCACTGGTTGGGAACCATATACAATTTTTTTTTTGGTCCAGATTCTGGAAAAATATTCCGTTACAGACAGTGAGACATGAGAGTGATCCTATAATGGTATGATGGTACCTTTTGAGGTACGGAACCCTAAAAAATGCACAGAATGCGGCTCTTCCATTGTTTTGGTAAATTTTGTACAAAAATTAATTAAAAATTAATAGAAAATCAGGGAAAACCTATAAAAGGATGGAAGGATGAGATGGGACATAAAGGGCAGCTACCAAAACCGATGTTACTACAAGAAAACGGTCTTAGAAAAGTAACCCTATTGTTTGGAGTTAGTCTGTTCAGCGAAAGACTCGTAGTGAGATTGGAAGGTCTGTTCAGCGAATGACCCGTCGTGAGATTGGGGCCTTTTTTGTTTAGCGGGCAATACAATAGCGTATCTGTTCCGTTTTGATCCTACTACAACTGTTACTATTTCTTTAGTTTTTAACTCAAAATGCCGACAGGAAAAAACCAGCTCCTAAT
The DNA here is from genome assembly GCA_951392215.1 of Epirrita christyi. Classification (NCBI taxonomy): domain Eukaryota; kingdom Metazoa; phylum Arthropoda; class Insecta; order Lepidoptera; family Geometridae; genus Epirrita; species Epirrita christyi. The sequence continues at coordinate 7,671,679 of OX595839.1, read as the reverse complement.
TATGGTTTTAATATATATTTTATGTAGTTCACAATTTGGCTACGACCGACGGGTCTCTCGCTGAACAGATTCTGCTAATTACATTCAGTTTATTTACATATATTTTTATACAGCAACATCCAATCAAGACAAGCCAAGAAATACATTTTTAGATGTCATCATTATCATCATTATTATCATCATCAGCCTGTAGAAGTCCACTGCTGGGTTCAAGCCTCCCCCCTAGAATGCCACGAGGACCGATCTTGAGCTGCATCCACCCACTGACTTCCTGCGACCTTTATAATATCTTAAGTCCATCGATAGAGGGGAGGGAGGGGTCTTCCTCTACTGCGTCGTCTATATAACAAATAGGACGTCCAAAATAAATTATAGTATTTGGTACTATACCTGCATTGTTGATTACATCTTTATATAACCCTTTTTGGATCAACTGAGGAATAATGTATTATTAAAACTTGATTTTAAACATGGCCGTAGCTACATAAAATTAAATATACACTTGATGGATTTAAACTAAGTTACGTGGCATGGAACAATAGGATTTCCCGAGGGGAGTCCAACGCTCCTCTCAAATTAGCTTATCGTTGGAAGAGCTATTATTTATTTTCAATTCATGAATTACACGCGCACTGCTTTTAACGTATTCATTGTTTCATCTCAGTATTTTATACTCAATCATAGTGATGCCTTTTTAAACTGTAATCTAAAGTCGTATGAATTTCATGAAAATAAACGGAAATGCTCTCTATTTATTTGTAAAATAGTACCTATTCATTTTATGCTATTTACATTAATAAGTTTTTTTAAAGAATAAATAAAATAATGTCTGCACTAAGCTTTGACAGCTCCTACGCTCATGCTTATCTCTCTAGGACGTACATCATGGAAGAATGAATTCTTCCATGACATACAGTTAAAGATGAACAATGCGTTTCACTTACCTTTAGATGTTGTCTAAATGACGTTATTGATATTAGTGTAGACTTACATAATTTGCCAATTGATTCTGTAAGTTTTGTCATTCTTGTAAAACTTTTAGAGGAAATTACTATTTTTTTATGTCAACTCTTCCTTTCCTATTTGTTTTTATTTTTCATTACTCGAATGTTTTTCCCTTAGGTTTTTCTCGTATATGGCATTAGCCGATTATTCTGGCAGTCCCACAATAATCGGTCTCGGTTTGTCGTTTTCCCATCCTTCTCACGTATTGTAATTATTTCGCTTTTATTGAATTCTACTTCAAGATCTTCAATGATGAGATTATGTAACTAACTATTCTTCAAGTCCAAAATATGAATTTTCGGTTTTTTCTAAACATAACAAACCACATTTAGTTTTCTATCTTCTCTTTTTATCCGACCCAAACGATTTTCTTGACTCATTTTAATTGAATCTAGCTCCAATTGTTTTTTTTGTCAGTAGCGTATGATTTCAGTGACAGTTTATTATCGATTTAGTTTAGCTGTTTCCCAATATTGTTGATTGATTTAGTTTTTTTGTTAGGTTTGTGCTGCGGCCAACTGTGACTTAAAGCAGGTCGCACGCAATTACATTGCACAACATTATAAATAAACATTTTTAAAATAAAATATGCTCTCTTAAAGCATTTTATACACGGGAGATAAACATTAATTTAAATTTTTATAATCACAATTAAATTAAACTGTTTTTTCCGTAACATCACTATACTTAATGCACTATTTGTGCTAGCAAAATATTTTTCACAGTTCACTCTAGCCACTGTGTTCACTTCGTGTTCAGTCACTGGCCAAATAGTTGTACACTTGACACCTAATCATCCTTTTATTCGAAATAAGGTTACAAAGTAGCAAAAGTAAATAATAACAACGTTCTCACTTATTAATCACTTGGTATTAAAAAGTTTTGTAAAGGTTCTCAAGTAGCGACCACAACCAGACGACGCAGTAGAGGAAGGCTCCCCTCACGAAGACATTATAAAGGTCGCAGGAAGTCTGCAAACGGCTCAAGATCATATGTCGGTAGCATTTTAGGGAGGAGGCCTATGTCTGCAGTGTACTTCTAGTGGCTAATGATGATAATGATAATTACTTCCTTGCTTAAACTGAATAATATCTTCATAACATTTTTAAAATATGAAAGTAAACGTAGTAAGTTTTGCTAGATGATAGCAGCGCCGAAAGAGATAAAGGAAAACAGGCAATCTTAAAATATAATAAAATACCCTCGAGAGCAAAGAATCCGGGTCACTTAAAGAATCCTAAAAATCTCGGAAACTAAAAATGCTAGGTTAATGCAATAAATTGTATTTAATAGACAATGTAATACTCCTTAAATGAAGGTATTAAAACTTCTTAGTTATTGTAAAGTTATATCATAAAAAAATCAAATTTGAAAAAGGGCCACTTTCGAAGATGGAACTACGAAATTACAGCATTTGGTTTTGCTTTTGTTTGTAATCTGTCATTTATGTGGGTACATAAACCATGTTGATAGTGCTCTATATTCATTATTCAAGCTGAAATTATGTCGCTTACGCCTGAAGAATGCACCAGAATACTTACAATGCTGGAAACCGGCCGGAGTCAGCGCGATACAGCCAGGACTGTCGGTGTGTCGCTGTCAACAGTACAAAGAGTTCTCCGACGTTACGAAGAAACTGGTTCTAACCTACGCAGACCAGGAACGGGCAGAACCAGGTGTACCACAGCACGAGAAAACCGATACTTGGTGAACACCATGCTTCGAAATCGCTTTCTCACAGGAACTGAACTCACAAATCAGTTTCGACGCCTCGGAGGAAGTAACCCAAGTGCATGGACAGTAAGACGTCGGCTTGCTGAATCTAACTTAAAACCCCTTAGACCTGCAAACGGCCCTAAACTGGAGCGTGGGCATCGTATTTCAAGACTAAGATATGCCCAGAGCCACGTAAATTGGAGTATTGAAGATTGGTCAAAAGTTATGTTCTCTGACGAATCAAAATTTATGCTCTACATTCACGATGGAAGACACAGAGTGTATCGAAGACCAGGGGAAAGATTCAAGCAAGCATGCATCGAAGAAGAAAAAGTAGCCTACGGTGGTGGGTCTGTACTTGTGTGGGCCGGAATTTATTCTGAAAGTCGCACAGAGCTGGTGATCATAGAAAACGGCTCTTTAACTAGCGTAAGATATGTGGAAGAAATCCTCAATGATCACGTTGGTCCATTTATGGTCAATTTAGGTGAGGATGCTATATTTATGCATGACAATGCCCGACCTCATACAGGTAGGATTGTGAATGACTACCTTCAAGAGATGAACATTACTCGTATGGAGTGGCCAGCGCGCAGCCCGGATATCAACCCTTAGAGAATTTATGTGGGGAGATGGCATGCTCAACTTCTAGTACTAAATTATTTCTGCCACTTTTTGCGGGAGGCGAGGTAAACACGTACAGCACACATTTACTTACTCACGCACACTTATGCAGAAAGTTGAGGCGTCTCTATAAACGCACACGGAAATAAAAGCTGTCACACTAACATAAAACAAGCACACAAATAAATAATTTCTGTAATTACACTATTGGTTAGTTGCACACTAGCGCAAAAACTAGTGATGGGGTGTGAAAGATTGAATGAAATTAAGATTATTAATTGTCTATGGATCTAGTCTATGGATGTATGTTTGAATGGGTGAATTGATTCATGTTGATCAAAAGTAATCGTGGACAAACATATAAAAAAAACATAGTCAGTTAAAAATTGTTTTAGGATTTAAGAGCTCACCGGTAGGACGCGTACGTTCTTTTGCACGCGAACGAAGTTTGCTTCTATTTTGGCTATTATTTCTTTAAATTTTGTATTCATGATTTGTACACTAATATATATAGACCCGTGGTGCGTTGGTTTCTTATAAAATTATATGGTTTCCAAATTACACGCATCGGCATGTATGATCTGCAACTATTTGTTCCGGGTCTGGGTGTTATGGTACCAGGTACTCGTAGTTCCTGAAAGGTACCTACGATACAGGGAATCCTAGTGTGGGATCAAAACTACGTCTGTGACTGTTGAGTGGTAAAAAAAAAAAATGTTGGCTCCTGCTCGGAATGGATGTAAGGTTGGGTCCCGTGGTATTAAGGAGCTCCTCCTCATTGACATGGCCATCAGACAGAAGGTCAGGAGGAGCAAGGGAAACCTCTCGGCTGCTTGTATTGATTATAAGAAAGTCTATGATTCTGTGCCACATACATGGATTTAACAATTATAAGCTGGGATTACATTTTATATTGTATTTTTTAAATGAAAATATAAGATAATGGTTTTAAAATGGATCAATTTATTGTTAAGAAAATGTATTTTCGTGGATCTTCTGTTTTCATACGAAAAAAAACGAGATTCGAATATCCGTACCTATACTTTTGCATACCTTTCTAATTTCATATTGTGATTGACGAAATAACCCTAAAACCGTTAAAAAATCGGAAATACAAACCTCTAAAATAACCTTACAACCCCTTTAAACCCGAAAAACAGCTAATCAAGCCCATTTAACCTATATTTTAGGCTGGTATTGAACGACGTAGGTATTGATTTTTTCTTTGGAAACAGGTATTTTTTTACAGCTTTGATATCGTTTTTTCGGCCTGAAAACTCCCTATCCTGTTAATTTCATAAAAATCGTTGCAGCCTCTTTCGTTCATTCATTCGTTCGTTGTTTTCACATCACTTGTCCCCGTACCAAGAAATTACGTATCGTTATTTCTGTCGTATTCTTGCACTAAGAAAATATATTTTACGGTAAAATGAATGGCCTAATTGTGTTGTCAATTACTTAAATGTGATAAGAAACTCCATATTGTGTAAAATTTGATGTTTCCGACCGCCATTTACACGAAACCACAGCACAACCAACCATTTTTAGGAGCTCCGTATAGCGACAGGTATGAACGCAGAATGGCAAACGATCGTGGCTAAACTAGTTTTTATAAACTGACACGAACGACCGTTCATGTACTTCGGCAGAGGGGAAAGCGTATGCTTGCCATCTCCCTACTATAAATTCTCTAAGTATCAACCCGATCGAGCATGCTTGGGACGAGCTAGGCAGATGCGTAAAACAACGAAACCCTCCCCCAATCACGCTTCGTGAGCTCAAAATTGCTCTCACAGAGGAATGGGAGAATATTCCCCAAAATCGTATAAGGAACTTGGTGTACAGCATGCCAAACCGCGTAAACGCAGTAATGGAAGCACGAGGAGGCAATACGAAGTATTAAAATTCAAGAAAATCGTAATAAAGTTCAAAAATTTCATGTTTCCTATTTTTGTTTTAAGGAGAGATCAGCAGTTTTTTTCTTTATGTAATTTTGTGTTAATAAAATGTATGGTGACTCATATTTTTTTTACCTTCATTTAAGGAGTATTACATTGTCTATTAAATACAATTTATTGCATTAATCTATCATTTTTAGTTTCCGAGATTTTTAACATTCTTTAAGTGACCCGGATTCATTGCTCTCGAGTGTATTTGTATTACTCGTGAAAAAATATAATATACAAAAACATGATGAAGTTTTGAAGGATACCAACATGCATAGAAGAACAACTAACCGTTAATAATAAAAAAAGCTCAAATTGTATTTTAAAAGAGTGAAACAATAGAGAGAAGAAGAAAAATTAAATAACCACCAAAACAGAAATATTACACCATTTATCTTTACCAGACTAAAAATACCGAGCTCAGAAACCCAGTTCGATCCAAAAATAGAAGACACAGAAAAGAAGCAGTAGTGCCGCCTATATTTATATTTATATATAGATGTATGCAAAAGATTTATATCAAATAAAATTGAAAACTTCTCTCTCAATGTGGCTGGTCTCCACGGAAAAGCCCAACTCGCCAATCAAATTAAATTTCAAATGAAAAATAAATAAACAAAAACGAATTGAGCGATGCGTAATAATACAAAGAAGAATAAGTATATGAGTTAGTATGTATTTTTTACTGTATTTTTATTGAGACAAATAGACATTTATAGAAGGTAAAATGGAGGGATTACGCCAGGTGATGGGCAGCAGCATCCACCTGAGTACTTAACACCAAAAGGTGATCACAAATCCGCCTGCCAAGCGTACAAGCCCCATTACACGCTATGCATGCCATGGGAGAGACCTCTTCCAGCAGTGGATGACTACCGGCTGATGAAGAAATGGAGGTCGGGCATTTGGTCTCCGAAAATGGTACAAAAAAAATAAAAAATTATAATATACAGAATAAAATTCACAACATATACAACAACACGACATAGAGTAAAATATTATAATCAACTAATAATTTTAGCAATTTAATGATTTTTATAAGAAAATGTTTGATTTTATGTTTAAAAAAATATTGAATACCTACATGTAAATATTTAAATTAAAATTATGATGTATACAGGGAAATTAATGGCTCCAATAAAATAAGTTACCAAATGAATAGAGTAATTTTAATCACATCAATATTATTTTATGAATTTCATAAATCATACTTATTTAGGAAACAACTATATAAAGCGATTACAATTAGACCGAAGCCGACAGCGAAGCCAGACATTAATAAAAGTGAGACTTAATAAGATTTATTATCCCACAGGGAATGCTAGATAAAATTATGAAATGAAGGGCTACGTGGATTCTACGTGGCCTCTACAGTTCTCGTAGCAGTCGTAGCACATACTACGTAATAACTAACTAACATAACTACGTAATATAATATCGAAATATTTCAAAATTCTTTGCATTGATTCTTCTTGTTTGGTCAATAAATAATATGAAATGTATTTAATTTCTATACTATATAGCATTGAAAATGGCTTAACAGTATTTAATATAAGATCTTCGATCACCAAGGACTTCCTGCCGCGGGCCATATTATAATATAATATCATATTATCTAATATCATTATTGGTCTTGGATCCAAAGTTTATATATATATTTTTTTCCTGCTTCTGGCTTTTTGTATATGTGTTAATTGTGAAAGTTAAAAATATTGCATAACCTCTGTATGATAAAGTTCCAAACGGTAAAACATTAACACGTCAAACAGTTTCGTGAGTGCATCCCGCTGTGCGTCATGCATCGGTGAGTCTGCGCGAGCCGCCTGGTACCGGCACTCGGATGGGTGGCGCGGCGCCCCGCCACCCGGCCCGCGCCGCTCCCCCTGGGACTCCCTGCCGAGCCTTCGCCACGAGGGAAGCCTCAATGACTCGGGTTATAGGAGCAACAGAGCAGACAGTTTCGAGCAAAGGTAAAACAACGCTTCTTGCAATTTAGACAAGCTGTTCTCATATTCATGTTCTCAGACAGTTCAAGTATTCTGTATGATATGAATGATTTACTTTACGGGATATTTCATAGGAAGCTCTTCGGTATTATAGTAATTGTCAAATTTTTGCCTCCTAAATAAGCTCACGCAGCAGGCTATGGAGAGAGCTCGGAGTGATATAATCTGAAACGAAAAGATTAATAGAAGTATTAAGATCACTTATATAGCTCTCAGAATTACCAAAGTTGCATTGGCAAGTAGGGGAACTGGACGATCGAGAATGGTCCCCTCTTGATGGACCGATGACATTTTAAAGGTCTTAGGAAATCGGTGGGTGGAGGCTATTTAAGACTGTTTGTCGTGACATGCTTTGAGGGAGAGGGAGCTATGCCCAGCAGTGTATTTTTGGAGTATAAAATGGTGTTTCAATGCTTCTCTTTACATAAAAAGTGCTGCGCAATATGCAACTACTCCATACAAATACAAAATGATAAAAAATTATCAACATTTCAAGCACAATGGGAGAGTGCGGTTTATATAAGAAGGTGGTTAAATTAAGTTTAATAAGTTAAATATTGTAAGATTTATTATGTAATTTTTTTGCACGCCTAACATGGTAGAAATAGTTGGTACTTTTTTATAATTAACATCCTAGTAACCCTATTTGAAGCAAATAAATAATTTGATTGATTGATTGATTGATTGTGGATTTTCTTACATTGCATGTTTTCTTTAATTGATAAGTTTGTTCATAATCAAAGTATAATCATTGCCTAAAGTTTGTGTACTGAAAACAAAATCACTCTGTATAACTAAATAAATTTAAAATATATTTGTAGCTATTTAAATATTTTGCGTCACAAACGAAGAAAACGAAGCACACAGACCCAATTTTGTTGATTACCTATTTCGTTGGCACTGCTCTAACGCGGAGAAAGTCAACAATTGATGCTGTTGTTCTATTTTGAACTTCATAATTAAATATCCGGAGCCATGAAAATCAATGTTCATTTGCAATTCGTGTCAACGAAAGGGATTGGCATAGAATTTCGAGCCTAAATGAAGTTCTCATTACTGACTGTCTAAACGCAAGCCGAAATGGAGCGGACGGATTTTGATGCCTCTTGACAGATCTACCCGATGACGGTATAGCAAAAAGAGGGTTATATTTTTAGCAATCTACGCTTGTACACAAGTTTGTTCTTCTTCTTCATCTTTTAATTATGGTCAGTGAGAAAAGTCTCCTCAATTTTGTCTGCTTTAAGTAGGTATATTATTTTAATAAAATTAGGTCAAGTCGTTAAAGTCTCAGTCAAGTCATGTCATAATAAAGCGGTGGCTGTTTTACTAAAATGTTGAATGTGAAAAAACACGCAATTCACTTATATTTAAATTCACTACCATGTGCTCTTTAAATAAGCTACACCGGTTAAAATGCCACCAAAATTACACAAAATTACTCAAAAATACTAGAAATTTAAATAAAATAAAAATGAACGAAAAGAGGAAAAGTCCATAAGTTTGTTTATCTGCTCGTATCTCCAAAACTACTTGACGGTTTTTACAATTGTGGCGTGTCGTATATGACGTCACTCTTAATTGAATGTAGCAGAAATAAAACGTAATTACTTAAAAAAAATATAACTAATATAAAAATAATGAACATACCATAAATACTACTACTAATAATAAATACTAATATTTACATTTTAAGATGGTTTATTTATAGAAGCCAAAGAACTCAGTAAACTGCTAAAAAACCTCAGAATTTGCAGTTTCAGACATACTAATTCTCACTTTAACTAATCGGTTATGGGCCACCTAACACTTACGAGACACTTAACGAATGTCAAATTTGACAGATTTCCAGAGAAACCAATCAATTTCACATGTAACACATGTCCCGTAAAATAAGAATTGGTTGGTGAAAAGGGGCATGAAATAGGTCTGAGTACTGAACTCCACTAAAAAGTTGCCTTCCTCTAGTCTAAAACATTTTGAAACGCGTTTTAAGCTTTTGCGTAGCTGAGTTTTGAAACTTTTATTTTATTAATAATTCAGTGGATGAAATACGAAAATAACGTTTACCAATCGATAGGGGTAGGTAGTTGTTGAAATATTTATGTTATATAACCTGCCAATAGATCTCTATCAATATTGGAGATGTAATTGATATCCTATCAAAATAGATTTCTTTTTTCTGAAAGAAAATCTCACGAAGTTGTTTTTCTAGGGGCACATTCGATCGGCAAGACAGCGTACGTTCGGAATACACAAGCGACCGCGAGTCACGCTACGGCATCGTACAGCAAGCTTCCATAGACAGCACTGATTCCAGGATCTGCTACCTGACTTCAAGTGAGGTATGTGTCGATTACATCTATTAATAACATATCTAGTGTAACTTTGCTCTACCAGATAATATAATAATGACATGATAACAACACATAATTTGTGAACAACTGAATACCTCTAATGGCTGCCAAGATATACCCCTGTAACAGAATACAGACAGTCAAACAGAAGGAAAGACGGTGTAAGCTTAGTAATAGGGTCCCGTTGGCAACTGTTGGGTATTTATATAGAACACTTAAAAAACTTTCAATTCACTAGCCTTGACACAAAATTATTCTAAGAATTATACTCTCGGATTATTTTTGAATTTAGGTGTCGAAATGTTGAAGAAAAGTAACAATCTGGCTGTGTTGTAGTTTAAATTATTGGGTAGGGAATATGTTTTATTCTTAATGGCCCCAAAGTTTTTTATCAATACATTTGCAACGTCAGTACGAAACTCAATGGTGGTTCCCATTTTATAAAATCTTACTATTCCAATAGGTACCAATGTATATTGTAACATTATTTTCTTCAAGAAATCTAATCAGGAAGGAACAGTCGTTTTACAACACTTCCACTCGTACGTGGTACGGTTTACCGCAGTAAGAAGATTTAATTCGTACCTTTGCGCGAGATTACTTGCTTTGTGAGCTACGCTACGTGTACATCTCTTTATTTTTGGATCATTCCATATGGAACTAGCATTATTGTTTTTGTATCTACGTAAAATAAGAAAATCCACCGGCGTCCGCGTGAAAAGTTACGCTCGAGCGAAGATGACAGAATGTATAAAATATCCTATCAAAAAGTTTCGCTTTGGCTATCCGCCCACTTCATCTGTCGATGAAGGATATTATAAAAATCACTAAGGGCCTCCCCTTAGTGATTTTTATAACATCCATTGAAATGATTCTGAAATAACAATGATTTAAAACTTTATCTTTTTTTAATCCCCGTCTAAAAAGAGGTGTGTTATAAATTTGAGTTTATTGTGTTTAGGTATTGGTTTTAAAGTGTTGACTCATACTTGAAAAATGTTAATATTTTATAATATTCCATATATTACCAACCAGGCGGGGATTAAACCCGCGACCGTGTCCTTTATACGTAGATGCGTTAACCGCTGCACCACTTACTGACTCGACTAGTGTGTTTGTATGTCTGTTTGTCTGAGGCTTCGAGATAGGTTTTAGCTATGTTTGATAGAAATTCGTGCAGCCGTTTCCAGGGTCATCAGTTCACAACAACTTTTTAGAAGGTAACTGGTGCGTTTTTACTTCTAGAGCCTGTACTTTGAGCTCAAAATGTTTATTTTCAACAGCATTAGGCTCCAGGATCTGGTGATGAACAGAATCTTAGGGGTACTACTGAAGCTGAAATCTTACCAACCTTCAAGTTTAAGTTCAAACTACAAATTAAGACGAGTTTCCATGTTTTTCTCCTGCAGACTCAGGGTCTAATGACCAGCACAAGGTGAATAGGATATAGGGTGCTACAATGTGTTTCCATAAAAAAGACAGTTTTTCCAATTTTAATGGAGCACTGAAAATATACAAGGGTTTTTATATTGTTTATTAATATTAACTTGTGGATAGTTTGGAGCCAGCAGCACCTACGTGATTACCATAATAGTAAACAAACAAAACAAAGGAAAAAAAGAATATCAGTAACTACACCTAAACGATTGAGTTGCATGAAAAAAAAACACCCGGTGTATGTGGCCTCAAATTTACCAAGAAAAGACCGTGTACATTAGTCTTAATTCTGTACACTCCGTAAATTATGTTGAAACACAATTTCGTTGTTAGATATTCCTGAGTTTGAGAATTACAATAATGTCCGGTTGTTAACTAAAGGAGGTCAAACCAAAATATCTGGATAATACACAAAGCCTTGCCTTGAAATTCAGCGGGCAGCTAACCTTTATTGATGCATGAGTTGACTGAGCTTTGGCCCTTGGACCGAGGATTGAATTACACTTCGTAAAGCAGTTACTAAGCAAAATGACGAAGTTAATATTATATTTACGGTTATTTTGAGTTTACACTTATAGACGTTACCCTCTAACAGTTGTTGCTTCCGATGTAAACTTTATTAACTTTGCCAGTTTCACAAATACCCTACTCTAAGGCTGGTAATGGATGTAAGTACGGTCCGAAATTCATTTTAAAGTATGTACCTATGATAAGATAACAATAGATAAGAAACAGTTTTTTTTAATGCAAATAGTTCCTTAATATACTCGAAAAAAAATTTGAAAATCGAACTTTTTAAAAGCAATTATGAATGACCTCCAGACCATTAAAAATGTTGTATGGTATGGGATTTCAATCGTAACGTATACTTAGTATTTTTATTTGTATTTTTTTAATAAGAAGCCAGTTAAAATTATATAGTCATGTAATTTATCTGTATTAATCCACAGTATCTAAAAATCGTTATGGTGTTAAATCAGTTAGCTATACCATGCTTATCTTTTTGTAGTTCACAAGATCTGATATCATCATTTACGTAATGAAGCTCTGTTCGCGTGTAAGCGTATAAGGACGCACTTCAGGCTCCAATATAGAGTATTGATCTAATCACAGATCTAATTGGAATCCTGTAAGCTGCTCTCAATAATACCTGACTTATCAAATTCACTTGGTATACTTATCGCTTGCTGAACGAATTTTGCTTTGAACAACCGCTTCATGGCGAATTAATTTACCTATTCATAAGTCCAAGCGTTTGCGTCAGGTACTTTTTCGTCGGTGAGGATAAATTACAAGTGTCATATTATGTATGTACCTATATCCATGATACATATCATATGTTCCTATATCATGTACTAATTTCAACTCTCTAGATTGTACAGTTTATATCTGGGCGGGTGCCATACGAACTGAGTGACAGACGAACACCGGAGTTGGACAGATTGTTCCATTTTAACAAACGTGGTTCGAAACACTAAAAACATATTATTTTATGGAAGACGTTATATAAAAGCTCCAAGGACATCAACAAAATTGATAAAAATGTTATGCAGAAATAGAAATATGCAATTTTTTGGAATCAAATAATGTCATGTTTCTAACTTATGCTACATATCAAATAATTAGTGAAGCTGACACCTTACTACCTATCTAAGCGTTAGTTACTGTGGTAGTAGGTGCATGTAGGTAGCTATGTATTGAAGTGAGAATAATGGCGGTCCAGGCAGGGACGCCTGGGTGATCGGACGCGCTCGGGGCCGTTCGGCGGAGTCTGCGCGCAGGCCATCGCAGTGCGCGCCCCCAACCTCCAATCGTATCCTGAACGTAGCATTAAAAATATAATTTTGAGGTTAACTTCTTCTAAATGAAAACATAATTGATAAATACCGATCACGCAAATAAAAATACACACAACGACCATACGTAGCCGGGTCGAATGTTGCGAAAGAGAAGTTTAAATCGAAAACTCAGGCGTTTTGTTTGTGTAAATACGAAACTGTTACTGTCAAGTGCACGGACAAAGAAGATTCGTGTCCTCGCTACTTATCAATGTGTTAATGAATAAAACTCATGGTTGTTCAAATAAGCTTTAGATTGATTGAAACTGTTGTGAAATTACAATATAACATATCTTGCAAGTGAAAGTGAAGTCAATTCTAGGGCCTGTGTTCCTTCTTGTGAATTGTTGATACATTGACATAATAATTAAATTCATCTTCCATTTATACAATAATAACGTTAATTAGAAATAATAAGTGTTACTACGTAGTAGAGTTCCTGCCTGTATATCGCTTGATCCACCTGTGATAATTCTTCTTGTTGATATTGTTACCTTTGTGTATCTTCTGAAGCTGCCAATGTTAAAATAATTCTAATGATACTCTTAGAGTGTTCATGTTAAGCTGTTGTTATTAATTAGGTTATAACATGATATGAGACATTTTAAAAAAATTAGGAAAATTCTTTATAAATCTCTAAATAGTTAATCTGGTATCAAACAATAAATAATAAAGGATACATTTTTTTATATAAAATTATTGCATGGGGGCCATCAAATCAAAGAGTGCAGTTTTATGGAAGGTAAGTTTGCGTACAATTTTTATGTAGTAGTTTTTATAAAGACTACAATTTTCATTGAACACTTACTTTGAAATATTGTTTATGACCAGCTATTATTAGCGCATTGGCTGTTTTTAGGGTTCCGTACCTCAAAATGTACCAACGGAATCACTATAGGCTCACTTTGGTGTATGTCTGTCTGTCACAGCCTATTTTCTCCGAAAGAACTTTCTAGGAAAAAATAATCATGAGGATGCTCGTTATGAGGAATACAATTTTAAAATGCGTGGTTTAAAAGATATTAAAAAAATACACACGGATATTTACCGTTCCCCGCCCTCCCACAAAATCTATCTATCTATCTAAATCTATCTCCAAAATAAATAAGCCAAAAATTTACAAAAAAAAATACGGAGTATTTAGCCTCACTCATAGTTTAAAGGAAATTCTAAATGTCAATCAAAAGTCCCACGGGAAATGGTAAATACTCGTAAATAGAAAATGCATGTAAAATGTGTTCAAACAATTGGTCTAGTAGTAACTATGGTAATCTACTTGTACGGAACCCTCGCGAGTCTGACTGCAAGGCAGACTTGACCAGTTTTTTTATCAACAGAGTCAATTGGTAGGAGGTAGTAAGCAATTAATATCCTCATCTTTTAGATAAGAGATTTGTATGTCAATAGAATTTAAGTAACGCCTATGTATGGCCGAGTAGAAAAACTGAAAAAGTTTTGACGTCTACTATACGGAAATAGCTTAAATAGTACCTAGTAACTAGAACTTTGCACAAGAATATTATACGTTTAGCTAACAAAGTTAAGAAACACCTCGTACCCCACGCGAAACTTATTGGCTGAATTACGCTTCAAGTCTCCCTGTTTTTTTGGTTCATTCTTAAGTCTTAACCGATTATATCCAAAAATTATATGAAGATCTAAGTAAATTAGTAGAATCTTGGTAATAACTAGGATCATCATCATTAGCAGCCTTTAGACGTTCCTGGATGAGGTCTCCCCCATAATAAACAATGGGGGAACATTGTAATAATCACCACGCTTGGCAGGCGGATTGGTAATCGCAGTATTTATTAATGTTGAGCACTCGGATGGATCCTGCTGCCCATCCCCTGGTGTAATCCCTTAGTCTGCTTTTACGACATCCACGGGAGGAGATAGAGAGGTCTTTGCTTAGGCCGGACACTCCACAGAATAATTATAACTAAGATAGGATAACTAAATTAATTCGATAATCTTGCGTCCACATTATCACAACTAAATGCTTGTATTCGTTATAATTGGGGCGGATACCTACAGCCAGTTCTAACTTGGCTTTACTTTGATATGGGAACGCCTTCTGGCAGTTATCCAAAGGTCGGTTACGAAATGAGGGAAGAAGTGCTGATGGTTTATCCTTCCCGATTTTACATATATCTCACGAACTTGGTCTTTGACAAGCACCCAAACATTCAAACTCAAGATTTGCCAACGTGCAATTGAGCGCAGTATTCTTGGATCGAGTCTAAAACACCATACTGCTCAAAAATCGCCGATGTGGTAGAGGAAACCATCAAGCTGGGATTAGGTTGGTCACGTTTGTCGCATGCCCGACGAGCCTTGGGCCAAATTTGCCAATAAGTGAAAACCCTGATACTGCGAAGCGGCGCGTCGCAGGAGACCAGGCCGAAGGTGGCCTATGAGATGGACTGGCAAACGGTGACACAAGATCGTATTGACTAGTGGAAGCGGGCAGAGGCTTTTACCCAAACAATGGAGCACAGGCTATTAGTTATTTTGTTTAAATGCAGCTTTAATTATAGTCAAAATCGAGCCCGTTGTTCCTATGAGCATTTTCCCAAAACGATAACACTTTAGTATTCAGCTTTCGAATAAATCTTACCCTGTATAAGTGATATGAAATTCTGATAATTTTCGTTCAATCTTACACCAAATTCAGAATGTTCATGATTTGTTTATATTTTTCTGAGAGTTACTTTTGATTTTTTAGATTAGGTATTTAAAAGCATTTTTTTAAAAACTAACTTAAAAATCAAAAATAATAAATATTTTGGTCACGCTTTTAAAATAGTTTTAAACTAGTGTCTATTCAATAAAATTATCTATGTACTAAATTTCATCGAAATTGATTCAGTTCTGACTAGGACATTGATTAACAAACGATTATCCATACATAACATTCAACTATTATAATATACCCCGATACCGCGCCCACCATGCTAGTAATATTATAAATGCGCAAAGGTTGGATGTTTGTAAATTACTAATGGCGTTACGTTTGAACAGATTTGTATAAAATTTGGTGTAGAAGTAGATTATCACGGATAGAGACTGCTTTTTATCCTAATACCACGAAAATCGATGGATGCTAGTTTTATTTAGAGGGTCCAATAAAAGTGACTTGTATGCTCGTCACTTTATTTCCTTTGCCTAATGCAATAGTGTAGTCTGTTTATTGTTATGCGGCCGCCAAGCGGCTGTGAAGGCACAGCCACTGTAAATTGTGTCAGGGTCGAGTTTCTATTGATTCTCGCTTCTTTCACTACGAGTCGACCCGTCCATGTGTTTCCCGGTTTATGCGGCCCGACAAGTATAATTATTTATCTAAGTTCCACTGGCGTATCCAAAGGGTTTATCGGTTTCATGGGACTGCAGTGACCTTAAGTAAAATAATCTATTTAAGTAACACTAAATAAATTAAAGACTTATTCGGATAAAAAATTATACAATATTTAGACAAAAAGTTGATATGAGTACTTTGCAAGTAACATACTAACATAATTATGATGTTATACTTCTTTATCCTCACTACAATTACATTATAACGAGTTCATCGCAAACCGAAACTATTTGGATGAAATAACTATTTCTGAGATGTTTGAAGCTGGAATAGCAGTCACGTATAACTACTTACCCAGCGAGGAAAACTCTCGGCAGCAGAAGTTCCGTGCTTTTATTATGACGTATAGTCAACGCGTGATAATGATAAATAAATAATACTTTCACGCAACTCCTACTTTTTGAGACATATACACAACATTTTTCCAACGACTGGCTGAATAAATGGTTAGGAAAACGGCTCAACATGATATATTTCCGTAGGAAAGATGTTATACGTTCAAGACAGGTTATATATCGTAGGTAATATAAAGGCTATTCGCAACAAAAGCTTTTAGAGGCGGCTATAAACTAACACTGTTTTTCTTTGTCAAAAATTGGACGGTAAATACTCGTCACACTCAATTAACAACTGCGGATTTTGTGTAGTTTATTATTTACAAGGAAAATATCTTAAAACATTTCACTCGCCAAGTAAATGCTTAGATTGCTTTCGATGTGACGCGGCAATGTCAATTTTTTTTTCTTTGCCTTTTGTCTTTGATGAACAAAGCCTTTTGTGATTAGAGTCGGTACACAAGTGGTTAACTAATTTTATTTTTTTGTTACAGGTAAGTGGCTGAAATAAAACTTTATGTTCGAATGCTCTACATTAAGGTAAGTCATTGAATAGAGTGGAATTTCGTCAGTTTTTTATTCTGGGTAATTTAATGTAGAAGTTAACACATCCGTTGGAATAGCCATTTGAAAATTCTTATTTTAACTAAGTACATTGAGAATTTATTAGTTAATTAAATAGGAAAATAACAGAATAAGATTCAATTATTGTTTTCTTATTTTATACGCAGTTAAATCTCACACAAAAGGCTGCTCACGATACGATTTTTAAGATAATTTTATTACGATGATAATTTATGATTAAATTTTGTGATAAGTTACTACTAAATTCTACCCTGCAAAATAGCTGTAAACAAATCATTATTCTTGTCCAACCTGGTGAACCAACCAGGAAAATGCAATGCGTCTTTTCTATATGGCTTCCACTTAACTTTTTGGGCACCTATTTTTCTACTCAACTTCATCCATTATCGACACTCTCTCATAAAACTAGTTAAGCAATCTGTTTTGGATATTTCTTTTCAAATCCCGATTTTTTCACCTATATATTATTGTGTGTTTATTTGATACTGAGAGTAGGTCCTTACTACTTTCAGTATCTCAGTAGCAGGAACTTATATTATCTCCCCTGTGTCATTAGTAAAAAGACAACAGTGTTTTTTTCCCTCGACACATCCCGCAAAGAAACATCTACGACACTTTACTGGCAGGAACCGGAAAGTATCTACAAAGAATGTAGGTCTCTTTCTATTTTATAGAATCTTAACGTTAGTAGTTGCCAGTTCATGCAACGAGTTTTTTTAACAAGGAATATAAATCAATTAGGCAACTCAAATGATTCATAGTTCTATATAGATAAGTAAGTAGGCAGGGTTCGTCTAACTAATCTAAAAATGATTGTCCCTCCGACGCTTTTACTTGACACTTGACACAAACTTGACGTTCGAAAATGGTCTTTTTTGTTATTAGGAATATTATATTTTGACGTAGTAAAATAGTGAACCGTGTAATTTTAACTCGATAAATATGATACATTAGGATTTACTTAGCTGGCTTTCACTAGTGATAAAAGTATTTTTTAACAAAGTCGCTTAACATCTAAGCGGATCGAAGTCATGATTAAAAAAAAACCGGATATTAATTTAGTTGGGAAACATAATAAAACAATGCAAAAAGGTATAAGAGGCCGTTGTTACCACGTTGTTGAAAATGAGAAAATTATTTCATAAGGCAGGGAGGAAGCTTTTACAAAAACGTCCAATTTCCCCGGCTACAGAACAATGGAAGTGTTTATTAATAAAATAATGCTCAGTGCGCCATGCAAAATGTACGGGAAGTAGGACCCAGTTTCGATCTCGTTCCTTTGATATTACATTTGAAGCACGTACTTTGCAGCTGTTACCGCTCGCCCCTGTTAGCAGTGATTGTACATTAGAACAGCCCTGTCCATCGCAACGATGCGGCATCAAGTTCTGCCACTCGCACTGAAACGTGCAGTGCTGCTAAAAGTGCGGACTGGACGACAGAGAGGGTGCGGGAGTAACGTCATAGCCTCGCGCTTGCGCCCGCCACCCATCGCCATACCTATTACCCCTGTAACGTACCCTCGGTTCGTATGCTCTGACAATTATATTCACGGTATTGCTGGCTAGATTATGTACGAAAATGCATGAATATGAGAATTTATATTTTTTACACTTCGACAACCCTCTTATATAATTAGTTCATTAATGATGTTGAACATCATAATTTACATTTATCATATCATTATGCTTTTAAAAGCTCAGTCACACCTTTGATGTGAATATCGTGAACATTTCAAAAGGCGTGTTTAATTAAATTGATTGCGATGCTCAGCCAAAGAAGCGATAATAATAATTTACGATTCATTAACTTTACCTGTCAGGTACATGCTACTTAGGTGACTCATATGAATTTATCAGATTTATATAAAATACTAATGCCCGCTGGCAGTTTCGCTTGCGTCCAGGTCATAATCTATCAGTGTATCAAATTTCATTAAAATCGGTTCAGCCGTTACGATGTAATTGAGTAAATATGCTAACATCCGAACTTTCACTATTATAATACTAGTAGGATTGAGGTAATATGTTTGCATGTGAGTTTGTGAATATAATGTCACAGTTAAAATTATTAATTGAAAATAATTCAGATGACACGACAGGGCCATGACAACGAGAGGGTGTGTGTGAGAGGGTTTGAGGTCCAGGCCGGTCAGAGGGTGGCGGAGCTAATGACATTTTGTTTGTCGATTGATTGATTTCCAGTAGGTACGATCTGATATACCAATAAATCCTCGACAAAAATGTTGTTCATTATTAATTCACCCCACTGAAAGTGCAAACAATCATATAGTATGTTATTCTCTATGGTGATTTTATAATCTCCCTTTATGTATCCATAGCTTTGAATGACAATGAGAAATTGGCCGGTGTGTTACAAAGATAGATTTATTAACGTTGCTATTTCTCTAAACTTGTTTTTTATTCCTATACAATCTATACCTATGTAAATATAATCGTGTTGTAAAGCTAATGATATGATTGATATCTCAAAGTTAATTATTTAAGTTAAGACTTAGTTCATGTATACTTATGTATAATACAAAAAAGACAAACAAAATAATATAATTATAATTTAAAAAATAATATTAATAAATTATACTTCAAAATAACAATTCAACGATTTTGACATACCTAACAAAATTATAAAATTTATACATATTATATTACGATAGCAAAACTACTTGATTCTGATGTTTTTCACTAACCGGGAAAAAAATATTTTTATTATACCTACTTAAAGCACAAACTCATGTTCTCGCAACAAATTCCTAAGCCTTTTTCTAAAAGTGAGTTGACACCGACATCACGCATTTTATTGGAACGCGTGCTAACGTGTTAAAAGCAATTTGGTGGGATGTTTCAAACATCGAGGCGGCTACACCCCGTGGTGTGTAGTCCTCATGTCCCCACAGCCAGACACATTTTCCGCATCGATACACATCCCGCTTACAGGCTAAAGCCTAAAACCTTCTGAACATAACCACAGAATTTATAACACGACAACTGACTATTAAAAATGATGAACGACGACAACTTCTCCTAGCGGTAGCTAACAAACCATAAAGCCACAGGCGGGACAAAAGACGGAAAAAATGATATAAATCAATAGTGGCCCGTAGCGTGCCCTACTAATCCAATCCAATGTAGTGAAGTAAATAGTACCATCTAAAGTGCATTCACCCTGAGCGACTTGTCCGCATGTACCTAGTATACCGACATTTATGACTTTTCACGGAATGAATATTTTCCGCGTGGGAAAACTCAGTAGCGGAGCGTGACGCTCTGCGATGCTGTACCTACTCTTATTAGATTATGCCGACTATGAATGAGCAAAAATTTTCTTGCTTTTTACTTGGAATTTATTTACTCTACAAATCGACAAGATTTCACTCGTAGTTATTTATTTTTAGAGATTAAAAGTGAGAGGTTCATCAGCAGCAGCAGCCTTTAGATGCCCACTGATGGACGAGGCATCCCTCAAATCACAATAGCACTTGGGAATTGCCATATAGTTACCGTTATCTTTATCTTTAGTTGGCTTTTACGACATCCACAGGAGGACATGGATGGGTCTTTTCTTAGGCCGGACACACCACGGCAAAGACAACAAGTGAGAGGTTAAATGAGTCTAAAATAACAAGTTCTTAATAACTTTTTAGATATGGCTTTTTAGGTTTTTTGGTGGTTTCGGCACATATGGAAACATTTAGCAGCGCGTTTCAAGGCATAGAATTGCGTTTTAAATTAAAAAAACTGAACTGTTTCTGTAACGCGTTTGTATCGCTGATGTCGTGTCTACATCGCTAATAAAAGTCACCATCTGTGAATGAAAAAAAAAAAAATGTTTCTGTATACTAATAAATAACCCTTTTTTCTTGTATATAATATAATTCGTTTCGTTAAATTTTATTTTTCATATTGGCTAAATTCTATGGAACATTATAAAATTGTATGAATGTGCCCAAAGAGAGTATATACATCGTCAAATTTAACTCACCTAAAATGTACGAGATACCGCTTCAAGACATTTAATTCGGGTCAGAATTATTGAAACAAAAAAGTTAAGTTACAAGTACTACTTTTTGTCTGCTTTATATGACCATTTTATTAAAATATGTACCTACTTACAATACGCCAGTGGTACTTTATTTTTTTTAAGTTTTTTAAGGTTTAGTCGAGATATCGAACACCGCTAACTAACACATATTTCTTTCAAGAAATGGCTTTTTTGTTTAGTCTATAATAGAAGTCATTTATTGTCTATTCTATTTTAAACTCCTTAGGAGTGGTGCAAGGTAATTTCAGTACAAATAAATTGAAAGAGTGCGTTGTTATAGTGTGTAGAAGGCGGGCAAAGCGGGCCAAACGGGCGCCGCCCGCCCGCAGGCGCACTTGCTCCGAAATCGCCCGAGGAGCTACGATCGTTTCATTCCGATTCGTAACGAAGTTCGACGATCGCAACCACCCTCCGTCGACGCGTGCTGCTTTCAGTCGCAGCGAGGCCTCCTGGGCGTTAGATCGGTTCAGTGAGCATTTTGTGTCTGGTTATGTAATTCAAAAAACTTATTTATTTAATAACTCAAACAAATCGACTCGTTAACGCGATTGCCAACGCGTCAATATCCGATAGGTCACCGACCTATGATTGACTTAATGTGCATAGTGGTGTGTGCCTTTTCTAGTGGCTATTGTATGTTTGAACAGGCTTATGGTGTACAAATTATTGAATAAGTCGCAAGTTATTTATTATTTGATTTCAAATGTGTTATAAAAACATTTTACAATAGTACAAATTCGAAGGCATTTCAACGTTTTTGAACTTGACACAGAAATTATATCTCGGCACAGATTGTATGTAAATAAGTATCACGCTTACAATGACAAAACGATGTTTGTCCAATCGAATGAAGGTATCAATGTGTCCAAATAAAACAAGTAATAATTCATACTATCGATGATGGATCACGCTTGTCGTTGTTGTTCCAATTATAAGAACAAATAGAATGGAACCGATGGGAATTTGGCGCAATGCAGGGCGCTTGGATGGAAACGTCCACGCAATTGCGGACTCATTTCGAATCTATAATTGCTTAGTGAATTTTGCATTCGGTGCAATAACTGTGCGTGATTTCTAACTAATTAACTTATCGGTTAAGTAGGCCTATTCTATGTAGGTATAATTTTTCTAGGTAGGTAGTTCTACGTAACATTAATGTCTCGACAATTTACAATCTACATATACGTACAATACTCTTCAGTTAATCATAATACCTTAACATAACACCCAACAGTCATATACATAGTCCTGATCCCACACTAGGATTCCCTGTGTTGTGGGTATCAGGATCTACGAGTACCATGGTACCACAACACCCAACCCGAAACATATATTTGCAAGTCATGCAAACATTTGTCACGTAGCGGTAATCAAACCCGGACCTTTTGCGTCTCAGCCCCAAACTCGCCCGCCAAGCCACGGAGCTCGTCCATACTTGTAGTATTAAATCTACACTTTTCTAATTTCCGCTACTATGTATATTTTTTGTTTTTATAAATTGCCTATAATTCCTTTTGATATTGATGTGGGTTTGGGTAAACGTCCTAGTTTGCGTGGATTACAAAATTTCAAATGAGCAATCATATTTTCACCGTATACAAAAATTCATAGGTAAAATTATCTGCTTCAATTATTAAAAGCTGGCTCTTATCTGGCTCAACGCATTAGTGTTGCCATTCAGCGAAGCAATGCAACCGCAGCGTCTCGCAGACGCTTCCGTCTGATAGTGATTTGGATCTGTTGAGCGAGCTTTAGATCGTTTGCAACGTTCTTTAGATAGATTGGCTATTTCATTTGTACTTTTTAAATTTTGCATACCTTTGTATTATTCTTTCTGTAAATAAATTTGGTTGTGGTAGTCCATTTTGTTATGTAATGGATAAGACAAAGTTGAATACGGCCTACGATCTAAAATAGTCACCATCGCTTATACCTTGCCTACCTATAAGGACTTAGAGTGAAAAAGGCGAAGAAGCAATACATACAAAACCGGTCAATCACCTAATTATTTCACCAAACTTCACCTACTTACTTCATTAAGACCAGACAAGACACGCTTGATCGAATATATTGGTGTTTTTTCGTCATGAGCGTATAACCCGATATGGTGGCCCATCGTTGTGGATCGTTATTTTTAAAAAGTTACAAAGTGATTTTACTGTGGAGGGTCATACCTCGATTTCATTTTCTAAGCGTCTCCTAAGTGGCCTTTTCCATCAATGGGCAACATCGGGCTTAAACAGCGCATACGCTGCTGGTGCCAGATACCTAAAAAAAATATGAAAGAAGTTAATATTTTGTGTCTGCCTTATAGCGTTATCAGCACATCATGGAGAAGCCCTATTGAGTATTAACATGAGTTTAAGCAATCAGAACTGTCAAAAAAATAAAACGTGAAACAATAAAAAAAATTGATAAAAAATTTAAAATTGTTGGCGTTTTCGATAAAAAAATTAATTGTTGATTACACTTCAGAAAAATAATGTTATTTACACGTATATGATTGTTATGTGTTCGGGCAGACACCAAATATAGATTAAAATTAAAATCTTGTGTTTCCTGTAGAACACTACAAATAACATGAAAAATAAAAGTATATACGTTGCTCGTCACGTGAGCTCCAAGTGTAATGTTGCTATGCTGTGGTGTGTCACGCCCTACTTCACTTGGAAAAGTTCGTGCCGGCTATTAGCGTAATTAAAACGCTCTATGAATACAGCAAAAAGATAGCTACCTCCATCCTTCTTACGATGTAGCTTTGTCCACTTATAACCTCACTTATCACTTACACAGGTCATTTAATTGATTGGGTCAGCGAGGGGAAATCCTAAGCGATATGATTTAATCATAAAATGCTTAAGAACACGTACCACAGATAAAAAAAAATCTGCATATAAAAAATCTTAAACAAGCCTAGGGAATCGAACCTGCTCTTTTTGGAAAAAACGACGTTGCTTGTTTTATCAGATTAGTTATTTTTTGAAAAAAAAAAACTTTAGTTATTTATTTTTCACTAACCCTAAAAAATACACATTTTTCAAAATCTTTAGATATTTCATTGAGTGCATATTTATTTGGAAATGTGTTCCTAGATTGGCTTGGCAACTAGAAAAACACAAACCACGAATAAAACATAAGTATTTGAAAAAATTACATTCAAATAGTAAGTAATACTTTTTATGCAACACAACTTATTTGCTGAACAAATTAAAAAGAAAAAAGTGGTGGGAAAGTTAAATTAATAAAACAAAAGAGTAGAGATTAAAAAAAATATAATAAGTGATTATTTATTCGTGAAAATGGATACCATTTTGAACACTTTTCGTTGGAACTATTTTGTTTTTATTATGGTAGGTAGGTAATCAAGGTTTCTAGGTGTCACCACTATGATGGCAAAGTGCAGATTACCAAGGTATCAGGCACCGAATCCGCAGTCGAAACATACTTTTATACTTTTTATAGCCTACAGTGTGGGCCCTTTACTATCGATTCCCGCATTAATACAAAGGGTGATTTTTTGAAAACGTGAAAAACGATTATGAGCGTTTTTGATTCCCTATGCGTTATATAGAATATTTTGAATGCAGTTGATGTTTATATCAAAATCGGTTACGCGAGTCCTTTCAATTATTATTTGATATATTTTACCGTTTAGGATTTCCCCTCGCTGACCTATTTCAAAGAAATACCCTGTATAACGATCCTGGATATAGGAAAAGTTTTATTATCGTGCGATCATTTTATCAAAATGAACTCTTTGTGCTGAAAACAAATATCGTGCCAAAGAGTTGATTAAAGATTCAGCGTCGGGCTGGCAAAAACTTTTGTCCTCCAAATAATATTTTAACTTTTGTTTATTGCCATACCTTATTGACCGAGCTAAGCGAGGTCTCAGTGTTAACATTCTCTCAAGTTAACACTGATACTTCGCTTAGCTCGGTGTTCATATAAAAATATATTTTGATGGGCCTTTGTTAGACAATAACATTAGAACCGTTGATCCAATCACTATGTAACTTGGTAGGTGGTAGGTGGTATGATACCAATAAATTTGTCAAGTTTGTGCGAGAGCTTAAATAGAAAAGGATTCCTTGAGATATGGGTGAATATCGAAACATACCGAGGTCTCAATCCGGCGTTAGCTACTTGTTTCTATAATTCAAACATGGATCGTGTCGTTAAAATAGTTACTTACAATAAAATGTACCTAGTCCTCGCTGGAGAAGAGGCAAATCACTAATCTGATGTAGGAAATGGAAGGTGAACTACAGAAATCTTCAATGGATTATGGGAAACTGACAGTGTTTAGATCTTTTTCATCAGCTTGCAGTTCTGGTTACCAATTATACATCAACTTTTTTTGAAAAATTTTGGTTAAAATTTCTTAAGTTTCGTCCACACAATCCAAAAATCTTTTCGTGTCAATTACATTTACAATGGATAATATATTTATATTAAATATATTATTATAGACTTAACTTTGAGGAAACCACATTCGTTTAGAATGTTACAATATAATCAACATACGAGTATATAAAAATAATGCGAAAAAACTTAAAACCGTTGAAATGTCTTATTTGTACACTATCAACCTGCTGCATATTGAAATCAGGCTTATTTTTGCCAAATGTGAGAAAAATAATAGTAAATGAGCCTTAGTTTAAACTCAAAAACATGTCTGAATTATAGCTTAGGCTCTCCCATACATATATATGCGTATACCAGCTGGAATACCGACCGATAACATCGGCGATGATACCGACTATATTTAATAATGTCGCATTGCTATAATTTCGGCCGGTATAACGCACCTGTGTGGGAGAGCCCTTTTGCGTAGGAAAGTCATGCATTTATTGTCCAGTGAAAAAATAATGACATGTTAAAAGACACACTAATTTAAAATCCATAGTGCCGTTATTTATATACTATCAACTCTACTCTTCTCTACATGGCGCTTCGAAATGACTATTAAACTGCCATGCAAATAATGCACTGTGTAAAACGATAACGAAGCTGAGGGAGGTGTCCAGGCAGAAGCAGGAGGTGGCAGAGGATGCGGGCAGGTGCGTGGTGAGGAGTGGGTCGCGCCGCGCGCCTGCCGCCGACACCGCTGCTCGCCAATGATGGTTGAGACGCACCGTGTGCCGCCGCCTCGATGTGCGCGCGCGCCCGAACCTCGGGCCAAGCCCGCCTCGGTCTCGGCGCCTCCTTCCCTCGCCGGCAGTGGCACACACATGCACCTGCGTCGCCGCCGGCATAAGACCGTTCACTTTGGAGAGAATCTTCTGATGCAAGTATGCGCCGATCGCGCGCACTTAGCGGCCCTCGGAGCAAGAGTACCTGACGTCTCATTTTGTCATAAAGGTCAAACGGGTCTTCGTAAAGGTGATCCACGATTCTGCTGCGTAGCGCATCATTGCTGCCTTGCTGCAGGTGCCCTCGTAGCTTTGACGTCAAACGGAAAGCCCAAGCCTCGCAGAGAGCGCAGTGGAGACTCGCATTCGAGTGGTGGAGAAAATGTCGATAAAGGTGAAAGCGCTGGCAGTTCGGCAGTTAAGGAGCCAAAACATAAAAATAAGCATCACCACCATCACCATCACCACCATAAAGTTCATAACTGCCCTTATCATGATATCGCACCTCCTCAAGAAGACGAACCGGAAGAGATGTCCATTGTACAGAAGAAAACAGTGTCGCCTTATCTTTACATACCCAGTAAATTAGAACCGAATGTTCAACAATTATTCAGCTTTATAGAAAGCGTATTAAGTGCTTGGGCAGCGGAGGAGGGTCTGACAAGCACGGGTGAATACTCGGAACCGGACGAGCGGGTGGTGCGTAGGCGCAAGCTCAACAAATATAAGAGACGTACGGATGTCCTCAACATACGCCGCATAGTTTATGAAGTGTCTATTTTACATGGCACTAAATTACTAGGAAACGTTAGATATCGTCATTACCACTGGAAAGGTACTGCGCAGACCTGTAATGAAGCATTTCTTAGAAAGGTGAGATATTAATACCAGCACTATACCTACTTAGTTATTATGTAGGTAGATAGACAAAGAGCCTATTATTCTTCAACGTTATTGTGACGGCCAACGATGGTCCTAAATCGTAACAATAACGTGGAAGAATAAACCCAGGGAGAAAGCTAACATTTTGGCCTTATTTTAGTTTCCTTCTTGTGGAAGCTGCAATTTCCTTTTTGCTAATGAGCGTTTTTCTTTTCTCCTACTTTATTTTATGATAGGTAACATAGGTAACAAACTTGTTTATAAGAACACTTTTCATCATCTCACTCATGTCCCATTCAGTCCTTTACTGAGGATTTGCAAGACTTGTCAAATTCGTATATTTATTTATAATTACCTACAAAATCTTATAAATTAGATGAGCAACGAAATTTAAAGCGGCTTACATTAAAACTTAAATACTAAGCTTTAATAAGGTATTAATATTACGGTGCATTTCGAAGCGAAAGTTTGTTACGGACCCGTCATGTCCAACCAACTAAATACGAGGTTTACGTACTGCTTATATCGAGTTCCACCGGCTAGCTTCGAAGTGTCATAGGATTTAATATTAAATGCAATTTAGTTTAATACCATAAATACCTACCTAGTGCAACACCCAAGTTCTGGGGTAAAGTTTTGATGCAATAATAGCACTTAAAATACAAGTTGCGGCTACATTTATGATATGATATTTAAATAACTTTTCATTTAAAAAACCGACTTCCGCCATTGTATTCGACTAAATAATTTTGGATGAATTTTTTTTTATGAAAGAACCATAGTGGTGAAAGGATTATGATACTTTCTGAATGCAAATGCTTGGTGTCTTGCTGAAAATATCAAAATCGCCATATGTATGCCTACAATATTTGAGGAGTTCCCTCAATTCCTCGTGGATCCCATCATCAGAACTGGATTCTGAAAAAAATGGGATCAATCTGGAAGTATACCTATTCAAATAAAAAAAGAATTTTCCAAATCTGTTCATAAACGCCGGAGATATGCGGTAACAAACATTAAAAAAAAAAAAAAAAAAAAAAATACAACCGAATTGAGAACCTCCTCCTTTTTTGGGAAGTCGGTTAAAAAATGGATAGAATTAATACTCTATGTTTTTTAAATTATTTGAACCTACTATAAATAATAATGAGGAAATCCGTAGAAGAACCAAGATCACCAACATAGCTCTCTGAATTAGCAAGTGATCGCAGAACTGACAATCGTTGGGAAGTAAGGGTTTTCGAGTGGCGACCACAAACCAGACGGCGCGGTAGAGGAAGGCCCTCCATTCGACGGACTAAAGACATTATAAACGTCGCAGGAAGTCGGTGGATGGAGGCGGCTCAAGACCGTTCATCGTGCCATTCTAGGGGGAAGCCTATGTCCAGCAATGGACTTATACGGGCTGATGATGGTGATGATGATGATGACTATAAATAAGTTAAAATTTCATAATCCACTTATCTAAAAAAAGGCCTTGGAGCAAAACATGAATAGTACCTTATGAAAAATATTATATTTTGATTGGTCGAGAAAGAGTAGATCATGTGAAAGACTACATGCAACACAAGCCTTTATAAGCAGCCGGATAGTTTCTAAAAAGGTATGATTGCCCGAGCTTAGAACCAAAAATTCCGTTCCAGCAGGACTCGAACCCATAATATCTTCGCCTCATCGGAATGCCTTTACCAATTCGGCCATGGAACTTAATCTTCGCCATAAGTGTGGAAACTAAAAAAAACAAACTTTGTTAAGTTCTTTAAGAAGGGATCAAATATTTTAATTATTATTAGGGAATAATTAAAATATTTTTTTAAATATGTACGTATTTGTTTTTTCTTCTGAAAGGTGAGGGTGCAGTGGCGTCAAGAGCCATTGAGGCGAGAGCGCCCTACCTCGGCTCGCATGCGCCTCAAAGCAACTCTTTCCTTGTTATATAATGTCGTGATCAAAAGCGCAAGAGATACAACATCGTCATACTTTTTACTAAATAAAATATTCTTTTTAAATATAAACAAAGTTTTTGCTCGTGACTTGATGATTTTATAGTAACTTTTGAGATGCCAATTAAAGGGGACGCACTTCTTTCATTTTACTAATACATATTATATACATATTATTATATTATAAACATACTATGTTTTACCTAACCAAACCGGAAATAGAAGTGCAGCGCTTGCAAAAGTCGGTGGATGGAGGCGGCTCAAGAACGTTTGTTGTGGCATTTCAAGGGTGGAGGCCTATGCACAGCAGTGCAGGTCTGATGATAATAATAACATGCCTTTTTTATTATTTAACTTGTACTATCCGTCCGCATCTTTTCTTGCATAGTACCACAGGATAAAAAGTAGCCTATATGGTCATTATCTAATTCCCTACCAAATTTAATCAAAATCGGTTCATCCGATGCGGTATTATACATTAACAAAGGTAAATGCAATTTTTGTTACTGTTTAAACAAAAATCACTAAATCTAAATGCTACAAAATTTTTAAGATGCAGCAGCAAGTGTAATTTACCTTTGTTAAAGAATGTACATTACACTATCTTCTGCTCACGCCTTCACCTGCGTGGCAACGGAAAAACAGAATGCTAAGCTAATCCACGTCACGTTAGTCTATGCTTAATTTTATCAAAATCTAGAAAAATAATAAACAAATTTATCTAAACTTTCACATTTAAATTGTTAGAAGGATTGTCTAGGGGTAGATATAATGTAAAAGAGTGAATATGAATATGTACAAGGATGACGCAACGAAGTGCGTGAGTAGGTATAGTAAAATAAGCTATGGTTAGTTCTATGTATCTTTCCTTTGTAAATTTTTCTAATTGCTTGCCTATTCAAAAAGAAAAAATTATATCTCAGAATTTGTAGGAAATAAATCCAACATAAAGTAATGAAACAGTCTCGTTTAACACTCTTTCTTGTGCTTTGCGCGAACCTATCTACATACCAAGAGCCGGGTAACCATTTCCAGAGGTGGAAACGAGGGTGCATAGGGGGGAGGGGGGCTTGTAAAATACAGCATAGCTAAGCCTAACCTCATGTTGTTGCCGTGAGACTTAAATAGCGTCTAGCTGGTTATAACGCAAAATGCCAATAGTAGATTTTATTTTTACTTTAGTAAATCAAGTACAATAATGAGAAAAAATATGCATGTTTCTCAATATGGTGCAGATCATTGGATGTTACAATAAAACCGAAGACTGTGAGGGTTTATTTATATTATCTATATTTAACGAGAATTATTAGAATAGCACGGTTTTTATGGCAAATCCCCCCTTCGGGGAGGCCTCGTCCAATAGTGGCCGTCTAACGGCTGATGATGATGATGATGATTCAATTAAAAAACCTTATTGAGCGGCGTGGTGCGTTTTTTTTATATGAAGAAATCATCGTACAAAAGGCTTGCTTTAGGCGCAGCCTTAAGTGAACCAGTGTAGTGTTTTAAACGGCTCTCTAAAACTTTTGCTTTTAAATATAATACTAGGAATAAGATGAATATCAAGTTTATTTATTTACATAATTATCAAAAAACTTAATTACATTATGGTTAGGTAGATAGAAAACGACCTTCGGCGAACCTTTAGGTGGATAATGATTGCTTTTGTTAGGATTAACTTAATTTATCAAGATTAAAACGTAATTACGGAGAATAATTTTCAAGTATTTAATCCTTGGTGATGATTATGATATAACCCATACTATGGTTATATATATGGTTGGTATAAAGTTTCAGAGATAATAATTGGAGTTTTTGCAGATATCGGACGATGATCGGATGTCACTGACGACCGCTGTGTCGGATGAGGAGGACCCCGGAGAGAGCGCCATGAATTCTCCGTACAAAGGGAAGCAGACAGGAGCTGCAGCTGCGTCCTTCAACTGCACGGGCGCAGTCCGGAAAGCTGGGTAAGTAACAAGCACAACTTTGTCGATAAACATTAGAGTGCTAGCAAGACTTTAAAGATAAAGATAATTTATTTGTCATGAATATGGTAATTTTACATTGGTGGTCATAATTCATAAGTCCAACATACTCAGTCATACATTATGACATACAAATAAATTAGTTCCCATAAGTAGCTACTAGATAGATACATCCATTACCATGTCATTCAAATAATAATTTTTAACAATTTTAAGAAATTTTTGGGATGCACATTGTAATCAAGAAAATCAAACAAGGTATCCACATTAGCTTCTCATTTAAAAAAATATGCCGTGTATCTAGAAATAACAAAGATATTTGACGAATTTAGATGGCACAATCTTTATTTTGACATCGCCTGTAAAATATTATTTATCTTTGTTATAGTTTATAAGCTGTGAAATAAGAAATATGTTGAATTTTATTCATTTTTACAGCAAGGGCTCGCATCAATCTTTGTGATCTATAGGGAATGGGGGCGCGGATCACACCTGGGGCTCCAATATATTTCGAGTACCTTACATTAAGCAGCAGCAACATCTTTTCTTAATATTACATAACTAGTGGAATGCCCGTGACTTTATCCACGTGGAGTTTTTTCCATACAAACGTCAACACCCCACCGCCCTCCCTTAGGGGGGAATTTTGAAAATTCCTTTCTTAGTGCACCCTTAGACTCCAAAAGGATGGTAACCTGTAAATTTCAAGAACTTACGGTTTAGGCTTTGCGTTGATAGTCAATCTGTAGGTCGGTCAGTGAGTCAGTCAGTCACGCAACGTTTTTATATAATATATGTATATTGGTTCCCCGTTTCTTGAATTTAATTTAATTTTAGTGCCTAAATGGTTATGTGTAGGTATTCATGGATGAGGAAGTACGGTAACAAAATATTCTGTATTCTAAAAATTAAACAACTCAACGGGGTGATTTTGTTAAGTACCAGTAAGTACACAAGCTTGAAGTTATAATATAATTAAAATTAAATTTAATACAGTATGTATATTTTCTTTATAATTATATTTTGATTTTATTTGGAAACATACAAGAATCTTTGATAAAAATATTTGTATGCAAGTAGCGGAATCATCCTCGAATGGTGCTTATTTCACTTGTGAAAAATAAAAAACAAAACATAATTCTGCCAAATCTCAGTAATTCAGTATCATATGTAGCTAAACACGTTAACATAATATAAGTTTGTATTATAAGTATATTAAGCTCCGTTCCTGTGTAGCCAAGTTATCGAACAAAATTCATATAATTATTATACATTCACGTCAATGGAATCTGAAAGCTTTTGTGAGAAGAAACAAAAAGTTTGATTTAAACAGACACCTACCTCTCCTTCATCGCGTCTTTGTAAAGCTTTAATAAAAGTAAGTAAAACAAGAACCGGAGTAAAGAAAGCGATGTCGTATACTTTTTGTCGGATAGCGTAGTTTCTATTAGGGAAAGCCTACGGCGTCCTTTATGTTCCTTGAGGCTACAATTTCTCTTCCATGAATCCCAAATGACCGGAGGGAAATCTTAGCCGTGACCCATTCAATGTGGCTATAAGAACGTACGGTACTCGGGAACAAGACGAAGCTCTTTCGCTTTGCTTAGATTTCTAGATTTCTTAATTCAGATTTACTTAAGAATTTAAACTGTTTTAAGTGCACACGATAAAAAAGCGATACCTTTATTTTAAGATACCAAGTGTGTGTTGGAAGATCACACCAAATAGTGAAGGATCTCAAAGTCAGTCCTCATATGATAACAAGTTTCCTTTATCATGAAAATGAGGTAGTAAAACATACTGAGTTATATGTGTCTATGTCCAGCAGTGGTATTGTACAGATTGATGATGATGATGTATCGAAAATATGGTCACGAAATATCCTAATATTTTCTAAGATAGATATTTTAGTTCAGTGTAGTTTTGGAATATTAAATTATTCCATAAGATGGGGAATGCAAATAATAATAAAAATACTTTACATGTACGAGAGGCTTAGATAATTTTTTCGTTAAATGCCGAGAGGCTACCAGTTTTTTTTATTTCATTGCATTGTAGGCGAAACCTTTTCGAAACACTAAAAAGGTGATTGAAACTTTTTGTGAGAACCTTGAGTGATTAAATGTTTATGACATTTACTGGTCTTTGAAAGTAAAATGACATGACATGTTTATTATTCTGTATCAAGTCCAAAATTAAATAATCATCAAATTAATTATAAAGTGCCAACGCAATGTTGCTTGAAATATATTAAACTATTTCAAAGTACTCAATATGTTCACGGAAAATATAATTTACTATGTCGGAAACTGAATCGTCCACTTCGACTGTTTTCAGAGTGCGAGCTGATTGCAAAATATCCAAAAGTCAGAGACACAATAAATGTGCTCCTACTCCAGTAAACGTTATTATTTGGGCCATGGAAATCCTCGGCAAGAGAACAAGAGGTGTCGCTTTAAGAAATATTCAATCTTTGATAAAAAAACATTTCATTCTTCCCTGCAGAAATAGAGACGTAGACAGAAAGATTGAAACAGCCTGTATGTTTGCTGAATATTTTGGTATATTGGAAAATTCTAACGATATGTATTATTTAAAACGACACAATTTATTATCCTTTAAAATTCATTCGAAATCTCGTCTAAAAATGACTTGATGATGATTGTTACGCGGCGGTAAAAATTTTCGTAGACCACAAATGTTTTGAATGAGTCATAAAATAAAGAATATTTGAAATGCAAATAACACTTTTATTTCTCAATGTGGAAAGGTAAGGGACCACCTAATATTATAATACAATCATCGAACCCTTTTTATTTTGAAATGGTTCAAAGCTAGGTATTTTTTTTCTACTGGCGTGCCTACCCTACGATGTATCCTTTATAAGGATATTGGGAAAGTAGGTAGCTACAGAGAAAGTTGGAGTAATTTCGTTTGTTATTTTATTGGGAACCATTCTATCTGACCACTGGTGCTGCTTACGAATTTACTTTATTATCGAGATCCTTTGCCTTGCAAATTAAATTACAGACTATGATCTTTTTATTTACCACGCAGATTCAGAAAATAGAATGAAATCACCATTTCCTGTGCAGACTCGGTTCTTTCTCAGTTTGCAAGTCCGTTGTCTTGCGGCAGGCTATCCCAAAAATCAGCAGCTCAACGCTTGTTTCTCCAAATTTGGAACACAATCGGATTGAATTAAAGTTTAAATTGAAATCAGCTTACCGGTGGCGTTTATATCCGCCACGCTGATTCTTTGGTCAACTCAGCCCACACCTCACTTAGCCCGCGGGCCGAAACGCTGTCTGAAATATGCAAAAAACAGGTTTTGTAAGATTTCTAAGACAAATATAATATGAATAAAAAAATGCAACTGAGTTAATCATCAGACAATTTATTATCTTTGCAATGCAATTTTTCTAGCATTTTTTGTCTTTAATATTAGCATATAAAACGACAAATGGTGTTAAAATCGACATTGTTTCGGTTTTTTGATAGCAAATTATCGTGTTTTATCTTTTCACTTAACGAAGAATACACTTGTGACATATGATTTTCATTAAACATAATTACGGTATGAGCCACCGTGAGAAAAAAAATAAACCAATGAAATGCTATTTTTTTTTTATGCTCTGGTTCCATTATAAATTTGATGTTACCCAACTTAGCAATAAGTTACACTCTATTTTAAAATTTTACATAATGAAATGCTCTTACACAGTTTTCTGAGCGTCAAGAAATGGCTATTACGCAAGAAGCACCAGATTGAATTGGCGCGCAAGCGTGGATGGAAAGGATATTGGGTTTGCCTGAAGGGCACAACGCTGCTGTTCTACCCCTGTGACTCGCGCGAAGGACGCTCGGTGGAAGCGGCCCCCAAACATCTCATCATTGTCGACGGAGCAATTATGCAGCCTATTCCAGAGCACCCAAAACGTGACTACATCTTTTGTCTAAGCACAGCATTTGGCGATGCGTACTTATTTCAAGCTCCATGTCAAGTAAGTAATAAACCTTTTATTGCAATATGTATTCTATTTATCTAGCTATGATTTTCCCCCATTTTATTTTGAAAAGAATAATTACCTCAATGTTCCTCGTGTTTCATTGAAGTCCTATCATACTCATTTATTCACCGTAGTATCTTTACAGCACACTTGGTTATACTCAGTTAGGAGCTCATACGCATTTTTTCTCAGAGAGCACTGTCGGTGTAGTTGTTAGTGACTTCCGATCCTAAATTCAGTAATGGGGTTGGAACATTTTGGCATTGCGCTCTCTTTCCTCAGTATTTAGTAGGATTCGATTCACAAGGCAACCAAACCCAGCTATCAAAGATTTTGATTTAATTATTTACTTGTACATTGCATACAGTATCAAAATCTTGTTGTTAAGTTGTACCTAATTTTATCATGATGAGTTAGTTTTCTAACACAAGTTTTGTAGCCAAGTTCTAGCTACCAAATCTTTTTTTCAATTATTTTTTTAGAATATGCTTTGGTGATTATGCCTCATCTCCGAGGCTTATTCTCTTGCCAAGCATAATATCTTGCTCGTGTTGTCTTTCATTGTTCACAATAAACAATGTCATAACCTAAATATTGAACTTATTTTACAAACATACCCAGCATGCATACATTATATTAGGCACAGACGACGACGCATGGACAGTCCACACCGAACAGTTGGTTCGTGCAGAACAGCTGCTTCAAAAAATAGCATAGAAAAAACTTAATTATATAATTTTAAAATATCTCTTGAAATGTGACGCTATATGGGAATTTGTCATAGAATATGATTTGTCTGTATTGATGTTCTCTATTGATTTATTTAAGTTTAGTTTGGGGCCACGTGAAATAAGTTGAAAGAACTCCTGTACAAAGAGACATAGAAGAGGACTATGCCATCTCTCATTGAGAATATCCAAGCCCTATTATGTGCGCAACACTGATGTGCTCTTTAACGGTGATGGAAAACATTTTGAAAACCAGGCATATAATCAATAATACGAAAACATATGATATGTGTCAAGGAGGAGCCTCTTCAAGATACGCTGAATCCTTTCAACCGGTCACAAGGCTCTTTTTAGGGTCACTGTACCTTAAAGCTGACACTGATTAAAGCAAATTTACCATTAAGAAACCCGTCACACGACGTACGAATTCTCGCAGTTAGAAGCTATTAACTTTTGTTTAACAATTATTTGCACTACGATGATTTCGAGATTAACTTATATTTCAAATACAGTGCCTAGTTCCTGGTAATTAAATACTGTGTTAAAATTGTTAGGTTGAGCTCGAGAACTGGGTGAATAGCATACACAGCGCCTGTGCTGCGGCGTTTGCGCGGCACCGCGGCAAGACGGGCACGCTTCACTTGCTACAAGAGGAAATTTACCGCCTTGAGAAAGCCATCGAGTCGGTATGTACTATACTATGTAAACCACACGCTTTAACATAGGTATAACATATTTATAATATTGAATATTAAACCTATACATGCACTTAGGAGACGCGTGATTTTTCTTTCGAACTCAAGATAGATACAGTTGATTTCAAAATGCACTCGACAGCGCTGCTTTTCATAACGGCCGCGCTGCATAATAAATTAGAAAATCTTTTATGAGAAAAACCTTAAAAAAATATTTTGTAAAATAAACCTAACAAAACATATAGGATACTTCCGTGTCATTCATAAGTTTAAATTATATTGTTAAATAATTAATAAATAAATAAATGCTGGACATTTCACACAACATTATCTAGCCCCAAGCTAAGCAGAGCTTGTGTTATGGGTACTAAAGAACTGATTATTCTTAATATAATACATTACATAGACAGATATGTTTTATTATACATAGAAAATATCCAGAACACCCGGAACAATCTGCAGATCGTACAAATATTTGTTCCGAGGCGAGAATCGAACCCACCAGAAACCTCCTGCGGGCGAACCTTCGCCCGCCGCGCCTTTGAGGTCGTTAAGTTAGGTTTTTCTTCATATACCTAGTAATAGTAGGTAGGATTATTGACTCATCAAAGAGATAGCTTCCAAATACAAAGGTTTTTAGCAATTTCTTACCTGAGGTTCAAACCGCAAGTCTCAAGACGGTCTGTTTCTTATGCAATCTGACATAGGTAACCATCATAATAAAGGTACCTTATTGTCATAAACATAACTCCACTGTTGTAGGATCTGACACATTTATCATACAGCGTCCAATTCACGTAGGGTCTATGGAGAGAGCTTTGCTAGGAGTTTCACTACGTGAAATGAGAAAATCCGTAGAAGAACCAAGGTCACCGACATAGCTTTCAGAATTAGCAAGTTAAAGTGGCAATGTGCAGGTCATATAGCTCACAGAACTGTCAACCGTTTGGGAAAAAAGGTTTCCCAAACTGTTATAAAAGTCACAGGGAGTCGGTGCATGGATGGAATCCTATGGGGGAGGGCTATGTCCTTGCAGTGGACTTCTACGGCTGATGACGGTGATGAAAACGAAAATGTTCTGAATATCAAAGGGAAGTCTGTAAAATTATGCACCGTTTGCCCCTAACTGCGCATCGCATGGGCCTGAACCAACACGGTATTGTTTGAATACCACGAATCTCTAACTACTTTCGTAAACTTGATAACTTCAGCTTGTACAGTCTTACTGCATCGACGTAGGGGCTAATTTTCAGCGCGCGGAATTCTCTCGTTGCGGGTAATAAATACATTCGTGTACCGGGACGAGAGGTACAATATTCCTCATTAATGCAAATAATTGCTCGTCTCGACTTTGTTTGGAAAACCCTTACAGCAAAATCGTTTTAACTCAACTCACTCAATGTTAATCACAGTGTATCCATCAGATACATTATTTATTGAAAAGCTAAGGAGCTGTTGAAGAACCACTCGTTTTTTAAAATGCAGCGTGGTATAATTACTTAAATAATTTTCATAAGTTACTGCGATACTCCGCTATATACCTTTGAATGAAAACCTAAATACACGCAGCTTTATGAAAAAGTATTTAGATATCTAAACACGTAAAATCTACCTAGAAATATATATATGATATGGAAACTAGAGTGAAGTTGCATGGCAGTTTCTTGTGTTTGCTAGGTATACATGTAAGTAGATGTGTAGTGACAAGTGACGGTGGAGTGGGCTGTGATTCCGAGCGTTCTTCGTGTAATTCGCGCCAATTTCTGACCCGCACAAAATGACCGCAGCTCGCATCAAAGCCTTTCTGGCTACTCCGACTATGTGTACACACAACATACGAATGTGTGCTCTTACAAATCTATTTGCGATTAACTGTGCGTTGAAAATATACTCGGAATTAAAATTTTAATTAATCACTTTAGTGCGCATGGTCCTACTGAGTTAATCTACTTCTACTCTGTTATCTAATAAAATCCAATTGACTATAGATACTCTGTGAGTTCCAGTGGTTTTACTTTTACAAACAAATTACTATTTACTTTACAGGCGCTTCAACCAACAAAGAAATCACTGTTATTGATTTCTTTGTTGGTTTTGATGATGTCGTGATTGTTTACTGGGTTTAACCACACTTGAAGTGATTTATTACTACGTACATAGTCCACATTAGGGTGCCTTCATAGGCATATTATATAAACTATCTCCGGTTTTAGTGCCTAATACAGATTGGCTAAGTTTTATGGCTTTATGAATTTTAAATGCATTCATTACGATGCGAAATATTCAAAGTTGGATGGGAACCGTAATTAAGGACGGGGACACATGCCTGTAGTTAGAAACAATCTATTCTATCATCGCGATAGTTATCACGGCCAGGTGGAGCACGCGCTTATTAATATTCATAGCCACACGTCATCCTCGTTGCGCGTTCGAGGACCTGCCTCTACTATTTCTTGCCATCCGCAGTTATCTCGAAACACGAAAGCAAAATGTTTATTTATAAAAATTTAGCCTTGCCATGCATTGAAGCAAAGAAGGCTAAGGGCACTTTCTCAAAGAGGGCATCAGGCCGTTGAGGTCAGCCGGCGGTTGCTTCTTTAGCTATAGTAGGCTAGCCGCAGGCTTTTCGCCGTCTTTACTTAATACAAGTGCTTTTTTACCTAACGGCGCATATCTGTTAAATCTCCCTAAACATTTATTTCTTTGAACGGCTGTTTTTTGAAGCGTATTCACTACAGTGAAAATTCCTACCTGTAAGAGAATGCGTCAAAGATTGCTGAAATAAATCTTCAAATAATTGAACGAATTTATCAATGCGAATGGTCAAATAAGAATTTAAGCGACTTTGGTCTCGGAGATTCTTGTTGTTTGACTGTTTGCAATATGAATTGTATTTAATTACACAGGATCATAAATTGAAGCACATGGCTGATCTGCAGCAATCCGTCGTATCTGACCCGGAGACTCGCGCCCAGCTTGCTGTGCAGATGCTGCAGTGGGAAGAGAATCTGGAGCGGCTGCATTGCGAGCAGTTCCGTCTACGCTGCTACATGGCCAGTCTTCAGAGTGGCGAGCTCCCTAATCCAAAGGTAACACATTGATCCATTTGCATCTCAATAACTTTTCATTTAAGAAACCGACTTCCGCCATTGTATTCGACTAAATATTTAGATGAAAAAAAAATTATGAAAGAACCGTAGTGGTGAAAGGATTATGATACTTTCTGAATGCAAATGCTTGGTTTGTTGCTGAAAATATCAAAATCGCCATACGTATGCCTACAATATTTAAGGAGTTCCCTAAATTCCTCATGGATTCCATCATCAGAACTGGATTCTGAAGAAAATGAGACCAATCTGGATGTATATCTATACAAATAAAAAAAGAATTTTCCAAATCGGTTCATAAACGCCGGAGATATGAGGTAACAAACATAAAAAAAACTACCGAATTGAGAACCTCCTCCTTTTTGGGAAGTCGGTTAAAAATAAGACTTGGGCTTTGAGCTACCTTGTATATTGTGATGTTTTATTCAACTACTAAAACATTTAATGGTTCATTAACGCCACTATAGCTCGATCCTGAATTATATAACATGAAAATGGACGCAAATAAATTACTCACATTACATAAATATGTATTTTTATGATAGAGTTCAATCTTAGGTCGGATTTATTTTCTTGATTTACTCTTTTCCTTTGAATGGATTATCCCCGATCTGTACCGCCTACCAAAATAAGTAGATTACCTATTCTTGGCTATCGCCATAATTCATTAATCGAAGGCTGATCAAAATACAGTATTGTTTTTGCTGGATTTTGCCGTCCAAAAATAAAGCATCGGATATATAATTCATTACTCAATAACAAGGTCGGTAGGGGGTTACTGAAGTGATTTCATCGAGGTGACAGAGAAAGGAAATTCGTTGGCTCTGCTATCCAATTGACAGTTCCGTTGACCGAAGAGCGGGGTTAGAATCTGTTACGCTGCGACCCATGTCACGGTGCGTCATAACGGCTATCCAACACGCGAATAATAATAAAAATGATCACAATATTTCTAACAGAAATAGGACCTGATTAACGGATATTCGAATATCCTCTAAGCCTTAGTAAGAAACTTTCTCTCCGAGTGTTTATATTTAAGCCTCATTTAAAAAGTAAAATAGTAAACTGCCGCTCCGTTGGATAATATTCGAGAACATAGATTGAAATAACTATGTTTACACAAT
The DNA here is from genome assembly GCA_951392215.1 of Epirrita christyi. Classification (NCBI taxonomy): domain Eukaryota; kingdom Metazoa; phylum Arthropoda; class Insecta; order Lepidoptera; family Geometridae; genus Epirrita; species Epirrita christyi. The sequence continues at coordinate 7,630,801 of OX595839.1, read as the reverse complement.
AGTTATAGAAGCTTGTTGTAAAATAAAACAAAGGCGTTGCTATTTAGAGCTTCATTATAGTCGACACAATAAGATAGGTTTTAGATTATTAATTGCTTTTCTGAGTAAAAGTCGAGCCAGTGGGATGGAATAGTGGGCAGTTAAAGAAACTATAGACTGGTGAACCATTATATCAAAATATTCTCAATATAATATACATGGAAAATACGATGGAAATAGACCACATTTTCCTTTTTTCTAGTCCAGTAATTAATATTACATGGTATAGCATATCCTGTAATATTAAACGAGCAATATTTGTATGTATTTATGTTTTGAGATCTTGAAAATGGCTCTCTAACGATTTCGATGAAATTTGCTTTAAGCGGGTTTTTGGGGGCAAAAAACCGATCTAGCTAGGTTTCATCTCTGGGAAAAAGCGTTTTTCAGAGTTTTTCGAGCAAAGCTTGGTCACCCAGGACCCGACTGCATACATTAAATATAATTTTGCAGGTCCTAGTTACTAGCAAGTGACGAGATATTTTTTTTTCCCATATAGAAAACTGTCTTATTTGAATACCTTTTTAACACGCTAAGGCATTAATTGATGCAAAAAAACATTTTTCTTTTTTAAAAGTATACTTTTCTGAATTGTGTTTGTATATAAAGTAAGATTTTTGTGTATACTAGCACCAACTACATATGGTTTCATATATCCAGGCACTCCTGACGCACGTGTCACGTGGTACGAAGAGTACGCTGAACAAGCTAGGCGTGTTCACGGTGTCTTCATTCCACGCGTTCATCTGCGCTCGCTCGCCGTCACTGCTGAACAACCTGCTGGCCGGCCGCGGTGCGACAAAGCGAGGGGCACCCAACCTATCCCGGTCCAACTCTGGCTCCAGCAGACGTTCTATGCAGGTCAGTTCTGCGGATACCTTTTCTCTTTTTGATTTTTTCACTAAATTATAAAACTTTTTGCTCAACAATCTCGGCATGTTCATATTGTTCATGGTGTCAACGTATCTGGTAATATTAGGAGTTCCTACCATTCAACCAGGCTGACTTTGATTTTCGGCTACTATCATTACTTTTTTCGTTGGTTTATGGCAGGAGCTAGTTATTTTAATCTTTGGGAGCATGAAGTTCTTTTGATGTTTTTTTTATGTAAATATTCTTATGGATGTATTGGAGGACAACGTTTGGAAATGTGTCCTCCATTTAAAAGGGAAGATCTTCTACTGGACTATCCTCTTGTCCGTGGTTGTACGACCAACAGTTATTGTTGGTATTATAATATGGTCAAACTCCAGGGTTATTTAACTTGCACGATTTCCTTTCCTTTTTGCTTTCTGTAATTTCTTGGCGAGAGTGCCAAGATGTTTCGTAAGTATTCATTAAGTAGGTTTTCAATGTGATTTTAGGTGTCACCCCTACTGGTTGTGATAGGTGTGTCTGTTGTGTACAAGTGACGACATCCGTGGCAAAGAGGGCGTGTAGTCGGCTGAGACGGAAGAGGTTGCAGGTTCAATTTCCGCTGCGGGATAAATGTTTGCATGATATGCAAATATTTGTTCCGGGTCTGCGTGTTGTTTTACCATGGTACTCGTAGTTCCTGATTTCCACGACACAGAATCCTAGTGTGTAACAAAAAACAAGGCTTAAACATAGTTCTAATAACTATGTTTAAGCCTAGTTTTTTGTTAAGGCCTAGTTTATAATAACGAGTTCTCGGTGGTTGTTTTGCTGTTTCCTTTGCTGAAACAGCAGATCCTAAGGTGAGGCTGAAAAACAGCGTGGCTGAGCCCTCGTCCTTTTCTCGTACATTAACTATTAAACTTTATTATAATTGTACCTTTGTAACTAAGATTAGTGTAAGTGAATAAATGCCCTTTTATTTATTTATTTATTTATGTGCGTGACTGTGTTTTATGTTATGTTATGTAAGTGGAAGATCATCCTTTTTAAATTGAGGACACAATTTCCAACCGTTGTTCTCCATAAACTCAAAGTTGCCGATACAAGAAAAACAAAATAACGATAGGGTGCCATTTTACCGCAAAAAACTTACATAAACAAATTAACACACGCCTTTTTCCCCGAAGGGGTAAACAGAGCATCAAAGGGCTTCTTCACTTCTTGTTTCACCTTAGGTTGTACAGTCACAGGAATATAGATGTGACAAGTGGTAAGCTCATGCTCAGAAAATAGGTCCTAAATTAACTTGGAAACTGTGTTGTAATGTAGCTTTTCTAGCCACCTAGTAAATAACAAAATCTATCAAGGCTTTTTTTATTCATATGCACATCTCTTACATCTTTTACATTTGAAAATACATACCTTCTCCTTGGCAAATGTTCATCTAGCTCAAAGGTCATTTTAAAATAGCAACTGGCCAAGTTGGGGTGAAAAAAAATGAAATCAAAAACAATTTGGAATTTTCATAAATAAGCTTTGTACTAACGAAAATGTGAAAAGTGCGATGAAAATGCAATGTGCCGACCTAAGAATAGACCCCCCCGTCTCCGGTGACATTTTACCAGAGAATAGGCAGTAGCATCCGCCTGATTAGTTAACACCAAACTACGATCACCAATCCGCCTGCCAAGCGTGGTGATTATGGCAAATCCACCCATTGTATTCAATGGGGGAGACCTGGTCCAGCAGTGGACGTAAACGGGCCGATGATGACTAATAAATAGTTACTCGGGCTTATACAATCAATTTACCCTCGAGCTATAAACGCCTCGCTCACTTTGCTCACTCATGCTCCTAATCTCATCTGCTATATACTAAGAAAAGGTTTGTAAAAAAATCAAGTACAAAGAATTCTGCGTAGTTACGTTTGGCAAAGTGTACGTAAAAAGGTACTCGTAATAGTGATATGAAAGCGCGTTGAACATGCTGGGCGTGTTCGCTCTGTCTGCAATCTACGCCCCCTTTTACGCTGATGGCTGTCTGAACAACTTATTCGCTTGAAGATTAAATTATTGGCTTTGGTAAAATAAGCAATTTTTAAATTAAAGATTACCATAATATATCGGAGTTTTATAAGGTATCATTTTAGGTCTCATTTATCGTATTGGAAAAGGTCAAGGGTATAGAAATCGATCATTTTAGAAGTAAATTTTAATAACTATTCATATCTTAGTCTGGTTGCGAATTAGTATAACATATAAAAACAGTGTACGATTCATGCATTTACTTTAAGGTTCACACGTACACCTCATCGAAATTTTCGGTTGAATCACATTTTTTTTTCAGGGTTTTTGTTTCAGAAATGTAAAACATTTCGTACCTTGAGACGACCTCTGTGGCGCGGCAGGCGAAGTTACGCCTGCGACGCAGGTGGTTGCGGGTTCGATTCCCGCCTCTGAACAAATATTTATACGATCTGCAGATATTTGTTCAGGGTGTTCTGGGTATTTTTCTATGTATAATAAAAAAAGTATCTATCTATGTAATGTATTGTATTAAGTATATCAGTTATCTAGTACCCATAACACAAGCTCTGCTTAGCTTGGGACTAGATAATGTTGTGTGAAATGTCCAGCATTTATTTATTTATTATTTATCTTATCAATCATATCTACAAAATTTGATGTAGATCTGACTATTATTTTTTAAATTAATAAGAAACTTCGTTGTTTCTTTCCATCTGGGTCTGGTGTCCTTTTAATTTAAGAACTACAAGTCTGATCTTCATACAACTATGTAGATATAATTGGATAAAAGTGATGAAGTTACGCAGTGTTCTATAATTTTTAAACAATGCACTAGAAAAAAAATTGATTGAGTTGACGCGTGATTTTACCATAAGGTTTGAAGAGGTGAACATGGGAACCTTACTCTTATTGGCCTGGTTTTCGTTTCTATTATAAAGCTAAGGTAATTTTACAAGAATTATTATGTCTTCCACTTTCAAAACTGTATTTGTTCTTCCATGCCCTGAACTGGTGGTATAATTGCTTGTCCTTATTCTGAGGGTATAAGAGTAACACAAAACTAAAATGTCAAATACCCATTTCAAAGTCAAGTACCCTTTAGGAAAGTGGGTAACTTGAGACATGATTTAGTTAGTTAAACTTCCAAACAGTGTAATAATTCAATAACGCATAAATCAAAACGACAGTTTTGTTGTTCTTGTAACAAAAACATTAATCAGTTTGCGTGAGCATTGTTCAAGAAGCCATAATTAATAGGGATACATTTTTGCCATTCAATCAAAAACGTTGGTGAGACACACTTAAAATATATAGTATATATAAATAACACACCCAACAGTCACAAAACATAGTCCTGATTCCCACACTAGGATTACCTATGTCGTGGGTATCAGAAACTACGATGGTACCACAACATCCAGACCCGGAACAAATGTTTTCAAATCATTAAAAAATTTGCCCCGCAGTGGGAATCGAACCCGCACCTCCTGCGTCTCAGCCAGCTACTCGTCCACCGCGCCACTGAGGTCGTCAATCGCGCGACAAGACAAGAGTTATTATCTTAAGTGCACCAATACTAAAATTATTTAAAGGGTGTTTTAAAATCGGTATGCACTAATATCTGTTAGAGTTGATACGCTTGAGCCCAAATCAGCTAAACAACCTAGTTAGGCCAAGAGGAAACGCCCTAAAAATCAAATTCTAACGACCCGACTGGGCTAAAGAGTAAGTTTTATACGGGCCATACTTCCGAACTATTGTTATTGTTTTTTTTAATTCAAGAAGCTGCACAATTATTCTGTTATCATAAAATCAAGAGCTAAGTAATGTTGTGGAAGAAGTAGGTTTTAGTAATACAACCAATTTCTCTGAAACTGAAACTCCTTTGAACAACTTGTTTTTCTAAAACACTTTTATGGAAACTAGCTGAATCATAGTGAAATTGCAATATACACGAATAGAGCCTCGACTCTCGAATCCAGTTTGCGAGTGTTTGTGAAATACTCTACTATTTCAAATGTACCTTCATTTATAAGGCTCGACCTCCGTTGGTTCAAAATGTGTTTTTTGTCTGAAAGTAAAGGCAGTATAAATCACATGGCTTTCGAATTGGGTAGGTTAAGATGGCGTGCCCCTAATCCTCAGCGAGTCGTAATACAGGTCGGCACGAAAGGAGACTATTACTGGCGTCGGTTGCCGGTGACTGCTTGTCATTAGCCACCATTGTTTCATTAACTAATTGCAGCCAAACATAAATAAAAGGGCTATAGCAATAATCTACTTTTAATTCATAATCATCATGATCACCAGTCTGTTTACGTCCACTCCTGAGCGAGCACATCCCCATTTAATACAATAGGGGAATTGCCATAATCACCACGCTTGGATGGTGGATTGGTGATCGCCTTTTGGTGTTAAGTACTCAGGTGGATGCTGCGCTGCTGGTTTTACTACATCCACGGGAGAAGACGGAGGGCTCTATTCTTAGGCCGGACACCACGCCACGGCACAACACGGCATTTAATTACAACATGTTTATAATATAGAACAATATTATTATAACCATTTAGTATTGAAGAACAGATTTCTCACATTCATGCTTTTTTATGCTTTCATTATTACACCTTTAACTGAAATTGGAAAATAGTTGCAAAACTCGTCTAATTATAACGAGGTTATAAATATACAAATGAGATTACTGAGTGTAATTAAGTATCTTCTCGGTAAACCTGAAGATCACAAATAACAAGCAAAACTATAATTTTCTTATAGCCTTACGCCAGGGGATGGCCAGCAGAATTCACCTGAGTACTCAACACAAAATACTGCGATCACCAATCCGCCTACCAAGCGTGGTGATTATGGCAAAAGGCTGATGATAAGCATTTCTGTAGTGGCTCACCGTAACCTCGTTACGCGACGATGTTATCAAAAACTTCGAATAACTTTCAACTTGAACTTAGCATCATCATCACACGACATATTTTTCACGAACTGCCATCCCGCATTTGCAGCGTTGAACAAGGTTTGTGCAAAAGAGAAAGCATCGCGTTTGTTCCGAGTAAAAAATGAGTGAGTGTGTGTGAGTTAAAGCTTTTATCTGTAACTGCTTGTTTAGGTAACATTACTGGCATTGCTATTTTATTCTCTACCATGCTTTCAAAGCAAGTCCTTAGACAAAAAAAACAGTCAAGTATGAGTCGGACTCGCGTAAAGAGGGTTCTGTATAAATAACCATAATAACCAATAATTTTTCTAGTTTGCCACCTAAAATGAACCCCAAAATCAGAATTCGTTTATTGGCGCTAAACACCCATAATTGCGTCACCGAATTGTAGATATGTACCAAATTTCATCTTTTTTGGTCCCGTAGATTCGGAAAAAGTATAGGCTGTGACATACAAATAGGCAGACACCTTAATGATCCTATAATTGTTCCGTTGGTACCTTTTGAGGTACGGAACCCTAAAAACATTTTATAATTTTGTTAGGTTCCTGTCTTAACACATCATGAAACTGTTTTAAATAAGGTTCAAAATTACCTTTACATGCGCGCTAGAAACCAAGTCACGTTACAGACGCTTATCTGCGGGACATGCTAATTGTTTTAGGAACATTGTTGTTTACGAACATCTACCACAGCCTACATCAGGCGGAAGTACCTCGGGGTGTTTGGATAGCCGAATATAGACTACAAAGCCATACATAACATTTTATATGAATTCATACCAGAGGCCCAAGCATGAATATCTAGCGTTATCGAGACGCTAGCGTTACGACATTAAACGTCAAATATGAACCAATAAACTTACTAAGATTTCAAGTTACCCTGATGTCATTGGCCAGTATTTGACATTTGCGATCGTCTCGTTAGCGTCTTTTTAACGTAAATTATTCGTGCTGACCCCACAGAACGTATTTGAAATAATGTGGTTTATCATATCCTGTTAGAAATTATGAAATTCAAGAAGAATTTAAGATATTACGGCAGTAATGTTTTGGTGTCATTTTCAATTTCTTATGTTTCATGCGTGTTTTAACTCCCCGCCAAATATCAGAGTTGAAAGCCCCTTGCAAAAACAAAATCAATGTGGAACTTCACGGGCCTAAAATTCTTAGTTATATTTAATTTTCTAGGAATTTAAATATTCTTGTGTAATCATTATTCAGTGTGGTCCTTTATAAAGTTCACAAATGTAAGCGATTGAAAAATTCGGAGTTAAAAATAATTTTACTTGAATAAAAATAACATTTTTATACACTTTTGCTACAGTGTCTTGAATGTTTTTTGCTAGCAGAAATAACTTTAGTTTTATTTGAAATTGAGCAATGGGCAAATTTTATTTTGAAGCTAATAATTTATTAATTAAAGTTCCAAATATTTTTTTTACATAAAGTATACAACTTTACTGACAACCGTTGGGGAATATAGGTCCTCGGTGGTGACTACAAACTGGACGATGCTTTGTCCAGCAAGGCATGGACCAAGGATGTTCTAAAGGTCGCAGGAAGGAACTTGGTGGATGAAGGCGGCTTAAGACCGTTTGTCGTGGCACTCTGTGGAGAGGCTTATGTCCAGCAATTTACTTCTACAGGCTGATGGTGATGATAATGTTACAACGCCACTCGAGTTTCATGGCACATCCATGGGTCTCTGTGCAACCTATATCCTATAGACAGCCTCATAAGTGAATTATGGAACTCAAGTGGAGTTGAACGAGACAGATAGCTAACTATACGCCTAAGCGTGGTGACTATAGCAGTAGTAAGGTAACGATTGAATAATGGCCGAGGTATGGTAGGAGAAGCGTCAAACGACGACATTGTAAGTGTCACGGGCCGAAGATCTAATATAAACTAAGAGAGGTGTGTGCCCAACAGTGGGTGAAGTCGGGCTGTAGATGCTGAAGTATACAAGATGTCCTAGTACGGGCATGCTTTAACAAAAGGGAATGATTCCACACACCAAAGTAAACCATTTTTGTATAAATCTTTCGAAATTAACCCTCGTCTACCCTGAAATCAGCTGTTTGATGTTCGATAACTATACTTGAGATAATAGTATGACAGTGATTTTTTTTTAAACAATTAAACTTACTTCTTTTGTACTATATTGTACTCTTTCATGTGCAATGATCCTTTTTCGAAATAAGATACCCATTCTGGGATAATTTGTACCCTGGGAAGCATTTTATATTTAAAATGCAGCTGACTCATAAATTTCTTATAATAATAATACCCATCATACACATCGTTACATCGTGATATACCTGCATCGCTTTCATGAGAAAAGCATTCGTTGAATCCGTATGGTTCCCCTGAGTAATAAACTATACAAACCATGCGTTTAACTGATACATCGGTGATACGCTAGAAATATCAATTGCTGGATTGACGTCTTTCCGAATTTATTTAGCATGTTGATAAAACTGTTTTCTTTTAACACTACTAACCCTATGTGTATTGACTCCATAACAATAAATTTGAATTAAAAGTTGTATGATAAGCATGTAGAGAGCATTCAAGAGCAGCCTTTATGTGGGAAGACTTCTAAACGCTGAAAAAGATTTTGTTCTAGTCAAGGACAGTTTTCGTAAAACCATAAAACACAATAATTACATTACAATAATTGTATTAAATTGCAATTTGCCCAGCTGGCTTTACTTTTTTCTTTATGTATGTAATACTGTGTGAGGACGACTGATGACTTCAGAGTTTAAATCTTTGTCTACGGCGTAGCATGTAGGCGTAGCCAAGACGCTACGCTGCTATGCCAGTGAAAATATAATGAAGAAAGTTTTCAACCTCCAGATGTCCCGCGACGAGGGCGAGGCGGCAGTGCGCGTATCGCTGCCAGAGGGTACTACGGCCACGGTAGGCGTGCGCGAGGGCATGTCCGTGGAGGAATTTCTAGCCAGCGCCTGCGCTCGTCGCTCGCTCAACGCGCTAGAACATTTCGTGCGTGTTAAGAAGCGTCGTGACATGGAAGACCACAACTACTTTGTTCCTCATCGCAGTGATCTCATCGAAACATACGTAAGTATTTCTGAATTGATAGATTTTGTCAAGCAATGTAACGTGCTTCATCGCAGCAGCTAATTTCTACCTGAAGATGTGTAATTTCCACCTGATATATCGTTTTTTTTATATTCTATAGTACTTTAATCATGTTCCTAGGTGACTAACGTGTATGATTGAATGATTAAAATTGTAATGATAATGAACTCCATAAAACTAGTGTTTGATGTAGATAAAACTTTTGAAAAATTGTATGCGAATGATGCCAATGTATGCCAGGAGTTTATGTTCAACAAACATTCAACATTTTTGTTATTACGACCATGCTCTAAATATGACGGTAATGATGCTGCCTAGTAGACCTTTCCAAAGGAATAATTAATTTCAAAAACTTTATAAAATATTTTCCATGAGAGGTTAAAATGTCATGCTCGCTAATTATCCGTGCAGAAAACAGGTGTGAGGAGCGTGCAGTTTTAATTAAGTTTATCCGTCAGTGTATGGTTACACAACTGATGGCATAAAAATGTTAAAAACGTTTTGTCACGGTGACGTGTGAGTAGGGTCTGACAGTGTCGTTCCACCGCACGGCGGGTGATTCTCGGAAAAATCTCGCCCACGAGATGACGGCACCTCGCGTATCACGTTCATACAAAATTATGGTTTTCATGCGAGATTTGATTTTTGAGAATCAGCCTCCAGACCGCACATTGTATAACTCTCTACTGTGTGGTAATCAAAAAGTTATATCACTTTTGGATCAACAATTGTAGAAAACCCTTTAAGAAGTTTAACTCCGTTTCATTACAACTTTTACGTCACATTCACATTATTATGCTAAACGAACATCTACCTGCTGAAGTTTTATTAGCTCTGAAGATTATGTAGCTAAATGTAAGCAGGATCCTTTTATTTTATGAGCCCTAAAAGTATGCAGGTAAAACCTGGTGTAATCTTTATGTAGGTTGGTATAATATTTTCAGAGATTGAATAGACCCACCTCTGATAATAATTTTTTTGATGAGGGGCAACGATATATTGTATACTTTACTTATTTATTGCATTTGCCCGTGGCTTTGCTGGTATAATACCGGGATAAAAATAATTTAATAATTTTGTCAAAATCAGTTCTGCCGTGATTATAGTAAAATCATATAAACATCCAATCTTTAAGTTTTGCATTTTTGGGTAGGATTTTCTAAATGTTTCTTATAAATAATTATTGCTGTTTAATTGAACAAGCTTAAAACCACGGCCGCTCATTTGTTAACAAGGCTTTGGCAATTAGATACGGGTAGAAAGTTGAATTGGGGAACGTTACTTCCTGATCAATCTAATTGTGTTTTAACCCCTAACGTTTTTGTGCGGATTTACCACGCTCCTCCCTGATTGAGGTCCGACAAGAAGAGGATTAAACGTATCCAACATATCCATTCTAAGTCATGCTATAAAAAAGGAGAAGTCCCTTCTAAATGTCCTTATCTTCTTCAAGGTTGTTTTTACTTAACTTAAATAAACTACATCGTAGTATGTAAATAGAAGTTTCATAAAGTAATTGAACAAAATATTATTCTGACCATTTTACTAACTCATCCCTCATTTACCTGAACACCTCTAAAATTTATGCAGTAAGTATATTTTGCATAGGTAACACCTAACTTTATATCGCGCTTGCCGAGTTAACGTCCCAAAAACTTGCGCTGGTGCGGAGAAAATGTCAAAATAATTTTACACAGAAATTCTCTATGAATGGATAGCTTTCCACGATGAAAAATATGTTGTAATGTGCACTTGTGCTTTTTTATAACATTTATTGCAAATCCGAGATTTCGATATTATCCTTTAAAATGTTGAGTTGCATTCCAACGTTTTGATATTTTGCAACAGGATAATCCAGCTATCCCAGCTAGCATCTAGCTAGTATAAAAATATAATAAAAATAGAGGTTAGTAAATAACAGGATTTCTACAAAGAAGCTTTAGAGGCTTGTGGAACAGAGATTTCTATTCTGTCTGTAAACGCACATACGATAACTGTATAATAGGAATTTACGGTTAAATATAGTCTAATACTGCCTTTGACGAACCAGTATATTAATACATACAAGCAAACGTGATAAAAAATCTAGCTAGAGTGCGTGCGTGCGGAAAAAAAACAAATATTCAATTCAAGATATAAAAAGAAATCTACAACAGAGTTCCATCAAAAATATTTTACTTGCATAAAGCCAGGTCCACTGCGGCATGTTTTGGTGTTTTATAAACATATAACAATGTTTTTTAACAGGAAGGGGGCGTGGCCTAACTGTTTTGCTAGCAAAAATATATTAAAGCCGGGTCCGCTGCGCCATGTTTTCGTGATTTTTTTTATTAGAAAAATTAGCGCAGCGGGCCCGGCTTAAAACAAACCAACTTCTTTTATATTTAATGATAATTCTGTTATATTTCTTGTCAAAACAGTTGCACACCCACGAAGTGGTTGAAGTATGCGCCAAGATCCTATATCAAGTGGAATTACAACGCAACACTCTCGAGCAAATGTGGGGCTTCAGCGTCGAAGCCGATCTTATGGAGAACGCCGAGCGACAGGATGAGCTGTGCTGCTACGTGAGCCGCGTCGAGGACAAGAGTGTCGCTATGCAAAACGGTAGGTAATCTATACAACCAAAAGTAAGTATAACCCATCTTTTATTGCACGAAGCAATACCAGAACAAAACAATAATCCCTGAGTATATTTTTTATAGAACCTACTTCTCAAACGTAAGTACATACTTTAACTAAGTTGTTTCGTGTTTAGCCTTTGTTCTACTTCCTAAGCCTACTTTACATTTTTCCGAAGCATAAAGACAGACAAGTCGTTTTTAATCAGCTCCGCATCCATAATACCAATCGATGTCCTGTAGATCAGGAGTTGAATTTTTAATCGCGAGTATTTCTTTCTATTATCTTGGTTTATGAAAGGTAAAAGCAATCACAGCAGATATGCCTGTTTTCTGTGTCAGGCATAATCAAAGGCGACGAGATAATGGTGATCAACGGAGCGATCGTTTCCGACCTAGATATGATGTATCTGGAGAGCGTGCTGCAGGAAGAGCTTTCCCTCGTCATGATGATGAGGTAAGTCGCGATCACTTTATATTAAACAACAATGTTGCTAACCTGCATAGCCACATTAATTCATATAATCAGTATCAGAGAAACCTACTTAATTATACACTCAAATAGAATAATGAAGTCGATTGTCTAGCTGCACATTTCTCATGTAAATGAAAACCAACCAATCTTCTACCAAGTTAGCGGGGATTTGTTCATTAATTGGCGTCCCGAGACGTATTCATTAACATTGAATTTAAATAAATCGCTGTAGACTGGGGTGACTTTTCTCCGAACAAAAAAGGTCAGGTCGTCCATTTCTCTATAGCGGAGGGTTAAAGGCTTGAAGCACTTGCGAGTCGCGAAGGCACGGGAAGTTGAAACGCCAAGCACCTAATAAACGGAAGTTACAGCAGGCAGCGTAGCGGAGGTAAGAGGGGCCGGGCCTGGGGCAGCGCGAGGCCCGTTCCCGTTCATCGGCATTTCTCGCCCTCATACACCTGACCTTTCGCGGGCGCGACAAGTTTAGTGCGCGGCGGCTGCGACCTACATACGACGCTGCCGCACCGCCTGCAGCGCCTCACCTGCGTCTACACTCCGCTATAGGCTATGACGCTACCCATTGTGAGCGACCGCAATTGAGCCTCTCCACAACGCTTCGCCGCCTCAAATAATGTTCCTCAACAAAATGTCATCTCGAAACGAGCACTCGCCACGGGATATTATTATTGTAGTGACTTGTTTCATCTTGCTCGGTTTATATAAAGCCGTTCCGGTTTCGAGGCGGTCGGCCGCTGTTATAGTCTCGTAAAATGCGGTGAAGTTTGCGGCTTGTATAATTAACAAATTACGACGCTAATGCTGTGAAGATCTTTCCTTTCCTTTGTGAACCTTACCAAAACAATTGTCAACTTTTACACTGATTTTGTATTCTGAGCAAAAGTCACGCAACGTGTATTGAATACAATATTTGCAGAGTGCCATTCAAGTCAAGTCTCACTTTCGATTTCGTATTCAATGCTTTGGGTAGCCTAACAGTACAGACTAGCTTGTATGAATTAATGAGCAAAACAAGCATGTTTTTTTTTATCGAAAATAATTCATGCTGCAGCTGTGTCTATTTTTCGTCCGCTCCGATCTGAAACATTTCGCTTCGTCTTCATTACTATAATTGCGCGTGAATGGGTTGGATCTTGTTGAATATTATTAAATATAGGCACATTCGTTTTTGTAGGTTCCGGTGTATCATAATTACGATAGTTTTATGTTCGTGGTTCATAATAAGAACGTATGCAATCGCAGTATCATTAAATTAAAATCGAAATGTTTCTACCTAGATAAATGATAAACAGAATTACGATAATAAGCTCTCTACGTCATACATACACAAGGTACTGCATGCTGGGGAAATCATTTCCACGAGTCAGTCTTCTGCTAATGACACGATCTGTTTGTATGGGAACTGGGATCTAATCTGGAAATGGCATCCGATCAATATGTTCGCTCGAGGAGCCGGTCGCGTCCCACAGGAAGCCTCTGGGGCTAACGGTTTTGCGTAATCGCTGACGACATAATCTGTACATGACGCATTTCCTCACAAAAAATATTTATAATTCATAAGATACACAAAAGTAATAATAATTTATAATACATTAGGTCATTAGGTCTACCTAATTCGGTACGTTAGCTTCTATAAGAAACAGCTCATTTATGAACAAGTAAGGAATTCCCGATAAAATGGGGCATGCATGACATTTTAAGATAAAAACACAAATAAGAACGAGTTTGGCTATTCCTTCTTTTTCGAAAAGTGACGTACTTTTATTTAATTTAGTTTTCTAGTTTTTTAGAAATATCGTGTAATTTTGCTTGCGTTGTGTTTTTTTTTTGGTTAAACCAATGTAGCTTATTATAAAAGCACAAGTGTATAGTTAAATGAAATAGAAAAATATTATAAAGACACCTTGAGGTTGTTGTACGAAACGTCTCAGTCAAATCTAAAAATGATTTGACTGAGACTTTGACAGCAAGGAAGGATTGTAACGTTGGAAATTGAAAAGTAATATAACAATACTTGAAACAGGAAAATGCACAAGACGTGCTAAGCGAATTTAAAAAAACAGAAAAGATTTTGAGTTCATACACGTTTTTTTAATCCTATTGTTAAAGTGCTTATGATATCCATTAATAAAGAAAAAAAGGAATACAAAAACTTTAAGCAAAACTAATTCTTCTACAACTTACGTTATAACTTACATATAATATGCGTTCCATATTCGTGGTCATCTGTGGTGTCATAGAATCTAGACAGTCTACTTGATTATCTCATAAAATATAACATCAAAATATATAGACAGCCGATAGAATCCTGCAATCTGGAAATAGTACCAGATCTGATCTTAAGTAAGGCTGAACAGTATTAAGAGTATCTTCCATTGAAACAGGTCATCGCGCACCGAGCCGCCTGAGCTGACGGGCGTGATGCGGGCGGCCACTGACGACATCATTGACTCGCTGGTGTGTCCGCCGCCACCCACCGATCCGCCTGTCATCTCTGACGATATGATATCCGGACTTATTGTGCCGGCGCCTGCTTGGAGTGAGTATATATAAGTAGACTTAGTAAATTATCCGGAAAAAAAAAATTTTTTTTCTTTGTTTCATGTTCCTTCTAGATGATGTTAGAGTGCGTCTAATCTTATACTGAACAAAAATGAAAATGGAATAGTGGGGTATTCCATTTTGTCAAAATACAATATTCCATAATCCGTAACCACAAGGACCGTTTTCGAACGTCAAACTTCTTTCAAGTGCCAAGTAAACGCGGAGGAGGGGCGTTCAGTTTTGGACTAGACGCACTCTACGTACCTACTGAAATTTAAGATCAAGCGAATGAAATAAAAATGACTACTTATCTTTTTGATAAATATTGATAAGATTATTTTATATTTTATCTTCATCACTAGCCTGTAGAAGTCCACAGTTGGACACATCACACTAAATTCAATGGGGCAGAAATAAAAAGCAATTTACCAACCTCGAAAAATATATAATTTAAAATGAGTTTGATTTCAAATGAAAAGCTTGATAAGTACATTCCAAAAATATATTACAACAAACAGAGGCCCAATTCTCTAATTTTAAAACATTCCACTCACAATATAATCTCGTGTCAGTCGCACTGTTTCGTATAGTAACTATTACATATTCTTCGCAAGAAACGCGAAGATTAAGTAATAGTTACTATACGTGACAGTGCGACTGAGACAAGATTATACTGCGAATTGAATGTAATTGCTAGCTTCATAATGCAATATGACTTACTGGTACCGGTAACTGACTTTTTATTTACTGTCTATTAATTTCCTTACTTACGTCTTACGTTGTTCCTTACTATGACGTCTTTTAATTGTGCTTGTTCCACCATGAGTCGTATATCGTCGTACCGGTGGATAGCTTGTAGCTAGCAACTCTTGAGAATTGAACCTTAGCTCAAGAGCATAGATCTTACTGAGGAAGAAGTGTATAGTAATCAAAATCACACAGGCGTTAAACTGCAAACTTTAATGGCTAATGCAGCTCATTAATATTTAAGATCATTAAGCTTTTACTTCCGTTTAAAATTTGCTGCAACGTCAGTATGTCGATTAACAAAATACCTAACTTCCTTACGAAGTTACCTTAACGCTATTATTTGTACTCATTCAAAAAGTACAAGCAAAATATTTAAGCCGTTGCTCTTTGATGTTTTTCATTATCCATCTATGTGACGGCTCATCGCAGCGGTGACTGTGCGGATTATTATTTACCGGGGAGCTTTTAGCTTATGCTCTGTTTTGCTGCCGTATCGCTTCTCATCCCACTGCTTGCTGCCTCAGTCGCGCCACGTCATGATGATAACCTCCACAATATTCAACCCCCCGTATACATACTCTCGCTGACATTATTCCTAATGGATGGTCCTTTTAATTAAACTGTGCGTTCCCGTATAGTTTTATTGATATTTGCCGAAAGAGACTATTTGTACAAATTAGGTATAAATTTATTAGAACTGTTATTACATTAATGATAGCGGTAAGATGTGATGATATAAAATTTCAATAAAAGTTAATATAGTTAGATATAGGGTTAATTATCCCAATTTTCTACATTATTAAAGGTATCCGGTTAAACACATTATATCTTTACTGTTACAAATAGATAGATTTACACTTTATTACATTGTACACTAGGATTACATAATATATAAAAGATAAAATTTATATAGTACAATTGGGGTTGTTATCGTTTAAAGTGATGCCTTCCAGGCAGCCATTGGATGAACAGTTAACAATAAAGAAACAAAGAAGTGTTCAACTTACAGAAAAAAAGTTATTTGAGATAAACTAGGGTCATCTTTTCTCATTTACTTTTAAAATGAAGCTAATCTTCATTGCTTACTTACTTTCAATATTAACGTACTAAGTCGGTACCTATTGGAGCCACCTACTTGTATTATTAGTGAAGCGACAAAACGAAAAAGACAGCCAGTACAATTTTTTTACAACACAAAATAAGTATGTTATTTTACTCCATACAGGATCTTCATAAATTCCCTGGCAGTATCCCTGATTCAGTGAGCGATATCCCAGCAGCGACTAAATAATATGAAGCGTACATATACGTGTAAATGTTGCAATCAACGTTTGATAGTCAGAACATCTGTTGTTATTCGAGATCAGTACAACACACACAACATTTATATATCCTAGTAATTAAACATACACCGGGAGTAGGTACATATTGAACGTATCATTGAAACCACACGTTTAACTGTCCAATTACAAATTCATGAGGCGCCGTTTACCGTGAGCGATATCTAGCACGTAAATTAAAATTTTAAGCTTTACCGATCATTGAACCATAATTCACTCTTATTACCCTTTATTCAATTCAATAATACTGCGTGAGCATTATTAGTCGAAAAAAACGAAAAAAGCTTTATTTATAAAGTATTTGTCTTGGTATCAAAGAAAGCTACTTTAGATACTCATGGATGATATAGTTTAAATGTAATAAAATAAATTGAAGGTTAGATATAAGTCATCCCTTACGATATTAATCAAAAAAGGTCTCCGAAAAGCTATAAGTTTAGCCCAAGAAGGTTACCTACCTTTACCCTTTATGGGTATGTATGCCCCTCAGTGAACGAAATAATATTTTACCCTGACCCATTTTTACATTCTTCTACTTTTAACTCTACGAAATAAGGGTTGACTAAATTTGTTTAGGCTGGGCTATTTTAAATTAAATTCAAGAATTTTGCTCTGTTTTTCTTATGAAATAAATTCAGAGTAATTTCTTAACGATGCTCTTTTGGCCCTTTTTCTTCGTTATTTTTAGCTGGCGTTTATATTGCTCGGGTCACAAATCACAACTCGCAAACGAGCCATGTTTTGCGGCGTCCTCGATTCAAATTACAGTGAAAATCTGGAACACAAGAGGCAATTATGACGACATATTGATTCAACTTGTTTGTTTTGTGATGCGATAGTCGTAATATAAGTGTATAGGAGCGAGGCTTTCATAATACGAGTTCGAGGCGGGTGCGGTAACAATGACTCCCAGGCACAATTATGTTATTTTATGGTATCTCTCTAAAATAAAATGTTCCTTTGATGACCAAAGATTTTATATATTTAAATCATCATCAGCCGATAGATCTCCACTGCTGAATGAGGCCTACCCATAGTATGCATAGCGTACAAACCCGTAGAGTGCAATGGTGGGATTTGTCACAATCACCACGCTTGGAAAGCGGATTGGTGATCGCAGTTTAGTGTTAAGTCAATGCTGCTGCCCATCCCCTGGTGTAATCCCTTACTCGCCTTTTACGACATCCAAAGGAGGTGTTGGAGTAGTCATATTCTTAGGCCGAGACTACCACGGCTCACATTCACATCATACTTTCTGGTTTTCTCCAAATGTTTATCAAACCATGCTACATACTAACATTGTTTTACACTTACTCTTTTTACTTTACTTTCCTTTTAACTCAGGGTCTGAGGTCAAAAAGAGCGCCTTTTTATTATCTTGAAAATGTCAAGAGGCACTCGTGGAAAAGAACAGGAAATAACCAATCTTTACTGAAGTACACATACTTACCTAACAGAAACTCCGTGTAAAATTAGAAGCTAAAATAGCTGTTCTCTAAAAGGCCGTGACCTCACCGCAAGCTATTTGCCCAATGTTGACACGCCACGACCAAAAGCTCATTGTGTGACTTCTTGGCATAAAGCGGAGCTCGCACGTGAAACTCATCACGAGCATTGTAATTTCCTCTCACGATATTGAAACTTATGACAACGTTTGGGCATATTGAATAGAAAATGTCTCCTCAACATTTAGCATACATAATCACATACTTGTTATCATTATCTCTGCTCACGTTTATTGAGTTTATTTATATAATATATATACAGAGGTTGATTCAAAGATTCTAATTGGGTTTTTATTAAAATACATACTATACATATTTCTCGTGAAACAGATTGAAATTGAATCGCTTTCAGAGTTACAGGCAATCAATTTAACAATCTAAATTTGAAGCTTCTCGTAACATAATTACCTACTTGGTAAAGTTATTACAACGGCTTGCTATCCAGTATAAATTCAGGTTGTTATAAGTTGCTTGTTTGTCGAAGTCCTACTCGATTATTATTGTTGCCACAGTTTGTGCTATTTAACTTCGCTCATTTGGTATACCTACACGTACTTAGTAAAATACCTTACTAGTATATGTACCAGATACAGTTACCAGCACCTATCTGCATAATGTTTTCTTTACAGTTTTCTTTCATGTACGGTTTATGCATTAGCGTATATGAGTACCAACTTGAAGAAAATAAACTATTTATGTTCAGGTTATTTAGGTAGGTACGTTTAATATGAATTCTATAAACATTGTAGCTACTGCAAAATTTTAAAGATTTTGTTAAGTTACACCCCCCATTTCCTCCCGTGGATGTCGTAAAAGCTGAGTAAGGGATTATACCAGGGGATGGACAGCAGCATTCACCTAAGTACTAAATACCAAACTGCGATCACTAATCCACCTGCAAAGTGTGGTGATTATGCCGAATACCTGCATTGCATTACAGGATGATGATGAAAACTTAGTGATTCATTAGATCGAAATGGTTTGGTTACATAAACTGCTAAGCATTATGAATACTTTGGACTTTGCCAAACTTAATTATGGCATGCATAGATTACGCAGTTCAGAAAAAACATCTATTGTAAGTACATAAAACAAAATGAGCTACAATTTACAAGGTTCGATATTATTATAATATAGGTATACTATTCCTGTAAAATTGTTATTTATTTAATCGTTGCATAGAAATCTAAAGTGCGAGCGATATAATGTCTTACGGTAGTTTATTTCGTTCAATTGGCGAGTTCTTGTTCCATTTCCGGACAATCCTCACGGAGCAGGCAGGTCGTCGGGCCATCTCCGGAATGGTTACGGCGCGCGGCATCGTTACGCGGTAATTGGGATCCATTTTGCGATGCCCACAACCCGCTGATTATGCGGTAGATATAACCCACCTTGCCTACCTTGTAAGAGATTTCGTGATCCCTTCCGTAACATGGAACAGGCAGCTTGGGAAATATTTTGCTATTTTGAAGGTATTCTTGTTTCAAACTGAAAAAGATTGTTTATTTTACTTATTTTAACCTATTGGGTAGATAAGGTTTGTCATAATAATAATATGCATGACTAAGTTCGAATTACGCTAGTCTACTCAGGCTTATTGGTACTAGTATGTACCAATAAGCACATCCACCATCATCTCATCTTTTGAAGACTGGAGTGACGTAGACGTGGAGAGTCATAATTTCACACATTCGTTGTCGATATACCAACGCGTATAAACCGCTTCGCAAACACATTCATCATTTGGACAGCATAGAGATGGAACTCTCTTCTGTATGACGTCTGTACTCCCTGTATTGTATAACTTGGGTCTGCTTAAAAGAAGAGTAAATAATCTTCTTCTGGGCTAGCGAAAAAAAAGCATTCATACTAAAATATATATTACTGACGTCACATATGATGTCATATGATGTCATAAATACCAAGATATATTAATATTATGTGATTTTATAGGTAGGAATTGATAGCCCTTAGTCTAATAATCCACAAAAAATCATACTAGGTAAATCATTAATTTTAATTTCAACCCGCATAATGATTCTGTTATTGCATTTATAATATTGTAAGTGCATATGATCATATGTTTTCATTATATAATCAATTAATTTTTCCATATAATTCAGCTCTGTTCACTATTTCAAAAAATACATTGTGCCAAATGATTCATAAGAGAGATCATATGCACTTGAGATCATAAAACACACATCCAATTTGACCCAGTTTACGTCAGCTGGTACGATTGCCCCACACGCCGTAACTTCAGGCACAAATACCTAAAATCTGAGGTCTTCTAATTTACATCATTTAAAATTGATAAAATTTAACTAACTTTTTAGCACACGTGTATTTAATGTCAACAAATAAAATGTTTATAAATAATGTCAAATTTCTATGCAGGTAAAGAATTATACAGCCCTGAAACAGACGCGCATGGAAATGACACAATTAGCGGACCACCCAAAGTCAGCTCTAGGACCAACTCATTCGAGATTGAAAATCTGCTTAAGGTTAGTACGAAAAAAAAACTTTTTCGGGCACATCCCACATTTCACTTTCGTCATATATTTTATTTCTTTCACATTCGTCAGTTTTTTTTATCGTCTGACGAAACGATAATCTTCGGGATTCATTATTCGTCAGATTCCGCGATGGTCATAAAATTAAGAAAGACGAAGCGTAATAAAACAGCTTATCACAGGCCAAACCATAGATAGTGACTCTGTAGATTGTTAGGTTTTTTAAAACTATTTTAGAATCATTACACGCAAAATCTAGGGACCACGTAATCCTTCGGTGAAGTGAACTATTTTTATTTTATTGTATCAGCCATTGGCTGTTTTTTTTTATTCATCATTCATGATGAAAAAGGATGGCCGAGGAAGGGAAAAAGTTTTTTTTTGTATTTCTGATTTTAGTGGCATCTGGCGTATGTGTCCTAAATCGAAACAACTGAAAATTCTTACATATTGCCTCCTCGTCGGTCATTTTCAATTAACTCTACATATTTCTCGTAAAATATACTATCCGTTTTATTTCTTTACGGAAAGTGTGGAAATAGCTTCCTTCTGTCCCAGGAGTTTTAAATTTTATTTATTTTTCATGAGTTCTTTTTTTTATTTGTGATTCGTAAATATACGCTAACGTTCTCGGTTTTGTACAAAGCGCACACAGTTGATGTGTGCTAATTTTAATCCTTTTATGTACCAACGACGTTTGAAATGAAAAGAAAAATAAAATTTTAATTTGCCTCATTGTTTTCTATTTGTAATGATTTGTAAGCTGAATTTGTACATTTTTATTATAAAAGTTAACTGTTTGTTATCATGTCTAAAATGTTGATGTTCATCATATGAATTTATTGTTCCGTCTAATAAATAACAATGAGCACCCTAATATCATAAAAGGGCCTTTTTAACGGTTGAAATGGGTCAGGCATTTTTAATATGGGTAAAGTGGTTGTAAATGCTTCTTTGTATTTTGTGTATTTGCGAAAATAACTTGACATTTTGACAAAGATTTATTATTAGCGAATGCAAAGTATTTGAGTCAATGGCTTTTGGAGACACATTTGCTTGGTTTAATTTTTCAGCAACTGATGATAATATTTGTGTGATTAGAGTGCGGAACAGGTGACCGGGTGGTGTCGTTCACCGGCCGAAACGCGCCGCGGCAGTCCCACAGGGAGCGTGGCAAGCGCCGCCGCCGGCACTCCCTTGCGACACCTGTCCGACGCCGATAAACTGAGGAAGGTCCTACTGGAGCTGGTCGATACTGAGAGAGCTTATGTCAAGGTGAGTATTATTACCCACTCTTCAGATGTTGTAGTACTCTCTCAGATACCCGCTGAAGCAATTCCGCGAGAAGGGATATTGGCACTCCTTTACAAAATGTGTTTGATGTCCATAAAGGAACGTTTTATTGGAACCGTGGATAGTGACAGGAAAAGTAAAGTTATGATAAAACTTTTCAGAGAAGTACGCTGTATTACTTATTTGTTTCTATTTACTTGTTACTGTACTATTTTGCTCATTTTTTCTACAAAATTACGAGTGTCTTGACGTAACAAGTACCAAAAAAACTTTGAATTATAATTCAGCTCCAAGATGCATGCAATGTCAAAGATGCCATGGATTTTATGGCGCAAACCGTGTGGTCTCCTTTCTGCTAGATGGTCATAAAAAAACATTACGTGGAAACGACTTTCACCGGCTGTGCAATGCACATAAGATTATATTAATGCCATTCTTAAGTTCTATCATTATTTGCACAAAAAAGGAATGGGCTACCTCTGTGTTGGCTTTACAAAAGATTTTGAGTCATTTTGTTTGAGTATCGCAGTTTATGAAACAATTATCTCGGTATTATGAGCAAAGTGTAATGGTTATTCTCAGTAAAGCGATGGTTAAGCGTGCTTATGACCCGACCAAAGCTAAGAAATATGCTACTGAATCAAGGCAACATGAAACGCAGAAGTAGGTCAGCTGCTGACATCAAACGAAGATAGTAAACCAAGTTAACTTACAATAATTGGCTCGTTAAATTTCCTGATTCAAAGGTGAATTTACCATAAAAATAGAATTAGGTTGCGATGGAGGTGCTTTTCCCAAATTCGGATATTCAGAAGCCGAACACGGTATAGGTTAAATAACCTACTCTCAAAAACTTAAACGGGACTTTCAAACCATGATTTGGGAATCAAAACAGTAATAAGTAAATATTTAAGAATTTTTGCAGTGGTGTGTGCCCAGCCTAAAAATAGACCCCTCTGTCTCCTCCCGTGGATGTAGTAAAAGCCAACTAAGATATTACACTACGGGATAATACTGCGATCGCCTATCCACCCACCAAGTATGGGTGATTTTGGAAATTTTGATTGCATTCTATAGGGGAGGCCTCATCCAGCAGTGTACTGGTTTTTTTGAGGTGTTTTTTAGTATATCTTCGTTAACCACGCTCCTGGCTAGACGATATTTCAAACAGCAGGACCCATATAAAACAACCGATTTGTTTGTTGTCACATAGGCTACGCTTATAAGCGTAGCTGAGACTTCAGCTTTCGGGAGTTGTCTTTTTTTAAACCCTGACATAGGTTTTAATACTAATTTTCACATATCTTAAATTACATCATCTCTTATGCACAATGTTGAACTGAGCTTTATTGCATTCAAGGCCTTTCTTAAAGAAAATAGCAAAGCTCTTGTGTTGGATATTTCATAAAGACGTAATTCAATTTGATATTAAATCTACAACCAACAAGAACGTAGTGCGGTAACTTTGCGACACTTCCGCGAATAGTTCATCTAGAAGTTTGCGAGAAAAACTTACGCAACCGCCAGTAATACGGGCATATTGATTAGCACTTATCCAATTTAAATTACTTGATCTTCCAACTGAAACTTTGATCTTAACATTGAAATAGCAAACACAATGTTAATTCTTCCGCTGTAATAATAAATATTCATAAATACAAAAACTTTGATGAAATCTATAAAAATTTAATGAAATTGGCCGCACTTGTGCCTTTGTTTCATAAATCTGATAATAAATACTTTGACAGTCCATAAAATTCAGATTGCTTTTGAATTCATCAAAAAGCCTAGTAATGATGTTACTTATGAAGAGCAAACACGCCTAGCAAATTTAATTATGTATTCAAGTAACTGCTGAATAAATAATTACAAAAAAAACATTACCTCATAATGTAGAATATTTTATGATCAAAGTTTCATCGTTTCCAGCATCTCAATAATTTACTGGAGAATTACTTGGAGCCGCTGAAGAAGGAAACTTTTTTATCGAACGCTGAGATCAACGCGTTGTTTGGGAACATTCAAGAGATAGTGACGTTCCAAAGACAATTCCTGCAAAACTTAGAAGAAGCGCTCGAGGCTGAACCCAACTTTCATCACTTCGAGTTCTCCAACCAATTCAAGGTACCTAAATTAACACGAACATGTTTATAAACCTTTCAATAATCCAAGACATTTGTTAGTCATACTTTACTACGTTACTGATTCATATTCATTCATTTATTGCTAATTCATTCAAAATGTTTCTTTCCACAGAATGCGCTCTTTGCAGTCGGAAACGCTTTTCTGTACTATGTTAATCATTTTAAATTGTATAGTTCTTTCTGTGCAAGTCACAGTAAAGCACAGAAAGTTTTGCACCCGAGTAAGTAACTTAAATTATCCGTATTTCTCCTCATTAGCTACTTATCCACTCATTGATATTGTTTGCAAAATATGATTATTTTTTAGATGAAGGCAATCAAGCCTTACAAGAGTTCCTGGCCGCAAGGAATCCGAAACAACAACACTCCTCAACACTGGAGTCTTACTTAATTAAACCAATACAACGGATACTCAAGTATCCACTTCTGCTTCAACAATTGAGGAATTTGACTGATGTTAATTCTGAAGAGCATCTCCATTTAGTGGGTAAGAAAAAATAACTGTGCACATAATAATAAAATAAAGCCATTTCTTGTGTCATGAACGTCTTCTAAACATAATTCATTCATAAAATTTCAGAGGCATTAAAAGGAATGGAGAAAGTTGCGGAACACATAAACGAGATGCAACGAATACATGAAGAATATGGTGCTATATTTGATCACTTGTTTAGACAACACCAAAAGTCTTGCAAGCAACCTATAGATCTAAGTCCTGGTTAGTTTTTAGAGTACATTACTGACACAATACTTATGCAATTAATTATGATTTAATGTATTTATGTTTGTTTTCAGGTGATTTGTTGTATTATGGTGGCGTAGAATGGTTAAATATTTCTGACTTCTTAGGAAAAATTAAGAAAGGACTGGAACTACATGCTATGTGCTTTGTATTTAAATCCGCTGTTGTCTTCCTCTGTAAAGAAAGACTGAGACAGAAGAAAAAGTTAATGGTAAGAAATTATGTAGGCAAGTATATATGGTCGCTGGGGATATAAAACCCTTTAAACTGTGAGATTTTGTCTACGATGGCTACGAACGTAGCGGTGGCTACGACGCTTGCTTTTATAATTTCTCGTCAGCATTAAAATTGTAGATTTTTCACTGAATCAAATTTTCAGGGTGTTTCTTCTAAGAATAACTCAAATGAAGTAGAGATTATAAGATATCAAGTTTTGATACCGGTGACCGAAGTGCAAGTCCGCGCTTCATCAGCCAAAGATATGGATAGTCACTTCCTCTGGGAGCTTATACATTTGAGGAGCCAGTTGCAGAGGCGCTCTGAAAAGGTCTACGTTCTGTCAAACAGGTGAGCAATTTTCTTTTGTAGAATTTTCTTAAAGGTAAATATTTTCTGGAAGAATAAAATTGTTAGTGTTGTATCGATTCCTAAATTTTTCCAAATAATCTTTTCATAAGTTTAACACTTTAATGGCATCATCAGTCACCATCTAGGTCCTCCCAAACTCTGGTGCTAAGGCACGAGTGATCAGCATGAGCTTTGTAGTCTGTGAAACCCAGATCTTTAATCCCCTTTTCCATATGTTAGCTCCGTAGCGGCCAACTTAAGAGACTACTGAATGATCATCAGTTCCTACTTCTTTATTTGGTTAGGAGATGTTATCATTAGATATTGCATACTCATTTGTTATGATTTCCAGCACGGCTGACTTCCGCAACGCGTTCCTGAAGACGATACGGCAGATCATCCGCGAGTCGGTGCGCAACATGGCGTTACCGACCACGCGGCCCGCGCCCTTGCCACCGCGCGCACCACACACGCTCGACCGGCCAAAACATCAGGTAACTGGCATTTTTACATATATTGTGTTTCGGTTAAATCTTGGCAGATTTTGACGCAGTTTCCTTTATCCAACTGAGTTGACATTTTGCATACTTGTCAAGTTCAGTAACCAAAACAATATTATAATGACAACGAGTTGATTTTATGATGAAGTGGAGACAACGGATCTCTTCGGTGGGTTATAGCAGTGTCCAGGCTCATTTCGATCAGTTCATGTTTCTTTTTAGGGTTCCGTACCTCAAAAGATAGCACTCTCTGTATGTCACAGCCTATTTTCTACCAAAAAAGTTGAAATTATATAGAATTAGGTGACCCCATCACTATAAACGAATCCTGATTTCAACGGTTAATTTTGGGGGTTAAATTTGGGGCACACTAGAATATAAAAAAACTTGTGTCAAATGTGTGTAAAAAAAAGTATCTTCAACTAAAATAGTAGATTTTTGCACCGAGCAGAAAGTACTTCTTGTTGTACAAAGTGTTAGCTACACTCAACACAACAAGAAGTCACTCTGATCGAGGTTCGTAATGTGCTTTCTTTCAACTACAAGAATCCATTTTTACAATATAAACATAAAACACCCAACAGTCTAAAAAATGGTCCTGATCCCATACTAGGATGTGTGTTGGGGGGGTATGAGACACTACGAATAATAAAAACTTTACAAAACCTGAAGAATAAAACTTTACAAACTCAGTCGCATTGCTTCGATTCGAGCCAATTCGTTTCGGTCGTGGAAAGCGGTCGACTATTTTCAATGTTTCTTTTCGGCCAGTACAGTCTCTTTTCATATTTTTTTTTTATAGGAATTGAATTTCCTATAACTAGAACTAGATAGCGCTGCAAAATATGCCCGAATCCTATATCGCGCTCACGAAAGATAGCAGAACACACGACGATTCTATAATATAGAATCCGAACTTTTTAAATATATGAGCAACAAGAGTTGTTACCGGGCTGTATTTACAATTACATACAGTATTCCTGCACTTTTTTTAGAGATTTCCGTTCTGCACAGTTTGTTTGACATAAGTGCTGCTTTAGTGTGCTTGTGTTTCTCGTGAAAAATTGTGAAATTACTTGGTAGTTGGAAGAAAAAAATATTTTTCACCATCTTTCCCACAGTCCCACAGCTGTTTCCTATTCTAAATATAAAAAAAAAACTTTTTCGTAAAGGAAAATATTACGCTGATGCAAATTGATACTCAATAAATGAAACGGACAAGTGCGAACGAAACTCGTGCCTTAATGGTTCTGGTTATTAAACTATTTCAAAATCATCAGACACTTTTTTCTACTTTTTTACAGCCCTTTCCGAGTTTCAGACATTTTTCTCTACTAACTTCACAATCCATAAAAAAAAGGCAAAAAGGGGTAAAAAAGGCGAAATTCTAAAATTTTAGTCTTTTTCCTTTATTTGTGTTACAAAGTCTCCTAGCATTCCAATTTTCAGAATTGATAGGTCACAGGAAATACCCTAGAGGTTTTTCATTTTCATTTTCGCGATCTCCATACAAAAATTAGACATTCATTGCTATATCTTTTTAACGCATAGAGTTAAAAGCTTAATTTTTTATGGCACTATGACAATATAGTCATACATATTTATTTGGTTTAAATTTTAAGTTGCCTTTAGCCATTCCTGAGAAAAAGGGTCTTGGCAGATAGACAGACAGACGGACAACAAAGTAATCCCATAAGGTTTTTTTCTGTTGAGGTAAGGAACCCTAACAATTACAATATCACATTTACATATTACATATTTAATACATATACAATATGTACATAGTGCAATACATATTTAATATATACATATACAATTCACGTTACATATTTAGTTAAACAAAAAGGAGTTATAAAATTAAATTCATTGATTTTAGGTGCAAGTGATGCAAGGTTCTCAAACGCTCGGCAAGACAAAAAAACCCAAGACTAGTGGACAACGACTATCAGCTGGAAATATTGAGGTGCTTATATATTATCATCAATTACTAATATTAAACTATCCCAAAGAGATCATATTCATGCAAATCCAAATGTCAAGCATTCAAGGAATTCTCAAAACAGTAGGTATGCTAAGTGCTTTGATGAACAATACACTAGCTAAGTGTGAGTTTTCTACGTTTGCATATGTCAAAATATATGTTATGTGTTATGTTTGTGTTTTGTATGTTGTGTAACATAATAACACAGGTTAATTAATATAATCCGTTACACGCATACTGATGAATAAAATTAACTACTGAAACCGCTACAGGCGTTGTGATCATTTTCACATAAATAAGAGTCAACGTGCTGACAGTATTCGTAATAGTAATGACAAACTCACATTCAGAGTACTGATAATAAAAATAAAACGATTTCAACAGTTCTAAAATAATAGTCTAATTCCCAATGTTTCAGATAAGCGATTTGTCGCGTGAAAACTCCCAGGATGCGGATGAGCCTCCTCATGACCTGACTCCAGAAGAGCCCGCCTTTAGACATCGGAGTAAAACCCTTGGAGATACGATAGGTGAGTTTTTGGGTTAGTTTCACCAAATTAAAGATAAAGATAAAAGATACAAATATTTATCTTTATATTATCTCGGTGAAAAAGGTGTTTAGCACAACCTAAATCATAATCTTAGCGCATGCTTCATATGGAGAAAAGACAACAGTAAGACATGTTTTGTTTCTCTAAACAGGAACATTGACGAAGCTCATTTCACTCGGCATTAGGTTTTTTGGCTGTTAATTTTAGTGTTTCCCGTTCTTCGTTAGATCAATGGATTGCCAATCAATTGATCAATTGGATATTTATAACTGATCTCTACAATTTGTGCAGGGTTATTTTTGTTTCGTGACATTGTGTGAGTTTTTTCCCGATATTTTACAGTTGCATTCGTGAAGAGCCCAGGAACAGAGCCAAAACTACGGGAACAAAACAAATTTAAAATTCAAGGTAACACAATCTCGTAAATACTTTCAAAATTGCATGTCATGACACCTATTTTCAAGGTTTTAATACACTTCATTATCAGATACCTACACTACACGCATAACATTCAATAATTAGAATAGCAGCGGTTTTTTTTTATTACAAGCATTACTTAAAATCTAATAACTATTCTAAAAATTCAACTACTGCCCATTAAGATGATTCCATCTAATGTAATGATGCATCTAAGGTTGATTGCCTATTGCGATTTCACGCAGAATTAAAAATATAAGAAACAGAAGTAAATTTGCTATATTAGTCGTCAAATTATCGAGGCATTGCGTAACGAATTCTAGACATAATGGTGTACCTATCGTCAATCACTGGATTTTTCGTAAGAACTCTATTCACCAGCTACTTTTCATGTAACCAACCTAATTTCCTCCATCCGTGACTGACAAAGCTTTTGCTGTACTAACAGAGACTAACGCAAAGCGAGTGCTGCCCCCGCCACCTCTGCCTGCGGAGCCCGAGCGGACCGAGGCGGGCTCCAAGTCAGAGGGCGAGGACGAGCCACCACCTCCGCCTGCCAAGCGTGGCCTCGGCCGGACCCCCAATCATCTCACACTCAGGTAACATCACTTTACTTAACTACAAAGGCTAAGACTTTTTACGAATCTCAGAGTACTGAGTAACGGATGCACAGTCACATTACCAAAAAAATAATCAGCAATGCATGAAAAACTCATCATACAGTTTTTACCCAACCTTTTTTGAATTTAATGTATGTAACAACTCTCACTGAACACTTATTTTTTGCAGTACAACTTCGACTCTGAGCGCCGGAAGCACTGGCAGCCAGGCCCGCCTTATACAGTCCTCGCACCAACCGACGCAGTATCACCCCACCATGGTCAAGGAACTAGGTAAGCAGGAGTCCCAATCCCTCAAGTCATCCCCCGAGAGAAAGGCTGTGCCAGAAAAACGCATCAAGGTGATCCGCTCGTGCAGCGGCAGCAGCATCAACCGCGAGCGCTCGCCGAGCCGCGCTGCCGACCGCGCCTCGCCCGAACGCGATCGCGTTACCAAGGTCATCGTCTGCAAGTCTCCGAATAAGGCAAGCCTCAAGCAGAGCAAGGCATCGCATCGCTCACCCCGTGGCAGCTTCGACCAGTCGAAATCACCGCGTGGCTCGATTGACAAGTCACGCTCGCCACAGCAGAGCTTCGACGGGTCACGGTCTCCGCGCGGCAGCATCATGAAGTCGCGCGAGAACAGCGTGGATCGTGCGCGCTCGCCGAAGCCGGTGCCCAAGAAGGGCATCATGCGTACGCCACAAGCGAGTTTTGACCGCTCACCGAGCAAGTCGCCGGCCACCAGCCGCCGCGCCTCTCGCTCCAGCACTGCTCACACCACAGCAGCGGCAACGCAGGACAAGCTGGCGCGCCTTGGGACCAACTCTCTCGACCGCATGACGCACTACTCGCAGCTCGCCAAGGCCGAGGACAAGGCTATGAAGATGGGCATAGTCGTATCTAAGTCCACCGAGTCGATCACACGTGCCATTGAACACCCTACCTGCGTTCAGTGCTACCTCTCTGGCAAAAAACAAAGTAAAACCTCCTAGCAAAAGGGGAGGGGAAAGTCCCCTAAGTCTCGCAGGAGATCACTTGCGACGCAATTTATTCTGACTTCCTCCAATCGAAGCAGTATAGAGACATTGGATGATTCCACGGAGCGCGTCTACTGTCCCTCTCCTCGCTATCCTGATATGAACGAGTTTGATCAAATACATGTTTAAATAGTTGAATAGGTAAATAATTTAGATAGACTACCTATTGAAACTACTATTTTATTTCTGTCAAACAATAAGAGTGTCTCTAAAATAACCAACTATTTCGGGACCGGATCAAATCAACGGGGTGATTCATAATTATTTTGTATGGCACTTGGCAAGATAAACTTTCTATGTTGGGCATTTATCCAACATGGTCTTGGTTTCGTCACTTCAATATGTGTTTAAATATTGAAGTGACGAAACCACTGCACCCAAAGCTAGAGAGACTATCCACCCGTTTTACGAACATGCAGATAAGATAAGATTATTTGTCGAACTTCTCTTTCGATTATTTTTTTAAATTATTATTTCTATTAAAAAATCTTTTTGATAAGGGTGAAAAGTTATAACCGATGACAAATGCCTTTGTCAGATTTTTTGTCTGGAAATAGTTGGACCTTTTTGTAGACACTCGATACTGATTGTTTTAACTTTTTCAAATAAGTAAAACAGTTATGTGGTGCTTATAGTTATCTATAAAAAGGAATTGATTAGAATCGAGCAATAGGTAGAGTTTGACATGGCTGCCAATGGATGGATGGAAGAATAAATAAATGACGGGTGTTGTAAAAAAAATTAAGATTCTTGCATGTTTCATTGAATATTACACAATATGGTCATTTTCTGTAACTAGCTTAGCTTATATTTTAAACTAAGACCAAGAAAGAACTAGTGGCGCGAACGAACGAACTGAATAGTAACTATTATTTTGTGTTCAAAAAAGCTTTACAATAATAATGTGTGTTGAAATGACGACTGTGTATAGTGATGAATCCAAAAGTGGTTAATAGACAAGCGAGTATCTACTTATGGCTCGACTACTTTAAACCAGTCTGTTTGAACTAAATAGGTAAATACTCATTTTATTTCACCACATAACGCTCAATTATCAACAAACCTACAAACGTTCAAATAAAACGTATACGTCAAACTGGTTAAGCATTCTAGTGTCGTGAAACACCTCTAAGAAATATCACTTAGAATTAAGAGTGTAGAGGTAGTCAATCCAACACTCTTTACGTAGTGGTGTGTTAAGTTGAATAATTTATAATTGCAAAAATGTTTACATAGGTCTATGTACACAGGGCGGAAATTTAAGATGGGGCATGAAGGGTAGCTACCAGATTAAAATATATTGAAAGAAATTTACGTAAAAAATGTAAGGGAATTTTATTTTATGATTTTTGAGTCTTTTAGTTAGTTCCTTTACCTTAGCCTCTTTGATACTTTTTTTTCTAACTAGGGTAAATAGACTGAAAACGTTTCATGAATATTTATTTATTCCTGAAGACTACAGATTTTTTCAAAATCTTTAAATGCAGAAGTGAATCA
The DNA here is from genome assembly GCA_951392215.1 of Epirrita christyi. NCBI lineage: Eukaryota > Metazoa > Arthropoda > Insecta > Lepidoptera > Geometridae > Epirrita > Epirrita christyi. Next base: position 7,598,720 of record OX595839.1, on the reverse strand, counting down.
CTGTTAAAGTTAGGGGACTACCTTAAGAAATTCTTGCAACTACAGTGGTTTTGGTAGATGCCTTATGTGACTTATCTCAACTTACCCCCTTTAAATAACCATAGATTTTAGATAACCACATTTGTGTTAGATTTTAATCAAACTCTTAATATAAGTAAAAATATACCTACAAGTGCTAAGTATTATAATAATAATGGCTGTGGTATTGAACTGATGTTTATCCTATGATCACTTTTATCACATCTGTTATCTAAGTATCAACTTGTTTTATTTTGACTCCTGATAGAATAATGTGTTTATTACTACTTAGGCCCTGGATTTGTATCAGTAATTCAGTCTTCCATTTTAATGTACCTTCATGTATTGCCATCTGCTTATTAACTTTGGAATTTGCATAACTTCTATACCTCATCGGACATTTTGGTTAGAAATGCCAATGTAATTTGAAATCCGCAATCCATAAATCACCACGCTTGGCATGCGGATTGGTAAAAAATTTTATAATTGTAATTAATTTTTTTGTTTACCTATCAAATAAATTACAACATCAAAAACGGTTTAACGATTAACAATGACGTAATATCACGTTAATATCAGTACTGCAAAACGATGCTACACTATTCATTATATCTCTGGTTTTTAGCGCTATTATTTAATAAATTTCATTGTAATACCGTTACGATAACCAATCGGCGTTTAATGCTCCTTATTTTAATCAGGCTAGGCAAAGCACCTATGCCATACAGCCTCAAACACTCCCACAGAACATAAATTAAATTTTAATTTCTCACATTACTTTTCTTTTGTTTATATATTTGATAGTCATATATGAGTATTGCATTGAGACATCATTTAATTAGCCATCAGGACATTCGAAAAACCAGTGTTAAATATACAGCACCTACATACCTATATTATAGTATCTACATAGCAGTCGTGTCCTGATGACCTTTATTATTATTTTATTTTTGATGGTACTTATACCAATATTATATATAAAATACTATTCTATATCGCCTAAAAATTAACTCAGATTGATTATTGGTTTTAGTTTTAAAAACTCGCAACACGAAAACTTAAATCACCTACCTGAAGGTTTTCTCCTTTAGGTAGCTCTCTCATAAGTCAAGGCATTATGTTTGTTTCAATTGCTTTATGGTTAAAGCATAAATATAAAAATATTTACTATTATTACGGCGTCTACAAAACTCATCAGTATTTTTAAAGATAATTATAAAAAAATAATGGTTGTCTGTAAAAAAAATATTTATAACCTTTTAAATATATTGTATAATGTACCTAAAATGTTTAAAGGCTGTGTTGTCATGTACTATATAGGTTGCCCAAAAAATAGCATCAAACGAAAGTCTAAAAGTATAGCATGGATACCCCAAACCACCCACAATCAGTTAGTAGAGCAAGTAAGTCTCGGTTCATCTCCATTTTCTAATCAAATTTCATACTATTTTCACACTAAAATAGGTAACATTCCAGTTTGTAATCTTTTTTCGATTTATAGAACTTTATTGTCTTAAGAAATAACAAAATTTCACTCAGAAAACAATTTATGATAGCTTGTTAAATATGTTTATGCGGTGAGCATGCAATATGTTATCTAATATTATAAAAGTCAAAGTCCTGCCTGGCTGACTGACTAAGTGACAACGCACAGCATAAACCACTGGTTGTAGAGACTTCAAATTTAGAGAGTGTATTCCTTTTAGAGTTTAGGGGTGTACTAAGAAAGGAATTTGGAAAGTTCGCCCTCTAAGGGGTCCAAAAAGGGCTTTTAATGTAAAACAAAAATGCTCTGTATTTCGGAAACGGTTGATAGAAGATGCTTGAAATTTCACATGTAGATTCCTCAAATGAAATTAACAAACATATAATTCAGTGATTCTTAAAATTTTCCTGAAAACAGGCTCCGAAACGTTTTCGTTGTGAAAAAAATACACGTAACGTTTTGACCTAATTTTAGTTTAATTCGATGCAGTAAAAGTTAGTTTTATGGTGTAGTTCTTGAGATTAAAATTTTGTCAGGACTTCAAGTTTAAAATGGGTCCTCTAAATTGAACTTAACTCAAGGTTGGTGTCGTTTCAAAAGTTGTTTCACGGTGTGGTTGTTGAGTTTTCTATATTTTTAAGACCTCAAGGTTAAAATGTGACCCCCAAATTGAAAAACAGGGTTAAAGGAGGTTGTAGGAGTTTGTAGGGGTTTTAGGGTTAGTAGGGGTTTGTTTGTTTCACTGCGGCCGAATTATCTTCTTCTACGCAGACGAAGTCGCGAACGGGTCAGCTAGTTAATTATAAAACTAGTTGATGGTTTTTAGACATGTTGAAAACAGTGAAACAAAGTGGAAGGATTAGGTTTGCCAGATATCAAATTGTCTGAGTAACAACAACCAAGACTAGTTGTTGTTACTCAGACAAAATTTTCCAAAACAAATAAAATTCCGTTTTTAACTGCTATATTGTTTTTAAAAAAATGAAATAATATTATTTTCTAGTTTTCCTATCAAATACTTGGTAATTTTATTGGGTAGTTTTGCTGTAAATTTCGTTAGTCTACTTTAACCATTATAAATAACTTAATTAAAAAAAACTGACTTTCATTGGGAGTTGGTCAAAAATGACGTACAAAAATTGCCGCAACTTGTAAACAACAGAAAATTGCATAAGATAGGTGCATCGTGTCGGTTCGAGTATGGCATGTTTACGTCTAAAGACTTTCGCTTGACACTTTTTTCTGGTACACCCTGTTTAAATACCTTACTAAAACAAGATTAACACCAATTTCAAGATTGTAGCATCAATGCAACGACTTTTAATATTTTAAGAGCTTATCTTACTTAAATATTAACCCTCTTATTCATATTCAATTTTTTAAATTTTGATAGCTAAAATAGCTTATGTCTTGTTTTGACGTATGTAATTTTACATCAGAAAGAACGAAAGAAAAGCTATTTTTAACTAAAATAGGTTTCAAAAATGATTATGAATAAGGGTGAAAATCTCAAACTTAGGCCCAAAAGTACCTAATGTCAAAAGTGATTTTATAATCTTGCAGCTTAATGTGAAATGTAAGAAGGTACTAAAATTTACTGTAAGCATAAAATAATAATGTACTTACATCACAGAGATAATTTGAAAACTACTTATAAATGTAGATATTAACAGTGTATTTAGTGTAGTTTTTAAAATATATTATCTAACAACATATACCTAATAATAGAATAAAAATATACCACTGATATCAAGATAACAATAATTAAATGAAGTAAATTAGGTAAATAATAACTAATCTATATTCACGTAGTGCTTTACCGTATCGTAGCTTTGCACCCTGTCGACTTCGTAGGTTATTCACTCGGATGGAATCTACGGAAAATATCAAATTGTACATAACTCATTTGAAATGGTTAACTCAGCATAATTTTTTCAAAAACCTCATATAATTATATAATTTCCACCATAAAAGTCAGTTTAGCGAATAAATTTATTCACTTAAAACATACCATTTCTAATGTGTTTACTAGTTAAGTTATTCGTTAGCCAGCGCACCCTGCTCCTATAGTGGGAACCTAGTAAATCTGTACTTAGATTAAAAACCTTTAATAATAGTACCTACATAGTTGATAGTTAACTGAAAAGCTGATGCCAAAAACTTGACGCTACCGCTTGAATGTTCGATGACAATGTTGACCGACGTAGTTAAAACCCTCCACTCGCTCGGCTCCTTTTCCATTTTCTATTTCGCTCAACGGGCCCGCCGCCCGATCGACCGTTTTCTCCCGGGGCGTCGCCTTCGACATTCATCAAACATTCAACTCTTTCCGCGAATACCTGGCCAAGATTCAGTAAAAATTTATCCATCGCACAAAATTGTCGCATCAATAGCAAATATCGAGTGTGTAAAGAGTTCGGTGTTTGGTGTGTTGTAGGATCGCCCGTGTGGAAACCGCGCGACATGAGCGAGCCGGGCGGAGGAGGCGCAGGTGGCGTGGGCGCGAGCCCCGTGGCAGCGCCCTCCGCTCCCACCACGCTGCCGCGCTCGCAGCGGCCCGCGCCGCGCGCGCACCACCTCTCCGCCAGCCGCAAGTCGCTCGCGCCGGACCACCGCCACTAAGCTTGTCTGCCGGTCCAGTGCTCTCCGTTGCAGCTCCACTAAATGATGAAGTTAAAGTTTAAGGCTGAGGTAGTAGCCAACGACCTTGAACACTATGGGAAAATAGCAAATGTAAAAAATATGACAAGTGGTGAAACGTTAGCAAAGTGGCGCGAAATTCAAATTAAGACCTAATACATGTTTTTATTGATATTATCTCATAAGTATCATAAGTTTAGCTACGAAGGCAATGATTTGTATAGTGTTTTTTGGTGCATTGGCTTCGTATCTAAACTAATGATATTTATGAGATACTTACTATCAATTTAAACATATGTGTTAGCTCTCTTGATTCCCGCAAAATTTGTGTTCGCTATCTTAAGAAGTGTTGAAGAGCTGAAATGAGCAAAAAACACAATAAAATTTTAATTTCACGCCTCTTTGTTAACGTTCCTCCTTAATGTTAACACTGTTACTGTTAACATTCATCTCAAAATTCCATTTAATCTTGCCGTGAATCTTATGAGTAAGACTCATGAATTATTCATATTTTTCATTTAAATGCAGAAAGAATTTTGATTTTTGCGTGTTCAAGGTTAATGGCACTGCACGCCTTAAATGACAATCATGATTAACGTAAATCAGCATGTTTACTATAAATAATGTATGATTAATGTATGATCGCGAGGAGTAGGAGCAATCTCTTACCGTATTATAAATTATTTTCTTAGTACTGGGTGGACTTCCATGTCTTTGAAAAAATGTTCTTGCGTGAGCGTTAAAGGCATTCACAGAGTTTATTATGTGACCAAAAATCATATTTTGCAATCATACTGATTGACGATATAGCTCAATATTATATCATGAATATTCAAAGGAATATCTAACAATCGTATTGTTTGCGCAGTGCTAATTAGCATAATTTCATAGATGCATGTGGCCAAATGACAAAACGTAATTTTAGTTTTTAATTTTATCAAATTATATTTAGTTTTCAGGTTAATAAAGACTGCGAGTGGTAACTGGACCTTTTAGGTACTCTTTAGTTGATGCATGACAGATGACTTTTATTTTATCACATATTTTAATTTTATTCATATATTTTCAACATTTAGAGCCACGTTTTTTTTGATTAAATACTGTAATATTTGGTTTTTGATTAAAAAAAATGTTATCTGTCATTTACAAAGTGTACAAGGTATTTGAGTATTTTATGGAGGCATTTATCGTTATTCTGTAGCAAACATTTTGCAAAAAAAGTTATTCTACCTTTTCCCAGAAGCATGAATACCATCGATATATTAAATTATTTTTAAATTCCATTTTTATTTTTGATCTGTTTGGATCAAGTTGAACGGCAGAATTATGTGTAAATATTTTCCAAATCTAAATTCCACTTGTGCCACAGTGCAAATAAGCACTTTATTCGTGATTGTTAAGTATCTACTGAAAAATATAGTTGGTTATAGAAATGGGTTAATCCTTTGTTGGTTTTAAGAAGTTTAATAAGTAACATATGCATAAAATATACTATTTACATTACGTCTTAGACATAAACAAAAGAACCTAGATTCGAGGATGTCATTGAGGTAACGTTGCTTCCACATGTAAAATGTGAAGGACCCTCCGATATGTTGATGCTAAAGTTTTACCTTACTAAACTGCTTAGTCGAGGCAATACAATGGTAGCATATTTTTTTTTCGAATTAGCTGTTAAATTTAATAACGGGCTTGATTTACAGTCTATATTGAATGCACACATTCCCTTCTGATAACACAGATGCGTGTTTCGATATAAAAAGCGTTTTTCACGCGAAATTGCGGAAAACTGTTGGTCTCTATTAGCAATTGTCACTATTCTTGCTAATAGGTATATGGCCATTGATTATTCACATCGAGATATGGACTTGGTAGAGAACTGTGAAAATTTTAATAAATTTATCGGAGGGAATCTTCTTATTATCCTTATATTTATTTGTCACGTGATGACAATGTTGCTATATACGCAAGTCAGATTGGATAGAAGTGCGTGTGGAAGATTGAGGTACAGAATACAAGAGTGAATTTACATTTAATGTAGACCTCGTTGCTGATAAATCATTCACTTGTGCAAGCATAAACTACATAATATAGCTAAAATGAATAATAATTATGCTAATAAATGTAGATAAATAAATGTTGAAACCTACAAATGACTATCCTGTTTTCCTCCAAAATCTTCAATATCTACGTGTTATTATTTTTACGATTGTTATAAGTGAAGATTTTATTAAATTTTGTAGTTATGTTTTTTACTTCTGTGCCAAATTAGAAACCCTCAACCTACTTGTGCTTGAATGAATAAACGACAAATGTTATGTCTGAATAAATATATCTTGAGAGTAGTTAGCTATAATATAATAATGTATGTACGTACATGTGTTTAATTTTGGTCACATTGGCGATGCAACACTTACTCCCAGTTGAATTGAATGCACTTACCCAATAAAACATTAGGTAGTATGATAATAATTTCTCTCGAAAATCAGTATCATAGGCTAGGTGAATAATATGACATGAGTATCTTACACGATTATGTTTCTATAATTTTATGAATAATAAAATTGTAATATTTGTAGATAATTGTAATTACTTATATAATGTATTGTTGTTCTGTTAATATAACTGAATGTAATAACATTTTATAACATAGTATCACGGGGAACCATGAGCTGAGCGGTGTCCGGTACCCTTGGCTACAAAACGGAGTAAAATACTCATTACTATTGGTATTTAGGTAGGTACCTAATTCCTTACAAATTTTACCTACCTTCTTAACAAATTGAAGTCTTTGTTGAAGCTTGGTGTTATTTGTTTTGACATGTCAATTTAACAAATAAAAATTTGCTAAATAACCACTCACATTTCAGTTACATGCACAATTAATGTTTAATGTTATTTTAAACATATTGAGGTTCATAAATATTCACTAAATGTGTTAAATTTTTTGAATCCCTTGCTTTTTCCACCAGTTAAGAAATGTTTTTCCATACCAAAATTTCGATATATGTGGGACTTGAACCCACAACCCGACCCCCGAACCACGTATATTTAACAACAATTAAATAGCATTCAGCTCCACTAGGTACCTAAAACATCTATAAAAAAAGGTTCTGCATAATATTTTGTGTATTTCTTGTTGGTATTACTCAATAAACCCGTTCAGAGCATAGGTCTCCCTGGTCATAATGAACAAATTTTTATTTAAAAGTATTATATTTACCTTAATATTAACAGTAACACGTCATTTTTTATGTTATAAATTATAGTATATACATTCAATTATTATTGACAAATTATTATTTAAACTTCACATGGTTTTGTTATTTACAATATTATTTTATTGAAATAAAACTTGTTTATTAATATACATATGTTAAAATATTCGAATTTAATAATTACGAACTTATACATCAATTTATAGATTATTATTATACTAAGAAAATATAATTAATAAAATGATTAAACAAAATATGAGTGAAAAATGAAATGAAGGATGAGCTCGTTCATTGCGATTGTATTTCATACTTCAATGACATTTGAAAAGTAATGTAGGAAATGAATGAATATTTAGAAAGACTTATTGAATTAAAATACGAAAATAACTAACGTTATATGAATGAAACTATGTTTAAATTCTTGTTACTTTTAATTACTTTGCAATTTGTACTAATTTAGCATTTACGTCATAAGAACTTCTTTCCTGGATAAATATAAAATGAATTCTTATTGTAAGTTATAATATTGTGTATCTAGTTCTATTGAATAATCATTTGCCTTGAATGTCACCTTCGTGCACTTTTGATAACTTGTAAAACAAAATGGAGGTAGGTAACATAACAACGCATAACCACAACAAGCCATAATATTGAACTAGATGCTGATAAAGGTATCAGGCAGATAAAATATTGTGCCTTCTCTTTATCGTCAAAGAGAAAGGTATTGATTGTAACACAACAATAACACAACATTGCTTTAAATTATGTTATTTTATATCTATGGAGAATTGGCTCCAAAATGTATCAAGAACGATTATCAGCAACATATAAGCTTAACATTTATGGTTTTTCCAATGGCAAATTTCCTATCGAATCCAAATGATGATGATGAAAGTGCCTTCGCATGAAACCACAAGTTCTGTGTATGAAACAGTGTTAAAGTGCACGAATACGGCTATTTGAGTAAAATGGTTATTCATAGAGGCAGTCTATTAATATTTGCTGATAAAAACTGTGCCCCAAGTGTCCCACCTAGGTTTACCTTGTGAAACGGCTGCCAAAGTGAAATTTTTTCATAAGTTTAACATAGTGTCAGTATGGTATAAAGCTCGAGGCTAAGTAATTATCCTTTAGTTGGCAACCGACATGTGAATTCTAATTAAAAATATAATTGACAGATCATTTAAGTATTTGATATGTTAAAATTTTGTGACACATGAAAATTACTTTTTATTGCTTATGAATAAAATTTAAAATTTAATTTGTGTATTTTCTATTTGCATACTTTTTACTTTCCCTTCATCCTATGAGAAAACCACATAGATTAAATATTTTATGCTCGATCTTTACGTCTAGTACAGTACCGTTTTTGGTAGTTTTCAAAAACTATATGAAGTAGCCTTTCCATACATTTCCTTACAGCACCCCTACCAAAAACTTGGAGGAACTAAAATCGGCAGTACGAGTTGGACCAAATTAATATACGAATTCAAAAAAGTATTCGAGTTATTTATTGCATTTTGGCAGTACGCATTCCCAGTTTGCATCTTTCATACAAAAAAACCGCATTGAAATCAGAGCACTCGTTCCGGAACTATACAATACAGGCATGTTGACAAGCACACTATGGCATCAAACTTAACACTCCTCATTTGCGGTTAAAAATGACAAAAGATGTCTTGTCATACCGAAATTGCCTGCTATCCATGTGTTTCAAAATATCAATACATAACAAGGCAACACGTAATAAATACCCGTGACAATAGGACACTAGGATTCTGTTTCGTGGCTATAAGGAACTACGAGTACCATGGTACCATAACACCCAACCCCGAAACAAATATTTGCAAAACATACAAACAATTGTCCCGCAGCAGGAATTGAACACGCAACCTCTCGCATCTCAGCCGGCTATTATACTCGCCCGCCGCGCCACAGAGGTAGTAAATCAAGGAACATAACTACCTACTCTTTAACGAGAGTTCTAAAGGGATGGTTATAACTTATAACGTGACCGCTATCCGTGGTAACGTTATCAATGACAATCACAAGGAGGAATACGCAAAAATTAAATAAAACGCAAAATCAGTACATTGTGTTTATTTAATCGTACATTGACGTCATAGCTAAATGAAACGTATCAGTGTTTTCGGATTCCAACCTTACAATTTCCTAATAAACTGATTTTTCTAGTTTGATATGAGTGAAACATTCAAAATATAATTAAGGAAGGTACCTATTTACAAGATTAATAATAATTACAACTAGGTAGATAAGTATATACCTACGTAATTTGGATTTGTAACAATTTTAGTAATCGAAACACCATATTTTTAATGGTTTATGTTGCACCACAACTTTGATGACCTAAAACATTTATTTTAGTTAAATATCATGTAATTAATCTAAGAAGACTCCAGATAAAAAGTTGGTAAAGTAATGTACACTGCATAAACAGTAGGTATACCTACCTCATAGCCTTCCCATTTATCCGCTAACAACTTAAATTAGTGCATGGTTGAATGTTTTTAAACGTATTGTATTACTTATGGTTGACAGCAGAAGAAAAACTAATGAAGTTATATGAGATTAATTTTAAACGACAGTGAAGGCTGCGCCTGAAGCAAAATGCCCATCTTAAATTTGATTTTTAACCGAGTAAATGAAGTACCTACAAATATGCGTAGATCATCATCACCACCAGCCCGTTTACATCCACTGCTGGACGAGGGGCCTCATTGTATTCAATGGGGGGATTTGCCATAATCACCACGCTTGGCAGGCGGATTCGTGATCGCAGTTCGTGATACGTACTCAGATGGATGCTGCTGCCCATCCCCTGGTGTAATCGTTTAGCAAGACTACACCCACGGGAGAAGGAGGGGGTCTATTCTTAGGCTGGACATACCACGGCACGGCACGGATATGCATAGATACTACATTATAATTCCGAGAAATCAATAACAAAAACACGATAGAACAATATTTCTCTGTGTAAAAAGTCACAAACTTATATACCTTTTACTTTTGGCTAGATTCGATTGATTCTCGAATAGTTCAAAATCAATGTAATAAAACTATAGAATTATGTAAAACAATCTATATTTTACGAGATATTCAAATAAAATGCCTTTTTTGAGCGGCATAGGGCGTTTTTTTGTTTATTTTTTGTGTTTGCTTTAGGCGACTAAAGTTACCTACAGTCTAGTACCTATAAAAACAAATGCTTTGTACATAATCTTAGATCATGGCCGTCGAAAAGTTAGGCGTTGCAATATCAAACTAATTCCTAAAAAATCGATTGCTACGCACGCCTCGCTTAACTTCACAGCGGGTAATATACACCTTGCGTACTGTAGGTTACACATTGCTTGTAGCTTACGGTTTGGAGTTTAAAGTAATGAACAAACCTAAAAAAGTGGTTGAGAAAGGGCGAGTCGGACCTCGGGAAATGGCATTTTGAACCACGTCAGCTTCTATTAACTATACATTACTAAGATGATTTACTATTTATAGGCATTTGTATTGAGTTGCAGATGAGTATAAATTGGACGCTAGTTTCTTCGAAAGGATAAACTTTACAATGTTGCCTTCAATGTTTTTTAATAATACAATTGCTATATATATTCGCATGATACTTTACGAATAATCCGCTTGGAAATAAAAATTTCACGGTCTATTGATTTTTGACCAAAAATTATAGTAATATTGAGTTAGATCTACAAACAGTACAGACTGGTTTCATAATCTTATTGATAGCCAAAAACAGAAATATAATTAAATGTATCAGTAAAGTACTCATTATACATTAAACACCTCACTCAAAACCACCACCGCCGCCGCCTCTCAACCAGCTTTTAAATCAAAACCGGATTGACCCCTGTAATTAACACAACACATCAAAATGGTTCTAACATTGCAAACTTTTTCTGTCCAACTACAATTCTCTAGCTTGCTCTCTTGCTTGTACCCAGAGCTAATCGGTACAGATGCTGATAGACAACAGTGTTTAGATTTTGCAATGATTTGGTTCGAAACACTAAAAACATGTAATTTAGATAAGAGCTTTTTAATTTTTTTCTGAATGTCTACAGATAGGTAAGTGCTTGTGCTTGTTCTGCTATCAAAGTATAAACTTTGTTAAAACTTTGCTCCATATTTTTGTATCATCACCATCATCATCCCATAGCCGCCTCTACCACTAACTTCCTGCGACCTTTGTAATGTGTAAAAGATTAAATAGAAAATTATTAAAGGCTTCATTTAGGAGCTATTTAATACAGTTATAAGTAGGTATTTAAACTAAAACACTGCTTAGAGATTAAGCGTGACAGATAGCTACTTTACATTGATGGTAGACAAAATTATCGGATAGTACATTGGGAAGCTCTATTTGTGAACATGTTTATAATATTTAATTCATAACATCCTTCTAGTAGGTACAATTATAATGTCCTCCCAAACGTCCCAAACTAAAATAAAAACAATGGAACTATCTTAGAGACATTATGAAAAAGATGCGCGAACATACTTCTATTAAGAATAAATATACACAGTAATGTGGCACAGGCTATAATCGTAAAATTATTTAATTAATATTTCCTACAAAGGTACGTATAAATGCTGTTTAGGCTCTTAATAAATCTACGTCGTATATGAACCTAATAAACAGCTGCTAGAAAATACTCATAAACAATTAATCTCGGTTAATTTATTGGTTTAAAGATCTCACGAGGTCTATGACACCATGAGTTAAAACAAGTGCTGAAATTTGGCAAAAATGCCAGGACTATTATATAAGTACATATTCATCTTTAAACCAACGCTAATCACCGCACATTTTGTGTATTTGTTCATGTCAATAAAACAATCTCAATCAACACTCAATAAATTGAGTAACTTTTAAATAAATTATTGTAAATTTGATAATAAACTAAATTGTTATGAAGATTACTTCAGATAGATAATAATACATTATATAAACATACTGAGAAAGGTAACGAGTACCTTAACATAGGTTACATAAATAATATATCTATTTAATATAACTTACGCATTATTTTGACTAAGTTAATTATTTTATCTAAGCTAGGTACAATTCATGGAATTTTCGGATATTGATTCAAAGATGGATTAATTATGCTATTATATTTATTCTAATGGTGTTTCCTCAAATTATGCTAGAATAAAATTCATTCATCCTAATTTCATTTTTATTAATTACGTAAGGCACTCCAATATTTTTTTGCTGTTTTTGTCGAAAGAGATTTAATATATACTGACACAAGTTTTTTCTCTATAAAATGAAGACCATTGGAAGTTAAAGTTACCGATGCACCGCACATTATAAGATATTTTTTCATTATTAAGCTCGAAACAAATCAACATTCATATGAGACAATACTAACTTACACTAAAATAAAATTAATACTTTGGTTAACAAAAGTGGTTAAATACATTGAGAATACTTTCAAACTTGTTTCGTCATTTGTTTAGTTAGATTTGGGACTTCGTTGCTACTAGTAGGTACCTACACTTAATTTTATGATCTTTTGTAACAAATCAAATACGTTTATATTTGTTGTTATGTGAGTTAAAAATTAAATATAAATTCTCAATGTACATTAATTAAGTTAGTGTAGTTAAACATTCAAATGATAACAACTTATCAAATTTACTCAATTTCACCATTTTAATTTTAACGAGTACGTCTATTATATTGCACATGAAACACATCATATCACAGACACTAACAAAACACGTGATCTAAGTACCTACTTAGGACACTATACACCAATGCATTTGTTTAGGTATACTTACAACATAAATCAGATTCACAAAAGACAATGATTCAAGAAAGTATGAGAAGTTTCTTCTAAATTTTTAAATCTAAAAGGAAATACATGCGTACAATATTGTTTGTTTAAGTTTAATCGAGAGGTACACAATTCGAGAATTTATTTTACCTACACGTTTTAACCGTTGTTGTGATTCTATACAAAAAAAAACACAAAATCACAACTAACGTCAATGTTCTTGGACCCTAAATATTGAATAAAAAGCCATTTGTTCATAAGTAACCTCTTTAAAATTTTTATCAAATTTAACTACTTAATATTAAATTGTATGCATGGCATTTTATACATCCAGATTTTTTTATGATTATACTGTACGCGCGGCGTCTTCTAAGCCCCTCTATTAACTGTTAAGTAGACAAAGCGAATTATCGTGTTGCTGTTTTCCAAAGCCTTCTATATAATTTAGTTAAGATTTTTCTGACTAAATTTATAAAATAACTGATTTTGAAAATCATTTTATCGACGAAATAAGTGAATATAACTTAAGTTAACCCTTCAATTTTAATTTAGATTTGGTAAAAATATCTAGGTTATACGTTGCTTTGCTATTTTGTACAAAGTATCAACCAATAATAAATAAATAAGAGTTTCCCTTATCACCTTTTTTTTAGTATATTTTGTTAGACCCTATATTTATCAGATGGCTTTGGAAACGTGCTGAAATTTCAGAGCCCTTTGATTTTTTTGATTTCAGGAATCAAAAAACTTATCTTTTAAATTTTATAACATTGTTTAGATTCTATCTCGTAAAGTTTTACACCAACTGCAAAGTTGCATTTAAAAAAAACTGACCAACGCGAACCCCACCTTACTAAGGGTCCCGAAGTTGCATTACCTCCGTTTACTAAAGTTGGTTAAAAAGTAATTAAACATAATTTTTTTTGGTATAAAACTAGAATAAGGACTATTTTTATTCTAAGGTATAAAACATTTTATGGAGAGCGCAAAGTTTTATACCAACTGCTTAGTTGCGTATAAAAAAACTAACCAAAGCGAGCCCCGCCTTACAAAGGATCCCGAAGTTGCATTACCTCCTTTTACTAAAGTTGGTTAAAAAGTAACTAAACTTAAACGGCGCTAGCGGCGCGCCGCCGCTTTACATACTTTGTGGCGCTAGTGGTCTGTATAAGACCTATAATAACTCTTATGTTGTCACTAAAAAGATTAACTGATTGTGCTATCGATGCATTTTAGGTTTACAATTTTAGATAGATAGATAGATTAACTCTTTTTTTTATCACCAGTGAAAAACAATTCAAAAATAATTTTACACTAAAAAGGTAATGTAGTACAATGGCCGGCCTTATCGCTGAGAGCGGCTTATTAGCTACTTTGAAGGCATACATGCCCTTAAAATCAAAATAAATCTCAATTTGTTTTTTATTTAATGATACGCAAACGCAACACAAGGTGGTACAACGAGAAAAAAAACATCTCCAACTTTGAATAAATACAGACCTACTCTTGAACGGTATAATCCGTTTTTTCTCAGTAATGGGACTGTGACACACATAATAAATAAATATCCGGGTTAAATACGTAAATACCGTTTGGTTTCGCAACCCTTATGCTGATTTCAATCAAAAATTAAAGGATCGTGTAAGAAAAATTACACGAATTTTGGTTTGCGAGTGATGTTTGGGTTTGCCGTAAGTTTGTAGTTTATTTGAATTAAGTAACTAGATATATTGTTAATATGTACACTGTAGATGTAGATTCTACAGCGTTCAAATTGCATATTGATATTTATAATTACTTATCTATGTTCTTTCGATTAGGTACTTTAGATAGGTACCTATTCTCTTACTATCCAGAACGCCGAAAGGATTTCATTGAATTTATTGCGTGTTGGTCGTGCACGCGATAGGGTTGTGTGTATATAATTGTCTAAACATTGGTCCCTATGATTGCTATTGTAATTTTGTGTCATCCCTAGACAAAGACTTGAGTGAGGGCGGGACGCCGCGCGCGGCCGGGCTCTCCGAGTAAAGGCACATTGAGTCGTGATTCATTTATCCTATATGCAGTACCTAAACATGCCACATCTTATTAACAAATGTATTTCTTCATCTTCATTTTTTAAATGTAAAACTAGTTAAAGGGTCTAACTAATTATAATATGCTACATACTTTATTAATGAATGAAACTTCACACCACTATAATACGATCGCTTATTTTTCGTACAATTTGGAAGTTCTGACATCACGTCCTTATAACTTCTACTACGACTAACTCTTCGTCGCTACACATTTGGCAACATGGTGGTGGAACTAAAAAAATCTAATTAGCTAGAAGGCGGATACGCCTGTAATTATGGCTAAATTAAAGACAACGTCAATAGTTGTCTTCGCATTTTATTTCACGCGCCGCGGGCTGCGTAGACCACTGGGGTTCGGTTGGACCGTCCCACTCGGAGTAAGAATCGTACAAGAAGTTATCTGACGAAACGTCGTCTTGTGCAACTTCAGTGCGGCTAAAAGCCTCGGCAAACTTGCCTATTTCCGTGGAGCCAAAGGCTTGCTGGAAAGCAGGTAGTGGAACTACAGGCGGCCGTTTCTCTACTGGCGGAGACTGCCGTGGTTCTGGGTAGACGCGTTCTCTGGCATTTCGAGCATTTTCATGCAGCACCGAAGCCGAGGTGAAGTCGTGTGAATTACCGTGCCTTGCTGGGTTGTCCCGATTGTAATTAGATGGCGTGTCATCATAGACAGGGTACGGTGTCGATTTCCCATCCTGGTGGCAAATTGTATTCTGAGCAGGCATAGGAAGGGCCTGAAATGGGTTAACATTTTAATTAGCGTTTAAAATAAATGGCTTATTCCACTTTGGGCTTCATATTAAAATAGTACGTATTTTACCTTCATTTGGCGACAGTCAGAAGGATAACGCATGTGCTCCCGAGAGCATGAGCTGCGTGACCATCCATTGTTGACTGGCGCGTGAGCTCCATTCCAACCACCATTCATGGCACCCATCTTAAAAAGTAAGAAAGATTCGATTAGTTCTTTCAATGTTCCTAAAAATAAATTAGGAATCATCATCATCATCATCAGCTTATAGAATTCAACCGCTGGATATAGGCCTCCTTCCTAGAATGCCACGACGAATTTTGAATAAAGCAAGCATATTAATAATAATAATGCTGGACATTTTACACAACATTATCTAGCCCTAACCTAAGCAGAGCTTGTGTTATGGGTACTAGATAACTGATATACTTAATACAATACAAATTTAATAATTGTTTTATTTAACAATTATTATTAACAAATATTAGTATCAATTAAACATAAAAAACCATTAATATCATACAATGCGAATAATACCTGATAATGAGACCATATCTGTGGTTCGCCATATGTGGGACCTCGGCCGTTCATACCGATCTCCAAAGGAGGCTGAAAATAAATAAATTAAATTTGATTGGCTTTTAATTTAAAAAAATAGCTTTTTAATTATATTTTATATACGTTATGAGCATCTTTGATAGCATATATACGCGATATTTACGAAAATCATAGGCTTAATTATTATTTTTTTAATTTAAGTTGATGCCCTAACTTCTATATAATGAACGCCAGTTTACGTTACCAACCAACCTCGTGACTACTCAACTTTTAATTGCAATAAGTGAAAAATTTGCCAATTTCGTAGGGTTGGTGGTTAATTCATTTAAATACAAACTGTATGAAATCCTAGTTATCTTCTATACCATAATAAAAAGATAGAACCCGATGTGTCTGTACATTGAAGAAAAGTAATCAAATTAGAAAGGGTGACTAAAAAAGAGTAATAGAACAAAAATCTGCGACTTTTAGAATTCTTTTCTGTCTGTCTGTCTCTCTGTCTGTATATTTGTTCGTGCTCATCTCCGAAACTAGTGAAAGGATTTTTTGTATGCTTCACAAGTGGACAGAATTTTATTTGGATTAGATGCTTTGTTTGATTAAAATCGGATATCGACAAAAAAGATAGTGTCGTCGTTTAAAGATTTTTGGAATTTACATTTTACAAGAACTACAAAGCCATATCATATTCTCTCTAGCCGCAAAGGTTTGCTGGAGGAAACTCTTTTGAGGGATAAGCTCGCTTTCGTACATATCTTTCATTATTACTTGTTTGTAAATATGTGTCTGTGGTGCAATAAATAATTATAAGTAAGGCCTACAAACTTGAAACTTAGCATGAATGTTCCTTTTAGATTCCAGGTGCTCACTGAGAAAACATTTTACAAAAACTAAACCCCTATGGAGATAAACGGGGGTGATTTATGTTATTATGAAATGTGATAGAGCTAAATTGAACCTAACATGCGTTGGGCATAATATTTTACATTGAAGTTCGAATTTGGAAGGAAATGCACATTGAAAAGTTCCTCAGACAAATAAATAATTATGAGAGACAGGGTCGTCGTGAACAAACTCGGCGAAATTATCGAAGCTAATTTCATATTAATGTGTGTCTGGCTTGTATATAATTTTTCCCAAATATTACGCGGATATTCAATGAAAAAGTGAATGTTTAAAAATTTTATCGTGATATTGCATTTGTGATAACACGACAGCTATGGATTTTCATAACAACAAGGTTGATTTATCTGAAAGTAGGAACTCTAAATAATTTATGAATATCCAAGCATGTTTGAGAAAAATTAACTAAAACACAACATTTCAAACTTTTCATTTGAAACTTTACTAGTTGTTCACATTTTCTTAAAATGAAAATAAATTATGGTACCTGCCTGCAGGTCTTAAAAAGATACTTTGTACTGAGTAGGTTATATCATCATCATCATCAGCTGTTAGACGTACACTGTTTGGGCAAGGCCTCGCCCATAGAATGCAATGAAGAGATTGCCATAATCACCACGCTTGGCAGGCGGATTGGTGATCGCAGTACAGGTGTTGAGTACTCATATAGATGCTGCTGCCCATCTGCTGCCCCCTAGTGTAATCTCTTAGTCGGCTTTTACGACAGAGGGGTCTTTTCTTAGATAGGTTTTTTTTATACGACTTGGCAAGCAAACTTGCATACGGCCCACCTGATGGAAAGTATTACCGTAGCCTATGGACGCCTGCAACACCAGAGGCATCACACGCGTGCTGCACATAAAGATGAAAAGTCTCATGTGCCTGTAATTTTACCGGCACCCTTACCCTTCAAACCGAAACATAGCAATTCGAGCTTGAATTGTTGCTTGAAGGTAGAAGTAGTGCACAGGTGGCAGTAGGTACTTCCCCGGGCGAACTCTTTCACAAGAGGCGTAAAGGAGTTGTTCCAAAATGGCCTATGTCTATGTCCACCGGACAGAGAATGGCGAAAAAATCAGTGATTTTCGAACAAATACTCTTACTCTGATCTGAAGCTTAAATATCTGCATAAAAATGTTTGAAATTCGAAGAATTTTTACAATGGTAACATATTTTCCTGTGCAGCCATGACAGTGAATGTCGCGTTTATTGCTCTGTGGTTGCTTGCTTCATTTGTTTTTTGGGAGTTGTGTTTAAAAACGTAGTATTTATATACTATTTACAGTTGTCAACTGCTGTCGATGCATTTTACCACAGAGTATATTGTATCCGCCCCGCCATTTTGTTATGTTTTGTGTTGCTCTCTGTGAGAAACTTATTTTAGGAAATAGCATTAAATGAAGCGAAATAATAAAAAAAATACAGTGGGAAAAGGTTTTACATATATTTAGCCACGTGTACACAAGTGAACACCGACAAGGGCTAGGTTCCATACATTGTGAAACAACTCCTTTACAGTAGTTTTCTTGAAAAGTACCGTATTTGCCAAGACTAGCACAAGACAAGTATTGTCAGAAGTAAAATATCAATGGTAAAAGATAGTTGCAATGGTATGTGTATACTGTCCATACAGGACATAACATAATGCTTAGAGCGAAGTATACCGGTGGGGGAGAGCGGCGCGCAGCGATCGATGTCCGTTGCCGGCTCCGCACTATGCCGCTGCACCAACTGCATTCATCACGCGTCATGTTATGTATACAACAACGTTTTGTAAACAATCATCTCACTTTCTATACTTTCTTCAACTTTTATGATAGCTAAAACTGACATCTTTTGTAGCTACCTTTTACTCTAAATTGATTATGACACAGATTCAAGTATTTTTTTTATCATTAAACGTGCATAATAGCAGATAAAAAAAACTATTTAAGTTAATCAATACATAAAAAAGTTAAGGACTTTTCAGTAAAAATAGATCAAATCACGTGTGCTACAAAAAAAGGTTCGATGAAATTTAAAAAAAAAACTGAATATTTTTTCTACAAAAATATAATTTGGTTTTAGTTAGGCTAATTTAAATGATTTAATAAAAACATGTCTTTACCTAATGTCTATTTTCACCAACCCATTTGTATTTTACGGAACGCTTTACGCATGTCATATTGACAGGTTTCTATGAAAAACCGTAACATTTTACATTCAATTAGTGTCTAAGTAATCGTTAGGTGGCACATAAGTGGTTGGTGAAAGTGAGAATAAAAGAGAGCACAAGAATATTAGCAAACTAAATAAAATAAACGTAAAAATAAAAGTAATTCAGCCAAATTTTGATAAAAGGCATCGAGATCATTCCTTCATCAAGTCAACACAAAGGCCATTCTTCAAAAAAAACAATCACAACCCATGGCTTTTGTATTATTGATTGGCTTTGGCAATACCAAACTCAAAACGCCAAGACATACACAAGATCTCAATAATTTATTTGAAAAAATTTTATGATTCCAATGCTACGCGTCGCTACGCGGTGCTACGCTGCTGCTACGTGAGTGACTACGGACGACTGATATAAGGAATGCAAAGAAATTCGAAGAATTTTATTTAATTTGCTTAAATAATTAATTTATAAACGAAAGAGTCTTAAAAAAACCTTGAAATTTTTGAAAGTTAGTTCTCTACACTATTGTAGAGAACTACAATAGTGTACACTTGTAAGACTATTGCTACAAGTGCTTAAAATAATCCAAATATAATTTGTTAGTGTTGTTTTCTGAATAGAGTTTCCATGAACACAATAGCAAGTGAATTCGCGTGGAGGAAGTACTCGAAGACTAGTGACGGGAGATTTCTGGAGGCTAACTATCGAGCGGCGGGCCGGTGGCGCGAACCACGTGACTTATCGATCAGCGCTCACGACACTCGGAAAAATCAACCGCTGACAGCTTTCATGCCCCCCTCCCTCGGCCCCTGCCCCGCGACCCTCGCGAACGCCAAGCCCTGCGCCCTCATTAGCGCCTTTTGTGACGCTCACTTGTCTCGTAATATGACGCCGTAATGATACCACTTTGGACTCTATTATTTGTTGTAACATGCGTGCGGCCAAATAAACTATGGCATGTGGCTATGTCACCAGTCAGACACTCAAAGGTTGTCAGAACTTTTCTTTATTTTTGCATGGTGTCCTCAGTTAATGTTTTAAAGAAATATCAGAATTATGTATTCTGTTGGGGTTTCAAAATAATAGGATACAAATAAAATGTATTCAAAATCATACTCAATAAAAAAATCTATGAAACGTTTATTTTTGTGCTCATTCTGTTTCAAGTTCAAAAGCTTATTTTTATAAATAAAAGTCATATTACCTGAGAGTCATGAATGATGAATGCATTATTAATAGAAAATGTAGTTAGTAGATCGCTTGATAAAGCGGCAAAAATATAATGTAATCCTTGAATAAGAAAATAAACTTTTAATGGGTTATGTGAGGAATGTTTGCGGCGCAAAAGTTTGGGGTATTCCCGAATTCCAATTGCTCATCAAATGAATTTAAGCTCTATGTGGACTGCATTTGATTGATAATACATTAAATAAGGCGAGTGAAAGTCGACGGAGGATGTCTGCTGTCCTTTGACACTGACCTACTTTATTTTAACTAGTCGCTTTATTTATATTGCGAGCGCTATGACTGCATTTTTTGTAACCACGTTTTTATGTGAATTGATTATAAACAGTATCGTTTATCCTCTTCAAGTCTTCAGTCTGTTAAAGTTTTATTGTATAATCACTGAGCAGCACTAATGCCCTGAAGAGGGTAGGTCAAACGCTGGAATATACACTCGAGAGCAATGAATCCGGGTCACTTAAAGAATCCTAAAAATCTCGGAAACTAAAAATGCTAGGTTAATGCAATAAATTGTATTTAATAGACAATGTAATACTCCTTAAATGAAGGTATTAAAACTTCTTAGTTATTGTAAAGTTATATCATAAAAAAATCAAATTTGAAAAAGGGCCACTTTCGAAGATGGAACTACGAAATTACAGCATTTGGTTTTGCTTTTGTTTGTAATCTGTCATTTATGTGGGTACATAAACCATGTTGATAGTGCTCTATATTCATTATATGGAAGCACGAGGAGGCAATACGAAGTATTAAAATTCAAGAAAATCGTAATAAAGTTCAAAAATTTCATGTTTCCTATTTTTGTTTTAAGGAGAGATCAGCAGTTTTTTTCTTTATGTAATTTTGTGTTAATAAAATGTATGGTGACTCATATTTTTTTTACCTTCATTTAAGGAGTATTACATTGTCTATTAAATACAATTTATTGCATTAATCTATCATTTTTAGTTTCCGAGATTTTTAACATTCTTTAAGTGACCCGGATTCATTGCTCTCGAGTGTATTATCATGCCAAATGTTTACTACAGTTGCATAGTTTAATTTAAATCGTGCATAATATCTCCAAAATATATACTATACCAGTAGCCGTCCCCAGCTGCGCTCGCGTAGGACTTGGGATATATCAACCTTTATGTCACATATCTTAATTCACCTTTTTACCATATTTCATCAAAATTAATTTAGTTGCTGCAGCGTGATGAAGTAGTATAGGTTTAGCCACTTACAGTCGGTGGTAATGGCAGGTGCTGGGCGGGCGTGTGCGCTCGCTGCTCTCTCCGCGCGATCGCTCGCCGCGCCCGAACTTCCTTTGCTGCGTATGCGCCATAATCTGATAAAAACATGTAACGAATCACTTTAGAATGGCCTTTATTAATGGTCATGGAAATAAAACACTGTTATACAGATTCATCAGATTATACAGTGTCATGACCTGAAACCTAAAATTATCAGATACAATTTTGACGTCTGTTATATAAATATGTATATAAATGTGTACCTGGCTAGATAAACATTAAGGTGAAACCCAAATCGCCACAAAGTATTCAAAGTATTCCCGATACAGACCGTTTTTCGTGAACACTGTTACGTTCTCACACACTTTGGTTTTACGGCTGCACGCGCGTGCGATTCCAGGGTGTTTCTAGAGTCTGGTTCGATGTGGATACGATAATCATATTCTGATCGTTGCTTCTAGTGTAAACGATACAGACACATGTTCCACGAGGTTTTTTTAACCGTATTTCTACAGTTTGTTGCCTGTGATCCTACCGCGTAGTTTGAATGATAGAAAAACAGCCATGTTTTTCCATAGTTCTTTCAGTCTAAGTAATGTCTTGAATTTTTTATTTAAGTATTTCGACTATATTTCAACTTAATATAAGTGCTGTGTCACTATGTGACACATGATTCACCTATGTGAATAGTAGTATCAACCTTATTATACTACTATTCACAAAGGTATACATGCACACTACTTAGTAGCGCAAAGGGGTGATGAACTAGTGTTCTGGCGGAGCTCACTTGTATTTACATGGATTGATCGAAATCTGATTAAAAATTACAGTTTAATACATCTAATATAGTGAAATAAACCCGTTTTATAATTACCTACATACACAAAAACCCTACTCAAATATAAAATGCCCCTATTAAAGAAGAGTTTCTTGAGCTACAAGCCCTGCTACCATACGTGGCTTCTGTAGACAGGTTCGTATAATATGCCACCGGGCCCTGCACGGGCCGAGTTATGCCCTTTTTAACAGCTTATTGATAACTTTTGAATTATACCTAATTCATGCAGGATAATATAGATAATTATATACAGGAGTTAAAAAGCACGTTTGTTGCAATGGTGTAAATTCATAGGTAAGTATTCAGATAGCCAATGATCGATAATATCACATCACATTCAACCTTGCAACTTAGTTTGTGCGCATGTGTGGCTAACCACTTACAACATTGCACGGACCTGACATTGAATCTAGGATTTCACTATTGAAACTCCGCCGTCCTTGGTAAGTTAGTACTATATAAAGGCAACGGAAATGTTGTAGCTTCTTAGATCTGATATAGCATGAATGAAATGAAATAGGGACAGGACAAAAAAACATGGTCAGTTATGTTATGTTTCAATTATGGTAATAATTAATGCTATAAATAGAAAATGTGAAAACGTTAGGTAATTTTGTAACTGTGGTTTGGTTGTGGTTTTTTTAAAGTGTCTTTATTTTAGCAAATATTTTTCCAAAGTACGTTTATAATAACTATAACCTGAAGTCAAAGCTGACAAATTCATTTGTCAAATTAAGGTTTGATTTCACCAACGAATAACAGGTGGTTAAACAACTTTTAAGTCTAACCAATGCTTTTTAACAGGTGTTTTCAAAGATTATCTGTCTCCTTGACCAATGGTTAGATTTAACGTGACATTTACTAACTAATAGAATATGGTGAAATTGGCTCAAAAGCTTTCAAACCTGAATTTATTATTTTTAATTATAATTATTTTTTTTGTTATCAAAACACAAAATAACATTAATTAAAATAAACCATTAAAGTTGATCACAGTTAGATAGCTCTTCATAATGGTTTACAAACAAACAACAACCAAATTACAAAACACAATACGCACACTCAACATAGTCATTGTATACCATAATGATGTATAATTTAGCTGTCTGTAGAAATGTCAATAACAACATAATCTGTACAACACACCGTCTATTTGTAACTACCGCAAGTCAACTTGAGACGTTTATTCTGATTTTATGGATTTCTCTCTGTTAAGTGCGTGAGATGGTTCCACGTTTTCCATTACTTGTAACTTAGTACTAACAAACGTAGCGTTGACAAGGCCAGCCCCTAGTGTAGAAAAAATGTATGTGTCTGTGTAATGATAGGAAGCATATGAGGCGCTATGTATCTTTCCACCACGCAGGTTCTTCCACCCTCGGTCACAAGATCGTTTTCAGGGACACCAGAAAGCGGAGATAACTTATATTTTCCGTTTCAATATCGTCTGAAACAATACCTTCACTGCTAAAAACATAGACGTATTGTTTTTGTTTTTGAGTGATAGCATTTCTTTTTTTTCTGCGATTTTTTCCTTTGATACGCAGACGGTTTAATTCAAGAAACTGTATTTACACGCGAAATCGTGAAAAAAAGTCAACTTGTTAGAAAATGTGAACATCAAATTATTATGTAAATCAAATTGTCGACACCATTTTAATTCTATTTCATCAGGGGTGCTACGATGATTTCGAAATTAAAATACTAATCGTTTAATAACGTGTTAAATCGAGTCTACGAGGTATTTCCTGAATATTCATGAGTCAGTGACCTGACGACAATATTTTTATGGTTTATTATTGTACAGAGTAATTATAACGTAAAACAATCTTACATTTAAAAATCTCCACTACTGTGTGTGTGTGTACTGTGTCACAATTAACGTGGCGCAGTGGGCGAGGTGGCTAAGACGCAAGAGGTGTGGGTTCGATTCCCGCTGCGGGACAAATGTTTCCAGGTCAGGGTGTTGTGGTACCATGGTACTTGTAATTTCCTGATACCCATGACACAGGGAATCCTAGTGTGAGACCATGACTATGCATGTGACTGTTGGGTGTTATGTGTGTATAATTAGTATGTATTTAAAAACTAAGCCCATGAATAACAAATCATTTCAAATTCAACCTAAAAAATGAAATACATAATATAGAAAAGCTTTAAATAAAATGTGTAAATTCTTAAATTTACTTAACATAAATTATTCTTAACATTAATTTATTTGACTTAATATTTAGTCCAGCAGATGATCAAACCTGCCACCCTAATTTTTTAATTTACGAGTACCTATACTACAAGATTGCGAGAAAATTGTTTTATAAACTTTGGATGATCCATCAATTAAAAATTGTTTATGATGATGAGGATGACTACGTGTAAGCTCAAAATAGATCTTCAATTTTATTGTATTTTACAAAAATAAACTTCATGATCTTTCTATTTAGCGTCTACAAGGCTACATATTTACGTAGCGTATAGAAAGTTCACAGTGAAACACGACGCGGGCGTTAGTACCCCGGTCAATATGTAGAGTGGCTGTGCCCTGCAAGCGATCAATCGCGTTGCGGCGCGGGGTGTGCGCCCCCCTCCCTACCCGGCCAGAGGGAGACGGGGGGACGACCACCTGTAGCGTCCCCTTCCGCCCTCAAACATCGACACGTGACGTAGACGCTGAAAGTCCGCCCAAACATAAACATTAATTCTTAGTTCATTCTTCATTGTAGAGAATGTCGCGCCACGCGTCAGATGCCGATCTCTCCGTATTGGTAAACAAATTTCAGATCGTGTACACCAGCAGGTAATGGATGTTATGATAAACAGCTACATAAGTAGTTACAAAGCGAAACTAGTACGACGCCTGTAATTCAATTATGTTCAAGGAATTAGGACTCGGAGCGTATAGCATAATTTAACAAATACATTCCTCTACTCAAGTTTTACACGATGTCTTTTCATTACAGTTAATTATGAAGATTAAAAATTCAGAAAAATGTTTTGCAATTCTTTCTCAGCAGTTTTTGCCACTAGGGATCAACCGGTAGTTATCCACTGCTGGATGAGGCCTCCCCCATAGCATGCTTAAAGCGTGCAATGGGGGTATTTACCATAATACCACGCTTGGCAGGCAGATTGGTGAACGCAGTTAGGTACTCTGGTGGATGCTGCTGCCCATCCCCTGGTGTAATCCCTTAGCCGCCTTTTACGACATCCACAGGAATTTTTAGGAGACCTATTCTCAGGCCGAGACTACCACGACTAAAACCCCTACCAGAATTAAGACGCGAGGTAATCATGACTGGTAATAAATTAACGGGTTGGACTATTCCAAGGACGGGAATTAAAAGTACGGATTGGTAAGTGTCGCGATTGCAATTTTTAGAATGTAAGGTAGACCAGTTTCATGACTATGTTCACAAATACATGAAAAAATATTATGATGCATGACCGATGCTAAATCGAACGCAGGACTAGAAGGCGAGGTCGGTTCCCCCAGGGCCGGGCCTGAGCTTCACATCCCAGGGCATATTCGATCAAGTTATTACTAAATAATTATCTAAGTACTCAATGGCGCTCATAATTTCCTTGCTGAATAAATAAATTATAGCTGATTATTATCTTGTATAATATTATATCCGTTCAAAATCAGCAGTTATACATACAGTAAGTAAAAACAGGTTATTTAATCTAGTTGAATTGACGCAACGCTGCTCACACGTAAAGTAATGATTAATAATTATTGATACCAAACAAAACCTCATAATCGTGGCTGTACCTGTACAACTGTCAATACATACGTACATAAAATCACGCCTGTTTCCCGGATTCTTCATACATGTGTTTAGGGTACATTTCCAATAAAAATCATGTCAATACTTAGGTACTTTATACCTTGGCGCATTGACCCCGAACTAAATGAAGATTTTATAAACAACATAGATAGTTTTTCGATTTCTTAATTGATTTCGAATGTTTTTAAAAACGTCGCTTATCACATTATTGAAAACCTATTATTAAAGCAAAAGTTATGTTTTTGCCTTCCCCCTAATATCAACGTAAGCACATAATATGTGAATCGATACGAATTCTGAAAGTATATCAAACAATTAGCCGATAAGTTTTCTGCGAACTTGCCGTAAGCTTCTTAACTTATAATTTTGTGCATGTTGATGACAAGAACTACATATTTATGCACAAGCTCAAAGTTGCGCAGCGGGTTATAGAGAGAGCTATATTTTGAATTTCACTACATGATAGTATCCGAAACGAGGAGATCCGTAGAAGAACCAAGATCTCCGAATTAGCAAGATAAAGCAATGGGCCAGGTCATATTGCTCGCAAAACCGACAGCCGTATGGAAAATGGTTATCGACTGGCGACCACAAACCGGATGACCAACGCAAAGGCCCTCTCTCGATGAACCAATGGCATTTTGTAATTCACAGGACGTCAGTGATAGAGGCGACCTTTCGTTGTGGCATTCTATAGGAGAGGCCTATGTCCAGCTAGGCTGATGATGTTGATGATGATGATCAAGTCTGGGAAGGCGTATTGAGCATCACAAGCAGCAAGAAATTACGTGCAGATGAAATATGAGAACAGTTTTGTCTGATTGTGCACGCACACATTCATCTTTATCTTCAACAGTCACATACGTAGCCCTAATCCTACAAAAGGATTCCCTGTGTTGTGGGTATCAGGAACTACGAGTACCATGGTACCATTATTACCTATTGCAAGAACATTTTTGAAAGATATTATTTTTTGGACAGATGAGATGATGGTGATGGTGCTGATTAATTTATAAACATGACCAAAATCTATAGTCCAACTGGGTGTAGCCCGAGTTCGCATAGCTTAGCCTAAATGGAGTTGAACCGCAATTCTATCGTTTTGTGATATCATATCGTTGTGTATACCGATCGCAGCGATTATTTACAAGTACCTATCTAAAACAATCGCTGAATCGAGAGGTACAACTGTGATGTTCGGACTAAGATGGCAGTTCAGCAGATAATTTCTACAAACTTTTGTAATTCGTGTTTAAGAATCCAAACTGGTGGAGCTCGCAGCGACTGACATTTTACCATGGAAGTAAGACGGGCTGGTCGCGGGCGCCAGTTTTTCAATACAAATGAACTCCCTGAATTTTGGATTTAGGTTTATTTTTTACTATGTAGGTACATATTTCGCAGGAAGTCGGTAGATGGAGGCGGCTCTCGTTCACCGTGGCATTCTTGAGGGGAGGCCTATATCCAGCAGTGGACTCATACAGTCTGATGATGATGATAATGATGACATAAGTAAATGATGATTTAGCATACAGAAATTCACCGTCAGAGGTCCCTTGCAGGCAAGGCAGTCTGTCCCAAGGCAGGGGACATCTTACGGTGAACGGTCTGTATATAGGCATGACCGTACGTTTTTATTTAATATTATTATGTATTAGTATAATTAAAATAAATCGATAATATTAGGTACCTACGATCTATACGATTATGAAATATGTGTGTTTTTCACAAATATTATACAGTTGGGTTAAAAAAAAGAGCTAAAACTTTTTTCTTTAAAAAAAACTACAATACTGTGGATAAAAAAAAACGAATCTGCTTAACGAGCTTATATTTTTGTGCGAGGCCCAAAGGTGCGAATTTCCAGTAAATACGCACTCATTGGTCGTAGCAGTTGTAGCGTTTGTAGCGATCAAAGTGTATAGTTCGTAGACGAGCAGGGGCAGCCGCTACGCTTGTGTACGCTGATAGACGCCGGCGCCTGCGCAACTTAAATTAATATCGTTCTTATTATATTACCCACCCATCTGCATGGCATGTTCAGCGTGGTGCATGTGGTGCGGCTGATAGTCGTAGCGGTAGTAGCGGCCGTAAGGGTCATGCGCGTGCGGCGCGTAGTAGCCGTGCGCGTAGGGCGCGTAGGGCGTGGGGTAGCCTCCGGCGCCGGCGCCGTAGCCCTCCCACGCTGCGCCCGCGCCGTACTGCCCGTAGTTGCAGCAGTCCATGGCTCACGCGTTCCGCCAGCGCCATGCTCGCCGCACACACCGAGCCCGCATCACCGCACTCTTGCGCACCGTCCTACTACTCTGAACTCATGTTACAAATACACTTATATATATGTACACTATATCTTCAACAATTTTGAAAAGAACCTAACATCATCAAAATTTTAGACAAATTTTCAGCAATCAACAGTCGTGGTAAATCAGTGGAAGTCAGTGTGGTTCACGAGATCGCGCGATTTTCGCGGCGGAACCGGACGCGGTTGCGACGTTGTTTAGCGAAAAGAGGTCGTTCGAGTTTGCCGGCGTCAGTCGTCGCGCGGCTCGAGATTCGATGGGAGAGGGTGGTGCGGGGCGCGGGCCGCAGGGAGGGGCGACGCCCGCTCGCCGGCGGCTCGGCGCTCGGCGCAGCGCGGCGCTCGACGGACGCCGACTGAAGGCACCGCGGAATCGATACGCCGTGCCGCCGCCCGCACCGAGCCTCGTCGCCCGCTCCGCTGCCGCCGCCTGCCGCCGTGCGCCGCGCGCCGCCGCCTGCCCGCGCCCGACTCGCAACGCCTGCCTGCGCCCGTATTGCGCGCGAACTTTGTCTTCCCCAACGGAATTTTATATTTAGACCATGGTGAAACGATTGATCGATACTTTGCACTATTAATTAGGTGGTAGGTACTTTCACTTTGTACACACAACATTTTATTTGATGAGAGGAAACTTTATTTATATGGAAGGTACCGACATGAGCGTTATTTTCAAATAAGTGACTAGATCAGGGCGTAAGATATAATATCAGTGATTATTTTAAAGAACGGAATCACGGATAGAAACTGGTGTCGGTTTCTTTTTAATGTATATTCTGAAACTTTTGAAACAACATTCGATTGGCGCGCCTTGTAGCCAGGTGGCAGATAGGTAGTTGCAAAGTTTTATCGAATTGCGCGTAGGCGGCAGTGACCCACATCGACGGCACTCATGTGGCGCATCACCCGCACCCTTCGTCCTTCGGTACTAGAACCTACACTTCTACACCAAATCTACGATATGACCTTAATGAGGACATTTAATCACTGATTTGGTCATATGCTCGGTAGTTGGGCTGCTGCTAGTAGGTATAACTCATAAAAAAAGTTCATCAAATCCAATGCTTCGTTCCGATAGTAGGTACGAAAACCAGTACCTACCAACCTATAAAAAGTAGAGCAGAGGTTTTGCTGGAAGTTCATTTTCCTGACTCAAAAGTTGCGACGAATTTATTATTTTCTGAAAGGTTTCCCCACCTGGTTATGATTTTTGAAAGAAAATTATGGAAGTTCCCACTTTAGTAATAATTATTTTCAGTTTTAAATAGATTTCTATGAGTTCAAAAGGTTTATGATAAACTTTAAGAGGTTTCCTTTTCTTTACGGGCTAAGGTTCTACGAACTACGATCTCTTTTACGTACCTACATTACGGGTTACGAATAAGTGGGAAGTAGAGGTAGAAGTTTACTGGAATTCTTATGTAAAACCAGCAACATCCCGAACGTGCCTTGCTAGAAATATTGAATAACGGATGAGGATTGAGGAACCAGAGTTTCCAAATGTTTGCTGCAGGAGTTGACCGGCGGCCGCTAGTACCGGACTTCTCTGAGGGGTAAGACCCTCGGGGACAACGCGAATCTTCAAACTTCGTTGAGTGCTTGTGTTTAATTTATGAAACAGCCGCTATGAATAGTTTAAAAACGATTCAAACTAAAAAAATGTCCAGTCTATTTTACACGCTGAAATTGCCATTGAAATATTCTCTATGGGTGCCATTTACATGCTCCGTATTGATTAACGGGTTTATCCGCGTGCTACCCTCCCAACTGACAAGCATAGTCTCTACACCCTACTCTACTCATGTTCAGTCTAAGTTCTAAGGATGATAGGTTAGTATATAGTTTTAAACAAAATGATTGTAAATACTCGTACTTTATTCTTTTTATTCATGACTTAAAAGCTATCATTGCTATAAATGATTAAAATTCGCCAAGAAATCGGAAAATAATAAGAATCGTTTGTATTAGAAAGTAATTAGTAAGTTTTAAATTAACAAGAAAAAGTACTGTTTTTTTTCGACAAAAAAATTCGAGATTCACTGTTACTTTTCTGTATTCTCTGTTTTTCTTATTTCGATAGAGTATTCAGAGCTCAAAAGAGGTGCATACGCTCTTTATGCGGAGCTCACTTTCTGGACTCTTGTAAGCCTCTTTTCAAGAAATATAATATTCTTCCTCTCCCATGTCTCTACATTAAACAAGCGGCAGAGTTTGTAAAGCAGTATCCCGAATTATTCAGGAAAAATAAGGAGTTTCTACTAATAAAATTAAGGGATAGATCAACAGACTCTGCACCCCAAAATATAATCTAAAAATGACGCAAAATCAGGCCTATTATATGTCGATAAAAATTTTCAATAATCTACCAGAGGATCTTAAAAATCTAACTGCAAATTTATTTATTATTATATAAAAAAAATGGCTGATGGGTAGATGCTATTATTCTTTAAATCAATTTTTACAATACAGGTATTTTCAATTATAATTTTTATTGATTAACCAAATTATTGTCATTTTTATTTTACTTAGTTCATTGTTTAAATCTCAGTTATTATTCTAATTTTATTGTTTTTATATTAATCATATTACCCATGTCAAAATTTGCATGCCTAGTTATAAGGTAGAACATTTGGACTTTTTCTAGTTTAAGACCTTATTGTATTTACAATGTTCTGGCAAATAAACTTATCTTATCTTGTACAAATGCTTACAACCTTGAATGTTTACCAAAAATTGTTATTTTAAAAGGCAATTTTCACTTCGTCTTTTTGACTTCCTTCAGAGATGCTTAGGTACTAGTAAAAAAACATCTTAAACGTTGGAAGGTTCTTCTATTTCGAAAAATCGGTATGGGTATCACTTTCGAAGATTTAGAGGTGCTGGATTATGGATTATGTAAATACTAGTGAGTAGAAGCAGCTAATTTCTTGAGTAGGAATTAATGGAGTAAAAAAGATTCCAAGCATTTTTACTGAAAAGTTACAAATAGGTTTGATGAGCTTTTTGTAGTAAAAAAATAGAGTAGGTATTTTTTTTAGAGTAACATGTAGACTTCCGCACTTCATCGACAACCTTATTCTAAGATCATTCTTCCGTGGCCCCAATTTTTGGATTTGTAGACATATAAGTCAAACTTGGCATTTTCATACAAGATCTGTCAATTTTGACAGAACTTTGACACTATTTTTTATGAAAATGAAAAGTTTGACATAAATGTGAGAAATTAACCCTTGAAAATATGACAACCGACACCGTGTAGTTAAGCTAACAAAAAACATGCAAAGCAACTTAAATAAAGCAAATTGAAAAGAATATTTGAAGGCTCTACCGTTAACGTTGGCGCGCCAGACCGAAACACATCTAGCTAACTTCAGGATTGTCTCGTATAGGATCATCGAAGGGGACGGTAGAAGGTACTATTACGTATACAATGTGTCTGCATACATACCTAGCATATACCTTCACTATAAAAGGTATCCTTTGCTAAAACATGACGTGCCTGTAGTAAGATACATGTCGTTATAGGCTAGGTTCTCAGACGTGTGAAATACGTAATTGTCAGAATTTGATAAATTTTTGCAATAATTAGTTAACTCTACCTGTCTACGTTCATACCTGAATGCTGTAGGTCAATGAGTTTAGAGAATCATAATGCTTAAGTTGCAAGTTGAAAGTTTGATGACGTGTTGGTAGAGTTGCCAAAGTCGGTACCCATCCTAAGATCAATGGTGGACCAACCCAACCCTAACTGGGCATGATAGTCTAAAAAATCACATAACGTCAGATAAGTTATCACATCAACAGTCTGCATTAGGTACAGTAAGTGTGTTATAATGTTATGTTATAGCGTTGGAGAAGCCAGCGCGGGTTATCATGCAGATTGCGGCGAATCAATACCTAGGGGCGCCGGCCACTGACGGATGACGATCAATAGCTGCGTCCCGCTAGAGCTGTCTCCGCATTAAGGGGCTTCCTCGACGCCCTTACACCTACCCGCTACCTACGCTCCGTATGTACGCTAGATGCAGTGCTGCATGTACCTGCTTACCAACTTTGTTAGTGTCTATGTACCTAGACGTAGAACGAACGTTTTGTCTGACTTCAAAACGGAGCTTTTTGGTTTGGTTTTTCAAATTTAACGAATATTAGATCCGATCGTTGATTTGATACGGTATTCACTTCAATAATATGATTAGTGATTTCCGAGAATAGTCTCGTGCAGTGTAGGTATAAAACTGGAAACCGAAGACGTTGAAAGCTCGTTCTTTAAATTTTGCCCTGAATGAAGTTGGTTCCTGAAACGAGATAACTGCATATAATACGACTTTAATAAAACATTCGAAACCTAGGTGTTTCGGTACCGTCCACCAAATATGTAGTAGGTAAGCCGCTTTGTAAAGTATATTCTTTCTAATTAAAGTTGTAACGAGGTTGACATATTATGAGTTTTACTGTAGGTACCTACAGTATTTCAAAAAGCGATAGCTCTGTGAGCAATACTAACATTAGTAGGTACTTCGTAGGTAACATTAGTAGGTATGCATACGTTCACTGTGCTTAGATAATATTTAGGTAGGTACTTATACCTCTCTAGATTTATAGGTCGGGCACGGAATGGTGGACATCAGTTACACCTACAAAAAAGTGGTGTTGTAAGTGGTCGGTAAACATCAACGAAATTCTCAAATAACATTTTTCGTTTAAGGTCAGCCAAAGTGGGTTATTAAAACACATAAGTATTTACACCGGTTCTATCAGATGGTTCTACGTACAGTACAACCTATGTACCTAAAATAACAGGTATTCTACTTAATTGGGTGCGCAAGTAGGTACCTACTACGACACCGTGCGATATTGATTGCTGGACTCGGTAGAAAGAGGGAAAAACGGTCTATTTCCAGCGTATTTTCCATTCAGAAACTGTATCTACCTGTACGATAAAGTGGACTGTATTTTGTTTTTTTATTATAAAAGTTATTACGACAATGTTACTTAGAGGCACTGTGGACTTCCCGACTACGAAACAAAGTGTGTTCGGGTCGAACTAACTGAATTGCACTAACCTTACACCAAGGTGTCTCCGAAGACAGTCCAACGGCTGTCGAGTCGCAGGGTTTTCTCAGCGAGCGTGGGTCCGTCAACTTACCAGCTGCGTCGAATACCTTAACCCACCGTATGACCGCGGACAAGGCTGTGAAACCCGGATAGCTCCCACGCCAAACACACCGGAAGCCAGCAGTACGCCTCCAAAGTATTTGGGATATACGAGAATAGAGTAACAATGTGAGCCAAAAGCTATCCCGAAACCGGCGCGAAGTAATTTTGCTCTTTTGGTACACGGCACGAGATGTTACTTGAACGACGATACGACAACGACTCGACCTAAGGTCAACAAAGGTTAACTGTCAAAAAAAAAATGAATTTAAAAATTAACGTAATTCGCGAGCCAGAATGAACTACGAACCACAAAAAAGTAATGTTAAGTCAATCAGTCGCCGTGGCAGTGACGTTCCTATGACGTTGACTTTGACAAAACTGAACATTCCGACCACCAAAATACACAGTATTTTCAAAACATGAAACGAAAATAATTAAAAAACTACGAGAAAATATGTTTTAATGGCTAAAACTCACGCTAAACTATTCGACAATACGAGAAATTAAGTAAATGTTGCTACTAAGAAGAAGTCTTAGTGCTTTCGCGGTGCACTGATTCTGTAGATACGAGTTGATAAACCCAGGTAGCACAGGAATCTAGCCGAACCACACGATCGATATACAAATTGTATTTAACAAAGTTAATCCTTAGTTGAATCACCAACCAAAAGCGGCGGCGTCTGCGTGTTATGAAACACCTAAGATCAGCCAGATAGAATAGACTAAGGAACAACGCGAGTTTAGTAGACAGCAATCCCACCATAATGTTCGCCAAAATGGAACCTGTGAAGGTTCGTAAGTGACGATGATCAAAAAACTGATCTAGAAGATCTGCGGATACAACCGAAGCGAACGAGAAGAGCTTCTGTTGTCGAAACTGAAACAACGTCCTAACCATATTCAATAGTGGCGGAGCTAACGCCGGACCACTTCGTTGCGAGAGAGACCAACGTCGCAAGGTCAGTGGTTTAAACGAAAAAGTAATCGAGTAAAACGAGACCAGACACCCTAGTTTGCGACGGTGATCCTCGACGGAAGGTGCAAAGTTGTGGTCACAACTTGAAAGCAAGGGAGACATTTTCTCACAGCCAAAGTAGCTATGAGTGAGTCGACCGCCCACCATCAATAAGCCACCCTTTTCCCTGTACCGATTCAACATCCTAACAGATTTCAACAAAGGAAAAAGAAGAATAGTTTGGAAGTTCGAAGATTCTGGCGATAATACACGCTCTTTGGCGTGCTGCACGATAATTGTATTTACACCGTGGTGTGCGAAACATCGTACACACGGACAAAAGCGAAAATGATAGTCGAAATCCGGTGAAAATGATTCCACTTCCTCGGCATTATAAGCTGGGAACAGCTTCCATGGCTTATGCTCACCGCTGCGAATAAACCTATCAACGACATTTAAAAGATTAGGCCAGACATCTTCGGGTCGCACGGGCCAGCAAGGTTCCGCCCACCATAAAGCAACCCAGTCCAAGTCAGTGGACAACAATCCAAGACCACAATGGTCCACTGGCAAGACGGGAGTAGGTTCATGGGGCCAACTATCTGGAGGTACCTTGTGGCAGATATCTGTCACCCGATTGGAGACTAATATCTTCCACCGTGGACGATAAGGGCTTGTCCACATTGAAAGGGCACCTGATGCATCCGAAACGGCAAGACCACGAGCCATGTCCGAATCAACAATGACCGGCGATAGGTCAAAGTTGGGCGACGAAAAAGCTGCGAGTTGCCCTGCGCAATAAATGCAATGTGTACGGGACGAAGTACCTTGCGGTTTGGCGCAACGATAATTCACACAGATACTTGCGTAATCAATGGAAGCACCAGAAGTGACCACGCAAGGACCTCGTACCGAGACCTCACACACAGGGCGAAGGCAAGAATCCGAGCGAACCATCTCTCGAGGATAGGATAGGGAGCTCGACGACAACGAAAACTTGAGCCACCCTGGATCAACAACAACCGTATCAAAATCCTTTTCTTCACTCGCGAGACGTTCGTCCGGCAACAGGTGTCCTAACGGACCGAAGATGACAAAGCGAGAAGAATCCGTGAAACGCTTCCTCTCTAAAGATGGGAAACGCTCAACAGCGATAGCTTGACCATCCGATGACTGGGAAATGCTCTGAGGGTTCACGATAATTTCACCCTCAGACCGACGACACGAACCAGTCCCGTCGATGATTTCATACGACTCTATCAGAGACTCCACCATCGTCTCTACCAAAGACTCTATCGGAGACTCTACCATCATCTCTACAGAAGACTCTATAAGAGACTCTACCATCAGCTCTACCGAAGACTCTACCATAGGCTCTACCAATGTCTCTATCGGAGCGGGAGAGACAGCAGGTTCGAATTCAACCTTTCGACTGATAGAGTCGCCTGACGACAAAACGATATTACAGTTCCATGTAGAACTGCTACGACAACAACAAGGACGAAAACGAAAATTGTGACGATAACGAAAAGAAAAACGATAAGCGGGAAGGGGGAATTCCACCTTCCTCCCTAAATTTGGACGTCGCTTGAGAGCGGTATCCCGACAATGCGAGAGCTGGAAGTTGTTCTGAGGTTTAAAAACGACCGTCTCCTCAGAACGACAAGGTTCAGCTTCCACGAAGGTTCGACCCGATGACTCTACTGTCGACAAAGTAGGCTTAGGAGCGTCGACAAGTAACTCCTGAAACCTGTAAGTAGAGGCGTTGGGCAACGACGAAACGAGAAAACGATAACGACAAAGAGGGCGAGAGCGAGAGAGAAGGCGAGAGCGAGAGAGATGGCGAGAGCGAGGGAGAAGGCGAGAGCGAGGGAGAAGGCGAGAGCGAGGGAGATCGCATGACACAGAACGAAAGCAAGGCGTGAGCCCCGTGCACTCACCCATTACTATCCACCAAAAAATAGTAGGGATAACAATAGGCTGGTCTAGCCTACCCATAGATACCCTGAGCGCCGACACGACAATAGAGCTGTTACACACTACCACATCAGCCGGTCCTCGATTTGACAAAACAGGAAAAGCTAAGTTCAAACTCTGGATATTCTCAAGCCACAATAAGGAATGAACTGAATCCGATTGATCTGTTCCAATTATGTTGGGAAGGAAGTAAGCTGTCACCAAGTTACTATTTGAGAATTCCCCATCAATGGGAATGGACTTACAAACAACAAAGTCTAAAATATTGGTTGATGTTTGTCCAATATCGTTCAAAGACTTTTCCAAATTAGTAATACCAAACCAAAGTCGATTCGCACAAGATTCAGTGATGTAGTTGCATGAGCCAGCCTTATCTACTAATACTTGAATGTGAACAAATGTATTAGTGTTGTTCGGAACGAGAACATCAGCCATTGATGGCATAACTTCTGTGGTGGGAGCAAATCCTACTAGTGAATTTTGTATCACATTGGAGTGCAGCTGTGGTGTATGCAATATAGATTCATCAGCATTGTCTGAATGGAGCAACCTATGATGAACATCACAACAACTACCACACATCGTCCCTGAAGGGCAACTCTTCACAGAGTGTGAAGGCCGCAGACATATAACACAACTTTCACCTGGAGCTTGGAGGAATGTTGTCTCGTTACAAGAACCAACCAATTCATCAACTTGACCAACAGAATCAACACAAGTATAAGGTCGTTTTTCACAACCTTCGAGATTTCGCCAGTGCTTACTAACTAAGTTCACTTGTTCATCAAACGGTTTTGCATGAGTTCTAGCACTACACAAATTATCAATATCAGTACTTACGAATGTATTTTGAACCGGTTCAGTTTCAAGCAAATTCTGAATACGCACACGAACGCTAAGTACTCGACTTTCAAAGTCCATTGCAAGCCGCCACTCAATACCACGACGCGCCTGGTTTACAGAGCACAAGACCTTTTTCTGAGCATCCCGGAACTCGTTAGCGAGAACATCCAAACATTGAACATCGCAACCTGCCAAGTCCGAGGACTCGAGACATTCGAAACGGGATAGCTCATAATCGCGCACTACTAAGTCGGCATCCAACACTCCCAGCTCGTTTTTACTGTAAATCGACATTATTGACAATTATTAGACCCGAAACAATATTTAATACGCAAAAAACAAACAAAAATAAATTTCAAACAAAGTTTTCAAACTAACAACAACATTACAACAAAGCTATTTTCACGTATTCATTGCCAACAGAATAAAACTAATTTGAGTCTATGAATGGGACGATATTCAGGTTGATGGTGCCTGTCAAGCAAAATTGACAAAGTCACATTAGTAGTGACGTTTGACACGACAACGAAACGATAAACTGCCAGGCACAATCGAACCTGTACACTACCTATAAAAAAAAATAACAATTTATAATTTAGTTAGATGACCGATAGCCATAGCAATTATTTAACTACCTTAAACTTTTTATTATTTAACGAAAACGCGAATTATTTGTGAAAGTGATTTTAGCAACGAGATATTTTGATTCCAAAGGTCACTTTACACTTAAATTGGACGAATGGTCCAAATATACGAGAACTACTTATTTGTAAGTGATTGCAACCGCTACAAACTATACCAGCAAAATTCTAAAAAGGTTACTTTACAAATAAATTCTATCAAATAGACCAAAATGTCCGAGAACTACCTTATTGTAAAAGTGATTGCAAATACTACGAAATAAAAAAGTGTAACTCCAATGGGTCACTTTACAAATAAATCCGGCCGAATGGACCAAAATGTACGATAAAGTGGACTGTATTTTGTTTTTTTATTATAAAAGTTATTACGACAATGTTACTTAGAGGCACTGTGGACTTCCCGACTACGAAACAAAGTGTGTTCGGGTCGAACTAACTGAATTGCACTAACCTTACACCAAGGTGTCTCCGAAGACAGTCCAACGGCTGTCGAGTCGCAGGGTTTTCTCAGCGAGCGTGGGTCCGTCAACTTACCAGCTGCGTCGAATACCTTAACCCACCGTATGACCGCGGACAAGGCTGTGAAACCCGGATAGCTCCCACGCCAAACACACCGGAAGCCAGCAGTACGCCTCCAAAGTATTTGGGATATACGAGAATAGAGTAACAATGTGAGCCAAAAGCTATCCCGAAACCGGCGCGAAGTAATTTTGCTCTTTTGGTACACGGCACGAGATGTTACTTGAACGACGATACGACAACGACTCGACCTAAGGTCAACAAAGGTTAACTGTCAAAAAAAAAAATGAATTTAAAAATTAACGTAATTCGCGAGCCAGAATGAACTACGAACCACAAAAAAGTAATGTTAAGTCAATCAGTCGCCGTGGCAGTGACGTTCCTATGACGTTGACTTTGACAAAACTGAACACTACCTATAGCTACTTCTAATTAATTGGTTAAAGTAGGTAGTGGTAGATGCATCATACCAACCTACTTTTGTATTTGATTATATAGATACTTGCCCAACGGCAAAAACCGTACATACCGTACAAGTTGTGGAATGAGCTATACAGAGTTATTTCCGCAAAACAAAAATACAGAGAATAGCTTCATAAATTAGATAGGTATGTATATAAATCTAGCTGAACATCTTCGCCGGCGTGAATTAGCCTATATTAATCAGAGATAGTGTAGCTTTCTATTAGTGAAATAATTTTTGGGATCAGTGTAGTAGTTCCAGAAGCAAACAAACAAAATTGTACCTCTAATGTTAATGGTATAGAAGAGTCCTTCAGGGCAGGCAACGCGTCGGCAATACGCTGTTGTTGCGCCGCCTAATCTTCGCGGTAATGTATAGGTAAGCGACAGGATAACCGCTTGAGGGCACAAAAAAAGACCATAGCCGTGCCCTCGTGCTTCGTTTTTTGAACTTACCTAAATTCCGATAGAATAACAGTATGCCACTAATTTCCTTTGCCTCTACGATGACGATGCATTGCATCATGGTACATCATGATCTAGCTAGTTGCAACACCAAAAACTCAAACCTCTGTTGAGGTACAAATACCCTCAGTTCCAATAACACCAAATCATAGCCATTGTTTTTAAGAAGCAAAATTTTATTTATAACATAATTAAAATGTAAATCTTGTAAAATTCTGAATAAAATATTCAACAATATCATTATAATTTAAAACGTAAATATTCGATCAATATATTATTTAACATACTTAATGCTAAAATATTCTTTAATCTATTTTTCTATACCGTTTACAATAAAAATATGAACCAATTTACTTGAAAGATTACTAATGGCATTCTTCAAAGTAACCATCTATTACTAAAATATTATGCTAAGAAATAACGATAATAAAAAGCAAGAATAGTTACTACATAAAAAAAATAACACTGCTGATAAAGATAAGACTACTTACATCATTATTAGTTATGAAGATCATATCCAATTACACCATTTTAATCCAGAGCTTAGGAAAAAACGTTTTCTCTGAAAAGCTGTTACAAATAGGTAGATACGAAAATGCGTAAAATTTAACTCCGATTAAAAGTATGTTGGTGCAAAACCAAATAGAAGTCGTGGCTTTGTTAGCAGTATTACTGCCGATTTAATAAAACATAATACATAAGTAATTGGTAACTTACTCAAATTCTATCAAAAAAGCTACACTACATACCTAATTAATATAAATAATCATCATTTTGGCACGATTTACCAAAACTTTAAATTAAATTTGTAGGCCACATTTTGTAAATTAAAATGTTTGATAGATTAATAAAATAAATACTTGAATAGCTACCTACCATTACATCTTAGATCCAAACATGTTTTAATCAAACTAAAAAATTATAAATTCCATCGCAAATACGTATTGTACACAAACTCCTCTAAAACATAACAGTATTTACTACTATTCTTACAAATTTTAAATATTTTAGTGTACCTTTCAAATACTGATCCCACTCGAACTCCGTTATCATCTCAAAACATAAAAATTTCTCATTTTTCAAACAATTCACTTTTCAAAGGAAATAAACACATACTTTACGAAACAAATTATTGTAAAAATCTAATAGAAAACTACAGCAATTATATTTCCATGTAGACGGAAAACTAACCTGCTAACTTCTGGCAATCTCAGCAGATGATATCACACCATCAGTATCCATAATAGTGGTAGCTACCTAACGTGTCGCAGGAAGATAGCCATCTTAGGAACATAGTCACGCTCGCTAGATACATTCTATTTTCCTAGCAAGAAAATTCCTGGCTATCTTACTAGTTAGGTGATTTAGAAACAAGTACGATGATTTCCATGACCTAAAATTAAAGGATGGTCAACGTAACGGCGCCGGCTGCTATACGGGTACGCAGCGCTTAAACCATCTCGGACCTGCCCTGAAAGGTGAAAATAAAAAACGTCTCCTATTAGACGCGAAAATGGTACCTTTACAAAGGAGAATCCAACTTCATACCAATCCAAACTGTAGTTCTATTTATCTAGACTAGTCTAGCCAGATAGACATGTTACTTGGAAAATAGATTACCAATAGAAAACAAAATCATTGGTAAGATTGCTATCTTCCGGCGACACTTAGGGTAGACTATTTTGTTTAAAAATAATTAAATGTTACTGAATATATTCACAGGCATAAGGAGCAGTTCACATTATGTTAATGGAACATTCTTGATTCAAATCTAACGTACATTTTTAGCACCAATAACTGTAAATTTGACCTAAAATTGAACACATTGTTGCACCTCGACTTCAACATTCATTGTAAATAGCGCACTTATTTGCAATCTTCTAAATATTTAAAGAACCAACATTTTTATCCTAATAACAATCCTATCTTCGTAGTAATAAATATACATTTCTACTTCCCAACAATCCAGGCACTCGACATCAGTCTCTCTCAAAGTCCAATTCATTGAATTTACAATAACAACAAACCTTATCCAAGGCACAGTGTACTTACACCCATAAAACAAAACTTGTCTAGTAAAATTGACAAGGGATGAGTAAGGCACAATTTTGTAGCGCTGCTGCAAACTAATTCCTTTGACCGTGGCTCGTCCACATGTGTTCCTTGAAAGTCTCTCGCATTGTGAACGACCTAGGACATAGATAGCAGCATAATCTATTAGTGAGATCGGAATGCATTAATCTTACGTGGTACTTAAGAGCCGATTGGTTAGAATACTTCATGCCGCAGTGTGGGCAATCGCCACAGATCGCCGCGTGGTTCGATTGCTGATGGGACACGCCTTGAGATGTGGATGCACCACTTCCCAGCACTGACACTGATGACATGCCAGCCAGCAATAATAACGCTTGAGACTGTTCTTGTGTGTATGCATTTTCCGACTCAGTACTATCTTGCTCAGATAGTAATACTTCGGGCTCGTAATCGATTTCCGGTTTAGGTGATTGCTTTTCAGGTTTGATTATTGATTCGTCGGATAAAGTTTTCAATGGGCTTTTTGATGCATTTATGAAGTTTGAGTCCGCATTGCCCTCTTTTTGACGTACTGTGTGATCGGCTATGTTTGTAACTTTTTTTGTAGATGTGTTGGAACTGACATCGCCCCGGCAAGGATTGATTCCTGGAAGAGAGAATACATAAAATAACAATATAGGTATATTATAGACAAGCCAAGGGGACTGCCGCGTCTGAATGGAGGCCACATCTTATTAAATAGTCTAAGTATATTTTTGTCGTTCTGTGCGAAATAATGAATATCAATAAGGGTTTATGTATCTTGTCTTAACGTCGCAGGAAGTCGGTGGATGGAGGCGGCTCAAGACCGTTCGTCATGGTATACTAGGGGTGAGGCTCATAGGCGACTTAGAGCTTACTCCAGAGGATGGACAGCAGCATCCACCTGAGTGCTTAACACCAATACTGCGATCACCAATCCGCTTGCCAAAAGTGGTGATTATAGCACGTGGATGTCTACCAGCTGATAAGGAAGCACCCTCACTCCCTGCCACTGTTTATTATTATCGATTCGAGTGGTACACATATGGCAATACTTTAAGCAATGTTTGGACCTCCGTGGCGCGGCGGGCGAAGGTTTGCCTGCGACGCAGGAGGTTGAGGGTTCGATTCCCGCTCGGAACAAATATTTGTACGGTCTGCAGATATTTGTTCAGGGTGTTCTGGGTATTTTCTATGTATAATAAAAATATCTATCTATGTAATGTTTTGTATGAAGTATATCAGTTATCTAGTACCCATAACACAAGCTCTGCTTAGCTTGGGACTAGATAATGTTGTGTGGAATGTCCAGCATTTTTTATTATTATATTATAATGTTTTTGACAGATTGCAGGGTTCCGTGCCTCAAAAGGTACATTACAGGATCACTCTTGTGTCCGTCTGTCTGAAGACTACTAGAAGAAAAAGTTTAAATTTGTTACAGAATTAGGTGACCCAACCACACATGTATAGTGAAAAATAAACGAATTCAGATTTTGAGGGTCAAACTAGAAAACTGAAAACAATTGTCAAATGCGTCATGTGACGTATCAAACGAAAGGGCTTGTTATGAGGTATACAATTTTTACATGCATATTTTAAAAGATATTAAAGAAAATACTCGGAAATAGAGCTCTTACCTCCGAAACAAATGAGGCAAAGTTATGAAAAAAAAATAGGTTTTTACTCATAGTTTACCTTCAGGAAACCCTAAAACCAAAATCCCAAGTCTTTAAATTTCTACGGGAAACGGAAAATATTCGTGAAGAGAAACTGTATAAAATATGTTGTAAACTAGTTCAATTGGTCTAGTAGTTACTATGGTAGCCACTTTGTACGGAACCCTCTCCACGCGAGTCCGACTCGCACTTGACCGGTTTTTTTATAAGTCAGACTATTGAGACTTTATAAATAAAAACAAATAATGTACTCACCAGAGAGCAGGGACCTGGCAAGCATACTGTTCTCGTAATCTGGAAGACTATCGTCATTTTCTGAGTTTGCATTCAACGAAAGTGCAGGCGAGTTGTTCTCTTCAATTCTCTCTGTTTTTATGATTATGGGCATTTCTGAATGTGCATGAGCCTGGAAGTGAATATTATTACAATGTAAACTCATAAAATAGTCTTTGTCAAATCTTAGGAAAAAGATATCTTCCTTGGAAGATAGAACGATTTTGTAATATTGGTCGCCACTTCTCAGGAAACCAGAGGTTAAGTTAGTTTAAAATCGAGTTCACCGCTATATTACGGCAGTTTTATGATGTTTACTTTCGTCTGCGTTTCAGTAAGTAGGTACTTGGAATCGGAAAACATAATCATCGTCAGGCTATAGAAGTCCACTGCTGGACATAGGCCTCTCATAGAATGCCACGACGAACGGTCTTCGTGTTTACCATATTTGGAGGCGATTATGGCAATTGGTATTAAGTACTCAGGTGGATGCTGCTGCCCGTTCCCTGATGTAATCTCTTAGTCGGATTTTACCACAGGGAGGAGAGGGAGGGGTCTATTCTTAGGTTAGACACACCATGGC
Source organism: Epirrita christyi (assembly GCA_951392215.1). NCBI lineage: Eukaryota > Metazoa > Arthropoda > Insecta > Lepidoptera > Geometridae > Epirrita > Epirrita christyi. The sequence goes on along the minus strand of OX595839.1, from coordinate 7,554,080 downwards.
TCTGTTGACATCTATCTTAAAATTTCAGGATCTTGAAAAATACTCATTAATTAACGCCAATACTGAAATCACCAATCCGCCTGCCTAGTCTGGTGATTATGGCAAATCCCCCATTGTATTCTAAGGGGGAAGCCTCGTCCAGCAGTCAACTTCTAAGGCTGCTAATGATGATGATGAGACTATAAATAATGGTTTCTTTGGTACCTTTTAAAGTATCAACCCTAAAAACCTAAAATATAACAGCCTAGGCGCAGGCCAGACAGAAGAGACGTAAGACGAGGACGCGTCGCGGACAAGACGGAGACGAGACACAGACGCGACTTTTGAAATTATATAGAAGAGACGGGGAACGAACGCGACGCAGTCGCGGCGTCTGGACTATTTTCGGCATTCGACAGTCTGATTTTGACACGACGACAGGCTTCTTGGCATGTTCATGTCATGTGGTGCGAGCGAACGGGACCCGCCCGGCCCCCCGCTTCCCCTTCGCGTCCGCGCCCCGTCTCTCCTGTGTGTTTTGAACAAAAGGCGCAGAGGTAAAAGCTTTACGTCTGCGCCACGTCTTTTCTGTTTGTTTTGCGTCGCGACGCTTCTATACATTTTGTATGAAAAGAACGCGGAAGAGACATTTGTCTGCGCCCCGTCCTCGTCTTACGTCTCTTTTATCTGGCTTGCGCCTTATATCCAATTTACCTGTGATGTATTACAAGTTTTTCCATTAGCTGTTACAACCAGCTCATTCTTTCCCTCATTCTTCTTTTCCCCATTTTTTTCTAGTACATTGAATGGATTGTCTACTTTTACCGAATTAGATAGACTGTTTCTGTTATAAATATCGCATGTTTCCAAAACTTTGGTCTTCTTAGGACCATCGGTGATAAATACATCATTAGGTTTGTCCGATGTACTGCTACGTCGCTTCTTCAGTGCAGGCACTTTTGTTTCTTTGTGAGTGGAATTAGTATGAGTTTTCGATGATATTGTCAGTTGGGTATACAATTTGTTTGAGCTGTTCTGAGCTGAAATAGTTTCTTTCTGAAAATTTAAATAAAATCATAGTTAAAAATTGCTTTGGTACCAAAGAAGTATAAAAAATATTTTGAATTAGTTAAATCTAGAGAATACAATCCCGAGCACTTTTTTCGATCCCGGGATCCCGGGGCTATCCCGGGATTAGACTATGTGGTATTATGGACAAAATAATAATTTATTTCGAATGTGTAGGTATGTGAATGAGCGCGTTGTTGCGAGTCGCCGAGTTACTTTTGGTTATTTAAGAATTATTTGTTATAATTGATCGTTTTTTTGTGATGATATTTCCATTATTTTCATCACAAAAAAACGAAGTAGTAGTATTTAATAGTCTTTGTCTTTGTTTGGTTTCAATGGGTTTTTTGACCAATAAACAGAAAAAAGTGTTAAGGTCGAATTTAAAATTTTAATTTTAGGGCAAATGACAACTTTACTGATTCTTACATATCTAGTTAGCAAATTTCAACCCTATTCCAACGACATAAGTGTTTTAGATAGTTTCCAAACAAAATATTAGAGAGATCGTAAGTTTAATCATGTGCGCCGATATTTCGCTAGTTCGTGAAATTGCCGCAACTCAATGAAAAAAATAAACAGCGTATGTAACGGTTGTTTTTTGTCGTTATGTACTAAATGCTATATAATAATATTAATAAATAATATAAATGCTGGACATTTCACACAACATTATCTAGCTCCAAGTTAAGCAGAGCTTGTGTTATGGGTACTAGATAACTGATATACTTAATACAATACATTACATAGATAGATATTTTTTATTATACATAGAAAAATACCCAGAACACCAATCTAGGCAAGGTTATTGTCAAGCCGCAACGGACTACGGAATGCAAACTAGACCTGTTTGTGGCAATCCCGAAAATCCCGAGATTAGCCAAATACAGTCCCGGGATTTTCGGGACCTGAAAACGGCCGGGATCCCGGGATTGTATTCTCTAGTTAAATCTTATATTTACTGCTTAAGCCTACAGAAATATTTTTATTAAATAGAAATGGTGGTCTGAAGACATTCTCCCAAAAATTTGTTGGGGCTAATTTGAGTTTTAAAAGACTTAAATGAAAAGGGCTAATGGGACATATAGGGTGAATGTTTACTTAAACTATATATTGTTATAATTTACTGAAGACTAGCAAAATAAATAATTTTTAGAAAAATTATGTGTGTAATAACCTAATAAATATTGTGAATCCCTCGGCCTTGAACCCATTGGCTCTACATATTCCGATGATTGCTGATAACTTAACTTCAGTAAAATGTAGGCATGACGATTGGAAAAATTGACCAATATTTTTTTTAAGTGTTACGATATTGGGTTGTCACAGTGACATTATGGTGGTCACAGGAGTTGATGGGTGAAGACTGAAGACAGCTTAACTAACTTGACGACCTCTGTGGCGCGGCGGGCGAAAGTTCGCCTGCGACGCAAAAGATTCCGGGTTCGATTCCCGCCTCGGAACAAATATTTGTACGATCTGCAGATATTTGTTCAGGGTGTTCTGGGTTATGTATAATAAAAATTATTTATCTAATTTGTATTTATTTGGTAATAATTAAAAAAAATACAAATTATTTGCTGTATTAATGTGATTTCTCACAAATTTTTTAACATAAACTGGGCTTTTAATAATCTCACAGGAAAAAAAAACAAAATCACCATTATAGATAATTAGGCAACCAAGTAAGAAAAGACGCAATAAAGTATTTGTGGCTCGGGCTGTGAGCTGTTGCGTCGCCCTGTTGGAACCAAAAGTTGTCGATGACATTATCAGTCAGAATTGGCATCAAAAAATCCGTTATCATGGCCCAATTAACGCTCTCCATTGATGGTTACGGCTGCCTTAGAAGAAAAACGGTCCAATGATTCTTTCCGCACAAATTCACTTGGACTGATGCTTCAAACGCGGGCTGACATAAGCCAATCTGACAACAGATGTTAAAGTTATAGGTTTGCCAGATGCCAAAGGTTTACATGGCCCTCCCATTATTAGTTTAAAAAAATATACCTGTTGGGTTACTCCAGTGAGACCTTTGACTTGGAGCAAAGCAGCAGTGTGCAAGAATGAAGAAAGCTTGCTCTCCTCAATAAATACCTCCCCTTGGTACATGTACGACAGCAGGCTAACTATATCATCGGCTGACACATCTTTGAGAATAATCACAGGATGTTGGCAAGGATTTTCCTGTGAAATTTAACAAAACATTTAGATTACAAGTAATCTAAATTTAACAAAAATTTAGATTACAAGTAATCGAAAGCATTTGACAGGGTGCAATACAATTTTTGGGTAAAAACTGGAGCTTAAACATTATTTTTAGAATAAGGAAAAAATAATGAATTAGTTAAGAATACAATTGCTAATAATTTTTTGACACACATGTTAGGAGACTAAAATCAGCTATAATAGAAGACAATGAGAACCCTTAAGTGGCGAAAGGTCCACATAATAAAATACCTGTCGGCTTCTCTTTTTAAATTTAAGTTAGGTAGGTACCTTACAGAATCAAATGGGACAATATTGTTCTTACTGTTTTGGCTTTTGTCTTAACTTTAGTAGGCTAATATTAGATTAGGTGATTAAATTAGATATAAAACTTTGCATAGATAGATAGACACAGCAAGTACCAATCTAATTTCTTGTTGTGTCTAATGAAAGATACAAAGGATCTTTCTTGTTTCCCATTAGTAAGTTTTCACCCTTCACCACTGGAACCCGTAGCAATATATGAACTACAAAAACAGTTTACCATGCGTATTTATATTCTATTATGGCATATGGTATCCTTGCTTGAACATGAAACACCCCCCAGTTAAACAACATTTTAACTGGGACAGTAAGGGGAAATCTGAAACCCTGGCATATACAGGAAAACTGTCTTGGGTACCATTAGGTAATTTTTTATGGAACAATTTTTGGTACAGTTGAATTTTGTTGAAAGTTATCACTAAGCATTAAACTGTTCAATCAATTAAAACAATTACAGCATACAGATGCCAATTTTAGTACCTACCTATCAGAGTTAGGAAATTAGTACAGCAGAGAATCCAAACAGTCAAAAAGTAGCCACATTAATTTGGACCATCAGTAATAGTAACAGTAAGTAGTATTACAATTTCAATCAAATACATAACATTCACAGTTCTTCGCACTTTTTTAAATAAATTTTACGGCAGATATATGACACTAGAATGGGGAATGCTTGCCACTGGTTCAGATGCATTAGCTGGGAATTCGGATTATAGGTGCTTAAATCAACGAGGGTTAATATTATGGAGGATCTGTAGTACTTGATAAATCCTGTAACATTCTTGACAAAGCACTTGCTTTTCTGTTACTTTCAAATGAGATTTATATTACCTTGTCGTTTTACTATTGTATATATTACTTAAATTGAAATAATTGTACTACTTGACTTTTCCAAGATGGAATAAATGAATTGAACTGAACTAAACTAAAGAACACCAAGAAAATTATTATTTATATTTGCTACATTAGTTAACAGTTACATGATGCTTTTTTTACATCTATGGTGTATTCATTTAATTTTCTATGATTCATGTCTAATTAGTTAGCCCCATGGAAAAGTATGTCATGCTTCCAAGTGTCTCCGTAGTACTATACGGTGTATGTTTGTTTGTATAAATATGAAGGTTATTTTATGTCCTAAGTCATTCACCTTGAACACATTCCTGAAGTATGGACTGCACGCTGACAGTATGACTTTGTGGGCCTTGATGTTTCTGCCTTCACAAGTGAGTGTGACATCAACCAAATCCTCGGAACATTTCAATGAATCCAAAGCACTGACGATGTTCGATTGAAAGTTGTTCCAACGTAAACAGAATTGATCAGCCATGCCTACAGTATAAATTGATAGATAACTCTGCAAAAAAAACAAAATTAATTTTGCTGACTTCTCGTCTTGACACATGACAGAGTAAAAGTACACAAAACTTAGCGGAAAATAGGGCATGCAAGTAAATAAACGCACCTGACTTAATTCTCACATCACAAATACTTGGTTTATCAGACTTTTAGTCAGTTATTTCTTTTTCAACTCGATAATAAAATGCACAAAAATGCAATGCATGACCTCCATTAGTTTGACACTGTCTGTCTGTCTTGCTTGTTTGTCTTTCTTTTTTCTTTCACTTTTTTTTCTTTTCTTTTTTTGTCACTTATCCACAGACTAAGAAGAGAGCTCAGGATCTACCTGTGGAAATTGTCTATGAAAATATTAAATTCTTTAGAATAGCTTGGGGTGTTGTTGCCACAGTTCAGCTTAGTCTTGGGTAGCACACCTATTTAATGATATTACGGTAATTGTTGGATGGATTCAGCTGAAAATTGGTGTATGTGGAGTTGAATAGAGGCACTAATTATTGGCTAAACACGTTAATGGACAGCACGTAGAAAGCTCGTGTATTTGGAGGTCAAAATAATTTCACCACCGGATTATTTTAAAGTCTCTCTATCTCGTAGGCTTGTGAAATTTTACCAAATGTTGCTGAACACAAAATAGTATAAGTTTAAATAAAGTTCATAGGTGCCTTTGTTTGAGTGCTAGGAGCTATTTTAGTTTTTTGGAAAAATCCCATTAAAATACGAGAGGCGCACTTTTATTAAGAAATTTAGCTGGCACAAATTACTCTATATGAACACTCACATGTGTATTAAAATTCATGATTGTGCGGTTAAAAGTTTCGGAGATACAGCCATTTTTAAAATGTTCCCCCAGCTAAAACTGAAATATCTCTGAAATCCTAGGGTCCACAAATTCAGAGTTTAGATGCGCATTTAGCACAAATTAAAACCTATCTTTCTAGCAACTTTCTGCTGGCCTAGCCCAACCTGGGAAAAAAGTTTTTGCTGTAAGACCGTTACCCCAGCAAAATCTGTTTTTCATGAATAACTCAAAAACGGCTGAAGGCGCAAAATTTTTATTTCAGGCACATTTACAGGAGATTAAAAACGAATTATTCGTGCTATTCACATCCTGAAAGGACACAAGATTTTGGTAGCACGTCCAACACAAAAGAGTGAGTGACTCTTTTTGTGGAAGTGAGTAGCTACAATCGTGCTACCTCACGTGCTGAGTACCCACCACTAGTTCAGAGTTCAGCTGAGCGTTTACCGAAAAGGAGGTGGCAAAGGTGGGCAAACCCCTCTGCCAAATATAATGGTAATTTCCAAGGTTTAATGCGCGTTATATATAATTATTTCAAGCGCGGCCACTGTCATTTTCTGTCACGTCATCATGACGGAAACAAGAGCTCCCAAATAATGGTGAATTGTGCAGTTTCCTCATGTAAAAGGTGGTCTGCTACACATTGACATATTATAATATATTATTAATGCTGGTACATCAAATCTGCGAAATGATGGTGTTTTCTATTCCATGGGATTTTAATAATTATTATCAATATTGTTTTATTTATTACAAACACGAAAATATTCATTTTGCATAATGTTGGGACAGTGTGAGTGAACGATTGACTAAATAAATTCATTCACATGGGGAACTGTTCAAAATAAACTACGCAGGTAGCGCGGCAAAAAGCCGCCGACCAAAGAAAATTAATACTCTAGGGAGCTGGCTGTGCCGCCGGCATAGCAAATGCAAATGTCATTCAAAAGGAACGCACTCTGTAGGTGCCATTCTCAGAATGTGCCATTATCTTTAATCCAAAACTGTTTTTAGATTATTTGTTTTTTTTTCTTCCACAAAAAAAGGCGAAATGAGGTTCATTTGTAAGTCCAAAAGAAATGTCCTAAAACCATGGAAGTAATAAGTACTACGTACAACAGGAATGAGCTCTATCTGTGCATCTTGCAGCTAAAATAAAGAAAATACAACCTTATGCTAAGGTCGTAAGACTCTTGTTGCGCGCAAAATAAAAATGAAGCCGAGTGAGAGGGCAACCTCTGAACGCTGTGTCCCGTTCTAACAGTGACTTAGAGTTGCCAGAGTTAAGTTGATTTCAATCCTTTCGTTGTTTGTAGAAAAATATGCGATTGATGTAATGTAATGAAGTAAAAACATTTACTTCTAAAATGTTTCCAAATATAAATAATAATTTATTACCGACATGTTATTTAAAGCAATATTATTTGTTGCTACGTGTAAAGCCTTATTTACGCAAAAATTTTGCGATTGGCGTATAGGTTTTCTTTTATTTGTATGCATGGAAGTAATGAGGGCTTTTCATCTTCCATTGAAAAGAAAAAAGTAGTTCAAATTGGTTCGATAGATGGCGCTGACTCAACTGTATCAATCAAGATTGTCTGTGGTACACGCGTACAAAACTATTATCTTAGTAGTCTGTGGCTATTAGTCATGATATTCTGTTTGTGTTTGCTTCTTGAGTGTGCGCTAGATTTTGTAGTGTTTTTAGAAAAAGGCAAAAATAAATACCACGTAACGAAAATTATTTCTACGTTGGCGATGTTGACATTTCACTTTATTTTGACACTTGACTGCTACGTTACAGAGCAGCGCCATCTATTTTCAACGCTGAAAGCATGATTTGAAACGGCCGTGAAAACCGCTCATTAGTACTGTACGTAGTACTTATTACTTCCATGTTTGTATGAAATACGGACATGAAATCACCGACTCGGACGTTAATGGCGGAGTGTTTTTTGATTTCGTGATATTTTTGAAGAATTTTAGTTAAAATGGGGAGAATTTGTGTCGTGGAGGCTAGCGGAAGCGAGTATTATCCTGATTGTGGTTTATCTTTTCACAGGTAATAGTTTTAAACATAATTTGTTAGTGAAGAATTACGGTGACCATGCATGACTACCCAATCCTAGTTCAAGAACAAATAACTTAAATACCTATGCATTTTTTATTCCTTTCTCTATTTAAATAACTTTGTTTCAATTTCAGATTTCCTAAAGATCCTAATGTTAGGGAAATATGGATAAATATTATACACATGAGCTCTACCCACATCCTCCTCAATATATATTTGAAGATCCACATGATATTCAATTGGTGAATGCGTTAGCGAATTCATATCTCAATTTACGTTTAACTCATAATGCAAAATTAGAATCAATGAAACATATTTATAAGGAATAAGCTGGGTTTGCGGCAGAAACTTCACAAGACTGTTTTATTTAGCAATGTCAGATTTAGAATTAAACTTAAATGTAAACTTAACTGTTTTTTTCTTACCTAATTAATTAAATATAGGTACCACAATAGGTAGCTTATCGTAATTTTATCTCAGTCCAGCTGCATGTCGTGTCCCACAAGGACCAGTAGGTAGGTAAGTACCTACCTATATGACGTGAGTATGAAAAGCAAGCAAAAACAGCAAATGTATAGTGCCGCAAAGGGCAAGTTTATCATTAGTATCTTCGATTTAAATCCATCTGAAGCAATTAGGCTTGTGTTTAATCGTTCACTGAGCGGAGCGCTCCGTACTAGTACAATCGATCAAATGTACTAATTCAGTCTTTTAGTTCTATTAGTACTGATAGTTCAGTGGTATGGCATGATTTTTTGTAGGTTTTTATATGATCTATTTAGGGGTCGTGGTGGTAGTACTGAGTAGTTTATATATCAAAATTACAGTATCTACAATATATAAACATCATAATTGATTTTCAATAAGAACTTTACAACTTTCATATCAAAAGTGATCAAAATTGCAGTCAAGCTGCTATTGAAAAACTCTCAGCATTATTCTGAGGAAAAACAATGTTAACCAAATTATGCTGTATAACTTACTGGGTAAGGTTTATTTTGTGAGAGAATACTAGTGATTCATGTCTCCGAATACAAACGAAGACGCACTTCGTGATCGGTCAGTGTGTGTGCTCGGTCTTTCATAAAAAAGAAAGAGCAAGCAAATTAATTCAATCGCTGGAGTTCGTTCATAAAGACCTATTAGTACTTTTGAACTAATAAGGAAAATGACAGGGAATAGTTCGTTCTCGTTCAGTAGTGGGAATTAATTCCTAATCATTCTTCGTACGTGAACTACACAAGACTAGAAGCAATGATCTGCTGACGTCAGATCACAAATTATTTTTTACAATATAGTCACCATCGCCAGAGAGGGATAAGACATACAGTTTCTGAGCTCTCGCTCGGCTTCAATTTTGTGACAACAGCTCATTCCTGTTGTACGTAGTACTGATTACTTCCATGCCTAAAACAAAAGGTCCTAGTGGGTTGACCACTAGGACCTTTTGTTTTATTCCTCCAAGGCTAAACTTCTTTAATCCAAATCATGGAAGAATGATTTCTTATTCCATGGTCCAAATTAGGTGCCTGTCAAATAAGAAGGCAGTCAATGTCATATTGTTGTCAAAGTTCTTTCGTCCTTTCCTTCCTCTTCCCTCCTGCGGCGGCGCGCACAGTTTAGCTCAGTGTTGCCAACTGCACCGTAATTACGGTAAAACCACCGTAATCAGCCTCGATCTACCACCTACCGTAGCAAACTAATTACGGTAGCAAAAAATACCGTAATACCCATTGAAAGATTTGAATGAATATTGTTAGTTAAATCTAGTAGATAATTTTAATAAGTGTATATTAACTAAAATAATTTCGAGAGATTGAATTGTTATTTTTTTTATCGGTTTCGGTTATTTTGCAATTTATTTAACGGCAACACTGTTTACGCTTAACCCTTTGTCCTGCGCATTCGCAAACGCAAAAACCCTTTGGCTCGCGGGGTTATGCGAAAAGATGGCCGTTAACTATATAATTCAATAAATAATTATTTGTGGCCTAACTACTAAAGCAATCATAAAACTGATAGTTTTACAAGAAAGGTGATTAATTTTCCTATACGAATATTGTATTCACAAGTTCTAATCTATTTAGAATTTCCTACATTCTTATTTGTAAATAAACCATAAATAAATATTGGTAACGGAAACCCACCTATTACAATTTATTTTATCAAAATTTGAAAGTTTATTATTATTTCACTGTATTATCTTTATTGTGAACTATAATAAATGTTTTATCAGAATTATTAGTTGGTTTCACTCGCCATACAGCGACACGGAAAACATTGTATTGATTTTAATCCCACTAAAGATATGATTGAGAAACATAATATCGATATGTATAAAAATATTGAAACAATTATACTATCTGATTCTGAATAAAAATATGAGTTTTATTTCAATTCTAATCATGAACTTGCTACTAAATGGGCAAGGTAATTCTACCGTATTTCAAATATAAATTACAACATAATTTTGGAAAATCTACCGTATTTTTCGAAGAGTTCTACCATCTGATAAATTTTTGAGTTGGCAACACTTTTAGCTTAGCTTAGTTAGTAGTTACTACTGTCGGGCTAAAAAACATTGTTGTGAAGTTATTTTGATTTGAACAATAATTATAACCAAAAATGGCAAATGATCCTGAAAGATTTGATTCCATGCTTTTAGCGATGGCACAACAGCATGAAGGAGGGGTGAAAGACGTGAGTATCCGTTGCCAGGTTGCCACAACAAACGCTAACCTATCAAGAACTTTCTCGTTCTTTCTTTACATTGTTCTTGAAGGCAAGAAGTCATCATCATGATTCAGCTAAGTTTAAGCTCAGTCTCTATAAATAAATGTTTGTATGTCAATAAGTTTATACCCGGTGTCTTTTGATCTAATATTGATCTAACACCATGACTAACCATTTAGGGTAGGTATAGTGTCCTGTTGATCTACCATCAAGTACAGTCAACTGATCACAGATAAATATTAATAGGATGGGTTTGCTATTACCAGCTATAATCAGACCATGAGCGTTGATTTTCTCAGGTTAAAAATTGATTTTGCATCATGCTGCAATCCAATGAATATTTTTTTAGCCATGTGAGTTTAAATAGGGTTGGTCTACATCGGTTCTGCCACCCACTTGCCAGCAATGACTCAAAATGTAAAAAGTTAGTGAAACTGTTAAAAAAACTTCAGAATTATGATTTCCGAAATCTATAGTTATTTTCATCTCAACGAAAAAATCTGGATCTACAACTCATTGGTAATGAAGTAATTGAAAATAGGTAGGTGTCTAAAAGATTAAGACAAACCAGAGAGTCTCAAAAAGAGATTCTTGAACCAATCTGAAACTCTTATTATTCTTGGATGGACATACGTAAGCCCAAAGTAACCCTAAAACTGTAAAAAATCTTTCTTCACAGCTCCTGAATACAATAGTTAGTTTTCTGGCAAGAAAAACAGATTTCTTTGTTGGAGGCCGTGAGGGGGAGTGGGAACAGGTATGTACTTTGTATCTACTTATTAAATAATAGTTCTATTGTACTTTTCAACTGAAATCTGACTTCCGCCATTAATTTCTATCTTGATGATGATTTCATTGGAAGGACTTTCCTCTATCGACAATAACCCGGACTTGTTGGGCATTCTTCGTTAGTATTTGGCTATTTGGCTGCTTGGCTGCTGGCTTATTTAGGAGTGTGTTATTACTGGAAGAAAGCGTTACCCGAGTTGGTTGTGGAAAGCAATGGCGGCGATGAGCTCTCCACTTGTCACATCTATATTCCTGCGACTGTGCAACTCACAGTGAAAAGAGGCCCTTTGAGACTCTGCCTACCCCTTCAGAGAAAAAGGCGTGTGTTTATGTATGTATGTATGTAGTATGAGGCTGGAGTGCAAGACATTGGAAAGTTGAGCCTTTTGATTTGTTAGGTAGAACAAAAAAAAAGTATGGAACTGATCTAAGTTTTGACCCTGCAGAATGCTACCAACTTTTAAACGGAATTGAGTTGTTTTTCTGATATCTAGAAAGAGTACTTATAAAACCATGAAAGCTTTTGTATTGCTTTAGCATTCATGTTTTTTTTTCTCATTATTCCAGGTTGTAAAAGATACTTTTTACATCCACTCATCAAAAGCTCGTGACGAGGCGCAAAAGATTAAGAAGGAGAAAGAACAAGCAGAAAAAAGATTAAAAGAAATTCAGCAAAAGAAAGAGCAGGAGAGACTAGCTAAGGACTTTGTCCCGGCCTCGGTCACGGAACTCACTGATCAAGAAGCTGATAAATTGCAGGAGGATATTGAAAAGGACAAAAATACTGCAAGTAAGTACTTATTGACTCAAATGATCTGCTTGAAGGACCTTACACATCGAAGCCAGTCTTAGTGATGGCGGCTTTACATTGTTGCAAACCCTACTGATGAGCCGGCAGCCCGAGACTGCTAATACTTGATTAAAGCCGCTGGGCAACTGATCGTGAGCGTAATTCGCAGGAACGAAACAGGCAAGCCCGCGCAATAAAAAAAATACATTTTGTACGCCGTCGGCGCCGGGTGTGCCGTAAACCAAACCAAGTTTACTTGACTCGAGACTAGATGCCGCTACTAGTAGAACCCAACTCTATAGGGACTCCCCTTGTGGTTGAGTATTTTGCATTTTTATTATTTTCATAGGGTTCATGTATGCCCATACAACACATAATCTTTAATATTTCAACTGGCTACGTCTTATGACTGTCTAGATACCTAACCTTCTGACTGAATCCAGACAGACGGACTGTAGGACTGACTGTCTTAATAATAGGGTCCCCTATGTCGTCACCCTTTGGTTACGGAACCCTAAAAATCTGTAATTGAGCCTCATCATCATTCTTCTATACAAACTTGCTGAACCTATAATAATAATTGGATCCTAATGCCTACCAGATTATTGTTCAATCAGTAGTTACACTCACATTTCATAGATGGCGCCACTAGTATGCACATTCACAATTGGATGAAATGCACATCGCTTATTGTCGTTGGTGATTGTGTGGGACTATGGGAACTGGGACACAAAGCAATAAATTCTTCGCTCGGTGCTCATTTTCACCTCATTGTGCAGATATCACATGCCAAGAATTCTAACCCTTACAAACTGAGTTCATGAAGGTTACAAAAATAATGATAATACATTAAAGGTTTCAAAGTTTCCAAGTTTATTTTGTAAATATTCTGTGTTTTAGTCATTCTATAATGATCCTACCATATCTGTCAGATAAATGCTAGAGGTATACTTACTGCAAACACCCAACCGGACATTCCAATGTGTTTAAGTTTTCTGAAGTACCTACTGGTTTCTATGGATGGGTGAATCCCGACGTGTTATTGGGTTAGTATGCACGGCACACTTCCATGGAACCTAGTACGGAAAATGTGTTCAGACCTGTTATCCCTACCACCTAGGGTGACACCTAGGGGTGTCTGGATCGTTGAACTATTCGTCTAGATCACGCTTCTACTCTATTTAATTTTTTCTGTTCTATTGTTTCAAAGCGAAAGGTAATTTCACACCTTGATATGTCTTATCCAATGAAATGTACAAAATTGTATGAGAATGTGATTTGTTATTCATATTAAAACGAAATTAAAAACTAGTGGCAGACCTTCATCATTATTGTGTTCATAAAATCGTATAAGACTTACTAAGGTACGACATTAACTTTTGTTTTGAAACAATGAAACAGAAAAAAAGTGTGTTAAAGTGTAATACAGAATGAAGGTAACCTCAAGATCATCATCATCAGCCGTTAGATGTCCACTGTTGGACGAGGCCTCCCCCATAGAATGCAATGGGGTGGATTTACCATAGTCACGCTCGGCAGGTGGATAGGTGATCGCAGTATTGGTGTTGAGTACTCAGGTGGATGCTGTTGTCCAACCCCTGGTGTAATCCCTTAGTCGGCTTTTATAACATGTACAGGAGGTTACGGAAGGGTCTATTCTTTGTCTGGACACACACGTAAGTACCTAATGGGAGCTTTATAATGGCTCGCACCCAGCTCCGAACAGGGCTATGCTATGCTATGCTTCGGGTGCAGAGAGAGCATAGATAACATTTGATGGTCTAAGATTTTAATGACCCAAAGGGGTCTCTATTACTAAGCCTACGCCGTCCGTCTGTTTGTCTGTGTGTCAGTCTGTCTGTATTCTGTCACAGGGGTATATCTCGGTAGCCGTAAGAGGTAGTCAGTTGAATTTTTCACAGATTATGTGTTGTTTGGGCATGAACCCTATGCCTATAATAAAAATGAAGAAAAAAAATTGGTTGTCTGTAAAGTCGGTTTACTGACGATAGTTGAACGTGACAACGATTGCCCGATGCCCGATTGATTGACGATTGTGGCCGATTGTGCTTCTTTGTCGCTCGTTCCGCGCTCTCGCTTGCACTTCAAGCCTTACATGGAACGCCTCAGAGCGAGGTAACGCCGCATGAGTCATGTTTTTTCGTGCGTGCAGCCGGCTCTATCGAATTATAAGACGTTGTCACGTCAAAAACCATATCCGAAGGAGTGTCCCTGGTACAAGGGTTCTCTAACCAAGGTGCCGACCAAGGCCCAAGGACTGATAGCGCGTTCTAATATACTAGTGGTGGCATCTAGTCTTGAGTTGAGTACAGTTACAGTATGCTTAGTTCGAGAGGAGACGCATGTCTGGTTTATTTTAATGTTATTTACGAATCTAATGCATAGTTTTTAACGCACTGTGTGATGGACATAACACTGCCCAATTTATGAGATTATACCCTTACCTTTATTAGGTAAGGTTTTACGTAAAGTTTGTATGGTATGTTAGTTTTTATGCCAAATAAAATAGCCAAGTAGTCAGTTAATATCTCTTTACATGCACTTTTGAATCATAAAACTAATTACTCAGAATCTGAAGATGGAAGCGGCGACAGCGCAAACAACGACGCTGAGGCATCAGGCTCCAAAGACGATGATGATGATGATCCCAAAGAGAAAGGAAAACTTAAACCCAACACCGGCAATGGATGCGACCTTGAAAACTACAGGTGGACGCAGACCTTGGAAGAGATTGAGGTAAGTGACACATTTCTGCACTTGAGTAGGTAGGTATTTTGTTCATATTACCCATTTGATTGTGGCCAGATAATATGGGGCATACTGTCAATACAGGTCATATTCTATCTCTAATAGATTTGGCCGAAATTGGTTCACCCTTGTTGGCGACAGAAGCGAAGTCAAAAAAATTACAAATGCCAGTTTGATTACGTTCATCATCATCAGCTGGTTAATGGGTTAATGTCCACTGCTGGACGAGGCCTCCATCATCGAATGCAATAGGTGAGGAGGGGGGAGATTTGCCAAAATCTCCAGGCTTGGCAGGCCGATTGGTGCTTGCAGTATTGGTGTTAATTACTCAGGTGGATGTTGCTGTCCATCGCCGTTTGTACTAAGTAATAGGGTCTCTATATTAGGGTTGGAACCCTAAAAATGATACGATAGGATCAATTAAGACGATGGATTGGCAAAAGTTGGGAAAGAAAAAATACTCTTGATATATATATTATTTAATTTTATCCTTTATCACAGTTTTTGTAGCAAATTAACTATACCCTTCGATGTTTCGAAATTCGGAATCTACTCTCAAATGATAACTTAATTCTGCATAAAATGAATAGTTAAATTAAGCAAATCAAGACCGGAAAACTATTAGTTTTTCAATTGTTTGATGGCGAATTCGCCAGCTATGGTCTCCAACTTGGTACATGGTTATTCTACATATAATTATTTCAAATTACTATAAAAAATTGTGCCTCACAAAAGATGCACATTTTCGTAAAATTTACAAAAATTTGCAAAATTTGATTCTTACTAGAATAAAGTGCCATGTATTTTATACACTTATTCATGAATGGTAACATGTTCATATTCTAGTCAACCAATTTAAATAAAATATCGTATGTTACCTACATCGTCAGTTAAATAGTTTATTTATAAATTTTAGCCTTCCTAAGATTATACTTTTGTTGGTTTGAACCTTTAAATAAACCAATGAGTTCGGTGGCTTTGCTTATGTAGGTAAGAACTTATGCATTGTTTACAATTTTCTCATACTATACTATCTTAATTTGCTATGAAAAATAAATAGGAAACAATATTCTACTTCTGTATACTTACTGGGTAAGCAGGTATTGCACTTAACAATTATTATTGTAAAAATTGTCTAACTACTGGTACCTATACAGTGTGCACCGTCATAAAGTGCACAAACGAAAGTTAGTGAAACCAGGATCAATTTTATTGTAAAATCAATAATAATAAAAAACTAAAACTGAGTGGTTTTTTAAAGTTCATTATTTTAATAAATAGGTAATATTGTAATTTTTTTATAAAAAAATGTTTTCTGTTTTATGCATTTCAAATCAATAACCATGTTATTGCCATTTATTTACTTCATGAGCAGAAAAAATAGAAAAACTTTTAAAAAAACTTATGCACTTTATGAAGCTGCACACTGTATATTATTCTACGTATAAATCGAAACAAAATACAATTTTCACCTACTTATTTCTCTAAAGTAATACAATAGTCCTAAATTAGCAATACTTAATACTTGTCTTTCGTTTGGAGATATCATTTTCTTGCGTCCGACTCCAAGTTAAGAATATTTGTAGATGCCGGTCTCCTTGCGCATCCGCACTGGAAAAAAAAGTTAATTGTAATGACAAGTTGATAAAGACACGTCTATTGCGATTTTTTCTCACATCAGCAGTTTCTGTGCTATCAATTGATACTCACTTTCAACAAAGCATATTGCTGCAAGTATACACGCAGAAAACAGTATCGTCATCGATATAACGAGCACTGTGATCTGGTGAGAGTGGTTGCAGCAACACGATGTGGGCTCCTTGTCGACGCGGTGCTTTGTGTACCCATTGACGACCGTGAAATGGGTCGAGCTTGCGACGGATGCTGCGTCGCGACCCGTCGCCGAGCTTCGTTTGACACCATTCCACATTGAGTCCAATGGATCGTGCGACTCCTCAGGAATGGCCACAACGGCTTCGGCCAATGCAGACTTGCGTCCGTAGCTGCTCAACTTGTTTGGGTAACCGCCGAGATTGTCTTGCTCTGAATTCCTGTCGTTCATGCGCGCTAGGTGCGCCGCACTCAGCAGTAACGAGCCCGACGATACACTCTGAAAATGTACACAAGCTCGTAAAGAAACAAGTTTAGAATGTGGCTTTGTAATACGATAACGGTTTATGGAAGTAAAAGTTTTGTAATCGATGGTGTCGCTGCAGAAAAATCTCAAGGATTTTATTGATAATCGAATGTGAGCACACGCAATGTAACGTGTGTCACGCATTACGTCACTTGCAATAAGTTTTCTTCACTTTTACCCAAAAGGTCATGGATTTGACGTAGGCAGGCCTGGCTTATTGAAAGTATATATTATATGACTATTTATTATTCAGTAAATAATTTAGAAAATCTGTATAAAATTTGCCAGTGAAGTTAATTAATTGATAATAATAAATTCTCATACTAAAGTTGTCGTGCAATCTTCTGGCAATAGTGATTGGTCTGGGGCATATATTATCATTATATTTATAAGCAAGTTTGGAATGCCCTCTCAAAGCATATTTGAGTGGATCCTGTACCGGACACGGCAATATCAACCAGTTTCTTGACCCTCCTGTCAATTATTAGGCTTACCTAATACTTGTACAAAAACAGCATCCAAATGATTACTACAAAAACTGAGTTTTTGTACCGCAAGGTACCTAATTTGTTCAAAGCCATTATGGACTTTTATGGTATGAAATATGTTTTGGGGTGGATAATGTCTGGTTTTTTGCAGGCTAATTGACCGGAGGTGTAAATGAATGGGCAGAAAAAACTGTAGATAGATTTGATGGGCAATTAGCTAAGACTCTTTTTGTTAGCACATGATTATAATTGGGTGTGAGAGCATACGGGTGACTGATCTGATAATAGGCTTTTTTAAGGTGTCGTAGAATAGCCAACTATACTCAAATCACTATGAACTTATGTAAATACGTCATACGTGCATGTTTGTGTGTGGCCTTATGACGTAAAATTGAATGGTGTGAGTCAAGTGTGAGTGCAATATTGATGGCAAAACCATTGCAAAACTGTCAAGTGGAAAAACTACTATTGGCAAACTGAGTGCTAGTCAATAGACCTAAACAAACTTATCTATCGTCTTGCACATAATCTGTGGATGATTGTAATACTTTCGGCCATAAAAAATACTGTAGTTAGGTGTTCATTGAATAGTTGATACTCCAAAGATTGGAAGTATAGAACAGAGATACCTTTGCAGTATATAAGTAAACTTTTAAACATCAATCAAAATCTTCTGCTGAAATAATCGTATTTTTCTTCAAATGTCGTTGAACTAAGATTTTACCTTGTCCGATCAAGCCTTTGTAGATATAATGCCGTCTGATGGCGTTATTTTATTTTTATTTGAGTAAATGGCGGATCTGGCAATTTTGCTACTTCAAGGAACCAACAACAAATGCCCCCAGCCCAGAACAAATGCAATACCTTTTAGGACATTTCCACCTAGTAAGCGCCCTACTTGGCATTGAACTGCTCCCGTCACCCTGTTACATAAAGATGAAAAGTCTCATGTGCTTGTGACTGATTTGATTTGTGTCTTACTAAGTAAGAACTTACGTGTGTGCTGTGGTTGCTGGCCGAACCTTGGCTGGAAGCGGAGCCACCTCTGGAGCGCCCATCATCGCTGAGGCTGCCGCTTGCGCTGCTTCCGGATAAAGATGGCCGCGGTATGTGCCACTCGTGGGATGTGATCTGTAACGATACAATGAATAAATCATTATGATAATTATATGTGCTTGAACACAGCGCGCGACACGGCGAGAAGTTGCTGGGCACGGAT
Organism: Epirrita christyi; assembly: GCA_951392215.1. Lineage (NCBI taxonomy): Eukaryota > Metazoa > Arthropoda > Insecta > Lepidoptera > Geometridae > Epirrita > Epirrita christyi. Next base: position 7,535,344 of record OX595839.1, on the reverse strand, counting down.
TGTGTGAAACACGCCAGGCATGACTGGAAGTGGCGGTTTTGTTGCATGCTCATTCTAATTGCTCCCTTGCAACACGTAAGTAAGCGTGACAACTGGTTGAAGATGGACCCAGTAAACAAGTTTTAAGATTTCTAATGAGTCAAATACAGTCAAAACCACTCTATCCTTCGAAAGAACATACATCCACTGATCGATGCGTTCCGAATTAGGCAAAACAATTTAAATTAGTGCCAATTTAATTATAATAATGGGTTCCGGATTTCTGGAAATTAACTAGATACTGATTAAATCGATTATCGACCCCGTGTTTTTGAAGAAACTCGAATCTTTATTTCAGAACAAAAAGCGATCATTATAACTAACGTGCTAAATTGAACTAAGCATAATTGGGTTTGCTTGAAAAAAAAATATTCTGATATTTATGGTGAAAGACCAGTTTCTACCGAATGAGATCATTGGGAGGGTATTATGTAACAAATTAGTGTTTCGGAGTAAATGTGAGTAGCAGATTCAAATCCTTGCTTACATATTCAGTTATGTAAAAGGACAACGGGTGAAACTTCTGGTTCCTCTATTTTATACATACTCGCATAAATCTTAAAGAAAATGTATTACAATCATGTCGTTTGCTGTTTATTTATATGGATAAAAAACAACTTTTTGTTGTCTTCAACATCCTTTTACATCGTATTTTTTTTCGATTAGCATATTTGGATTATACCGTCCATAAAACACGTTTTAGAAAAAACTTCCGTGGCTTCTACTCCTTTATGTGAATGCATTGATACGGAAAGTTGAACATGTTTTGTAAGGATCATCATAGAGATCTTATCAAGTATAAATAGCAAAATCACAAGTTTGTTTGAATAAATAAGGAACCAGTTTCAACGCGCCAAGTACACCGTAGTTAGTGTTTTAGTTTTTAGGGTTGTATTTTATATTAGTGTGATATATTTTTGGAATGTACTCATCAAGCCCTTTCATTTGACACCAAAGTAATTTCATTTAAATTCTATATTATTTTCGAGGTTGGAAAAGTGCGTTTTGCTGGTTTTGAAAAGACTAGTACCGTAGACCACATCCATACGCTCCGGCAGATTACACAGAAGATCAAAGAGTATAATCAGACTCTATATGCCTAGCGTTTGTGGACTACGAAAAAGCCTTCGATTCAGTCCTGGCAGTTCTGACCTGGGTGGTGTTAGTCTTTTCAGTGGTGCCAGATCGACAGTACGGATCTACGGATCCTATCCAATTGCAGAAAGGGGTGAGACAGGGAGATTTTCCGATCACCGACATAGCACGCAAAACAAACAACCGTTGGGGGATAAAGATTCTCCATAGTGGCGGCCACAAACCGGGCGACGCGTTAGAGGAAGGCCCTCCACTCGTTGACTAAAGACATTATAAACGTCGCAGGAAGTCTGTGGATGGAGGCGGCTCAAGACCGTTCGTCATGCAGTCTATGTCCAGCAGTGGACTTCTACAGGCTGATGATGATGATGATGTTAGTTTCAGTATTGCGTAGTATTACATCCCCTTTGTTTTTCAACTTTTGCGTATTTGGGGTTTAAGCTTCTATTTGCTATAACTGGAGCTATGAAGGCGGTTCCTTATTTTTTAAATAATCTTAATTGTTATTTTCTTACCATTAGAAACAAGAAACTAAGCATTCTGATTCTTAAATCGTTATGGGACAAATCAGTAACAATATTATCAGTAACAAACTTGTTACTGCTCGTCCAGTCAATCCGAAACGTTAGTTTAAAAAACTCTGTTACTGGCGTCTGAGTAGTCTCATTGAAATAAAATTTGTATCGCTATTTAGGTCAGTCTTGCAAAATCACTCCACGCTTGAATTTGTTTTTCTAAGAGTTTACTACATGCCCAGCGCTCAGACAAAGCTACAAGTCAAACACTCAAACGTAGGTACACACATGTGTTATTGTGTAATAGGAGTGTAGGTGTTACTGAATGCGTGCGGAAATCGTTGCAGAAGTCTTCCTTGTCTACAGAGATTAAGTTTCGTTTGATCTTTATCAACTTTTCTTTACCATTATGTAACTTCGTCTAATGTTACTCTTGATTGTCGTGACACTGATGTTTCGTTGCCCAGTTATATGATACTTGATATAATTATGTTACATATTATTTTATCTGTGTTTTACCTAGTTGTTCGATAACACTTAGATTCTAATATTTATAGCTACTCTACAGGAAATTAGTATATATTCCTTTCACTTAGCATTTAATTTGCTAAAGATGCTTCAAAAAATCAAGCTGTGTGTTTAAACTGTTTAACTGGGATTGTCTGGTAGAGCTTGTCATCAATTACAATTTTAGGTCAAGTTTTGTTCAGTGCCCGATTGATTTTGTCAGATACGGTGTTCAAGGTTCGTGTTCTCTTTATTTGCGGTCTCGTTTCGTCGGCCTCTGATGCAATAAATCTTAGCTTTGCTTTCGGCTTCACGGTCCTCTTTGTTGCTTTGATAACATGATGGATAAGCATTTTAGGTTGCAGATCATTAATTCATTCTACGTTTATAGTTTTACGTGGCGAGGTCGTTGTTGTTCAGCTTTTAGACAAAGTTTTGTTTTAATGAGAATTGTGAAATACCATAGAGGTACCGCACTTGATGTAGCTTGAACAAATAATGTGGCAATGGCACACACGATCAAGCAAACTTTGCCTACGTTGATGTTTAATCGTGTACTTGCTGGAGGTGCGGTTTGCGATTGTTGCAAAATGTTTTGCCAAAGGCATAGAACCGGTTCCGGAGTTTGGTTGTTACACTCGAGAGCAATGTGACATGCAATGCAAGTGCCAGGATTTTCGCTGTTTGTATGAGATAAAATTCCGTCTGCGATACCAGACTTGACATGGCAAGTGGGAACTCGGTCGATTTATCCGAGCATTGTTGTAATGAAGAAACAAGAATAATGGCTGCCAAGTACTTGTAAGTCAACGTTAGATTGCTTTGCTGTGAAACTATTTTGTTGGAATTGACATACAGGTACACAGGTATACAGGTTGTAGGTACATACGCTGTCCTTCTTTTTTAAGAGCATTCTACAAATTACGAGTACGTGCTCGTGTCCCACTTTAGGTAATGAAGTTTAATATTCTCTTTGTTCGAAACAATACGCTTATCAGCTAAGCTATGACTAAATTATAGAACAGATGCTTTGTATCCTTCGATTTTTATATGTTATCCATAGGTCCTGAATGGCACGTGTGTGTTTACGTGTGCCCACATCATTGAGTTTAATTGCTATCAGCACGTGTAGCGGACACGTACAATACCGTGAGAACTGGTCTTGATAGAGCCTAATGCACTGGGATTTATGCTAAGGCTAGGCGCTCCTTTACATACAGCTGGGCACGTAAATGGGTGCGCGTCTCCTTCGTTGATAGTGTTTCACATAGCATAATTAATGCATTAGTAGCTAACGTTTTACACCGTGTAAAATTTACGATCGTCGCTTGTGATAAAAAGAACAAAAGACGTTTTGAAAAAAATAGTAAAATTATGTAAGGCACTTATTGCTCACACAATAAATGTTACTGCATAGAGGCAATGCAAACGCAGTCTTTAGAGCATCATTAATTTCTGGAGAATAACATATTCTTAACCTCGCAGGCTACGTAATGATTTTAAATTGAAAAAACGGCTAATTACCACTGTTTTCCGTCACTTTTGCTGACGTTTCGAGACTGAGTTCAGAAGCCTCTTCATCATGAGCACCGCCCGCGACCGCGTTCGACGGTAGACCGGCGAATACAAATAATTTCAATTTAAAATGATTCCCAACCACGAAAGTTTCAATTCTACGTAATGATATTGAGAGAATGTTTCTCGCTTCGCTCAGCGAAGACAATAGCCTAACCAAAGGGCCCTAGGTGAGCCAAGGGGCTTTTTAATTTAATTAGAATTAATAAATAATAACATATTAATAAATATTTTGTTTAAAAAATGAATATGTACATAATTCAACTAATTAATCATAATCCACTTTCAAAGTAAGTACATTGATATGTCTATTTAAAATAAAATTATGAGAACTAACATATTAACTAATTAAATCGTGCCTGCACTTTCCTTATGATTCTTATCATAATGCTGATCTAGCGGTCATATTTTTTGATAATGTGGGTTGGTCTAGCGCTTTAACCAATAATACAATCTTACAGTGAAGCCTAAAGTATTGTATCCGTCAACCAACTTTTTTAGAGTTTCGAAGTCCGACAAGGACTATTAGTACTATCTGCAGAAATTTTGAACGATAATTTTGTTTCATACACATCTTTTCGACACAAAGATCCGTTTCATAAATGTAAAGATTTTAAGTGGTTTTTACTCTAAGAGTCAGTGTGCCCAACCCCTACTGGCTATACTGCTAATTAGGAATACTTAAAAAGTATTTCAAAATGTAGCATATACATTAAAAACACAAGGAAAATGATAAGCTATGTTTAAAGGCTTTATCAGTTCACGAGTAGTAGTCGGGTTTGTAATCCCATCCCAGTAACATTATACATGCGAAAGTTTGGATGTTTGTTACTCAATCACGCCCTATCTGCTGAACTGATTTCAATGCAATTTGGTAAACAGATAGATTAAGACCTCAATTGCCATTGACTACTGACTTCGGAAGCATTCAATATGCGTGGTCGAACACGCGCTTGGCTGTCTTTTATGTTTTAATTGTACAAGTACATGATGATTGGCTTTGAATTTCAATGATTCTATAACAAGGTCAATGAGGAGATAAATCCATTCACATTTCGAGAAATCACGCACTCAATGTTATTGTTTGGTTACATGAAGGAGCATAACATTTCCTTGTAGGTAAAAATAATCTAAGAACTGGAGGACTCATAGATAATTCCACGGATTATTCCAACTGATGCAAAAAGTCCGCACGAAAGAGCAACACTTGAACAGTAGCGAGTGGCTCTTATATTTCGACTCGTTCCAATGTTTTGTTTAGGTTTCCGGGAGTACTTCATACCTGGTATTGTACAAAAAAGTAAAGAGCCGAAACTAAGTAACCAAGTAGAATTCCCTCATAGCTAAAAAGTATACCAAAATACGAAAGAACGTAACAAAAGGGTTTTGAACTGAACTGGACGGACCGCGATGCATAGACGCATGCATGCAATAATGAACACGGCTATTGGTGACGAACCAGTTAACGCTATAACAACAGGTGGATAGTTGTGAAACACGCTAGTTCAACGTGGTTTAGTTACGCAACTTTGGTAATCTTCACGAATCACCAGTCAATGCGTGCTTTGCACCGCGTGCCCATAACGGTGCATTGTAATCACGGAAATCATTAAACATTATACCGTTTGTAGATGCGACTTGATGTAACAAGAGTAGGCAACTGTGCCAACTATTATGTCGCAGTATAGCATTATTATTGACAGAACTTATGCCCGCGGTTCCACCTTTTTTATATTTAACAAATTCTTATATTACTTCATGACAGCCGCAAATATCAACAGTCAGTCCAGCGAACTATAGTGTCAGATAAAAAAAACGTTCAAGTGTGAGTCGGGTCCTTCACGCATATGGTATGGTTCCGTGTAGCCAACAATGAAAACTTCGTATCGTAAACCCTAGTCATGACGATGATGGTTGACGACCTCCGTGGTGTAACAAGAGAGTAGCCGGCTGAGACGCTAGAGGTGGGCGTTCGATTCCCGCTGCGGGACAAATGTTTGCATGATCTGCAAATATTTGTTTTGGGTCTGGGTGTTGTGGTACCATGGTACTGGTATATCCTGATACTCGTAGTTCCTAATAACCACGACACAGGGAATCCTAGTGTGGGATCAGGACTCAGGACTATGTATGTTGGTTGTTATGTTATGAATAATAAGAAACAAAGTTGTTTTTACGGTTGATTTTCCGTCTCACTATCAGGGTTGATGCGGAATCAACTACGCATTAACTTGGTTGGATAGGAGGGTTCCCAACGAGTAACACCGTTGGATATAGCTTGTTAATTCAACAATACCTTAAAATCATAGAGGTTACAAAATTTCATGAAGGAAAGGTTAATTCGATTTTTGTTAATATAAATTTATATCATTGTGGTGGTTACAAATATCTACAAATAATTTTAAGTATAGTTTTTAGTATCTGACTAAAATGACAGTGACATATAGACAAACGAACATGACGAAACTATAAGGGTTCCTTGTTTGACTACAGAACCTTAAAGAGGATCAAAATCCATACAGAAATCAAAGTAAAATCAAAAAACCAAAGGTAGAGTCCGATAAACAGACATACATTGTGTTTTATTAACAATGCAGATTTATGTATGAATCTTTAATGGGGCTGCAAGCTGCGACTAGACGAAGTGATGTCGTTGGTATACCGGACATAGATTTAATAAGGTGATGATGTGATGAGAGAATGCTGTAAGTAAAGAATAAATGTTAAAATTATGCAACAGCACTTTGATGATAGTTCATTAAAGCAACATCACTTCGAATTTTATGGACCATGATGAATATTTTGTTTCTGTCCATTACTATAATTATAAAAAGTTTTCAAGCTTTTATGAAATGTACTTCCAAGTGATGATGTTGATTTGAATTCAGAACGGTGAGCTGATCAAAATGAGCCTGACCTGTCTACTATTTTCTATCAAAGAGTTCCGTTGTCTCTATCATCAAATCAGCTCGCTTTCACCATAAAATTGTGTTGTCATCGAAACACGATAGGTAATAGGTATGCAAAGTTTCAGCTCAATCGGTTGGGTAGAACTGGCTTGAAATTCAGTTGCAAGATTTGACTCACACATACTAACGGGTGAAGCTAAATCATCATCATCAGCCCGTAGAAGTCCACTGTTGGACATATGCCTCCCTACTAGAATGGCATGACGGCAGGTCTTGAGCCACCTCCATTCACCGAAGTGAAATAAAACCTTGTGATCAATAGGAACAATGAACATTTTTAAGTATTTTGTCCGTTGTAAAATAGTAAGCTCTGAGTTGAGATAATGTTTCGAAGATAGAAAGCACTGTCGTTTATTTCAGCAGAGACCATGGCGACTCAGTTTAACTTTCATAATCTCAAACAATAGCTGCTACACTTACTATGATAATCGCTTACCGGCTAACTTGACTGTTCTCCTTTAGAAGAGAAAGCGTGCATTCCTGTTACATGTCACTTCTTGGAATGATCTCGGTAGATTGGGTACTGCAAATGTTACAATGGGTAACGGATTTCGGTCAGCGATTTCGATTACTTTTAATTTAAAATTTCTCTTTGATCTGTCTGTATTCAATCTTGTTATTGTAATCTCCACGCGTTACACAAGAGCGCGCTTGCACTTCTCTGAAATGATATATTTCTATAGACTGCTTGACTTATTTTTCGTATTCGTAATCGCTGCTATGTTTTCCAAGATATCCTAGCTTCAGAATAAAATAATGTTTAGCCTAGACTTCAACTGACAGCAGCGAAACGTGTTATTGAGAGTCCAATTATCATATTTTATGCGCGATTGCATGAGGACGCTGCCGCCGCCGCAACATAACTCATTGTTCACGCTGGTCACAAACTGACATGATGCTTATGCTCGTCCTTGAACTCAATTGGCTGTATTTATGAAGCTAACGGGAATCGTGTCAATGCAAATTTGCCATTGCAGCCGCTCGACTACTGGCTTACAACTACCTTACTTACCTACTTCAAATATTATTCGCATATATTATATCTGCCGTTTAACGTCTGTTTGAACTATGATGTGTTTGCCAATAGTTATGTATTCGTCGTCATAACAAAAATCTTTGTTGACACTAAAACATCAAATAACCTGGAATCATTTTAGATAAAACAAAAATTAATAGTTACCAGGCAAATTGAAGAATAAATGTTCAAATGTACGTTTCATTATCCATTTATGATGATTATTTAATTAATTCTTGTAGGTTCTTCCCTATTCGATGCGATCATCGTATACTTAAAAGCGATTATCTTTTTATTTACGCCCATATACTTTGAGTGGGATGTAGTATTAGCTATAGAAAAAGTGGCCATGAGGCGGGTTACCTAGCCGGATTCTTCTCCTGTTTACGTTGTGATGACATCATTTGCTGACGTTTGTAATATGCTGTTATAATGTTACGTGGCAGAATTAATTATCATAAACATCACTATGATTCTAGTAAACTTATTTGTAATGTTGTGACCACAACTTGCGACAGAAATCTAGAATCGCAAGTCCACGTTCAATCAAACAATTGAATAAAGAATGAATACAATCACATATAAAGCACTACAAAGCCCGACGCCTTGACGAGTATGGGTCTTTGTGAAATAGTACAAACTGCGCTTCCTGACTATCATGTTAACTGAATAACAAATAAGATCGTCCACTGTATCAATTGACAAATAACTGAGTGATATTCTAGAGTCACACGATCAATAAACAAACGTGAGTTTGAAAATTAGAGATGAAAGTGACCTTAAATGTGTAGGTTATTAAAAATAGTTTATGATGAAGATACCTTCCAAATATTTTCTATTTCTATCTTATTTTAATTTAATGAAAGTGGAACAAGAGGTTTCTGAGATGAGGCATCATATTAAATTGGTTAGCGAGGTCACATATAAAAATAAAAATTTAGGGTAAACCCAGTCTGAATAATTTCCAAAGAAATGTTGTCTATATGCTATTACTTGAATTTTCGATTCGACATGGATCTATTTTGTCCTTGTTTAGAATTTAGACAAGTTCTTTTGTAACTTTCATGTGACGGCGACTCAGATATTTTTTTGGGCAAAATTATTACAATCGAGATTTCGTCTATGTTCTCGATTTTTAGGATCGATGTGATTCAGGATAATATTGAAATTTTAGAATGTGTGACGGTATTTTGTAATTAAATGAGTTAAGTAAATAAAACAACCTTTATTTCTTATTGCGTGAGGAATGTTAAGCGGCGCGAAAATTTTATATTTACGAACTATTGCGTCATCAGAATCTTGCTCGATTATGTCGTCCATCAATGAGCTTAAAATAAACTTTTACTCAAACATTTTTTTTAATAGGAAACAACCATTTAATTCTTTAACACCACACAAAGAATAACAATAGTCTTGAAAAGAGATTCAAATGTAATTGTGTGGGTACAATTACTGGTTGTCCTATTTATCATTTGCCTCGATATCCGTGACTTTGTTTTACAGTTCCGTTTACTGATCAAAACTGGGAAATCCAAAGGTATCGTGCTTACGGGCTTAGCTACCAGGATTTCGCACGTTTATTTATGTTCTTCTGCTTGATGGTAGATTCCATTCATGTCAATGACATGATCAAGATGGCAAGCTAATGAATTATTAGAAGATTTATTTAAGATTTATTAGAATAGATTATAGAATAATTAATCGAACAAGTCGGTGATATTTTCAATAGTTTGTCGTGGTGTAGAAAGATTTATTTACTCATTTCTATTTGATTTGAACACAGTAATCTAAACCTACAATGTCACAGGGATTCCCATTCCATTGTACCTATTTGTTGTTTTTTTGGGGTTTACACATTTTACGAGCAGGTGTAACGAGTCTAAAACATGACAATAGAGGATTTATTCGTATACCTGTGATATATAGGTATATATGTTTGCCTACGATGCCCTACTATACATACATACAAGCAGTCATAGAATACTTAGGTTTGCAATACCAAAAGGGGACCAATCCCAAATGTTTAGAATACACATTATAGGAAAATTTTAAGAAAATTATTTTGGGAATTCGGATCCCAAAAATATTTGATAAATTGGCGTTTTAGGTAAAAAAAACACTTGATCAGCTGTTTTATTTCTAAGTAATCTTGTACTGATTATACCAAACATAAAATTAGGTGAGTAGTTGCTGATTTAATGGTAAGCTAGAACTAGTGACAATAATTTGCTAAAAATAAAATCTTATTTTTTGCGATCTTTTTCGTAGATAGAATCACTCCTTTTGGTATAGCGTACATTATTTGGACACGCTGTATAAGAAGTCGCAAAGCCAAGGCCTCTTAAATGTATTAGCATCAGTAATATAATCATAAAACTACATTCTTGTTTTTTTCACAACTATAATTCAAGGAAAACTTGGGGTAAGAACACACGGGCTTTTTAGAAGTTCAATATCTATGACAAGAAATAAATATGGAAATGACTTAATCTCTTATCAATATAATATCTTAGCAATCAATGGGGAACTAAGCAATAATTAAACATGCTATTGTGATGCTGGCGCTAAGCCTGACCTACTCATGCATCACACACATGCCTACAATGTTCCAATGACGTTTTGAGCAATAGTCGTGACGTAACCAAGAGGTGAGTGTCCGATTTATACAAACGAACTCATAAATTCTTTATTCTACTTTACAACATTGGTCAAGGTCATATCTAGGTATGACGTAAAAAAATCTTGTGGGAAGCGAAAATATAAATTACAGGAATGTTTTTGCGGAAATAGATATTCAATAGTCTATGAAACATTTAGTGTACCTACTGTTGTACTAGTGTTTTGTTTAGAAAGAGATTAGCCGAATTAAATCGAAATATTTCTTGGTCTAACGAATATAGTGGAGAGTTTCGTGACATGTAATCCGGATAGTAGTTAAAAATTACAAAATAGTTGTTTACTTTTAGAGTACCTACCTATATTGTGTTCATGGAATTACGCAAACATTCCAACCATGAGCAAAAGGTTATTTATGAATATCTTTAGGAAAATAAATTTTCATTAATTTGTGTATTGACACTGAGAAGTTATTAAAATTATCATTTCGGAAATATCCGCATTCGTTTTATGTTTTATTTATATTCTAATAGTAAACATTAAAAAACGTTTCTCAGGGTCTCCTTGTTATTGTTCTATCAGAATCGGTTATACAAATGAAGATAATTTCAACACAGCTTGATCTTTCGTTAAACTTTGTGCAATCGACAATTGCATTTGCTTCTTTTATCTCTCAACTACATTGAAACCAGGTGCAAATTCTTCATAATCTTTACTGTTTAATGGGTTTTCGTTGATCGCATTTGCAGCAGCCGTCCGGGCTGGATGCTCGCTAAGTCCGGGTGTTGTAAAATGTGAAGGCCGCAACTCGAGGGCAATTTTAGTTGTCAGTCCCTGTGCCATTTACTCTGACTAATAACACTCGTCCTGAGTCACATCGGTTCTGCTTTCGATCAACTTTTCACCTGGGAAAAAAGTTGAATGTCACAAGCCTCACTGTGGCTTTTGTGTCGCGTAGCGTAACGTTTCAAGTCACTGCTAGTTTCCCATTTATTTTACATCATTTTTCAAATCATTTAAAAATCATCTGAAGGTTTGGGAAGTTTTATTTGTTAGAACTATGTACTTAATTGCAGCGTGCAAACTTCTAGTTTGAAAGTAAGTACTACAAATGGAGGTACCATTTCCATAATTTTATGTTGGTGATGTGATGGTACGACTAAATTTAACTTAAATTAATTTATCATGTAAGAGTATAGGTACTAAAAGACTATGATGTTGCAAATTCAACCTTCAATCTTAAATTTATATGGGTAGAGGAAGTCATTCTAACTCTCTGAATCACAGGTAGCACGATTATATAATTCCGCAAAAATTAGATGTAGCAAAAAATCACAAATATTGATAGGGCACTTGTGTAGATTGCGCTACGGACGACTCTGTTTGCTTTGGATATAAATGTCAAGAGATATTACGACTTGCTTCGACAACTGTTATGTGTTATTTTATTCCAGGTAGCACTTTCAATATTTAAAACATCGCTTGTATCTTGTTGGTAAAATTTATCATCATCATCATCAGTCTATTGAAGTCAAAATTTCACGAAATAGATGAGCTATCAAAGACCTTTGCAATGCAAACGATCTAAAGGTACCTAGCTCAACTAACATAGATCACTACCACACGGAAGCGTTCCTAAGACTTTAAATGTCAATTCTAGTGCGTTGAGTCAGCTCTCGTATCGCTTAGACCAGACGCCCTGAAAGAATTAAAAAAAGCGTAGGGCTCGTCATGTCATTGCCTCAGGCTGCTTACCATCGACACGTTTAGGAGGTTTAGGGGTCTTCCTCATCGGACTATTTATTGTGCTATTTTAAATTTTTGGTTTTTAAGGTTTGGTCATCGTCAAATAAAATATTAAAAACCATTTCACTAGGGCGATTCTAAAACATTGGATTCGTTAGTTTTTAATTTCGATGGGTAAGTAACTAAAACAATTTTCTGTAGTAAAACACAGTAATATACGATATTTATTGTTTTTACTGTTTTACTAAAGAAAATTGTTTTAGTTACTTACCACATCGCAATTAAAAACTAACGAATCCGATCGGAAACGTTTCCGACCATTTAGAATCGCCCTGCTGGTCGGGAACTGCTGGACATTACTAATCTTGCTGATTATTCTGAGTGTAGTAATATAATATCATAAGAGTTGTTTAATTTTAAAAATATTTTAAATAATGTATTCAGATTCAGAACTCTTAACATTATTCCGTATCTAGATCTGATTTTATAATCAACGGTAGATCCGGAATATTTCGGGGCTTACCAGATAAATCTAAATTAAGATCGCTTTTGGCGCCTTCTCGGAACGTAAAATCCGGACCTTTTCGATTGCCGACGTCAATAAATCAATTGGACCTAGATCCGGAAACTAGCGTTTTTGGCGTAGTAAATGAACTGTTTTTAGGACATGCACTTTCATAGCTACATATACTAGGTTTATTTCGTTACCGACTTTTCTGTCAAATTTAGCTTGCACTCTCTTGAGCTAGCTTTAGCTTGACTCTCTGATATTTAAATATCAGGCAAGACAAGGTATTTCACAAGATGTTTAACTCGCATTAAAAAAACGCGCTGAGAATGTCGTTGAGGATGTGTTTTTTTATCTAAAAACGTGACATTGGTTGGACCTTATTTGTCTCACACTCGTTATGAACCCTCGCTTAGGCCGCACATGTTCACGATGCTATGCCAGGCCGGTATGCAAAGAAAAAAAACTAGCTCCACGTGTACGAGCACAAGAGGGCGCTTAGACAAAGCGATTATGCCAAAGTTGCTAATTAGAGTATAAAGATTTCTTATGCGTCCGATTTCTTTTCCGTACGATCCGTTCCTGTTTATCGCGGGCTATCGCATTCTATTAGATGTTTGTTTCCAGGAGCTTTCGATAGCTTTGTCTTTGGGCAATGTGCTATTCTTATCATATTATCATGAAATATATTCCGTAAATCTATACTTAGAAATTTATATTTAATTAAAAGCTTAAGAGTTAAAAGAAGGTCACAAGTTAATGACTTTTGTATCAGACGTCTAAATTAAATACCTACAGGAGAGATACATATCTAAATAACTACTTTCATCTCCTACATTTTATTCGCTCAAATGTTTAACTTATGATGATCGACAGTCTGAGAATTTTATGACCACCACATTACCACTATTATTCATACTTACGGATCTGATCAAGTTTCAGCTAATATAGCTATTTGATAATTAATATATTTGTAGTATTCCTAATTTATTTAAATTATACTAATTTTATAATGATTAACAGTGAAGCTAATATTAAAATCGTATCGTTGAAATTCTCAAAATATACCTACACATATTAAAAACATTGATGTTATTTTTTTTTTCAAAATTGACCCTTTTTTTCATTGCACCATACTTAGGTGGCATTGTCCAGCATTTAGCCTAAAACTCAAAAAAACTCACTTTGTAACTCAGATAAGTTTGTAAAAAAATCAGAAGCTATGCTGTAGATAATATTTAAAAGCTCAAAAATATTGTTTTATGCTTAATAGTTTACCGCTGAATTGATTACTTATTGAGGAATTGATACAAAAAGTATATTTTTGTAAATGTTTCCTCTTTATTGGTTATTTTAGAGTTAAATCAGTTTTTTTACTCCACAATTTAATACAATAAATTTAAACTCGTAATCATTTTTATATTAGCTCAAATAACGCTTACCTACTTAACTGCTGTTATATATCTCTAATGACTGCACCAGAACAAAATAAAATATACAATTCCATTCAATAAAGTGTTCGGTGTGCTGCGGTGTGGAACTTAATATGCGTAATTCATTGTATTTACAATTATTAGCTTTAACCAATCTCTCAATGACAGCACTTACTATGCTGTTACTGGATACTCGTATCTAGCTAATGTCTTTCCAAATTAAAGCCGGCAGCATTCACACCGGTCACAAGGTCTAAAGAACCATTGTATTGTTTTAGAGAATAGCATGCTTCACTCACCGAACTTTTGGTATCCATTGTGATGTGTGCCGCAGCCTCAACACTGTTTTCGTTGTCTAATAGGTTCACTTTTATTACGTCACTTTGCACTGCATTCACTGGGTCCACATGTCTTGTGTTTACATTCAACTTGTCAGCTGTTTCAAGTTTCCTCTCTCGCCCTCTCCGTGTGGTCGGCGTCGTCGGACGCGCCTGTACCAAGCGGCAAAGCGACTAGAGGCGTACTGAGAGTGTTGCAACAGTCTTCAAGGTTTATATATGAGGTTGCACGACGTCGTTGTTCTTACAGAAAATTTGCAATATGATTTTCAATATCTCTGAAAATATGATGTTAATGAAGATAGAATGGCATTGGCTGCTATTGGAATTCCTATGTGTCAGCATCAGCCTGAGCTATGACTAATTTTTTGAATCATTGATAATTAAAATCTGGAATTTTTATTAGCCAGAGAACCTCTGAGGTCCTGTCTGAAAGTTTTTTTTCCAATAAAAAAAAACAACTTTGCATTACTTTTGGTTATTATCTTAGTTTACAAATACATAGGTGATCCCAAAATACAGGCAACCGAGTAGTTAGACCACAAATAAAATGGTCACCACATTCTTTTTACATGCTATATGGATGAAGTTAATCTAAAATTGTGATAGATAAAGTGGCATTAGTGTCTTCTTAAACAACACACACAAGTAATCAGAAAAAAATATTAAATTACAATATTTATTTTGGAGAACCTAGGGAGTTACTTACTTCTCAACATCAACGTCATAAAAAGACGGACACATAATGGATAATTTGCTTCAAATGCTAAGGCTATCAATTATATCGTTTACCAGAAACGGTAAACGATTAAATAATATTTAACTTTAAAACAATAATAGGCGATGATAATGTGAGCGCGTGCGCGGCCGAGTATATGACTGACAGTAGCCTCTGCCAGCCTTAGCCCACAGGAAAATCGTAAAAAGGTAATACAGAGGCTATATCACGTTCTGCTTTGGGTCCTCATGACTGGTCACCCTTTGTCGCCAGGTGTTGCGCAACGTGCGAGGACGCGGCCGCTGGACTTACAACAGGACTCAATGCTGATGACATTACCTTGCCTTGAAGTTCGGAATTTACATGACATGCACCGGATATCGTCAATACGAGTTTGGAATTTTTTAACATATTCATGTCTGTGTGGTACATCTTGAGGAAAATGTCAATACAATGGGTTAAGTACTTGTTTATGTCCCATTTAAACAAATTTATCTAAATTTTTAGGTAGCACACTTAAGCCGATTACAACCTCCGATTTGACCGACGCATGATAAGAATTACTATTGTATTCAGGTAATGAATTACCTATTGGCATGCTGCCATCAACGAATCGTTGTCATATTTCTTAATGCTACTACAGTAAACCTCATTCAGTACTGGATTTTTGATGTATGATGATGACCCCCTGTAGTTGAAAAACTTGATGCGTGTAAGTGTATATTTACTCGTTTGCCATGACCATGACGTCTCCGTATTAAAGAGTTCAATGATTTTATTACACGCGTAATTATGGTGATTTCCGTGCTTTGGGGTTTTCGAACGTTTCATTGTTGCCATCCTAAAACATAAAGCATCTAGGTATATTCAAATGGTCACGACTCTTGAATGCAATTTGAAAATCGAACAATACTTTTAAAATAAATCGTGTAGAGCGAGCGCGTTGATGTCTTTTTGCAAGGAACTTGAAACTCCGTTTGGCAATGTCGATTTAAATATTTTTATTCGATTATCATCATCAGCAGTCTTAGACGTCCACTGTTAGACGAGTCCTCCCCCATAAAATACAATGGGAGGAATTGCCAATAATAACCACGCTTGGCAGGTGGATTGGCGATCGCAGTATTCGTGTTGGGCGCTCTGCCCATCCCCATGTGTAATCCCTTAGTCGGCTTTTACGACATCCACAGGAGGAGATAGAGGAGTTTATTCTTAGGCCGGACTCACCACGGCACAAAATAAACGGCGGGTTTATTCGATAACATCCCTCATAAACTTAGGGCCCGGAATTCCAAAAAAACACGGTCTTTTGATTCAATCGTCAATTTGTATATGAATTTTAAGCTGTTATTCAAAACCCCTAAAACCTCTCGAAAAGAAAACACGACTACATAAAATTTCCTCGATACAATTATTTTCCAAAGTATGCTCTGTATATTCAAAATTTCGCTCGGCATCTCGAAATGGTAGCAATTTGGTCTATGATTTTTTGCACACAAGTACATTTTGAACATTGTAAAGTTATCTCGAAACATAAATTTATTTCATTAACTCCATATTTTGCTTTGGCGCAAACATCGTTTTAAATAAAATTCAACTGAACGCTCCGTGCTTGCGTAGTATAGAGTAAATTCGATGTTCTACGTTGTTAATGTTAAGAGCCATAAATATACCTTCCCATAAATAGGATTCTTCTTTCACTGTTGTAAGGAATCTGGCTCAAAGATCTCGTCTTGCGAAGGAGTCTTGAAATGAAACACGTCGATTTGTGGTTATTTGCAATGTATTCAATTTTGTGCACCTACTACCTATTATAATATGCAACAGGAATTGTATTCCATTAGAACGGATAATCGCGTATAATCGTGTGAAGGCACTAAGCTGTTGAGAAGTAACTACAAGGTTCTTATAAGTTATTCGTTAAGTAACAAAAGATTGAAGGCTTGCTTAATTTCTCAGGCGCACGCACGAATCCAGCTTAATTGGGTTGCATGCAATTATATCATCATGTTACCCATATCATTATCTTATTAAAATTCACTAATTCTCCATCCAGTTTGTGTCCACCCACTGACGTTTACATCTAGCCGGATCTTAAGTTGCAAATATCGCCTTATAAAAATAAATTAATGCCGGTTAGTTGCCTGAATATTTCCAACATAAAGATGTCTACTAATCGGTGATATTGGTGTCGGTGACATTAATTGGAGATCTAGAATTGCGGCGCCATTATTTATTCACATTTTAATGGAATTATATTAGGTCGTAAACTAACAGAAGGAACAACTTTATGCTTTTCTATTAAACAATTAAATGTACTTACGCGTTTTCGAAAACATTTGTTATGAACAGCATAAGATGAACAGGATCTAGGGTACTTCTGACACCAAACCTTAAGTTTGAGCTCATATATAAAATTAAAATTAATCGTCTTTCGCCTGCAGACTCCAGGATCTGATGATGACCTAGTCTGATGATCAGGATCTAGTGTAAGTACTTACTAATGAAGCTAAATCTTCAAGTTTGATTTCAAACTTCAAATTAAGACAATATGCAATAGCACAAGATGAATATAATCCAGGGTGCAATGATGTGTGTTTCCATAAATGTTCCGTTTTTTTTTCAATTTGAAAGGAACACTAAAAATATTCGGGGTTTTGTAAGTCTTTATAAAATTAATTAGTTATTATTGGTTTCTCATCCGAAATATTTAGTTAAATAGCACGGCTGCAATCAAATTACAAAAACTCTCCACCCGTGGTGGTACCTCGAAGCAGACTTCAGGAATCTAGCCATTAGTTGGATCGCAAGGGGCATAGACGTCGGTGGAACGAGATTAACTAACCCCCGTTTTGCCGATATTTTTTTTTAAATTTATATGGAAAACAATATTATGTTATTAACTCAGTAGTTATAACATTTAATGTTTGGTTCAATTTCACAATTCCAAATCGACATTCACCTTAAACGAGGTTCGAATATAAATTTCAAATTGACCACACAAGAATATGCGATGTTCTTCGAAGCGATGCTATAAAATGATACCTGCCTCGTGTCTCGTTCTTAGAAAACGCTATACTTAAAAGCGATTTTCAATGTACATTTTGTTATTATTATTTTTATATTTCATGTGTGACCATCTGCTGACGTAAATTGCCTACGAAAATGCTACACGATTCAGTTATTATTTACCTTACCGTTATAATCAAAAAAATTGTGGGTAATTTGTCTGTTTATTAAGCACAAACTTGTAAACTTTTTTGTATTAAGATTAATTTATCATTCAATTTGAACTTATAAAACTGGCTGACCACCAGGATCTTGTACAGTTATGTATCAGACACTGCATTATATTTTTATACAAATTATTGTGGCATAGCATTCCGTCTGCTCCACCTCAATCATTTTATATCGTCTTTGCATACCTGAATACTGATCATGGCCGCCATGATGTTGATTGCGGTAACAGTAGTACCTTACTTACAGGGTGTCCGCCGAAAAACTTATTTAACGTTACTTTTGGATCACTAATATTTTGAAATGGTTAATATACTTACGTCTAAATATTCGCAGACCATGCAAACATTTGTCCCACAGCGGAACTCGAACGCGCGCCTCTCGCGTCTCAGCTGGCTAAATATAATAGGCAATGGCAACATTACCTACAGCATTTGATCCCAAAAATGTCGTTTATTTTTGCCAGGATACTTAATAAAAATTATGCTTTAAAAAACTTTCAAATGAGGTGCGTCACATCTCTAGTCGCAATCACCACCAAGCGGCTCTTTGTAGTAGCGATTACGAAATATCGTATGCGACGCTAGCAGGGAAATTAAAAAAAAAATATCCATGTATGATCTTCAGCCGCCCCCATATAAAACAATGGCAATACAATTAACATATTCACCATGCTTGGCAGGCGGATTGGTGTTCGCAGTATGTGTGTAGAGTACTCAGGTGGATGCTGCTGCCCATCCCCTTGTGTATATCCTTTCTCTCTACGGGAAGAGATGGAGAGTCCTTGATCCCAGACTAGGATTCCATGTGTCGTGGCTGTCAGGAACTATGAGTACCATGGTACCACAACACTCAGACCAGGAACAAATATTTTCAGATTATGCAAACATTTGTTCCGCAGCGGGAATCGAACCCGCAACCTCTTGCTTCTCAGCCGGCTATCGTCCGCCGCGACACTGAGGTCGTCAATACAAAGGCCCATGAATAAATGGTAATAAAAACACTGATAGGTTTATCAAGCCAGTATTTAATATGCAGATGTGTGTGTTTATTGTAATTTTTACCAGCTGTTGGTCGCACTATGGTGTATCATCATAACTTTAGTGATCTAAAGTGATGTTTCACAGCGGACACGCTGTTTATCGACACAGTTTTTGTTGTAATCTGAAGGTCAATAACTAGGATGTCAATGTTGTTGCTAGAATCTGCTATGATGTATTTATAAGTTTGTGACTAATTATTGATACTTTAACTTTATTCAAGCGGCTCTACTTGGCTGCTACTGATGTGAGAAGTGCCTATGCACACAACATAGTTTACCAGCGCGTTTCAAGAACGCGCGTTTGTATCGCGTTACATAGTCACTGAAACGAAAGAAAAACACACCGAATCGTGTCTGCATCGCGTTTTTGTTGCTGCTTATAAGTCTGTCGTGTGCACCTAGGCTCTAAACAGTTTAACTATTTTATGTTCTGACTTTAATCAGTAGGTATAATAATATAGTGTTAGATGTGGTTTGAGTCCTGCATGATAATGTCTGTAGAGGCCGCGATGACCACATCTTTAACAGTCGTTTTTCATTTTTTTTACACATATCCGATTAGTTCATTTATGCCTTCATCCACCAGCAAGTAATTTGAGTTTTATTATATGTATAGTTCAGTTACAAAGTATTTCACGTTTCTTTGATAACAGTTCATCCATCACTCTTATTAGAACTATTCTTGTGTTTGATTGTTATTGGTTTTATAGTTGAAGTGAAATATTAAGAATTTATAATATCCAAAAAATTACCAACCAGCGGTTGGCCAGTAACGCAGCGGTTAAGGCATATCAAGCGTATCAAGGAAACGGTCGCGGGTTCGATCCCCGCCTGGTTGGTAATTTTTGGGATATTATAAAATTTTAAGATCAATACTTTGTTTTACAAGCATCAGTACGCGGCTTTGCTCTCGTGTTACCTAACACGTTCACGTCTCTTTACCAAATTTCATCGAAATCGGTTCAAGCGTTAATTAGAAGTAAGAAAGAGAGAAAAACAGTTTATTTATGGTCTAAAAAAACACACAGACACTAAAAAATCATACACATTAAATAACAATGACAAAATGTCTGTGTCTGTTGCAAACCACAAAAGGACAATAGCAATAACAAACAAACATCATAACAAATATGACAAGGATATTCAAATATGTAAAGCGTGGTTATTAAATACTAAAGAACTTGATTAGAGCAGTAATGCTGCGGTTGTCCAGTCCGGTAACGCCGAGTGAGACACACAGCCAGAGGTACGGAATCGGATCGTCCTTGTCAGGAATGCGAGGTCATCACGCCGTGGTTCGAAGAACGCGCACTTTGCCCGTCCGCTTCTCTCGTTAAACTCCAAAGTTTTATTAGACTGGTATTAGACCCGTTAATTCCGTATTCTGTTCGTGTGAGTATGATGTCAGTTCGCGATCGACACCTCACTTGTATCCGTGTCTAACTGATTCTCTAATGACACCTCATTATTAAATCACTTGTAAAGGTGAAACAATTTAATATTCTCTCTCATGAATATGCCATTAATAATGTAATGAGCTTTTTTATCATAATTGGTTTCATATATGAACCTTCTTATTTGCATGTGTTGTAAATGGTGGTAATTGTGATGTCAATGTTTTTGTAATTAACAAAATGTTTGGACCACATTTGTGACGTAACGGATCGCATATATAACAAAAACCTACTTTTCCGAATTGTTGAATGTAAAGGTGTAACTTTTAACCTTTGCAGTGCTTTCGCGTTGAAAAGCCTTGCTTACTCGATTTACCGGCTACGCAGATGTTTAATTATCTTAATTATGATTAATTTAACCGTAGAGGCTATTGGATGTTACTTCTATCTCTTTGTTGCTCGCGAGCCAAACGCCCAATAAAATGAGCGGTATAATATCGCGTAAAGAACCCGAATTGTTAAAAAGTTAACCTGTATCAAATCAACACGAGTTTTATCCAAATATACCTACGTTTCTCATTCCTATTAGTACCGCCTTAACGCCCTTCGCGTCTTTTGTATTCAGCGCATAGGTAATGTTAAGGCTACGTAAACGCCAGTAGCTCACACAATAGCATGCTGTTTACTGACACTACCATGTTAGTGACAATCATGTTTATTCGCATACGAACAAACTACTATACAAAAGTGGTTTGTTGGCATGCTAGTATTGAGGGCAGTCCAGTGGCCTAGCTATGTTTGGAGAAGCGAAATCATCGTTAGCAGAGTAGGTAATCAAAATCCAGGCTTCAATATTCTGCCTGTTTTGGTTTAGATTTCAATACGAGCTACAAATCGTAAGGAGACTTATTCTCTTGACACTTTCTACGCTCACACCAGTCAGCCACGCACTTCTAAAACATGACCTTAAACTGCTGCGTGTGTATCATCACGTATGTCTTTGATTTCTCACGCGTGCATCATTGTTAACAGTTGCGAGTGCCGCTGCGTCAGACGTTACGGCCGCGCGACCTGACCGTGGTGATCACCAAACGCCACCTGAAGGTCGGCATCAAAGGCCAGCCGCTAATCATTGACGGCGAACTCGACGCCGATGTCAAAATCGAAGAGTCCACGTGGGTGCTGCAAGACGGACGCAATTTGCTCGTCAATCTAGAGAAGGTAAGCGGATCCCTGTTGATGAATGAGAGATATTGTTGCGATGTGAGAGTCGAGAATCGAAATGTTTTAATTCAATTCTTTATTCTTTATTGTACACACATATACATAATAAGAACACAAGACAGAACTAAAGGACATGTACAAAGGCGAGCTTAACCCTAAAAAGAGACAATCAGACTGGATTGTATTTTAATCTTTATAAAGAAGGAATATCATCAACATCAGACAGTAGAAATCCACTGCTGGATATAGATCATAGAATGACACGACGAACGGTCTTGAGCAACCTCCATCCACCGACTTCCTGCTACCTTTATAATGCCTTTAGTCCATCGAGAGGGAGGCCTTCCTCTACTGCGTCGTCCGGGTTTTGGTTGCCACTCGAGAACGTTTATGAAGGAACATACCTATATTTTGTTAATTAGACAAATACGTTTAACGTTTTTGTATGCTTGCAATTGAGTAGCTCTAAGGCTTCCATTTTGTTCACAAATAGATAGGTACTTTGTAACTCCTGTGGTAGGCTACAGATAAGATACGAGCTAATCGCCTCAAAGCCAACTAAAATACGCACTACAAAAATGTTAAATGTCATAGGGGAACCTTGTAACACTTCTAAAATTGCTTTTGTATACCCAACTAATTATTTTAAACGTAAATTCATTATTGCACAGAATAAGATGATTTTACCGGGTACCCAATTGAGGTAATGGTCAGTTTCATAGTCCGAACGTTCTATTATGTTTACAGGTAAATAAAATGAATTGGTGGGGCCGCCTAGTCTCAACGGACCCTGAGATATCAACGAAGAAAATCAACCCAGGTGAGTTGTTTGTTTGTGAATCTACTATTACTCGAAGGTTAATTTATGCGCACGTAATTGTAATTTATAAGGTTAGCATTCATCTCACATACCCGCCTTATAATATTTTTTATAGAAGTTTTACCTAATTTGTCTGCCTCGCATTCATCGTTAAGTACCTGTGTATTTCAACATTGTTTTCGATTAACGCGGGCGACAAGCGATTTTGAGTGACACCAACTTAGATTGGGCATGGAAGGAGTATCTGTGAGTAGCATTCAATCATTTCACCACTCTGATACTTTCATCATCTGTAACAAGGCCCTTTTCAGGGTCACCATACCCCAACCGCGAGGTCGCGAAGAATCACCTATTAAAAGCTAGTTTATATAATACCAATAAAAATTATCTTTGTAATGTCAATGAATAAAGCACTAAATTGCTTAGCTCTTAGCCAGAGGGCAACGGAACTCGGCATTCTCGGCTTGAAACCCATCGACCGAGTGCGGAACACCATGCTGCGTTCAATCACTGTAATTGCTGATGTAGGGAACAAAACGGCCAAGCTCAAGTGGGACTGTCTGGACCACTTTAGCTGGATACACCCCGGGAAGTAGACAAATATAGTAACATATTGGCTACCGGAGAATGGAGTCGAAATAGGGGTCGGCCGTGATGACCTCGATGCTTTAGAAAAGGAAGAGACTACCATAAGACGGGGTCGGATGGCAGGAATTGGCGGAGACCTTTGCCCAGCAGTAGGAAACAATAGGTTTAGAAGACAACTACATTTTTGGAAAAAAGGACGGAAGGGTAAGGTGGGACAATCAGAGCTGAAAAAAAATTACTGACTTTGGACATGGGCACTTACCTAACGCAAAGTGACCAAAAAAGAACCAGTGACACGCAGAACGAACAAACTCGGATTAAATTTCACACAGCATAGTAGACAAAGTCACAGCTAAATATTGTACCCAACAAAATGGCATTACTGAAAATTATACTTTGCCAAAGGTTAGCTAGTTAGGTAAGGTAAATTGATCAGCAGCATTATTAAGTTGTAGTATATATCAAGTTGTAATGGGTTTCTGGAATTACCTTAAGGGGGATGCTTTCGATTACTTAAAGCTCGTTTCACGCTAGATGGCGTGGAAAAACAGATATTGACTTTTTTATTTTTTGTTCAAAACTCGAGCGTCTTTAGTGAGTAATTTTACCGTTTGCGAGCACGGTGTAGGTCATAGAATTTGATGCAGCATGAATTTTCGTTAAAGAGTCGTTAGAAATTTCAAATTCACTATAAATAAGATCTGACAATTTGCCTCATGTAATTACACGCACGCACACTTCTACATTCACTGTTTTGTTTTTCACTAGATGGCGTTGTCATTATCCCCAGATGTTATATAGATGGCGTTAAAAAAATGTTTATAAGGTATCTCGATAATGATGGCGTTAAAGAAAATTGTTAGAAGGGATGAGCCGCCACCATCCGCCGACTTCCTGCCACCCTATAAAAAGTGCCGTGGAGTGCAGCGTAGAATCTATAATCCTCCTCCAGTGGATGTCGGAAAAGCCGACTAAGGGTTTACACCAGGGCATGGGCAGCAGCATCCATCTGAGTAACCGATACTGCAATCACCAATCAACCTGCCAAGGGTGGTAATTATGGCAAACACCCCCACAAAAATGAATGTCTTTTTACAGAAATTAATAAAAAGAAAAAACAAACAGATTAGGTATTTTTATTGGTTTATAATTACAAGTATTTTCCACTAGAAATATCATACACTGACAACAAATATTCATCAATAGGTAAGCGATCAGTGCAACTGCACATTTTGTCTTCGTATATTGTATTCATTGTTACCATTAGTGCCCATTGCATCTCTTCTAAATATAACTTTTCATTTAAAAAACCGACTTCCGCCATTGTATTCGACTAAATATTAGGATGAAAAAAAAATGATGAAAGAACCATAGTGGTGAAAGGATTATGATACTTTCTGAATGCAAATGCTTGGTTTGTTGCTGAAAATATCAAAATCGCCATATGTATGCCTAAAATATTTGAGGAGTTCCCTCAATTCCTCATGGATTCCATCATCAGAACTGGGTTTTGAAAAAAATGGGACCAATCTGGAAGTACATATATCTATTCAAATAAAAAAAGAATTTTCTAAATCGGTTCATAAACGCCGGAGATATGAGGTATCATCTTCATCATCATTAGATGTAGTTGATCTGATGATCAACTACATCATCATCAGCCTGTAGAAGTCCACTTAGGTGTCCCCTAGAGTGCCACGACGAACGGTCTTGAGCCGCCTCCATCCACAGATTTCCTGTGACGTTCATAATGCCTTTAGTCCATCGAGTGGAGGGCCTTCCTCTACAGCCTCGTCCGTTTTTCGGTCGCCACTCGAGAACCTTTATTCTCAAACGGTTATCAGTTCTGCGAGCTATATGACCTTCCCATTGCCACTTCAACTTGCTAATTCTGGTTGATCATCAGTGGCTAGAAAAAAATACATTTCTTGATTTAGTTTTGTTTTAGACAATGTTGTAAGGGTTTTTTGTATGAGAAAAAATAACGTACATGATGTCATTTCATTGAGATCTATGCACTTTGCATTTTTCCGAACACGTCTCAATATATATTTCAGATAAAATCGCATTTTTGAAAAATGCTACCAGCTTTTGCATCATGCTGCTGATAAACTCATTTATAGGGTGTGGTGATACGGCGTTTGCAAACATAACAGTGTACAAATATTACTGTGTTGGAAATATATGATATTGGATAAACAATCAACAATCTGCCTCTCTCACTATTCCAAATTGACTCGCAGTCAGACGACTAGTTAGTAGTTTTGTTAGTAGTAGAACTTCTTGTGAAAGAGTTCGTCCGGGGAAGTACTACCACTGTACCTATTTCTGCCGCCAAGCAGTAGTGTTCGCATTGCTGTGTTTCGGTTTGAAGGGTACGGGTGCCGGTGAAATTACAGGCACATGAGACTTTTCATCTTTATGTCTCAGGGTCGGTAGCGCGTGTGTAATGCCTCTGGTGTTACAAGCGTTCATAGGCTGCGGCAACTGCTTTCCATCTGGTGGGCCGTAAGCTTGTCTGCTTGCCAAGTAGCATAAAAAAAAAACGTTCCGATCTGTGAGTAACGTATAAATCATTTCCATGCTGTTCATGTTGTGGACCATTTCTCAAATCTTCTGCCATCAAATCTGGCTGACTGCTGTTGTGCATTATTATTTTTCGTGCAACCAGAGTCAGCTTCGTCAATTTCGGCTTCAAAATATTTCGTCCATAAATTGGGAGCTTGGTGTTAGATAAGATCTGAAAACATAACATATTTACTTATTACATTTTCATTCATTAAATTTATAAAGATATTTCAAGTAATATAAATATCGAGCTGCGCCTCGCGGTTTCACCTGCGTGAACCATGATATTATTATTATGACGTTGATTTATTTTAAAACTCGTTATAAAATACATTTTTCACTATAAAGAAATACTACTTATCTATAAAAACAAATAGTATATAAAAACAGTATAGTAAAAAATATATTACAAAACGGTAAACCACCGACCGCGGAGCAAAGGCCCAAGCGGTCGGAGGCTAGGGCTGCAGAGAGAGGAACCTCCTGACTATGCGTGCCGAGTCCAGGAGTACTGCCTTCTGAATCTGACCGTTGATCCAACCATTTAGTGAGAGCCTCTCAAGGTATTGGTCGAGGCTCTTTGCTATAAGGCCATTCACAGAAACAACTATCGGGACGATAATCGTCGAATCCACATCCCACATGGCGGTAATCTCGTGGGCCAAGTCAAGGTACTTGCTTGCTTATTATTATTATTATTATTATTAGGTATCTTCATTCCAAATTTCACTCAAATCCGTTCAGCCGTTTGGGCGTGAAGAAGTAACAAACATACTTATAAACTTTCGCATTTATAATATTAGTGTGATGTGATGAGATGAAGAGGTCAACCGACGAATCCAACTCGGATGGGCAGCGTTCGGGAAACTACGCCATATCTAGTTTGTTGGTTTTGTGAAAACTTCTTGTGAAAGAGTTCGTCCGGGGAAGTCCTACCACCGTACCTATTTCTGCCACCAAGCAGTAGTGTTCGCATTGCTCTGTTTCGGTTTGAAGGGTACGGGTGCCAGTGAAATTACAGGCACATGAGACTTTTCACATTATGTCTCAGGGTCGGCAGCGCGCTTGTGATGCCTTTGGTGTTGCAGGCGTCCATAGGCTACGGTAACTGCTTTCCATCAGGTGGGCCGTATGCTTGTCTGCTTGCCAAGTAGTATAAAAAAAAATCTTCTCGTCGCCGATACCGCAGAGCCTCAAGACGAAAGTCTACACGCCAGTGTTGACTTACGGCACTGAGACGTGGTCGCTAACTATTGGCCGTATAGACAAGCTCAAAGTTGCGCAACGGGCTATGGAGAGAGCTATGCTAGGAGTTTCACCACGTGATAGAATCCGAAATGAGGAAATCCGTAGAAGAACCAAGGTCACCGACATAGCTCTCAGAATTAGTGGCAGTGGGCAGGTCATATAGCTCGAAGAAGTGATAACCGTTGGAGAATAAAGGTTCTCGAGTGGCGACCACAAACCGGACGACGCGTTAGAGGAAAGCTCTCCACTCGATGGAATAAAGACATTATAAACGTCGCGGGGAGTCGGTGGATGGAGGCGGCTCAATACCGTTCGTCGTGGCATTCTAAGGGGAAGGCCTATGTCCAACAACAACAACAACGAAGGCTTCAAACAAAGGGCAGGCATCTTCTATAATAGTACTACTCTACTAGTAGGTAACACATTAAAATTATGTAAATATCTGTTTACTTACGAAATTTCACCGTGAAACCGTTATAACCTGGCTTGCACTCGTTTCAAAGACACCGCCCCAAAGATAATTAATCGCATGACACCCACAGTGCACCATAGACAAGGACCATAGAGAAAAAAGTCAAGGAACATATAGGGAGAAATAAGTGCACTGGGCTAGGTAACCACAGACAAACAGAACACCTTAAATTCAACAGGGCCACAAATCAAAAAAATTCAATATCGTTTTTAATGCAAAAATGGCATTTAGATGATTCCAATTTTTATATTCGAAAAAGACACCCATGGTTTTAGCGTTTAAAATAGTTCAATCACACAACTACCCATTTAGCATTTTGAGACTTTGATGACTAACTTCACAGCAAAGCAGCCATCTTTCCAGTTAATAATAATAATAATAATAACTTTATTACGAAACATAAAAGTGTCAGGTTTTGGAATGCGTTTCTTTTGAATGAAAGTTCAATAAGTTTGATTACTATTTTATTAAAACGAAACCGCAGTACTTGGAAATGTGTCTGTTTTGCATATAAGATTACCGTGATTATGGTTGTAATTGTTTATAAACAAACATGCAATATTTGTTAAATGACTGTTATTACAATCAGTCTGTACAATCAGTCTTAAAATACAGTGTTTCATTATTATACATAAGTATCCTTTGAATTAAATAATCACTTTTAAGATTATTAAAATTACTTTGGGATCACATCCTTTTCAATCAGTTTTAGGATGCCCTGTTTTTTGTCTCAGCAACTTGTAGCTTTTTGATATTATTTTATTTTATTTACTTGGGAAAAATCTGTATCCTGAGAAGTTTTGTATAAAAATATATTATGCCTTTACAACTCTTCCTTTGAAAATCTATGCCAAGAGGCTGAACACTAAGAGGTTCTGAATCATAACTGATTGGTAATCAATCGTCTGTACTGCTGTCTGAGCTTATAGATGAGGATTCACTGGAGTCTCTATCTTAATCGCTTCATCAAAAACGGTACAAATTCCATACCAGACAGACAGCCAACACAATCCTAGCCTATCGTTACTTGATGAAAACATTATCTGATTTTGGAAGTCCAGAGCAATGAATAAATTTAGTCATTGAGGAAAGTACAGACAGCGATTCAGATATACTCAAGTGAATCCTCATCTTCAAGCTCAGACAGCAGTACAGATGATTGATTACCAATCAGTTGATTCAGTACTTCCTAGTATTCAGCCTCTTGACATAGATTTCCAAAGGAAGAGTCGTAAAGAGCAGACCTCAAAGTTATTAAAACTGATCAACAACATTAAAATATATTTTTATACAAAACTTCTCAGGATACAGATTTTTCCCAAGTAAATAATATAAAATAATATCAAAAAGCTACAAGTTGCTGAGACAAAAAACAAAGCATCCTAAAACTGATTGAAAAGGATGTAATCCCAAAGTAATGTTAAACTTTTTATACTTACTTATTTTAAAATTGATTATTTAAGCTAAAGGATTTTTATGTATAATAATGAAACACTTAATGAGATTACTGCGATGACTTAGATATTATTGATCGTAGATCTCATCGTTACTACTAGTAAGTCAAAGATTTATGGAGTATTTTATTTTGTAATATTGCTAGATGAAGAGGTGATAGTTATGGATAAGTTTCTTCCGCATTTAATTACATTGATCTCAATGTAAATTTCAAGGTAGTGTAAGGTTCAAAATACGCATCTTATAATATACCATACATATATGTAGAAAAAAAAGATTTATAAAGTAATACAAAAAAAACTACTATCAAAACTTTGATAGGCTTTCCAGTAAAAAAATGAATTTTCGACTTGTGGCTCTTTTGCATTTAAGGAGCGAGATGACAACTTCATACTACACTTTGATATTGATATATTATCAGGGTTGCTACACCGAGTTTCTGAATCACAGCACGGTACACGGTCGGATTATAAAAACTAGTAGTTTTGCGAACAGAATACCTCAAGAGCACAAACTATCTTGTTTTTCGATAAAGTTTAAAAATCGCATCCATAGTCCGATCTAGCATATACCCAATCTTACTTGAACCACAAGTCGTTGAAACTCTAACAAATGAGAGCTCACGTAATATTGGTTTTCATTTTTATTTTTTCTCAAAAACTATATTGTAAAATAAATATATAAGTAAGTACATATATCAAGTTTCATCAAGATTAATTGAAAAATGCGACGTACGCGAGTACTTACGTACATAGGTACATACATCCGAACAGACGATAGCAAATTTTGCCATATTATATTGCAAGGACTTACCTTGCTTTGCTCGCTCGGTCAATGACTAGTAATATTTTTTTTTATTGCTGCGAATGAAGTTACGAAAGTATAGTTTTTACATATTCTTTCGTTGTTTTATTTTTATTTTATAAAACTGAAACTTGAGTTTCAATAAAGTACGTTACAATAAAGTATTTTCTCGAAGGTACCTACTTTGTTGATATTGCAAAGTATAAAGAACATAGCCGCAAATCACTTTGTAAACTATGATTATAACGAACGGTTGGCAACCCTATCAGAGCCAGCTCATAAAGCCTAATAATTACGGGTGACTAGCAAGCACTAAACTTGTGACGTAGCGTTGCCTGGCAACGTCGCGTTTTGCAATTTTGGTGACAGACCCGAAAATAACGCGAGGCATACTTTTATTTATTTAGCGCCATCTTTCACTATCTTTCTCAAAACTCGGTGCTCGAGGTCCATTTAACCGCCATCTCTGTCAAATTAAACAAAACAGGGTGCTCTGCGTAAAAATATCACGCTTCGATGGTAGGTGGCGACTCAAAATGGACATTAAAAACACTCACACATACGTAAAATTGGTCGTATTTCAAACTAATTTTAAAAATTACCCTTAGTAAATTTTTATTTGAAACAACCATTTGCGAGTACGATAATCATTAGAAAATGGAAAAAAAAATACGATATAAAGAACGACAATCTGTGGATTGAAAAAATACTTAAATTATTTTGTATGGGCAAGGCAACGAGAGCATTCACCTTAAGTACCTTAGGTGAAGTAGGACCCGAACAAAGTTTTGAGGTATACACGGAAAATAAATTTTTCGACTTTAAAAACTACTAAATCAACATTATTTTGAATGATACTGAAAATTTTATCTAGCAGATAGTAGTCATGGGGTCTGAAACACGACTGATTAAAGTTGACTCGATAAAAAAAACAAAATTGCCTTAAAATCTTAATTTTTATACATCTATCTATGAAGAAAGCCATTTCATTCGATTTTGATTTACGAACATTTAAATTTAATGTTGCTTACCGTGTTCTTAGTGAATACTTTAACTAAGGTATTATGATTTAATTTTAGTGTAAGTGAGTTTATCTCATTTTCTAAATAATTATTTATAATATTGTGCAATGTAATTTCGCGCGGCCCGGCCTGCCTTACGTCATTCGCCTGAACAAACATTCATAAAAGATTTCAGATGTCGTAGAACCAAATATTCGAAGCCATGTGCATGAAAGAAGCCTCTGTGAGGCGCTGAATCCTTTCACCACACTGGTTCCATCACCATTGGTCACTTAGGCCTTTTTCAAGGCCATCACACTTAAAGCTGGTCTCTGACCTAACCACTCACTCTGCCAAGAAAGAACCAGTGACACGATAGTTTCATCAGTTGGTGGACGTCCACCGCTGGACGAGGCCTCCCCATATAATAGGGGGACGTACCATGATCACCACACTTGGCAGGCGGATTGATGATCGCAGTATTAGTGTTAATTACTCAGGTGGATGCTGCTGCCCATCCCCTGTCGTAATCCCTTAGTCGCCTTTTACGACATCCACGGGAGGAGTTGGAGGAGTTATATTCTTATGCCGAGACCATTACGGCAATGTATCGTGACACGATATAGTAGTATTAAAAAGTTGAACTATTGTTCCAACTATAAGTGAGTGAAGATGAACTCTTTGGGTGTTATTATAAAAAATGCCCTTAGTCTGGGTTTAAACCAGGACTACCAGTCTAGGCTTAAATATCGACCTAGGGTATATACGGCTGTAATACAAAAGCAGATGGTTTGTTTTCCAGAAGCAACCGAGCTAGATATGCCAAAAATTACATAAGCTTGGACTATCTCTGGTTTATCTAAAACTAGGCAGCCCCCTAGTTTAGCAATGGTCTAGAAATTGACAGTTGATTGCTTGTTAGAGGTAAGAATTTGGACATCTCAATTGTGATGTGACACAATCCGTCAGTTGATACTTTGGAAATTTGCAAAGTAGCGCGAGAATTTATTTCGGAAAACAAACCATCTGCTTTCGTATTTAAAGTCGCATATGCCTAATGTCGATATTTAATCCTAGACTAGTACGCCTGGACTAAATTCAGATTTAGTCCATGTTCTGTAATAAGGCCGTTTTAGTCCACCAGTATTAACGTTTTTTATTTATTTATTCCAGAGCCATCGAAGCTTTCAGACTTGGACGGGGAAACGCGGGGACTGGTCGAGAAGATGATGTACGACCAGAGGCAGAAGGAAATGGGCCTCCCAACGAGCGAGGATCAGAAGAAACAAGACGTACTCAAAAAGTAAGATCACATTTTTCATAAAATAACACCCAACAGTCACATTAATTACCCACAGTCTAGGGTTCCCTGTGACGTGGGTATCAGGAACTATGAGTACCATAGTACCACAACATACAGACATTCTCATGAACAAGCTAGCCTGAAGTCAGCGAAACGTTGAGGCTTATCTGTCTGAGCCCATAATATTTACGTGGTTAGTGGTAGCGATTCTAAATTCAACTTGTGCTAAAATTATCGCAGTCTCTTTTATTTCAGTACTGCGTAGAACTACACAGAATCGCTACCACTAAACATAATATATTAATAACTAGCATTTGCTCGCGGCTCCGCCCGGAACCTATATTATTAATTATAGCCTATATGATATTCTGGTGTATAATCTATAGTACTGTAAAGTTTAATCAAAATTCGTCCAGTAGTTTTTGCGTGAAATAGTAACAAACATCCATCCATCCATCCTCACAAACTTTTACATGTATAATAGTTTATTAGTATGATAGTATTTCATCATCATTTTCGGTCTCCCTCAGCTCCTGGACCCGGGAATGTCCATCGTTATCAGTTTGTGTCTGATGTGTTTGGGTGATCTTGTTTTTAAGAGTCAAGTTTCCGGCGGAGTCTCTTTAAAATTTATCGACTTTGACTGCTTTTGAATATAAATACCTTTAGTATAGCCTTTCCCAAAGTGGGCGATAACGCCCCCTTGTGGGCGCTGCAGGCTAAAAGGGGGGCAGTAACAGTCCCAGAAAAAAAATGGGGGCGTTGTGTAGACTTATAGAGGCTTAGGGGGCGATTTGTAATTTCATCTAGCTAGGAGGAATCTTAGACACCACTACTTAGACTTACTATAAAGTTGCGTTTCGATAATCATTCTCATTGGCAGGTGTAGCCCGTAAGAGTTAACTTGAGACCTGAGCGCCGTTGTGTACTACCTACTGCACTCAGGTCTCAAGTTAACTTTTGCGGGTTATAGTAAAAGTCTCGTTTAAAGTTAATGTTTACCTCTCCGCTAATATAGCTCACAATAATTAATTTAATTTGAAGTGGTTTTTAAATACCTAGGTGAAAAAATGGAGCGCTAAAAAATAATTTATTCTCAAAGTGGACAGTAGACAAAATAAGTTTGGGAATATAGCAGGGCCTATATTAATCAGGGATAGTGTAGCTTTCTACCTTTAACACAAAACTTGCTCTAATACTTATTTTATCTTATCTTAGTAAGGTTCCGTATGTTATTTTGCTTTAACATTTTGCTTTGCTTTGTCCGCAGATTCATGGGACAGCATCCTGAAATGGACTTCTCCAAATGCAAATTCAACTGAACCAATCTCGCCGATCTAGAGTGTTACTTATTTTGTTTGTCGCAGACTCGTTTTAAGTTCGTCACCGTCACGTTTAGGGTGCTTTAATATTTGAATTCCACTAAGAATAAGTACTTATATATTTCTTTGATCATCAACTTACTGATGCATCGATGATGATCGAAATATTCACGTGTTTTATTTTTTTAATTTGAATTTATGAGTTCATTGGTATCGATTCTGAGCATCACTCCTGCACTAAAATTGCTGTCATCTCTTTTATTCTACTATAATAAAAGGGAGTCGCGATGATTTTAGCTCGCAGTTTAAATTTAGGGAATGCTGAACGGAATCCGATACTTGCATACCTTATTTGAAACTGGATTGATTCCGCTATAATGCACTTATGTACGCTAGTGTATAATTTTTGGTAAATAAATAAAAATGTTACACAAAAACTTGACTATTTATTTTGTCATTAATTTGTCTAGATTAACGGTTCGTCTAACAAAATCTACATAAGGTATTTTTATCTTTACAGAAAATTAGGTATTGTAGGTACTTAATAGGTTTGCGGAAAGGGAATTGGTGTATCAGATGAGGGTGCTACAGTAATTAATTAGGCACGGATTGTGTTGTCATAGTGTTTGTATGCTCAGTGTGTGTTGTTAGGCTAGTCACTCGTCATTACAGCTCGACTAACTACTAGAGACATAGGCTTGGCATTTGGTTGTTTACACTTATGAAATAGGTACGAAATTTTCAGAATTTTCTGCCTTGAGCAAGCATAACTTTTCGGCTGGTATTGCTACTAAAATCACAAGAAATTTGGCTGTTTACACATCTGAAATACGATATTTCCGCGGCTCGCTCCGCTCGCTGATAGAAATCTATCCCTTCCCTTGCCGAGGGCGATTTAAGATAACCCCCAAAGTCTTTGGCTGCAACCGTTCCTGACTATCACGCAGGTTGTGGGTCTGCGAGGGCACCCCTTTGAGGTTCGCGCCCCTAGGCCACCCCCGTGGCCGGCCGGCCTCATGGCAGAATCGCTGGAAGACCTTTGCACAATGCTCCGGCCTCCGAGATCCCAACAGGTGGGTCTTAATCTGAGGTATTCATTCTTCCATGGTACTGCCATGAGGTACTATGTGGAAATGTTCCTAGTGAAACGGTGGCAGTTTTAGTAGAATTTTCGTGGACAATTTCCACTTTTTTCACTTTCGTTAAATGCTCTAAGATTTCCACCATTATTTTGTAGGTTCTAACAGTTTATTATATTTTATTACGGACTGGCTTACTGGCCACAATGATAATGGCGTGTGCGTGCGTCCATAATCTAAGGCGTGTGCTCAGAAGGCGAGTACAGCACCGTGTAATTTTTGACATTGACAAATAACAGCTGACACTTGACAGTGACTTGACAAGTTGACACGACAATAAAATACAAATAAAATAATAGGCTGTATAAATTACTAAAATTCATTAGTTTTATCGTGAACGCTTAGCATTTAAAATGGTTAGAACAGTGCATTCCCCTGAATATTGCCTGCAGTATCTAGAGCAGTACGCCACCCAAGAAATTTTCGTCATAGGACTTATCCTCGGCCAGGTTTGTTCACAACTTGCACGCACAGAATTGCTTGCACAGTGCACCCAGTTGCATACTAACCGGTTTATCTGATTTTCAGAGTACAAATGCCAGGGAGAGTGTTATTCACCTGGCGCGTACGCCAGAGGAGAAAGGATCTGAGATAGGCTCTGAGAGTAGTTACACCCTAGGGAAGCCAGAGTCGGTGAAGACCCTACTCGGAGTCTCAGAGATGTGGGTCGCGGACCACGCTAAGCATGTCACGCGGATGCTGCCGGGTGGCATGTTCGTTCAAGGTACAATTACCTACTTTGTACCTATATGGTTTAATAACAAACAAATAACAGCCATTACATAGTCCTGACTGCACTAGGATTCCCTGTGTTGTTTAAATCAGGAACTATGAGTACTTACTATGGTTTTTTTCTTATCTTCCTAGAGCATAGGAAGGATACCCTTAAGTCTGCACCATGTGTAACATACACAACCCACTAATATACTCAGTTAATTAAGAAATATTCTATTTTCATAAAAAGTTTAAAAAGGAGTTCCTAAAAACTGATAGCATAGGTTCAGCTTGCCATATTGCTGTTTGAAAAATCATTTTCTCAGGAGCACTAGGGTCTTGGCACATGCTATGAGTTTAAAAAAAAAGTGTTTTATGTCCTTAAATAAAAACAAAATTAAAAAGCCATTAAAAAGTTTTGAATTTTTTGAGAATCATGATCTGAATGCTGCGTTTCAGTTTTCTTTAGTAGTTTTCTTTGACTATTGTTTTTTTATCCCAAGCACTTAACACAGCCACATTCAACCAGACCAAACTTATATAATTGCAGGTATTTTCATCACAAGTGATGAAGATATCTTTGAGGATCCCAACAGATTCAGCAAAGTGAAAGCTGTTCTAAACCACACATACAAGGCTCTCGATGCCAACCAACACATGTACGGAAACTGCCCTTACACCACTGAAAGACTTGTACTACATATGTCCACGAACACTCAAGTTCTCACTTGCAAAAGTGTGGAAGTTGGCGCAGGCAGCAAAAGTACAGTGATCAAGCCTGTTGATTGGAAGTTTGTACCTAAAACTCACCAATGGCAGAGGCTGGATTGTTACTATGAGTTTGATGATATTTATCCCGTGGTTGTGAAGAAAAATGGCATATCTGTGAAGCAGCAGTTTCAGGTAAAGTCCTGGAGCATGCCCTAGGTCCTTTATTTATTTTTATCTAGGATCACAATAAAATAATGATAAATATACCATAATACCAATAATCTAATTAATTCTCCTCTATGATCCTGAATGATGTAATGAATGACAACCTCTGTGGCACGGCGGGCGAAGGTTCGCCTGCGACGCAGGAGGTTGCGGGTTCGATTCCCGCCTTTGAACAAATATTTGTACAATCTGCAGATACAATCAGGGTGTTCTGGGTATTTTTCTATGTATAATAAAAAATATCTATCTATGTTCTATATTGTATTAAATATATCAGTCATCTAGTACCCATAACACAAGCTCTGCTTAGCTTAGGGCTTATAATTTTGTATGAAATGTCCAGAATTTATTATATTATTATATAACAAGCCCTTTCATTTGATACGCCATGTGATGAGCTTGACAAGTTTTTTTTTAACTTTCTGATTTGACCTCCAAATTCAGATTTTGATTAATTACGCTATGCGTCCATGATTGGGTATGTACTTTTTAGTCCTTTGATTTGGAGACGGACATACCTACAGAAAGACTCGAGAGTGATCCTATAAGGGTCCACTTTTTCATTGGAACGCTAAAAACGACTATTCTGGCTAGACATAATGAAACTATACATCTTCAAAATGTAGGTGTGTGAGTGTGTGTACCACTGAATTAGATAATTGTCGAAAGTTACTGTTTTTTTACTATTTTAGGCAATTCTGGAATCTGCCCACAAGACCATTGAGTCAAGTGTCATGTTCATAGATGGTGAGTTGAAAGCTGGAGGTGAGCCATTGGAACAACTCACAAAGAAGAAGAAATCAAAATCTGTTATGAAGTCGACACATAATGAAACACCAAAATCAATGCATGTGTCATTGTTTGTTCCTTTTGTAAGTTATTTTTTGTTTATTATCTTTTATTAAAAACTAGCATTTGCTCGCGGCTCCGCCCGCGTGGAACCTCTACTAAATAAATTATAGTCTACTTATACGTTATTCTGTGTGCTGCGTTGTGTCCAGCTTAAGAATAGACCTGTCTACTCCCGTCTTAAAAGCCGACCCGCCCCCTATTTCCTAACTGAATGTCACTCAGTGACTAACGTTTTGACAAGTAAAATGACCAGCAATTGATAATTCTTAATGATAATTTTGAGCAATAATTGATGGTAATTTTACGTGTCAAATGTTAGTCACCGAGTGACTTTCAGTTAGGGAATAGGGGGGCTGGAATTACACCATTGGATAAGTAGCAGCATCCACCTGAGTAATCAACACCAATAATGCAATCACCAATCCGCCTCCCAAGAGAGATGGCTAATCCTCCCCATTGCAATGGCCTCCCCATTTTATG
Organism: Epirrita christyi; assembly: GCA_951392215.1. Taxonomy (NCBI): domain Eukaryota; kingdom Metazoa; phylum Arthropoda; class Insecta; order Lepidoptera; family Geometridae; genus Epirrita; species Epirrita christyi. The sequence goes on along the minus strand of OX595839.1, from coordinate 7,497,671 downwards.
AATATGATGTTTGTTACTCTTTCACGCAATAACTACTGAACGGATTTTGATAAAATATTGTTAAGTTTTATCATAACTTTTCATTTAAAAAACAGACTTCCGCCATTGTATTCGACTAAATAATTTTGGATGAAAAAAAAATAATGAAAGAACCATAGTGGTGAAAGGATTATGATACTTTCTGAATGCAAATGCTTGGTGTCTTACTGAAAATATCAAAATCGCCATATGTATGCCTACAATATTTGAGGAGTTCCCTCAATTCCTCATGGATCCCATCATCAGAACTGGATTCTGAAAAAAATGGGACCAATCTGGAAGTATATCTATTCAAATAAAAAAAGAATTTTCCAAATCGGTTCATAAATGCCGGAGATATGCGGTAACAAACATTAAATAAAAAAAAAAAAAAATACAACCGAATTGAGAACCTCCTCCTTTTTTGTGAAGTCGGTTAAAAATCCGTACGATATATAAGTTATACATCAGAATAGACTATAATTGATTTACCACATATTGACTGGACCACCGAGACCACGCGAACGAAGTCGCCAGCGGGCCGCTAGTATTACATGAATGCATTGTTCGGAGTTATAGACTCAATATCTGATAATCCGTAAGTACTCTTTATTCACTCTCATAATTTTTTTTTCAGGAAAATTCCCTCCCTGAAACAGTAGAATACCTAGAGTGCGATGGCAGCATACACTTCAGTGGCGTGGTGTCGTCCAGTGTGTTCATATACCCGAAGGCGACAGTCAGTGAAGCCATAGCGGCCGTCAAGCAGGACATTGTGCGCTCACTGGCGTCGCGGTTCACAATGCATTGCGACGCGCTGATCGATGACAATCTCTTGCCAGAAGGTAACTGCTACACTTCATGCCACTTGTTCTTTCTGGGTCATCTTGCGTGTGTCAGAGAACCAGCTCTAGGGTATGGTGGCCTTGAAAAGGGCTTAGTGACTAGTTGCGAAGAAACCAGTGTGGTGATAGAATTCAGTGCGCCTCACAGCCTCCTTTTCATGCACTTGTCACCAGGCTGTAAAATTTTTGTTTCAGGATATTCCGGTTTTCTTACTATGTTTTCCTTCACCGTTTGAGAGCACTTTAGATTGCGCACTTACGTTTTTTGAGTAGAAATAGTACATTGTTTACTGAGGGGAGAAAGAGCGGTTGGTCACTTTCTCCCGAGTGATAAATAGTGCTTTATACCTACTATAACTACGAAAAAAATAAAAGATTTTTAATTCTGGCGACGTCATCAAATCTTCTCTATCACTACTAGACGGCATTTCGAGTAGATATAGTATACACAAATTGAAAATTCTGTAAAAAAAACGAAAGAAAGCGCGATGCGATGTCCACTTGTTATTAAGTACTTATAGTTATTTTTTGAAATTATTGTTCAGAAAAAGTAAGTGGCCAGTATAATTTTGCAGACTTGGTAAAACTTTTTGTATTTGGGCACTACCCAAAATTAAAAATAGAACAGAGGCCCAATTCTCTAATTTAAAAACATTCCAGTCTCGTGTCAGTCGCACTGTTTCATATAGCAACTATTACATATTCTTCGCAAGAAACGCGAAGATTAAGTAATAGTCACTATACGTGACAGTGCGACTGAGACGAGATTATACTGCGAATTGAATGTTTTTAAATTAGAGAATTGGGCCTCTGGACGTTAACAATGGACTTTCATACACTTTTCCCTCCCGCACATTTGTAAAACAGTAATGACGTACATTCTCCCTCATTTTTAATAAAGTTCTATTGTGCTTTCTGACAAGCGCAGCGTATAGTATAAAATCTAATAGTGCATGATCGGAATCCTATTATCATAATTGCAACAGCAATAAACATTGCTATTTCAATTATGACGTTCAGAACTAATATCTGAAAATCAGAGAGGTCTTTATATATTTTAATGTAGAGACAAATAAAGTCGGGGTCACCAGTATGGAGTAGGTACAATGGTTGGAAATCTGTCCTCCATTTAAAAGGGAAGAACGTCTACCAGAATTTCCACTTATCCCAAGGTCGTAAAAATTATTATCAGAGACAAGTATACCTATTATATATTTAATTAGTCAAACTCTAGAATTTTTTTGCTTGCGCGATTCTGAACTTTCTGTTATTACCTTGCGATAGCGCCATCTCTTGGAAGGGCGCAGCGTCATTTCATGATAGCATCAGCTTGTCCAATCAATACCAGCTGAATTGTCACCCGCATATTGATTTATTTTTTATAATCTGTTATAGAAAAAGTATGCTTCAACGAGCCGCCACGCAGAGTGCTAGTCCCGGTCGGTCCTCTATACCTCTGCGACTATCTGTTCCCGGGAGAGGCGCCGGTCGAGGCCCTGCTATCAGTGAGGGAACTGCTGGATTTGCAGATCACGGAGGCTGATGTCGTGTGCGACGTGGAAACACCTGCTGGTAACTATCCCGTGATGAATGAATGACTAATTCTAATTCTAATTGAAAAAGGGGAAGATAAGATCTGCACTGACTTCCCGCATTGGGGTGTATTGTGCATTGTCCCCCTGCTAACCCTACCCCAGCCAGCCCAACTCCTTAAAATAACGGAGAAGGACTCTGGGTTGATGGCAGCACTGTTCCAGTGTTCCCGAATGAGTAATGGATGAAGTTAAACAGGACTATCAGCTCCTGGAGTCCGTTTTTTTTCCTGGCTTCATTTGTGGCAGTATAACATGTTCCACTGTCTCCTCGTCCTGAAGACAGCCACGACATAGCCCACTGTCCGTAGCTCCTCTCTTCAGTAGATGGTGGTTGAGATCACAGTGTCCCGTGATGATGCCCACCATCATCTCTCATCTTTTTCGCGTTTCATCTTCAACAATGTGTTTGTTATCCTTTTGTTTTTAACTGGAAGCATTTCCTTTGTTTGCTTACAGTCCAGTCTGTTTGCTTACAGTCCAGTCTATTTGCTTACAGCCCAGTCTAAATGAATGAATGAATGTCTCATCAGTTCCCGGAAGAGGCGCCGGTTGAGGCCCTGCTGTCAGTGAGGAAGAGTATTTTCTCCGGGCATTCCATCGTCACAAATGGCAGGCCTTTTCAAAGTAGGCCAGTACGACAAAGAGAAACATTACTATTATCAACATCATCATCAGCCCTTAGACGTCCACTGTTGGACGAAGCCTCCCCCATTGAATACAATATTATATATAATTATAATATTGAATATAATGTAATATATGGGTGATCGCAGCATTGATGTTGAGTACTCAGGTGGATGCTGCTGCCTATCTCCTGGTGTAATCCCTTTACGACATCCACGGGAGGAGACAGGGATCTATTCTCAGGCCGGACACACCACAGCACAGACGGTAGCGTACATCAACGTAATAAGCGTAGTTTTTCTGTATTTTATTTGTGTAGTATAAAATACATACATAAACACACGCCTTTTTTCCCGAAGGGGTAGGCAGACCCTCAAAGGGCCTCTTTTCACTCTGGGTTGTACAATCGAAGGAATATAGACGTGACAACGTATACGTATACGTGTATGTATATATTTATCTATGTTTAAGTATGTTTATTTTAATTAATATATAATTTTTGTTTTTTTTTCTCTCTTTTCTTTTTATATGTGTACACGAACCTACCTCTATAATCACCACTCTAGTCTCAGAGGTTTGCTGGAAGAAAACTCTTTTTAGGGTTAAGCTCGCCTTTGTACATGTCCTTTAATTCTGCCTTGTGTTCATATTATGTATATGTGTGTACAAGAAAGAATATAATTTTACAAATAATAATTTAGTATTGCCTTGTTCACAGATACTTCAGAGTTCGACGCGTTAGACCGCGACGCCAGCAGCGAGGAGTTGCTCGCGTCGCCGCAAGAGGCGAGCCAGTTCATGTACATCACCGGAATCTGCTTCGCCATGCTAGTGCTCATAGTCTCCATTCTCATTCACTACTACGACGAAATTCACACGGTCATCACTAAAGTTTTTACCAAGTCTTAGGAAATGTTGAAGGACAGACCCCCCCCCCCCCCCCCTGTTACTGTCACGCTGTTAGGGACAATGATTCAGGCGGTATCACATGGTTCATGCAGGAGAATGTTCAATGTTCACTCAAGTGACCATTCATTTATTAATTCTACTGATTCATATTCTACTGATTCTTCATTCATATTCATTCTGCGATCACACGGCGGCTGCTGAATGAACAAAACGAAAAGCTTTTAACATAGTAACTGGCATTTTAATATTGTAAATAGTTAAAATTAAGAAGAAAAACAGTTAATTTATTACTAAACAAAAACAAAATTGATGTAACTTTGGTATTTTTTTATATTGAGAACATAATGTTGTAGAGTGAATTGTTCTGTGTATTGTTCCGTCGTGGAATTAGAGGGCGCTGCTGTGGTTTTTTTTTTATAATGGCATCTGAGGATATGCTCAATTTTGCCAATGTCAAGTAGCATAGATTTTCAAATAATGAGAAGTCCTCTGTCAAGTCATGTTCTAGTAAAACAATGGCAGTTTACTAGAATGTTCCTGGACAATTTCCACCCCATCGAAAAGACCCGCAATACACTTATTTATTTAAATTCACTACCATGTGCTCTGATTACCTTTTTTGTTTGACGGACAATACAATAGCGCGTCTGTTCCGTTTTGATCCTATTACAACTTTACTGTTACTAAGTATTTCTTTAGTTTAAGATTCAAAATGCCGACAGAAAATAACCGGCTCCTAATTATGGTTTAATATGTAGTTCACAACGTAAGTTCACTATTTGGCCACAACGCACAGTGGTTTGATCCCATACAAGAGGTCGGACATAGCGTACCTACTAAAATATTTAATGTCGGTATTTTACAAAACTAAGTACGCCATTTCATTTATCCATCAAATAGAAACAAATAATAATAGAATGTACATTTCGATTAGACTCATGGTTTAGGTGTAAATTATAAAAAAAACTGTTTCATTTGTATGATAAGCAACCTATAAACATTAATACATATCTCCTAAGTTTGGGCCATTTTCGACTTGAGGTTTTATACCAGGTATATAGGTAACCATTCCATTATAATGCTATATTTTCTTCAAATAAACATGGTGCTGCGTTTTGCGGGTTTAGAGATATGATAAAAGAAAAAGAAAACATCAACTGTTCATTTAGCATATTATTATTGATAAAGTTAACTGTTGATTAGACACGCAGGAAGTGTAACTGAAAACGTTGGTTCTATTTGTAGTTGAGTCTAAATAAAAGGCACGAGTGTAGGCTAGGAATATTTTTTGTCATCATGAATTTTATGCGCGATATGTTATACTTACCTAATGTACAGAGTTGAATATTTAATTTGAAACTTTCGAATAAATGTCTATTTTTTATTGATTTTACCGTTTTTGACTGAATACTACTCCTACTTTGTGGTTTGTGGTGATCGGTGCCAGGCTGACTAGAGGTAAAAAATTAAACGTGCTCCTTATTTTAGTCCTTAGAGAAGTTTTATATAATTTTTTAAGTTTTAGGCCGTTCATATTAAAAGAACTGTACCTACATAAAGATGGTCTTCTTTTTCTAAGTTGCAACAGTTTGCCCATTTCGGACGTGTACTAAATGGTGCTCTAGATGGGCCTTTTTATCCCGACAGATGTCGCATGATCTCTCTCGCTCTGTGGCGCGGCGGGCGAAGTTTCGTCTGCAACGCAGGAGGTTGCGGGTTCGATTCCTGCCTCGGAACAAATATTTGTACGATCTGCAGATATTTGATCAGGGTGTTCTGGGTATTTTTCTATGTATAATAAAAAAATATCTATCTACCTATATAATGTATTGTATAAAGTATATCAGTTATCAAGTACCCATAACACAAGCTCTGCTTAGCTTGGGGCTAGATAATGTTGTGTGAAATGTCCAGCATTTATTTATTTATTTTATTTTATTTATGATTGACAATAGAACTGTCAAAATACGATTTTACGTAAACATTACCAACATATAGTTTTTTCTACTTAAATTATCTAGTAAAATTGAGCTCCAGCCCCCCTATTCCCTATCTTGAAAGTCACTCAGTGACCAACGTTTGACAAGTAAAATTACCATCAATTGACAATTCTTCATAATATTTTTTTTTTGATGGTCATTCTACTTGTCAAACGTTATTCACTGAGTGACTTTCAGTTAGAAAATAGGGGGGCAGATTGCAAGAACAAAGGAGAATATTAATTTCCTAAGGATCCAAGACGTAGAATGCTGTGGGAAACTGCACTAAGAAGAAAAATCTTCAAAGCAAGGATTATACCGCGATTGTGTTCAAAGCATTTTAAACCAGAAAATTAGGTACTTTGGATAGTTTAATTAGTTTTTTATAAAACAAAAATAATGCTTTGAAAGTATAACCTCTAATGTTTAAAAGTTTTTTAATTGATCATTTTTCCAGCCACTGACGCATTTCTACTTCGTTTTTTGAATTTTGACAGCAAGAAAAGAAACAGTTACAACTTGACAAGTCGTTGGAGCAGCGCGCAGCGGTCTGAAATAAGACTCCGATTATCGCTCGTGCGTGCTATTTCTTCCTCCATTCTCGATTATAATATCTACATTAATGTGTCAACGTGTGGCGAGACCTCAAAATAAAGACGTCATTATTCTGAGTGTCAAAGGTGAGTAATGTTGTTCTATGGTCAAAGGAGTTATGGCGGTTATCCTAGGTAGGTGCTAAGTAAATATTACTTTATATACTTTAGGTACAGTTAAACATACCTAATGGTAAAGCATCGCCTTTAAGATCGCATGTGTTTGCGTGCCAGGGAGTAATGTTGCCAGCTTTAAACCACAACCACAGATTTATAAGTATAGTACACAACTTTCCAGTAGCCTTCTATTTATCCAATAGATGGCATCACCACTCCGTCGCGTCGTGATAACATAACCTAGGCTAAAGGGGTATTACACCATCCTTTAATCGGTAAGCGCCCATTAGATAAAATAATAAATATAAAAATAAAAAAGCCTACCCTACCTATTTATTCCATGGTAGTTAAATAGTAGGTGTTTTACATTTTTGTACTGTAAATTATAACTAGGACCCCTTCCGGGTAAATGCCTCCTCCAGCTCCTTCCATTGCTCGCGGTCTTCTGCTAGTTCTGCCCAGTTTGGGGTATTCAAAACCTTCTGTGTATCGTCTGATCATCGAGCAAGTGGTCTACCTATCTTCTTGCCCTTATCGGTCCTTTCCAGATGGTTACCTTATTGACCCACTTTTCTTTATTCATTCTTGCCGTGCACGTCAAGCACTCCTCATTACACTATCATACTAATCTACCTTGGACTGTTGACAGTGGGAAAAGTGGACAGTGTCCGTATCTACTTTAGATGGCGATAACCTGCTGCATTGTAAGAAGGGCTGGCCACATTGCGAGTAAGTCAATGATAATAGTGTTCGAGGCTTAATACCTGACCCCCTATTCCATAGCTGAAAGTCACTCGGTGACTAACGTTTCACGTTTGACAAGTAAAATTACCATCAAAATGGCTGCTCAAAATTACCATTAAGAATTGTCAAAATGATGGTCATTTTACTTGTCATATGTTAGTCACCGAGTGACTTCCAGTTGGGGATTATGGGTGCTGAGTTACCTCACTTATGTACCTACCTACTCACTTTCTTCCTAGCTTCCTGAATTAGGATGGTGTGCTAAGCCCATTAACGCCGAATGTAACTCTACAAAAATAAAATGGTATGCCCTTGGTTAACCCGCGCTCGCGCATCTGCGAACAAAACGCGTTGTGCGATAGAGACACCGTATTTCTTTAGAACTGAGTCCCATTATCAATCGTCATTGATAATATATTCGTGTATACGATACGAGTTGTAGAGTAGTAACAAATGCGATGTGCTCATACGCATACGCGAGTTTCAATTATCTTAGCAAGATTATATTTACCAGTTTTCTTGTATTAAATTGCAGTGACCGATTGAAGTCTTCGCAGTGTGAACTGTTTTAACGTTAGTGCAACATGGTGAACAAGCACCTGACGATGGAAATCGATGGCAGTTCAAGTGATTGCGTTGCGTGATAAATTATTCAGTCAGAAACCGGTTTTTAGTGCGCGTTTTCGCGATAGTTGGAGCTAAAGACAGTGTTTACAATGGCGTTTTCATTTAATAAGCTGAAGAATATCTTGAACAGTAACAGAGACAGTCAGTTGGCTGGGAGTGGGAGTCTGGACCCTGAGATTGGGTTTAAGCTGGCTCTACATCCAGTCAGTAAGAACTTGTATGTAACTGTTATCGGAGCCCGGCATCTGCCTTCCTTTTTTGGACTCAGTCGCGCCCATGGATACCTTGTTAAGGTAATAATCTATTGTTGTTCAATTTACAAAAAGACCATTGACCATTGATACGGTCGATGTTGACATTGTCTGCCTCCTGAGCAGGCAATGTTGGAGTTTAGACTGTTTATCTGCAGTGAATACTATCATTGTAAGTTTGTTAAATAGGTAGGTACCTATTATAACGAGACCTATAATAAAATAACCATTAACAATTCTAATAACCTACTTAGGTAAGTACCTAGTAGGCCTGCTTCCTAGGCAGGTACCTACTTAATTTTATCTCAAGGAAAAATGAGTACTTCTAAATACCTAGGTAAGTACTTGAATATCCGTTTATCCGTAAAAAAACAAAATTTCCAGGGTAGAAGTTTTTTTTTACGTAGACCGTATGTACTAAGGTATCTACATCAGGTAGTACTTACCTACCTAAATTGTATTATCATGCCATGCACGACTAACTATGCATTACGTAGGTACCTAGTAACTTTTAATTAACCAGTGGTAAGTAGTTGTACGAAATTTGGCCTAGAAGATGACTGGATCTATCTGGATTTTTATCAAATTGGTTGGTAGGTACTTAAGTACTTACCTAAGTAGCAACTTAAAAAAATAACAAAAAATTAAAACTAATGGTTGCAGTGGCACTAACAGAGAACGACGCGGACGCTGAAAAGTACGTTTAAAACTAGTGGTTCGCCCCGAACTGAGACCTCGCGATAACGCCTTTATCAGCCCGACTACTTAACCAAGTAATATCCATTTTTCTATTATTATTTTTGAAAATTTTCACCTTGATGTCTACCAGTACAGAACAGGATCTATCAGTACAACTCTAATTTCCTACACATCATCGGGGCGTAATACTACATACCTGTTAGTAGGTACCTATATCAAGTACCTGACGAATTAATTGATAACGTCCTACAAATGGGAGGTCAACAATGGATGTTATATTGGTTTCTGTTTTATGGAGTACAAGTTTCTAAATTCTTCAGTTTCAGACTTTTCCCTGTAGTTGTGACACAAAAGCCACAAGCATACCAAATTTCAGCATTGTGGGATTGCTGGAAGTACCTACCCTAGAATTTTTGATTTAAACGTTTTTTATTTTCCCTAATATCTCAAAAACTACTTAGGCTAAATACTTATTAAAAACAGTTTTGGAAATGTCCAACCAAAGCGCTTTCATTAGACACCCCACTTGATCTGACTGTCTCACTTTTTTTTTTTTACCCCCTCTTGGACCCCTATATCTCAGCAACCCCCTGACCGATATAGCTCAAAACCTTACCTACAAATTGTACCAATACTATCTACCCCCGTACCAAATTTCATAAAGATCGGATTAACGGTTTGGAAGTTTTCATCGGACAAACATACATACATACATACATACATACAAACGCTGATTCTTCCAACTTGACTCAGAGAACTCGCTTCGCTCGTTCAATAACTTGCGACAAAAATCTTCACCAAAAACACACCTTCTTAGTCAATAAAGACACAACTTTTTCCCAAAGGGGTAGGCAGAGCCTAAATGGGCCGCACAATCGCAGGAATATACCTATAGACGTAACCAGTGGTTGGCTCATCGCCGCCATTGCTTTCCCTAGACCAACTCAGCTAACGGCGCTTTCTTCCTGTAAGTAAGTAATTAAATACTCATAAGTAAGTAAGTATTTACTTGAAACAAGCCACCAGGCATTTAAGATACTTATAGCTTTGCTATGCCTCACTAAAGTAGGTACCTACTAGTTTAGTAGTAAAGCAGCTAAGAAAAATAACACTGTACCAGTAATACCTATGTAGGTACCTGCCTAAATACCTACCTAGTGTAAACCGAAACACAATTTTAATCTTACACCCATCTTACACCGCAAAAGGTACCGGCAGGTTTTTCAAGCATTGCAAGTAAGTATTGCAACGCAACTCACAGTCAAAACATCCTGTAGGTACGTAATCAAAATCGTCTCGCGAATGTGAAAACCCACTAATCAGGCAAGTAAACCTAGCAGCGGTAGGTAGGTAGAATAACTACTTAATAACTACGCCGTAACACGCACGGGAACTAAGTAAGTACCTATTGCATCCAAATATCGAGGTAGGTAGGTGTTTATTAATTATCATCCATCATAATTGTGTACCTACCTACTTACATAAATTGAGGCCGGGTCCGCCGAACTGACGTCAGCCCAGACGCAGCAGCCACAGCGTTGGTAATTGTTGGGGGTTATTACACCATTGTTGGGGGTTTTAGGATCATACCTCGTCCTAATAGGGAAGTAAGTAGAGTAAAAATCCAAAATCCAAATGTCGACCCCCCAAAGGTTTTTGGACTTTGAGCCTATGTAACTTTGTCAATTTCGATGTTTGGTTATTTCTCGAAGATAATTTAATCTGTTTTTCAAAAACAACATCTGTATCTTTAATGACACCGAAAAAGGTTTAAATTCACGAAGGGTGAAAAACCCTAAAGTCGGCCGTTTTCGCCCTAACCTCGACCGCATACTTTCCTAATGTCGGCCGGGTACAGGTACAGGTGCTCTATAAAGTAAAACGGAACATTTTGTATCAATTATATCTAAAACAGTCAATAAAAGTCTTACAAATGTGATATATCAAATATAATAAAGAATTAAAAAAATATTTTATTAAATAAGTAGGTACTTACCTAAACATCATTTTTATATATATATATATGTAAGTATATATATATATATGACGACCTCTGTGGCGCGGCGGGCGAAGGTTTGCCTGCGACGCAGGAGGTTGCGGGTTCGATTCCCGCCTCGGAACAAATATTTGTACGATCTGCAGATATTTGTTCAGAGTGTTCTGGGTATTTTCTATGTATAATAAAAAAATATCTATCTATGCAATGTATTTGTATTAAGTATATCAGTTATCTAGTACCCATAACACAAGCTCTGCTTAGCTTGGGGCTAGATAATGTTGTGTGAAATGTCCAGCATTTATTTATTTATTATTATTTATACCATCCTGTTTTTTAAGTGGGAGGCCCAATTCTCTTAATAATTGTATAACTACACTGAAAGTTAATCGAATCGAGACCGAATTGGGCCTCAGGCCTTAGGTATTGTTCGAAATATCGGGCAGATAGTAGGTACCTACCTAGTTACTGATAAGTAGGTAGATCCTGTGGTTTAGATCCTATGAACTTTGATGTTACTAACCTCTATCGAACGTACACATGTAAATTCTCAAATACTTACAACTCAGTGTGTGTATACAACCTAGGTACCTACCTATAGCAAATAATATATTTATAACTATTATGTTAATGGCACACTTCAAAAGTATAACAAAACAATGAAACGAATAACAAATGCATGTTAGATAGTGTACAAACAATAGCATTTATGTCACAGTGTAACCATTATGTCACATATGTCCATTATTATGTTATCAAAGAAAGAGCGTATCTTGCATGCTTTCGATAACGTTATCGCTGTTTAGCGGTAACGCATGCGTTCCTAAGTAAACTCGTTAAATAGCTAAGTGCCTACCTACTTGTATTGTGTAGTAGTTGTATCTACCTACAACCGACACTTTACCCAGGAACTCAATTGACAGGCAAAACCTATGATTGCAGATATCAATAAATAATAATAATAACAACACCCAACAGTGGGGGACATGGGGGACTAGGACTAACACACTCGGACTCACATTTATACATTACCTATATAAGTACTGTATAAATAGTCATGATCCCACCCACCCCACACTAGGATTTGTGTCGTGGATATCAAGGAACTACGAGTAGGTACCATATGGTACCTACCACAGCACCCAGAATAGGAACAAATATTTCTAGATCCAAACATTTGCCCCGCAGTGTGAATCGAAACCACACCTCTTTCGTCACGCCGCGCCGCGCCGGTCCTTGGTAGGTAGGGTAGGTAGGTACCTACTTAACAGACGAATGAGACGAATTCAGCTAAGCTGGGCAGTCTTTGGTAAATTAGACTTTTTTCGTCCCCCATAGGACAATGCCTGAAGACGAAAGTATCCAATCAATTCGTCCTTCTGCCCGTAATGATCTACGGTGCCAAGACGTGGACACGCACGGTGCGCCTTGGCCATCACTAGCGAGCTAGCGAGGTATATTCCCAGCGTCCCCCACCTACCTGGGCCCACTGGGGGACGTTGGGAGAAAAAGTGCCAACGTCCCCCACTCGTGACAATGGCAGAAATTTAATGCTTAAACAGTTGGTATTATGGAGCAAGCTATGCTCAGGAGGAATAGAATCCGTAACGAAGTTATTCGACAGAGAACAGGTCATAGCTCACAGAATTTAGCAAGCTGAAGTGGCAATGGGCTGGGCATAATCCCCAGAGGCAGAGACAACCGCTGAGGTAACGACTGGAGACCACGTCTTGGTAAACGTAGTAATAGTAACGCACTCTCAAGCTATGTGGCGCGACAATCTGCGTGGCGGCTGGTAGAAAGTGAATCGGAAGAGTCTAAAATCGGGCTAAATGGGAGAGGATGTCAAACAGTGGACTAATATAGGCTGATGATGATGATGATGTTGGCTATTTACATTTTTAATGATATAGTAAGCAGTTAGCTAGGTAATGGAGAGATTCTGTGCATCATTCTCTAAAATGAAATTGCGCAAAAATTATCGCGGTCCCTTTTATTTCAGTCTATTAGGAAGGGCGCGCGATAACATTAGCGCATTTTACATTTAGATAGGTGATAGCTACTGCACAGAATCGCTACCAGTTGATTCCTAGTTCCTACCTACATAAATAAGTTGCAAGAAAAGAACAGGAGGTACCTTCCTAAGTCAAAATTTACGCAGTTCGGGTTCGATAGGTAAGTATTATTCATGGAAGTAATAGTACTTATTATTATTATTATTACTATTATTGGTATTATTTTACCATTGACATACTTAATACCTAAAGGGTCCTGTGGATATGGATACGGAACCCTAAAAACTCATAGCTGTCACGTTCATTACGTCACTCGCACCGCACAACATACATCCACCCTAGCAGAAAAGATCTTTCAAACCAGAGTCTTTCGACGATTCGATGTTTCGACTTGTTTTGTATTTTTATCGAGAATCCAACCTTTGTTAAAACGGAATTCGAGTTTTCGAACCCCTTGTTCTTGTTGTAGTAGGTACGTACCTACCAACCAACTTACTCACTGAAGGTTTTTCTTTTTAACTTTCAGGTCAAAATGTTCCCTGGCGACAGTAAATATGAGACTACGTTAGAAGATAGCTCCTGGCCAGTTTGGAATGAAGATTTTAAATTCATAATTAAACAAAAAGATCTGAAGAAAGCCTCAGATAAAGTCGACCTACAAGGTTTGCTCGCTGGACATTTTTTATCGCTTACAATTTACGCTGTGTTAGAGCCACCGAAAGATTTGGAAAAACGCAAGAGCGCTAAGACTCTAGAGAAAAAAACCTCTAAAGTGACGGATCAGGAGGAGCCTAAAGCTAAGACAGGCTTTTTCGAGAAGACTTTTAGCAGTTTTAAGACGACAAAAGCTGAAGCTATTGCACAGAAATCACTATTGGAGAAAAGACGAACGGTTGGAGCAGCGACATGGAATTTTGACTCGAAGCTGTTTCAAAATGATCTCAAGAACGGTCTAATTGGCACTCCGGATATTTGGAGGCCCATTAATGCCATTGCTAGTGGTCTTACGGCTGCTGATTCACGGGTTTGTATATATAATCATTTATACAGCTACTCTTACTTATATGGTGAAGCCGTGGTAAAGTCGATTTTAACTTTTTAGGTAGGTAAATAAAAAATTCTGAAAAATTTCTAAAACAGTTTTAAATCACGTGTATTACCGTTATGTCTTAGAAGGTCTGAATAACATTTGTATTCCCGACGTTCCCCATTGAGATTCCTGGTGGAGACAATGGGAACAAAAAATTAGTAATTTCAACTTACCCCAAAAATGGGATGGTGAAGTTTGTAGCAATAAGTGGCAGAAACACGAAAAAACGGACGATTTCGAAAAAAAACAGATTAGGTACCCCCAGGGCGCGAGTCTCGCTCGCGTCAGTTTTATTTACTATGAAGAGAATAAACAAATTTCACAGTTTTTTGAAAAAAAGTATTAAGGTTTTCATCCTGAAAAAATACTTTTTTCAAAAAGTCACTCAATTGACTCTATTTCCCGTTAGAATTTTCATCATAAAGTGTAATTATGAAATTATGTATAATTAGAACATTACAATCTCTAAAACATTGAGATTTCTCATACCTAGGTTACTTTATAACTATACAAACAGTTTGCACCTACTTGCAGCGACCCAACCCTGTGAAAAGGGTTCAACGTCTGCGATTTCCCAGGGGAGTAGGTATTAGTGTAAGGAGAAAGGTTAGGTAGGTGCCTACATAATGACAAACGTGTTATGTTCGAACGTGAAAAGGTACTTATTTGACCTGCCTATAATAGTTTCTCCTGAGTGCTTATTGTTCATATTCCGAAGGTGAGCTCAACAGCTCAATAGAGGCAAAGAGGATGTAATACTACGTAAATAGGGGTTCGGAATAAATTATTACAGGTTCACGTCGAAACCATACTTGTAATAAAATTTCGATAAATTAACTTTACGGGTAGGTGTATATTTGGAATAATAATAAACACGATGTCTGTAGGATAAAAAAACCTAGATACCTTCCTCCCGTGGGATTACTTTACTGACCATCGTGGGCGGCGCTCGGTGGGCGAGCAACCGGCTGATGCGATAGATGCGTTTTCGATTCCCGCTGAGGGACAAATGTTTGGATGGGATGCATTATTTGTTAAGTCCGGGTCTTGGTACTGTACTACCTACTCGTAGTTCCTAATACCCACGGTACAGGGAATCCTAGTGTAGGATCAGGCATTCAGGACTAAGTTGGGGTAAGATAAATGTTATTCATGTGAGTACTATATAGATAAAATGCATAGTTACGTAATAGATAATAGCACCAATTAAAGGTGAGTCACTTAGCATTCCAACTCGCAAGAAATGTGTGAACAAAATCTTGATTGAACGTTGGTGAAGCCGACAATAGAATAGGTTTGACCTCGACCGATGCTCAACTGGTGTAGCATCATTGCTTATTTTAGAAGCAATTTTTTGATGTAAATAATTGCTTCTTATTGACGTTTTTTTTACTTCATTTTAAATACGTGTTATCCACTTCATTATCATCATCAGCCAATAGAAGTCCACTGGTAAACATAGGCCATACAATGCCACGATGAATAGTCTTGAGCCGCCTCTATCCACCGAATTTCTGCAATATTTAAAATGTTTTTGTCTCTATTCGTAGGCCAAAAACATTTTAAATATCCTTCTCCTCCCGTGGATGTTGTAAAAGCAGACTAAGGGATTACACCAGGGGATGGGCAGCAGCATCCGCCTGAGAACTTAACACGCAAACTGCGATCACCTATCCACCTGCCAAGCATAGTGATTATGGCAAATCCCCCCATTAAGGGTATTGGGTAGTACGCTATGCATATGCTAAGGGGGAGACCTCATCCAGCAGTGGATGTGGCTGATAAGAAGAAGATTAGTTATATGTCCATACATAGATATCCATTGAGTAACTTGTAACGCGATTTCCATTATGTCAACAGAGAGAAAACAAGAAGGGTCAACTGGAAGTGACATTACTCTACACAGCGTCAGAAGACGGCCTGAACGACGTGGTGCAACTCACTGTCAATCGATTCCGATGCAGTGTCCAAACAATGCAGGAACAGGAACAGTTTAAAGGTAAGTGTTTTTTTTTTTTTTTGGGTCACTTTTTTCTGGGCTGAGTAACTCTCTGAATCGATAAGACATTAAAATTCGAAAAAACGGGACTATGTCGAGATTGGTAGCATCGAACTCACTTTATCGATTGTCCGATAAATTCGACAAATCTTACCGAATTTAATGAAAACTAGCATGAATCTAATTTTAACATTTGTCATGAGTAACATTTGTAAAAAAGAAAAATGTTCTCATACATTTTTTTCATTTGATATTAGTATGTCACTTGATGCATTTGACACAAGTTGTTTATGTTATTTTGTATCTATTTGTAATGGTGTATGTAAAGGTAATATGTTGGTAGCACCAATAAATAAATAAATATCAGTGTCCAAACAGTGCAGAAACACGAGCAGTTCAAAGATGACTATAAATCCTGGGTGACTAATGAGGTGGTTGGCTCATGATTCACGCTTGGCTTGGATATCGTTAGTTGGCCATTTTAATACGACACCCCAGTTACTTACACCCGGGTTATGATAGTACCACGCGCGCCATGTTCATTGTTCATCAACGTTTTCGAATAGGTACGAGTAAGTCCGCGTTGGGTTGGCAATGCACTCTGCTTATTAATTAGGAGAGAGCTATCCACAAACGAAAGAGAGATGCATAAGTGCTAGGTATTCGTTGTGGTTAATGTTACGTGGTGAATATAATTTTGTAGTTGGATTGCAGAGAAAATTTGCAGGTAGAGCAGTCTTATTGTGTTTATACCTAAAAATATAAATATAGTTTATACCTTAGTTTACTAATAGTCACCGCATTACGGTATGCCTGTATCGCGGGAGGCCTAATTAGTACCGACTTTCTGCGACCTTTATAATCTCCTTGGTTCATCGAGAGTGGACCCTAATACCTAGGTGACCAAGAAAGAACCAGTAACTGGAAAGAAGATGATTCTTGTTACAAAATAAATCCTAAAAGTTTTCTAGCTGACGTTATTTGATATTCAATAAAGTCTATTTTGGCAGGAAAAAAATATTCGGTCATAACATACAACCCTGGTGTTACCCTAATAGTCTTCGATATTTTAAAATTGGTTTGATTCAAGTTTCGCAAGTTGGTCTTTGCGTTTTGTTGACTAATCAAAAACTCTTTCTATTCCAGCCCCACTGTACCTGAAAGCCACGATTTTGGAAGCGAATAAGGCGGAGTGCTATTGGAAAAGCGACAGATTCGTCCCCGCAATATCAGCCAGATGGGACCCTAAATCTTCCACGGTCAAACTGTCAGTTTTCAAAGCCAGTCTGGATAAAGTCAGCGTCTACATAAGCCTTGGATGCAAAACAAAGATGGCTAAAAAAGAAATATTAGGGAAGGCGACGATCGAGGAAAAATCTCCGTACGGAGACACATGGAAGGAGTGCTTGAGGCAACCCGGAGTGGCAAAAACTTTTTGGGTTAATTTTGAGTGAAATCTGTTAATATAATATAGAGAAGATGACATATAGAGGGCAGCACTATGACTAATATTCACAGAATAAGTTTGATGAATATTTTGCACGCTACTGGTCACTGGGGGGCATTATTGAGGTGCATTTACATTATTTTATATACTAACTAGATTTTTAGGACTTTCAATTTGGTTTGTAAGATTGTGGATTACACCTTTATTTTTATAGTTCAGAAGGGTCAATGAACTGCCTCCCTAAACCAAATATTAATATGTTAAATACTTGAAGCGAATTGGATCTCGACCGGGTTCGTAGGGTAGGTAGGTATAAATAGAGTTTGAGAGAAGCTTCAATAGAAAGCACGCACGCTAACTTACATAATTGACATCTAATTATTAGCACTAAGTATGACTAATTTAAAGAACAATTTATGAGGTCTTTAATTGATCCAAAAAGTCCAATTGGCTAAGCCACTAATTAGCTTAGTTCATAATAAAGCAGGCATGTCAGTAAAAATAACATGCAATTATTAGTGAACAACTTATGTACTTAAAATAAATTCAATATTTGTTTTAGTAATATTCATTACAGACCTCTTCGTAACATTTTACATAAACTTAGAATAAAACAAATGCAAGTCACTCTCACTGCAAATTCTCACTATCACTATCACCTGAGTGGAATAAAGTTGTGATTAATATTTTAGAACTAGATAGATTAGTGAAACAGAATACAATGACAATACGACACAGGGAATCCTAGTGTCGTGTGGGATCATGACTAAGTGACTGTTGGGTGTTATGTGATATTTTGACGAGGCCAGCATATAGTCACCACGCTTGGCAGGCGGATCGGTGATCGCAGTGTTCATTTTGAGTACTCGGATGGATGCTGCTGCCCATCCCCAGGTGAAATCCCTTAGCCAGATTTTACGACAACCACGCGAGAGGAGATGAAGGGATCTATTTAATTCAACTATGCACTAATAATTAATACATAATTACCTACCTATGATAACAATGAAATGAAAATTATATTATAATAAAAACTGTTTTTCTTTTTCAACATAGGTATCTAGCTGGTAGGTTTATGGTATAGGTGTCAGTGGATGGACGTTTGTAGGTAAAGACACAGTTTTACAATAACTCTGTGTGGTAATAGAGACAGAGCTACTTACAATCGATACTTGGGAAAAGTTGTCTTCCCAATCAGCAAAGACTTAGGTATGGCACAATGGATCTATACATACATACATAAACACACGCCTTTTCCCCGAAGGGGATGGCAGTGCCTCAAAGGGTCTCTTTTCACCGTGGGTTGTAAGGTGCACAGTCGCAGGAATAAAGACGTGACAATTTATTTATTATTTATTTATTTATTTACTTTAACTAGAACGGCAAGTTAACCAATTACACTAATTAAACACAATCAAACAATACTAAACAATAGAAATACAATAAAAATAACATTAGTCAAAACAACAGAAAAAACAATAATAAAAATAAAAAATATAAAAACAATGTCAAAAAATAACGTCAAGCAAAAATAATGTCAAACAACAACTTTCACACATTCTTCTCACAGAACCCCAGGCACTCCGACAGAATCATCTTCCATCCATCCACAAACACATCAAATTCAGAACTCGCATCCAGGAGAGCATTGAGCACAGAGAGGGTACGCGGGATGGGCGACTGGGCACGCGCTACTGTACGGCAAAACGGCTCCGAGAACAATTTGTGACTCCTGCCTCTACTATAGTTATTGGGGACGTACAATCGCGTTAGCTCATCATGGATGACAATGATGGACAAGTGGTGAGCTCATTGCCGTCATTAGTTTTCACGACCAACTCGGCTAACGTTTTCTTCCAACACACTCCTAAATAAGCCAGCAGCCAGGACAAATCTAATAGCAACGAAAATTGCCCAACAAGTCATGTTCTGCTTTTATCAGACATGGTGTTTGTTTCCTGATACTACGTATCTACAAGTACGATGTAGCTTGGCCGTTTTGAAGCACATAGACAAATTATATAGTTTTTATAAAATCTATTACACTCAGGACGGCCTAGATAGATCGCCAGATAGAACTGTTAATTAATTATCTATATAAAATACCCAGCAATCATAATTCGTGGCAGTAAATTGGTTGCTCACATTAAAGCAGAATAATGTATAGCCTGTAACGACGCACCGGCAATTTAAGAGGCGTCGTTAACACGATACACATACCTACCTACACACTCACAAGTTATAGATTGGTACTTAATGTGATTTAATGGACGACACGAGACGTAGGGAAGCTGTTATGCTAACTACAGGTCTACTGATGGATCTTGGCCGGGTTGAAGTAAGCCGTTTAGCTGCAAAATCGTTTTTTTTATCAACTAGTTATAATTAGTCTATGCGCATCGTTACGGCCAACTTCAGCCCGACCAAGGTTTATTGGCAGAATGTACGTTGTTTGGTTTCCCCAGATAACAAACTTAAAAGGATTTTGCTGAGGAGCCGTACCAATTGCCATAAAATTACCAATATTTTTTTGAGTTAAGTAAGTACATAAATACCTTCTATAGTTTTATACAAATCAGTGATTTTAAAATTAAGTTATTTATTTTATTATGCTATTTGGTACTTATTATTTATTTTCGCTGCAATGATTTTGCATTTTTGCAATGACCCTCACAAACAAAAAAAAATAAAAGGCGGGAAGAGTCATTATTCTGAGGGAAGAGTCCACAAAATGGTTAATCATGACAATTTCTGTAATTGACAATGTAGGCTTCATACTA
The DNA here is from genome assembly GCA_951392215.1 of Epirrita christyi. NCBI lineage: Eukaryota > Metazoa > Arthropoda > Insecta > Lepidoptera > Geometridae > Epirrita > Epirrita christyi. The sequence goes on along the minus strand of OX595839.1, from coordinate 7,477,343 downwards.
CGACGTGTAGAAATGCACCGCCAACTTGAAATCTTAGCTTGAATAACAATATTCTGAGCTTGAAATCATATTTATAAATATTATAAGTATACAAAGTTTAAATCATCTGAGGATCACCAAAATGTTAACAAATAATTAATTTGTAAGTGTAGGTAGACTTAGAAACAATACTCTGTACTTACTTTAATTTCATTCTTCATAATAAAACGAAACCTACCCTCTTTTTGTGCGTAAACAATTTGGACAAGTTGACAGATGTATTTTAGTGTGGAGAATTTCTACTAATCATGCTAGGCGTCGCGTCGCCAATGAATTAAGTTTTCGCTCTTAGTGCCACAAAACATACATAATTATCCTGGGTAGAAGCATAATACTGAAGCTGAAAAACGTCTATGCTATATCTCTGCTATAAATTACGACTTTAAGTGGATTAAATATCCTACGACCTTGGGGTGAACCCTGCTAAACCCAAGTTATAGTCATTGGATGCTCCCTAGGGTTGATTGGTCTTACCTCCCCTTAAATTACTTTCGATATTCCGTTCAGTAAAACTGTTTAAGAACTTGGGTGTCATCATGGTTAGCGAACTGTCGTAGGTTATGCATATGGCTGAGCTTAGCAGACCATCGTTTGCGTCGTCTGCCTGCCTAAGGAGACTTCGCAACTTCCAACCGCTCTAGAATAGGATTCCTCCAACTCCTCCCGTGGGTGTCATCAACGGTGACCAGGTTTAAGGGATTATACCAGGGGATGAGCAGTTGAGCAGTAGCATCCATCTTAGTACTGAACACCAATACTGCGATCACCAATCCGCTTGCCAAGCGTGGTGATTATGTCAAATCCGTTTGTTTCCAAAAGGTCAGATTTTGAAATGGCCAGGTTTTTAGATAGTCAGATTTTCAATTGATCACTGTACAATCAGTAATAAAAGATGGAAATCATAATAACATTTGAATCATTTTTAATCAATTAGGTAAGCAAAAAGTTTGGCGGTACCTAAAATAAATTTGAATAATTTTTAATCAACGATGCAAACAAGGAATGCCCCCCTTTCGATGGACTAAATACATCATAGAGGTTACAGGAAGGCAGTGGATGGAGGCTGCTCAAGACCGTTTGTCGAGGCATTCTATGTCCAGCAGTGGACTTCTGTATAGGCTGATGATGAAACTACTCTACACTACTTTCTACATAGCACGAAGTTGTAAAATGTGTAACGGAATCGCTTTTTTATTCGACTGTACAAATAGTAACTATTTGGCAGTCTGACCATTTGAAAATCTGACTATCTAAAAATCTGTCCATTTGAAAATCTGACCTTTTGGAAACAAGCGGTCAAATCCTCTCTATCCTATGAGGGAGGCTTCCTCCTGCAATGGATGTATACTGGTTGAAGAAGAGAGAAGAGAAAGATGGTTAATAAATAAAATAAAACATTATAAAAGAATACATTTTGTGAAATTGCAGTAAAAAATCAGAAAAATGGACTTACTGTCCTTACTACACCTTGTCCTGTATTATGTCCCTAAATTATTCAACTTATCACTTTTACTGACACACTAATGCAGCACTGGCATCTGGCATTGGTCTTTGGATTAAAAAACCCATGTAACCCTGAGTTTTCAGGTTTTTTTTGTACTTAGGTATTCCTGCTTACGTCCCATTGATGTGTCTACCAACATGCTACCAACGGGCCGTGACTCCACCCACCAGCTTCACCCACCAGTGGGACCACGGGGAATTTCTTTTTCCCCGTGCACCCACTGCAACCTTATGCATAAGGCAGGAAAAATATATATCGATCCTAAATTGGCGTTTCCTAAAACAATGTAGACTGACATTTGCCTACAACTCTGGCCTTAGACTCTGACCTTAGATCTCTGGTCTGTCTCTGTGAAAGGTGTGTAGGTCTACTTATTTAAGTTAGGTGTCAAATTGACGGTCTAACTTACAATTTTCAATAGGCTCTACCAGTACTTCTGGTAGTCTTTGAGACTTACCTAAATAGGCAAGTAAGACGAGTGTTTCCCAGTGGTCAGATTGGTGGTCAGACTAGTCTGGCCAACGGGAATTATTTTTCCCATTGGCCAGATTTATTTGACAGCTGGAAAAGACAGAAAAAAGTACAATCTAAGAAAAAACTGTTTTGCATTTTATTATCAAAATTTTATCTAAGGCGTTCTAAAAAATGACCAACAGTCAATTCTCCAGTAGTTAACATCATTTGTGAATACATTATGAATTCGTCTCTCATTATATTTTCCTTTATCCGTTTATTTGCTATTTTGGTAAAATATTTTTTTTGTAAAATGCTTGACTATCCCGGGTCCTTTTCTTGTTATATTTCTATTTAGTTCTTTATGCCAACTTTCTAAACAGTTAGTAGTTCTGACGACCCCCCCCCCCCCCCACCTTTCTATTTATAAATTAAGATCCATCTAGTAGGTATTATATCTTTTTATTATTGTTTATTTAAACAATAGTAATATAATCTGAGAAGTCAAAGTCGCACGAAGTCAAAGAATCAAAAATAATGTGATTGACATTTCATGACAAACAGGAAAATTTTGTTTTATACCTACAACCATAAAACATCTAGCAAAGAGTTTCAATCAGTGCAAGTTATAAATAAAACATATTTAGAAATTTACATGACCTCTTCGTATTTTTTTGTATTCAACAGTACTTTACTAAATTAAGAGCTAATCTGAACAACGGGAAAAATAATTCCCGTTGGCCAGACTAGTCTGACCACCAATCTGACCAACATCTGGGAAACACTCACTAATACCAGTACCAGCGAAAGTACCTACCCTGATGAGGTATTATAGGTTACATAATCATTTATCCACGAATCCGAATAGGTACCTATACAAAGCGGTTAATAAATGTCAATGTGTCAACGTACCTTACCATATTTTCATTTCAGATTACCTTCATGTCGTGTTACATTCATGACTTGCGGACTCTGAAATTACAAATTGCGTTTCTGTTATCTTTCCGTAGGTATTTCCTACCTTCTGTGGGATAAAATTTTATTATCATCATCATCATCAGTCTGTGAAGTCCACTGGTGGACATAAGCCTCCCCCATAGAATAGCACGAGGAAAGGCATAACCATTATCACAGCATAACAATAGATTTTTATTCGCTACTTAGTGGTCGGACGTAACGGTAATATACCGATGCGATGAAGGGTCTTGAGCTGCCTCCATCGATCCTCTTCGACTTCCTGTAACCGTTAAAATGTCTTAGTTAGTCCATCTAGGGGGGGCGTCCTCCACTGCGCCGTCCGGTTTGTGTAAGCCACTCGAGAACCTTATAAAATGAAAAATAAAATGAAATTTATTTGTTTTTTATTGCTTTGTCTATTGAGTTTTACCCCGTTTACACACGTAACTAAAAGTTAGAAAGGCATGAATGAACGAATGAATTTAAATACTTATCATCATCATCAGTCTGTAGAAGTTTACTGCTGGACACAGGCCTCCCTACTAGAATGCCACGACGAACCGTCTTGAGCCGCCTCCATCCACCGATTTCCTGCTACGTTATAATTCTTCTAGTCCACCAAGTGGAGGGCCTTCCTCTACCGCGTCGTCTGGTTTGTGGTCGCCACTGGATTATTCCCCAACGGTTGTCAGTTCTGCGAGCTATACGATCTACCCATTGCCACTTCAACTTGCAAATTTTTAGAGCTATATCGGTGATTTTGGTTCTTCTACAGATTTCCTCATTTCGGATTCTATCACGTAGTGAAACCCCTAGCATAGCTGTCTCCACCATGGATATAGTACAAATTCCTTGGTTTCCACAGCCCGCTGGGCGACTTTGAGCTTGTCTATACGGGCAATATTTAGTTAGCGACCACGTCTCAGTGGCGTAAGTCATCACTGGAACACGCACTGATTATATTCTTTCGTCTCTGCGGTATTTGTGCCGAGAAGATAATTATGGCGAAGTTAAGAAACTTTAAATAAATTGCTATTGTAAAAACTACATTAGTAAGTTCATTAGTATTATTATTGTTATTTAAATTACATTGTATTGTATACTATTGTAAATCAAACGAAAACAATGTATTGGTAATCAAAGCGCTAAGAGTTACCAGTAAGTTGTATCTATAGATATATATGTCTGTTTTGATATCCTATTATATCTTGCAAGTATTTTGCATACTTATTCCAGTTTGATAGCCAGTAATATTTCGTTGAATGAATTCCTATCTTGCGTAAAATGTTGGCAAACAACTCTACATCGTTAATTGGATTTGTGCATTAAATATGTCTACCTGCTTTTCAACCGAATAAGTATGTAGGTGAGTACCTACGTTCATAAAAAGTAAGAAGGTATATCCAGTATCTTGATGCAGATATGGCAAAAAATAGGAAGGCTTGTACCACTTCGGTATACCGACCTATCTGATATAGCGTTGTCTATTCCATTTTCCAAAAGGGTTATCTGTCGCCAAAAAAGTTTGAGCTCTTCTGGTCTACAGTATAGGAGTGCCTAGTGACTAATGGTGAATAAACCAATGTGGTGGAAGGATTAAGTGTACCATATTTCACATGGCTTAGAGTTTTTTGTTCTAGGACAGGCCGATTTCCTCATAATTTTTTTCTTCGGCATTCAGAGCACGTAATATGAGTGTTTCCCAGTGGTCAGATTGGCGGTCAGACTAGTCTGGCCAACGGGAATTATTTTTCCCGTTGATACCTACATTTTTCAAGTGAAAAACATCCATTTCTTTAGGGATTTAAACTCACGACAACAGAACAACGAAGTCGTGTTGATCGGAAGTCGGGGGTTCCTACTAGCTACCTACACCATTATTTATTGCTCTTATTAGTGGAGCCTACGGAGAGGAGACGCGAACTATGTAATCCCCTGTTGTCACCCCGGAAAACGAAAAAAACACGTACAGGCACAACTCGACGTTTTTATACAAGTCTGTCTATTATAATCTGTCAGACATGGAATGAAAATGTTATGCTGGCACTTCACTTGGTGTATATTCGGAAATATTTGCGAATATACTATTATATTCCTATTACTATATATATTTAAAGGTAAAATCAACCATGTGTCTAGCGGTACATAATGTTGTTTTCCTTGGCAAAATAACGCAAACATTTGCGAATATACACCAAGTGAAGTGTCGCCAGCATCAAGTTCAACATTTGTGTCATCATCATCAGCCTATAGATATTATAAACACCATTACAAATGTAATTATAATAGTAATAGAAAGTCAGTGGATAGTGGCGGCTCAAGACCGTTCGTTGGTCGTGGCAAAATTTGTCTATTAGCATGAAAATTGGGCTCTAGTGCTGATCTGTCCTCCAATTACACAGTAGCAAATAGCAATGGTGGAAGAATGGGAGGTTGGGGAATGGGAGATCATTTTGGCAGCCTCAGCGCTGTCCAAATCTTTTGGAACTTGAAAGGAGGAATATTTAGGTCAAGAATTTACCCTATTTAAGTTTAATAAGATTTATATAGTGTCAAGGCTGCCAATACTATCCCCATTGTTGCGTTCCCCATTGCCATTTGCTTCTGTAATTGGTAGGCTGTGCGGACATTGTATAATAATGAGGACCTTAAAATAAAACAAAACCGTGTCAAAACGTCATCTACTTTCATTTCGCACACTAAAGCTTTGGTCTGGTGATTATGACGCACAACGCTGCGGTATGCGGCGCAACGCAGAGTCACGACGCAGCATTTAGCGTCCCTGCGGAGAGGTGGTCAGTTGATTTTGCCGCAGCTATCAAGGTATACGTGAACATGAACAATTTTTCTCTAATTTGTGCTTTGCTTTTCTTTAACTATTAATTTTTTGTGTTTTTTATCTTTATGTTTATATAATGAAGGATATTTGCGAACTAATTCTATTAAATTGTCTTCGAAAAATTCCATAATGACCCGTGACGCACACCGGACACCGCAGCGTTGAACCGAGAATGACGCCGCGCTGTGCGGCAGTACACCTCCCCACTTCACCGCGCTTGCCCCTCGCCGCTGACGCATACTGCGACGGAACAAGAGACCATTCTCGACGTTTTTCATATGATTGAGTGTCCGGCAACGCATACCGCATACCGCAGCGTTGTGCGTTACGATCGCGAGACCAAAGCTTTAGCCTCGCTGCGTAGGTTGATAGGTACTGTCATGGCAGTGCCTTCACAGTTTAGGGTGAAAATTTACCGGTAAAAATAGAGCCAGACTCTACAAAACTGTGCACAAAACTTATTCAGTATTTATTGCCACCCATAAGCAGATATTTGTAATCAATTGGATGTAACTGTTGTGCAGGTTGTGTAAATATTGCTGCAAGCATTTAACGTGAATACGTAGAGTAAAAGATTAAAACATTTTTTTTAGATTGTTTTTGGTTTGTCCCTAGTCCAGCGCTATCACTAATGCCCTGTCACTAATTGGACACACAAGTGCTAAAAAGGTATCTAGAGCCAGTGTATGAGATTAGAACGAGCTTGACAAATTAGTTTGTTTTTCTTGCCTAGCTTACATCCGTCTTCTTTCTTTTTTTTATTTAATGTCCTTTGAGGAAAACTTTCCTCAATTTTGCCAATGCCAAGTAATTATTTTGATAAAGTTAGGTTAAGTCGTCAAAGTCTCAGTCAAGTCATGTTCTAGTAAAACGATGGCAGTTTCACTAGAATATCGTGGACAATTTCCACCCATTTGAAAAGACACGCAATATACTTATATTTGATTTCACTACAACATGTTCTTTAAATAAGCTACACCGGTTAAAATGCCACCAAAATTACACGATATAACTCAAAAAAACAAAAAAATTTAAATAAAATAAAAATGGACAACGTCTCGTATCGAAAAAGCAGAAAAAAGACTTACATTCGTCTTAGGCCCAAGCACGGACATCTGTCGTTATTGAGACGCTAGCGAGACGACCGTAAATATAAAATATTAACCAATCATATTACAAAGATTTCATGGCACCGCGATGTCATTTGCCAATATTTGACATCGACTATCGTCTCGATAACGTTAGATATTCGTGCTTACCCCATCCCTATACGTGTAAACAAACTGTCTACCCCATTTCTACCCTTCCAGCTTTGAAAACTTACCTTTTTCTTAATTTAAATTCAACTTTTTCACGTCAAAACTATCGAATCTACCTACGTCTGGCTGCCAACATCTCGCAGTGTAAATATTTGATTACGGTCGGTCATTGAGCCGACGTTATCATTTCCACTATTATAATAAGTTTAGGTAGTTTTAGTGTTATGGCGTAAGCCGGGTTTGGAATACGAAATGTTAGGTCACGAATCTTGGGACAGACGACAGTTTTCCTAGTAAATTAGGTAATGTTTAGTAATCTTACCTATTAAGTAGGTACCTAATTTGGTGCCTACTATGTTTGTGTAGAGTGGTAGATATCTACATCTGTTCTTACTAAAACATAATTTCCAATTAATATTAATATACCTGGAGATGATTAATAAAATATTAGATGCCTATATTATCGATCAATGTACGCACACAGAGTATACAGTAAGTAAATTCTCCTAATTCGATACACCAAACACTGTCTGTATTTAGCTTTAGCAAGAAAAGAACATTTTTGGAGGTAGAAATTTTGTAAATTCAACCTTTTATGCAAAAAATACGGAAAATGACGTCGTTTTGACTGTTCAAAGCATTCATTATGAGTTAGAGAATTGTAGTAAGTAAAAGGTCTTTGGAAAATTTAAAGTGTCTGAAAATTATGACTGATCCTGATCAAAAACGAAACGCACACCATCAGTTTGTTAGTTTTCAGGGCCGAAACCGATATCTCCCAATAGTTAAAGAAACATAAACCCAAAGAACCCAAAGATACATACTTAGTCCGCATCGAAAAATTTACGGATGTGAGTATTGAGTAATGTCGCGAAAAATTGCGTAGAGCCTCTACGCCGCTCTTCTACGAAACTTTATAGATTCAAGATGTTTTATTTTCATACCCAAATAAGTGCACCAATTTGAAATCAATCAGGCAATCACAGTAAGGAATTAGACATTAATAATGAATTGAAACGAGGAGAACGAGAAGATTAGATACCGGTATATATCAATATAAAATATGTATATATCAAAATGGAGTTAGTCTCTCCATTTTTAAGAAATTTAATTTTAAAAGTTACATTGAGTTTTATCTGAATTATCTCTGTGACTCGGTATTTATATAAAATAAATATTTAATTATAAGAGTGAACTTGTTTTGACGTCTTTACTGACATAAATTAATTTTAAAGGATTGAATTACCGGAATTATTATGAAACGCAAAGCTTAGGTCCTGATAAAGATCTCTAGGTGTAAAAGGCTGATATCCGCCCCGTAGAGATCCGAGAGCTGCGCGCGCACATTCAGTTCGACTCCAGTGGACTCCAGTGGAGCATGCGAGCGCCGGCGCCGCGGCCAGTTTCAGCTATTATCGAAGTGAACATCGATGATAAACATCTGCTTGTCTGAGGTAAGTCTTGTTTAATTATATAAATATCTGTTGATATTTGCCTAAAACAATACGGTACAGTTAAATAATTTGGGTAACATTTTATGAGCCGTGAAAAAGCTTAACCTTTTAAAGTTCTATGTAAGTTCTATCAATTCATATAATTATGATATTTGAACACATTCTTAGAATAGGTAAGAACTATATTGGTTTACGAAATGTTTTATTAATTTTGTACAAATTAAATAATTGTAAAGACTCAAGAGTAAAGAGAGTGTCAGATACATCTAAAGAAAAATAATTCCTGACTGATTTTGCCTGTTAATTACCAAAATCAACTAAATTCTGGGAATTACATTTGCTAGGGATCAGAATTAATTAAAATAAAATTGGAAATAGGAGACAAAAGTTCATAGAATGGCTCGTTAGTGAAGGGGAATCGAAGTGTTACTTGAAATGTTTTTGAAAGTAGAGAACGAACCTTTATTAAAAAACAAAAACTAACATAAAACGAAACATACCGTGCACTTACCACGATTGTTCAGACTTTCAGACCCGTTGTCCAGTGAGAACATTATGGGCTGATTATAGCCCGTAGTAGGTTTATGTAGGTATATAATAGTAACTATTAGTTGGGTGCCGTGATAGACCCCTCCGTCTCCTCCCATGGATGTTATAAAAGCCAACTAAGGGATTACACCAGGGGATGGGCAGCAGTATCCACTTGAGTAATAACAATACTGCGATCACCAATCCGCCTGCCAAGCGTGGTGATTATGGCAAATCCCACCATTGCATTCTATGGGGGAGGCCTCGTCCAACAGTGGGAGTCTAATAACAGTGGGTTGATGAAGACTAGTAGGTACCTGTTGTATATAAATATTATTCATAATATTGATATATAAATAAGCTATGAAAAAGGACATATACCTCGATAGATAGAGTAGCTAGAGTATTTTTTTTATAAAATGAAAAAAAATATTATGATATATACAAATGATACATAATTTATTTGTAATAACAATAATGTATTTATTTCACGCTACATGGGAAATATATGTCAAAGTTATACCTAAACAATAAGCCCATAGAATATTGTACCTTATAGACTAACATATATATTACATCTTTTGGGGGATTGTTGTAATTGAAGTTCCCCCCTAGTTTAGCAATGGTCTATAAATTGACAGTTGATTACTTGTTAGAGGTAAAAATTTGGACATCTCAATTGTGATGTGACACAATCTGTCAGTTTGATACTTTGGAAATTTGCGAAGTAGCGCGAGAATTGATTTCGGAAAACAAACCATCTGCTTTCGTATTTAAAGTCGCATATGCCTAATGTCGATATTTAATCCTAGACTAGTACGCCTGGACTAAATTCAGATTTAGTCAGAAGCCGTCGTCATACGTCGGGTGCATTTATGTCTAATTGACTGACGAAGTGTTTCAAAATAATAGATTGACAATCTACGTTGGTCCACAAATTTATTGACCTTACATGAATATCACCTACCTACTAATTAACCTACATAAGGAATGTTAGAATTTTAAAAATAAGTAAGGTTTTTGAAGTAATAGAAGGATGGCCATGCATTTATTTTTTGAATTATTTACCCATTTATCCTACTAATATTATAAACGCAAAAGTTTGTGAGTATGGATGTTTGTTACTCTTTCACGTAAAAACTACTGAATGGATTTTAATGAAACTTTACAATAATATAGCTTATACATCAGAATAACACATAGGCTACTTTTCATCATCATCATCATCAATTTTCATCATTATTAACGCGGGTAAAACCGCGGGGCGCAACTAGTCTTCAATAAATGCTAGATTAAAAAATATTATTAGCATAGGTAATTCAAATTACATGGGTACGTAATTAATTTATGACTTCCGTATTGGGAGCATAATTAAATAATCTAATTCTAATCTAACCAAGACTAAGAAAAAGGGGTTACCTACCTACATTATATTTTTAATGATAAAATTCCGTAGGTCACTTTTTATCTGCAGAATATTTAGGGCATATTATATTAGTTGACATAAGTTAGCTTATTTTTGTGGCAGATAAAACGAGGCCCGTTGATGTTTCAATGGGGGGTATTTCATCATAGGGTAATTGAGACATCGAGAAAATATAGGTTAAATACGTAACAAGTTAAATAAATTAAACTTTTTAAGGGTAAATAACTCATCATTGATTTATTTCATACCAATCAGCTCAGTGTAGTGAGAGTTTATGATATGTAGACCACACGGACATAATTGGAAAAACGACATATTATTATGTATGTATACCAGATTAGAATAATATGTTGAAGTCATCATCATCATCATCATCACCAGCCTGTTAACGTCCACTATTGGGCGAGGCCTCCCCCATTGAATACAATGGGGGGATTTTCCATAATCCCACGCTTGGCAGGCGGATTATATTCAGGCAGAAGTTTGCTGCCCATCCCAAAGTAAAGCTTTCACTACATCCACAGTAAGAGAAGGAGAATCTTTTACTTTAACCACGGCAAGGTACTTATGTAGATATCTTTGACGCAGAGTTTAATGAAAATTATTGAATTTTGATGAAAATTGCTCTGGAGATTAATTATCTCATTATTTTCCTCCTTGTTTATTGATTTATAATAAACAAGGAGGTATTTGAAGGTACCTAAGTGGTTTCCAGTGAAGAGTCTACCCAGGGACTAACCTACTTTAGGTTACGACGATATTTCAGTGAAAAATCGATTAGAGGAAAATTTTGTGTTGATAATGATTTTCGGGTGGTAGTTCCCTGAGGAGTTCGCTACCTCCATACAAACGAAGTTAGCTCCTAATTTGGATATTAATCAAGTCAATGAAATTTTGTAGACCCTGTGGTTTGCCAGTTTTCCATTAAATTGTATAGTATAAAACTATGTTTGTTTTGAGAGATTCTGATGATACTGTATTACTATTATTACTTACTAACATTTGTTCACCCGCGGGTGTTTTGGCTTCACCCGCGTGGCACCTTTATTATAAATTATAGCCTATAAGTTATTCTTATGTAAATATAAGCTATTATTTATTTATTTTACTTTAACTAGAACGACATACAGCTACCAACTACACTAATTAAAGGGTAGTTACATTTGAGGGGACACACTATCAAATAATATTAACAATCGAACAACTAATTTTCACACTGAAATACAATAAAAATAACATAATATTGTAAAGTTTCATCAAAATGCGTTTAGTAGTTTTTGCGTGAGAGTATCAAACATCCATCCATCTATACAGCCATCCTCACAAACATACATTACATTTATAATATTAGTAGGATATCGAAATAATATACGATACGAAAGAAACTTGTTTGTGAATGATGGCTTTTAGAGAAATACGTCACTTCCTTACATAATATGTACACGCTCATGTGTGAAATATTGAGAAGCTGTAGAATGCCGGAAGTTTTTACTGCTGTAAACTGACCTTCACGATATTCAGCTCTAGATTACCTAGATAATCAATGAGTTTAGAGTTCAGCATACGGTAGGAGTGAAGGTCGCATTGCGTAGGTAGGAATCTAAGCGCATTATATTCGTCAATGACGTCACTTCCTTACGACATGCATGCTCATTTGTCAAATTAGAATGGGTTTGGACTTCAAATTTGCTATATGGAGGTTTTTGGGGGCAAAAATCGATCTATCTATATCTGTGAAAACGCGTTTTCCGAGTTTTCCAGCCAGGTACTAATAATTAATGTAAGGAATGTGAAAGTTTGAACGTTCATATGTTTGTATGTTTATCTTTTACTCAGTCACGCAGTAACACCTCAACGGATCTCAATGATTTGGTACAGAGATAGATCATGACCTGGATTTAAACATACGCTCGAGCAAAGCCGCAGCCGGATACTAGTCCGTAATGGGCGCTTGGGTGTGTCGCCGGTTTATTTTGACAATAACGCTACCATCTTCTATATCTGGTATCTTAGAAGACATACCACTTTAGTGCCATACAAGATTCCGCCCAGCGTCCAACTGAGCAAATCTACTGATGAATAACTATCTATGATGATGATAGGCCATTATTTAATAATGCATAAATTAATTTTGGTCTGTTATAGCCTGTGCGAACGTTTGGGGGCGATTAATTTAAGTAATGTTTGCAATGGGTAGTTATTGTTGAGATTGAAGGTCAAGGCCAAGATCACATAGAAAGCAGGGTAGTCGGTGCCTCTCCACCAAGTTGGCACTGACTGGTACAAACACACGGACTACACCATTTTGTACTGCGCGTTTGTAACGGTAAGTGCTCGTAGACCGGCGCTGGAAACCTGATTTCTTACTGAATACAGCCTAGAGTCAAAGTTGTGTATCATTGCGTAATCTATAGTAATAACGGGGTCGTAAAGTTTGGTGTAATTGGACTATTCTTTATTATAGATGACAACTCAAAGTGTTGCTATTTATTTCCCGGTATTAACACTAACTAGTTTTGAATGCTGGGAGCTGCTAAAAAGAAAATTGTGGAGTGAACTCAAACATCATTGAACAAACCATTTGAATCAAAATTCAAATGGTGTCGCGTTATTTTTTTTTTTTTTAATTTTAGATTTCATGTGGGAATCCCGAATAAAACACGGACGGTCTCATTACAAAAGATGAAAATATCGACCTTTAGGATATACGACTGTAATACAATAGCACATGGTTTGTTTTCCAAAATCAACTCACGAGCTAGATCGATGGAAAAACCTTGGACTATCTCTGGTTTTTCTTAAACCAAGCAGCCCCCTAGTTTAGCAATAGTTTACAGATTGACAGATGATTGCTTGCTGGAGTTTAGTCACCTCGATTGTGATGTGACACTTTCAAGCAAGAGCCGTCAGTTTGACAAGCTAAAAAAGTTGTGCGCAAGGATGATTGATTTCGGAAAACAAACCATCTGCTTTCGTATTAAGGTCGTATGTGCTAAATGTCAATATTTGAGCTTAGACTGGTAGGAAACCATCTTTCTTAATAAGACCGAGAATGTTTACTGTGAAATTCAAAACCATTGAAAATTTATATGTTGTATATTATGACATATACAGGGCGTCCCACGGCAATGCCACATGGAGGGAAAGTACCTTAAATATTGTAGATGGAACATTTTACTGAAAAAAGACATTATTTGAATTTAAAAAACAATTTAAACGGCATTCATAGATATTTAAATAATTACATGGTTGAACCGGGAATCGAACCCGTTACACGAGAAACATAATCATCCTGTAGCTTTATCATACCGATTGAAAGGCTTCATCATAAGGATTATTTTTTGCTGAATATACATACATAGTGTCAGAAATAAAAGGAAGAACAAAAATTTTATCATTTTATGATACATTTTGTTCAGAAAAATGAAAAGCTGACATTGCCGTAAGGACATACAACTGACATTATCATAAGTACCTATTACTAATAAATGTACCCACTTGAGAAGAACCAGTATTAAAGTGTCCACGAGCTACATGCAGAAGTTAAACGTATTATTCTAAATATCCACCATAATAAGATCAAAAAATCGACAGGGAGCGAAATAATCAAAAGAGTGCGACTTTGTATTCAACAGGGACTCATTTTGAGCATTTGATAAATTGATTAATTTTGTATTAAAAATGTTAAATTTCATGGTCTTCCTTTTGTTTCTGACACTATGTTAATTAGTAAAAAATAATCCTGATGAAGCCTTTCGATCGGTATGATAAAGCTACAGGTGATTATTTTACTCGTGTAACGGGTTCGATTCCCGGTTCAACCATGTAATTATTTAAATATCTATGAATGCAGTTTAAATTGTTTTTTAAATTCAAATAATGGCTTCTTTCAGTAAAATGTTCCATCTACAATATTTAAGGTACTTTCCCTCCATGTGGCATATCCGTGGGACGCCCTGTATATTACTAGCGTAGTTGTATAAAAGTATAGGTACATAATGAATACATTGCTGGTAGGAGTTCTACACGTGTAGGTAGCACGATTATGTATCCAGCAAATGGCAATATTGACGTAGTTTTATTAAAAAAAAATAACATAAATAAATGTAGAGTCTTAAATTTGGTTAGGATATATGAATTACTTATAGGTTCCAATCTACTTAGCTATAAAAATGTTATTACCTACCAATGTACCTAGTACCTACTTAGTTTCGTGTTCGATGAGCCACGACGAAGGGCACGGTGTACATACATACATAAGTATATAATTTATTTCCGGCAAGTGGTATTTATTGATATTAAGAACAGTTTTATGGTCTGCTGCATTCACAATCTATGGCCTGAATATTCTCTTATGTTAAAAATAGGATTATTTATGTTATTATTTCCCTATCGTGTATGTAATAAATAATAATATTACAAAGACAAATAAATATGAAAATAAACGGAGACTGGAGGATGCCAATGTCCAAATAACGACCTCCGTTGCACGGCGAGCAAGTAACTGGTGAAAACGCATGGGTTCGATTCCCGCTGCAGGACAAATATGTATTTGCATTATCTGCAAATATTTGTTCCAGGTCTGGGCGTTGTGGTACCATGGTACTCAGAATTCCTTGATACCCACGTCACAGGGAATCCTAGTGTGGGATCAGGAGTAATCAGGACTATGTGTGTGACTGTGAAGTATTATGTTAAAATATGATATGTATGTCCCTACGCATAATAATCAAAAATCAAATGAATAATATACTTTAATTTAATAAATAAAAAATAAACAAGAAATTGGATATACTTATTGTATTCAATAAAATGAGTGATATAAATAAATAAAATACATCATAACCATCATCAACAGCCTTTGGGTGCATCTCACTAAACTGAATAGCATTATTGTGCCTTGACTCTCGTTCAAAGTCTGCAGAAAACATTTTTGAGCTAACTCTCGCTAAATAAATATTTGTAGAGGCTGATTTTTCTCATTTGTGACTTTGTAAGGTTAATTTTGAAATGTTTATTGGAAATAAAAAGAAGAATATAATTGTGGCCGTTTTTCACAGAAATATGACATTTTATAAATGTATGTAAGTTTTCACCAAGTCAGGGATCAGTTGGTGAAATTGAGTTCAGTTCTATCTGACCTTCTTTGGTAAATTGATAGACCTAATCAAGGCTACAATGCGTTTTCGGTGATTGAGATAAATCCATGTCACTCGCAGAACAAACCATTTGAATCAAAATTCAAATGGTGTCGCGTTATTTTTTTTTTTTTTAATTTTAGATTTCATGTGGGAATCCCGAATAAAACACGGACGGTCTCATTACAAAAGATGAAAATATCGACCTTTAGGATATACGACTGTAATACAATAGCACATGGTTTGTTTTCCAAAATCAACTCACGAGCTAGATCGATGGAAAAACCTTGGACTATCTCTGGTTTTTCTTAAACCAAGCAGCCCCCTAGTTTAGCAATAGTTTACAGATTGACAGATGATTGCTTGCTGGAGTTTAGTCACCTCGATTGTGATGTGACACTTTCAAGCAAGAGCCGTCAGTTTGACAAGCTAAAAAAGTTGTGCGCAAGGATGATTGATTTCGGAAAACAAACCATCTGCTTTCGTATTAAGGTCGTATGTGCTAAATGTCAATATTTGAGCTTAGACTGGTAGGAAACCATCTTTCTTAATAAGACCGAGAATGTTTACTGTGAAATTCAAAACCATTGAAAATTTATATGTTGTATATTATGACATATACAGGGCGTCCCACGGCAATGCCACATGGAGGGAAAGTACCTTAAATATTGTAGATGGAACATTTTACTGAAAAAAGACATTATTTGAATTTAAAAAACAATTTAAACGGCATTCATAGATATTTAAATAATTACATGGTTGAACCGGGAATCGAACCCGTTACACGAGAAACATAATCATCCTGTAGCTTTATCATACCGATTGAAAGGCTTCATCATAAGGATTATTTTTTGCTGAATATACATACATAGTGTCAGAAATAAAAGGAAGAACAAAAATTTTATCATTTTATGATACATTTTGTTCAGAAAAATGAAAAGCTGACATTGCCGTAAGGACATACAACTGACATTATCATAAGTACCTATTACTAATAAATGTACCCACTTGAGAAGAACCAGTATTAAAGTGTCCACGAGCTACATGCAGAAGTTAAACGTATTATTCTAAATATCCACCATAATAAGATCAAAAAATCGACAGGGAGCGAAATAATCAAAAGAGTGCGACTTTGTATTCAACAGGGACTCATTTTGAGCATTTGATAAATTGATTAATTTTGTATTAAAAATGTTAAATTTCATGGTCTTCCTTTTGTTTCTGACACTATGTTAATTAGTAAAAAATAATCCTGATGAAGCCTTTCGATCGGTATGATAAAGCTACAGGTGATTATTTTACTCGTGTAACGGGTTCGATTCCCGGTTCAACCATGTAATTATTTAAATATCTATGAATGCAGTTTAAATTGTTTTTTAAATTCAAATAATGGCTTCTTTCAGTAAAATGTTCCATCTACAATATTTAAGGTACTTTCCCTCCATGTGGCATATCCGTGGGACGCCCTGTATATTACTAGCGTAGTTGTATAAAAGTATAGGTACATAATGAATACATTGCTGGTAGGAGTTCTACACGTGTAGGTAGCACGATTATGTATCCAGCAAATGGCAATATTGACGTAGTTTTATTAAAAAAAAATAACATAAATAAATGTAGAGTCTTAAATTTGGTTAGGATATATGAATTACTTATAGGTTCCAATCTACTTAGCTATAAAAATGTTATTACCTACCAATGTACCTAGTACCTACTTAGTTTCGTGTTCGATGAGCCACGACGAAGGGCACGGTGTACATACATACATAAGTATATAATTTATTTCCGGCAAGTGGTATTTATTGATATTAAGAACAGTTTTATGGTCTGCTGCATTCACAATCTATGGCCTGAATATTCTCTTATGTTAAAAATAGGATTATTTATGTTATTATTTCCCTATCGTGTATGTAATAAATAATAATATTACAAAGACAAATAAATATGAAAATAAACGGAGACTGGAGGATGCCAATGTCCAAATAACGACCTCCGTTGCACGGCGAGCAAGTAACTGGTGAAAACGCATGGGTTCGATTCCCGCTGCAGGACAAATATGTATTTGCATTATCTGCAAATATTTGTTCCAGGTCTGGGCGTTGTGGTACCATGGTACTCAGAATTCCTTGATACCCACGTCACAGGGAATCCTAGTGTGGGATCAGGAGTAATCAGGACTATGTGTGTGACTGTGAAGTATTATGTTAAAATATGATATGTATGTCCCTACGCATAATAATCAAAAATCAAATGAATAATATACTTTAATTTAATAAATAAAAAATAAACAAGAAATTGGATATACTTATTGTATTCAATAAAATGAGTGATATAAATAAATAAAATACATCATAACCATCATCAACAGCCTTTGGGTGCATCTCACTAAACTGAATAGCATTATTGTGCCTTGACTCTCGTTCAAAGTCTGCAGAAAACATTTTTGAGCTAACTCTCGCTAAATAAATATTTGTAGAGGCTGATTTTTCTCATTTTGTGACTTTGTAAGGTTAATTTTGAAATGTTTATTGGAAATAAAAAGAAGAATATAATTGTGGCCGTTTTTCACAGAAATATGACATTTTATAAATGTATGTAAGTTTTCACCAAGTCAGGGATCAGTTGGTGAAATTGAGTTCAGTTCTATCTGACCTTCTTTGGTAAATTGATAGACCTAATCAAGGCTACAATGCGTTTTCGGTGATTGAGATAAATCCATGTCACTCGCAGTCTGAAATAGGAACAAAATAGATTTCTATCAATAAACCTGTCCAATTGGATGGAATAAGTCACGACCATTTCAAGTGAAAGGGTTAAAGGGTTCAAGGAAAGATAAACAGTGTAGAATCTTTAAATCATCATCATCAATATCAATATACTGTTTCCTGGGCCACAGCTCACGCTATTCTCGGAGACAGGGCCACATTTTATTTTAATCATCATGTTATGGTCAATAAATTATTATTTCACGTAATTTATTTTCAAACACAGGCTTAACCTGGACCGTTATGAGGCATTGCTGGGGCCGTATTAGCCAACAGTAAGAGGCCCGTTTACAATTAGGATAAAAAAAATAACCGATGCTTGAACTATTGTGGAAATGGATGAAAGTTGGTGCTATTGTAAGGAGAACATGCTAATTAAATGTTTATTGGGCTATTATAAATGAGAAACATAGAAGTCTACTGTTGCACGAGACCTCCCCCATTAGAAGGCAATGGGAGGATTTACCATAATCACCATGCTTGGCAGGCGGATTGGTGATCGCAATATTGGTGTTGAGTAACCATCCCCTGATGAATAACTTTAGTCGGCTTTTACGACATCCAAGGAGGAAACGGAGGGGTCCATTCTTAGGTCAGACACTCCACAGTATCCGGACACACTACAAAATCTATTAATACAGCTTTTAAGAAATATGGTATCGTTGTATACTTTTATGTTACTCTTGACCTAAATATAACTTTTTTGGTATCGAGTCTTTGCTGAAACTATGTCGACATTAAAATGCAACCATTCTTTTTATGGAGTGTGTATAGAAGGTATTAGAAACATGATACTAGTTCTCGCACTTGAGCGTTAAGTGCATTGTTCTTGAGCCATTGTTCATGCAGACGCACCTTATAGGTAACAAACATGTGATTGCCATGTAGTGAAATTTAGTCCAAACGTACCCAAATTTGATTCGGTGACTAGGTTGAACGTTGCGATCCATCTTTGATATCAAAATGATTGTATTTTTTTTTCAGATGCCGAGTTCTTGTGGAATCCTATTGCATAGGTTTGAAGAATATGAAGTGGTTATGTCAGATTATTATTTTTAGTATCGTTATTGGAAAAAGTCTACCTGATAATGTAAGTTACTTAGAAGTTCTGAGCTCTTATAGCGATTCAGTTCAAAAACTATCCAGTACAAAATATCGGTTCGTCGTTGACATCCGTCATCATTGAATAACTTTAATCGCAAAAGAATATTATAGACTTTCTCTGCTACTGTGCCTAAGTATGGCTGCGGACATCATGGAACCGATATTTTGTACTAAATAGTTTTTGAACTGAATCGCTATTAGAGCTCATGGTAAGGCCTTAGGACATTCAACTGAGTCATAGTTATTGATGCATCTATAGTAAATGCAAGAGATTGATAGATTGTTGCAGTTGAATAGTCAGAGCTGAAATCAAAGCCTTTAAAATTTTTGGTAGCCTATTTCACGGTGCAACAATGCATCGATCACAAAAACGTCTGGCTTTCGGCCAAATTGAAAAATATCTTGCTATATCAAATGATTACAACCATTGTGAGGGAAGCAATACCCTTTGAAAACATTCGGCCTAGTTTTCTCAATGGAGAATTTATTACCGCTGTCTATTCTATTATGCGCTTACAATTTTGAGCCTTTATTATTGTTATTTCAGATTCAATACGAGCCATTATCCACGAAACTTCATGCAAACACAAGTCAAAATAATATGATTGTTGTAGAGAAACGTGAGAATTACGAAAGTTTTAACAAAGGTAAGTAGGTATTTTTATCTCTCACAGCCTACACAGTCCTGTGTTTTTTATTTAATACTCGAAACTTTTTAACTACTTTAGTCCTTACAAATAATTTATCGTAGGAGGTATAAAAAGCTCAGCTTTTTCCAAGTGGAGTTCGTGGAGTAAGTGTGAAGGAGGCCAAAGGACGCGTAGACGGCACTGCTTGCGTCGGCAAAATTGCGGAGACTCACTCCGCGTGGAAGTAGCAAGGTAAGTACCTACTTCAATAATATCCTACGTTTTCACAATGTTTGAGCATGGAAAACTTAAAGTAACCGTTACCAAGGTATACTAACTACCTACACATATGCCTGGTAGGCAAGAACAATAGCTATACTTACTTAAACTAACATTTTTAATTTTTATGTAGCAAACATCAGCGGCAAAGCGTCATCATCATCAGTAGAGACTGCTGGACGAGGCATCCCCCATACTATACAATGGGGGAATTGCCATCATCACCACCATTGGCAGGCGGATTGGTGATCGCAGTACTCAGGTGGATGCTGCTGCCATCCCGTCATGTTATCCCTTAGTTGGCTTTTTCTACATCTACAGGAGGAGATTGATCTATTCTTAGGGCGGACACACCACGGCTCAAATATGGATTGAGAACCTCTGTGGCGCTGCGGGCGAGCAACCGGCTGATATGTGAGAGGTTGCGGGTTCGATTCCCG
Source organism: Epirrita christyi (assembly GCA_951392215.1). Classification (NCBI taxonomy): domain Eukaryota; kingdom Metazoa; phylum Arthropoda; class Insecta; order Lepidoptera; family Geometridae; genus Epirrita; species Epirrita christyi. The sequence continues at coordinate 7,456,529 of OX595839.1, read as the reverse complement.
CTGCGGGACAAATGTTTGTATGATCAGCAAATATTTGGTCCGGGTCTGGGTGTCTACCATGGTACTCGTAGTTCCTGACACCCACGATACAAGGGAATCCTAGTGTGGAATCAAGACTACATATGTGACTGTTGGGTGTTATGTGTATGTGTGTGTGTGGCTTAAATATGAAAGCATATTTTCCCAAAAACTTAGTTTCAATTAATTTCAATGACGTGGGCTACAACTGTTACGAACACGCATAAACAATTATAATTTTATTTACAGTTGTAAAGATTACAGTGAAAATAGATTGAAAGCGCGGGCTTCAAAGAAATCTGATGAAAAAGAAAATATTTTAGCTTCTGTAAGTATAAGCAAATACTGTCTATTTACCATCGTTAGCGATATTTAAGACTTTATTTAGCAATATAGAATCAAAAAAACATGAAGGATCAAAGAAATTAGTTTATTTAATATAGGCAAGTAGGTATCAGTGTCGACAGACAGGCATGCTTTTATTTTTGTCAAGTTTTATTTTTGTGTTCGAAAGGTAAAAATTAAGCTCTTAATTTGTACCGAAATCAAAATTGGAAAAGCTGATGTGGTCCAGGAAGTATCACGCTATTAGTTTGTATGATTAAAATCTGACAAGCCGTTTTTAAACAGTTCCTGTGAGCGTGTGAAACTTGGCATACCTGTCAAGTTCCAGTGAAAATAAAATATTATGGTGTCACTTCACTTGGCGTATTTGCGTAATATTTGCATTATTTTGCCAAGGCAAACAGCATTGTGTGCTGATGGTGTCATGGTTGATTTTGCCTTGGATAAATAACACAAACATTTGCGAATATACACCAAGTGAAGTGACAATCACGGGGACAACCAGCTGATCTGATGATTGGGACATCGGAACTCCTTGAAAAGTAATCCAATTGTGTTGATATGTTGTATACCTGTGTAATTTTGATGACAAACCAATATTACTATCACAACGAGCTTATCTGATGACGGAATCCGCTTCCGTAACCTGACTGAATTGAAATCTAAGCAAGTTCCTATTAAAATAAAATATTATAGTGACAACCAGTTGATATGATGATGGAGACGGAAGGTGGACAACTGAACTCCTTGATAAATAATTCATTTGTAATGAAATTGTATATTCGTCATCACCAGGCTGTTACGTCCACTACTGGACGAGGCCTTCGTCATTGAATACAATGGGGGAGTTGATATAATCAACACGCTTGGCAGGCGGATTGATGATTGCAGTTTGGTGTTGAGAACTTATATGGATGCTCCTGCCCATCCCCTGGAGATCCCTTAGTAAGACTTTTACTACATCCACGGGAGAAGAATGAGAGGTCTACTCTTAGGCCTGACACATTATGGTACCAGACACACCACAGCACTATTATTGTATGTTAGAGTATCTATAATGTTAAGGATTAAATTCCATAAACCACTAATATTGGTAGAGCTAACCCATACTTTGGTAGATGGTAGAGGCGTGAAACAATTAACTCTATAATGTTCTAGTGCCCCAGTTCAATATCAGATTCCGAAGTTTCTGATGCCTGCAGTGAATAATTAATTTCAATTTACACTTAACTAAAATCTTGCGGTATAATCGGCTATCTGATCGTGTTTACACAACGCCTGTTCAATAAAATAAACACGTTTCGACGTTTAGCAAATGATGATACGATGAGTAGATAGGATTATTTTCACAGTTAAAACCATGTGGCTGTTTCATAAAGTGTGAATTGAAGATTCAATGAAAGCAGACCAGAATAAACGACGGTTAACTTTTCGTAGTTATATAAAAACACCAGAAATCGTACCGTAGTCACCACTAATATCAAATATCAGTGATACTATCGCATACAATTACACAATTACTAATACTGGAATACCAAAGAAGGGATATTGTTTCAAAATTATTTATCTGCAAGATCACACTATTGTTTATTGAGATTAATTTTAAATAGCCGTTATCTCAACGTTATCACAACACATTCGACTCTATAACTGTTCTGAAGACTGTCAAGAAGTTTTTGATAAAAACTTTCGTAAGTTAAACAGGTTAAAATCTATCTTATATATATGTTCTTAGGTACGTATTTTTTTTTTCTTTTGGGTGGCTTCGCTCGCTTGGGGCTGGGATAAACATTTACCTGTGTCAATGATCCTAGATGTCAAAGACAGACTTTTGTCGCGAGGGAATAGCAAATTAACTTTTTTTTCACTTTATTCTAGAATCCCGGAGACAAATGTAATATTTTTATATTCTTTCCTCGCCAAAATCTTTGTAGTTCATAGTTGTTAATTTATTGATAACAATAATTAGTATACAGGTCAGATAACCAATAAGATAAACATTAAGACATCACAATACATAGCTACATAAAATAACACACATAACACAATACAACACAGTTACATACGTAGGCATGATCCCACACTAGGATTCCCTGTGTCGTGGGTATCAGAAACTACGAATACCATGGTACTCATACTAAGCTTGTAATTCTATCGAATATCAATTTACAAAATCGTTACCCAATAGGTACTCAGTAGCGCCAGGTACACATATCTTTACCAAGGTATACCTACTGGTAGGAATAATACCCAACCTTACAAAAATATCTACAATACCTACAAGCCCTTATTTTTTATGGCGGAGGGGACTTAAAACTGCTGCACTTGAATTAATGAGACAACGCAATTACAAAAATATATAGATGTACTGAAACAGCATAATTATAAATATCTGCCCAACCCAATGTAAGATATTTAAGAAAATTGTTGAGGTATTCAGGTTGCAACTTTTCACACACTGGGCATAAAGACGTTACTATAGTACCTACAGTAGAGCTGTGAGCTTTGTGAAAGAGTTTGTCCGGGGAAGTACTACCACTATTCCTATTCCAGCCACCAAGCAGTAGTGCTCGCATTGCTGTGTTCCGGTTTGAAGGGTATGCAGTATGCAGGGTACTGGTGAAATTACAGGCACATATGAGACTTTCCATCTTTATACGTCTCAGGATGGTGAACGTAGTGCAATAAAAAATAGGGCGTGTTCTAGGTGAACGTGACCTACACTGAAAAAAATAAAACGTGGATTTCAAATGTACGAGGACAGTAAAAAAAAAACGGTAAAGAAAACTGATTTTTAAGTAATAATAAATGATCCCAAAACGTGCAAACAAATGGTCAGAAACAGTAAGAAGCATAACAGTTATTTGAAATGATTGAACATTACTATTCACTGTAACAATCAGTTTCCGATACGTATTACCGTTTTCTGACACACCGTTTTCTTTCAGTGACACAGTAAAATCTACTGTTCAAACTTAACTGTTTTCCGCCCAGTTAAATTTAATTGTCAAGTCAATTGGCTCCATTTTTACTGCCCAAAGCAATAATGGTTACCGAAAAATCGATTGGTTACACAGCTTATTTTTTTCAGTGTAAGGAGATATTGCATTTAACTAAGTATTGCTCAGATACGGCGAACCTGTTAGAATAGAAATGGCATAGAAAAAAGATTTCTGTACTTTCTTATTGATATTTTCAGTTAGGAAAACGTGAATTGCGAACCGAGGAAGTGCAGAAAAAGTTTAGAGGGTTTTCACCCTGGAGTACATGGAGCAACTGCTCGAAAAGATGCTCGACTATAAGAAGAAGGTAAGCGATTATATTATTATATAGTGATTATAATATTATTTGTTTGAATGATATGCAAATATTTTTTTCGGGTCTGGGTGTTGCGGTACCATGGTACTTGTAGTTCCTGATACCAACGACACAGGGAATCCTAGTGCGGGATCAGGACTTTGTTTGTTACTGTTGAGTGTCATGTTAATTTTATTAAAAAACTGTTTAGGTGATCAGTGACATAACAAAATATCTAGGTATTTAGTGGCAAGGACTAAGTACCTAGATATTTTGTTATGAGAAGTTTCTCGCACTTCCAATTTCTTTTATAAAATTCTCTATTATTCAATTTAAAAAAAAAAAAGAAATCAGATACCTAGTTATTTTACAGTGAACGAAATATTTTTTAACTACATGTCGGACCAAGCATAGAGTAGGGTTAACAGTTTTTCTTTGATAACCCGTAAAGTTTTACTGCGATGTGAAAATCTCCACCTTCATGATTTGGGTACATAGTAAATTACTAGTTTCTAGGTAAAACGGTTTAGAAAAGGGTGGGTTAGGTACCCATAAAAATGAAAATGTATTAGGTTTATTTTCTCATAATTGCGATCTACATCTTAGGAGAACTGTAGCGCTTGCCCGCTCCATGGAACCGTTTGCTACTCATTTGGACATGAATGAAATCAAGTAAATTAAAATAGTAGGTATGGGTTTTAATAAGTATCAATAATATTAACAAACATCGTGATGCAAATGATTTCGATTTAATTAACATACCACCCAACAGTCACATAATATGTGACTGTTGGGTGGTATGTTATTATAATATATTATATAGTGCATCCCACACCAAGATTCTCTCTGTCGTGAGTATCAGAAACTAACAGTACCATGGTACCACAACACCCAGACTCAGAACAAATATTTGCAGATCATACAAACATTTGTTGCACAGCGGGAATCGAACCCGCACCGAACGACGCACCGAGATCGTCAAAATCTATGATTAAATTCATTTTAAATTAAAATCCTACTAATATTATAAACGCGAAAGTTTGTGAGTATGGATGGATGTTTGTTACTCTTTCACGTAAAAACTACTGAATGGATTTGAGTGAAATTTGGAATGGAGATACTTTACGCCCTGGATTAACACATAAGCTACTTTTCATCATCATCATCATCATCATCATCATCATCAATTTTCATCATTATTCAAGCGGGTGAAACCGCTGGGCGCAACTGGTCTGTTATAAATTTCAAGTTGATACCTTTATCCATTCCTGTTTAAAAGGGTCTTAAAATTGTTTTATTTCTGAAGTTCTGTGTTAATAAGAAGGGTTCGGCTGACTCTGTAACTAATTCTAATAAAATGTTCATTGAAATTAATATATAATAATTATTAAAATAATTATTATTAACAGACAGACAAGCAACAAAGTGATCTTAATTTTTTCCTGAGTTGATGTATGGAACCCTAAAAAGTACCCATCATAAAAAGACAAACTATGCAAAAACATAAAATCGGAGCACCCCACATCCACGTAGTAAGACTCTGTCCTACTCTTGTGTTTTTATAAAGCTCTTTGCGACGCAACTATGAAAATTGCATAAATATTAATAAAATTTGATCTAACTATCTTATACAAAAAAAGTACAAATGTAGACTGGGCTTTAGTTTGTTACCCTATGGAAGCCCTCTTCCTTCAGCCAAATCCTGCGATAAAGACGAGGGGTGAGGATGAAGAACAGTTAATATTCATTTGATAATTTTTGAAATGATAGCTGAACAGGCGATATTAGCCGAATTGGTCAAGCCATTGCCGACTATAGGCGAAGATGCGGCTTAAGTTCGCTGAATCAAATTTTTGGGTCACTTAAGTGTGGTTTACCGAAACTTAATAATGAATTTAAAAATAAAATGTATAGATGGCTCTGTGATAAATGTTTTTATTCTATAGATAAATATTATATAATTCGCAAATTGACTTAATAAGTAAAATTTTAATTTAGTATAATTTAATATTGACATTTTATAACTTATATTTACCGTGTTTTTTATATCAATTTAATTTAAATGCATGACATTATTTACACTTTATAAGAATTATTGAAATTATTATTAGAAAATTCAACATTTGCACGACAATCTGGTCGAGAACAGTGAACCAAATAATAGTTTAAGAACCAATGTACCTGTATTCAAGCAAATAAAACTTTCATTTCAATAATAACAAACCTGTCTGGTTTCCAGACACTGTGTGAGACAAAAAATATGTGGACACCAAGTTGTGAGGCAATCAGCTTACTGCTACACGGAGGGCACCTACTGCCAACTCTGGATCCGCACCAAGATGCAGCGACGCAAGGACCCAGGTGAACTAGCACAATAGGTACCTTACTAACTAATATTTTACCTTGTGTTTTACAAAATGACATGCATGAAAACATTTTAAAAAGTGTCAGCTGTAAATCTTTGCTAGGTTCCTGTTATACCTATTTTACTGGCGATAACCTCTCTCAGGTATGAGTAAACAATAAAATATAATAGTTTGAGCAACTAACTCGCTTCGCTTCGTTTCACACAATCGACATTTGAAGTAGAAGTTTAAGTTCTAAAACGAAACTACATTGCTACTTGAACCCTAAAAAACCCTACAATCCCTTTAAATGCATACATCACCTCAAACCCCCCCTGCAAACCCCTGAAACCCATAAAAACCCCCTACCATCCGACGACCACACAAATCTATGCCAAATTTGTAATCAGCGCCCCCATAAAAGTAGAATTGGTACCGTATCTTAGTCAGGAATGACAGTCGTATACGCTTTTCAGGTTTTTTCAATAGAATACCAATATTATATAAACTGGTTTACAGTGAAATAAGTTAACTTAAAAAAACACGGTAAAATAATTTTTTGTTTATTAATTGTTTATTTTCTATATATTTAGTATTTTTTTATTAAATGCCGTAAGAAATATAAGAAAATATTTTTTACTTAAATTCGATATCTTTCATAGTTTGGGATAATGCGATATTGGCATATTATGCCAAATATGGCCATATACTCATATTTCATCGCAAGCCAGTTTAGATAATACAATAGATCGTAATCAGCGCCCCAATCTCTCGTTAGAGAGTATTATGTTCCTTGTCCCTAATAAACGGTCTGTTTGCAGAAAGACATTTCGTTTCTGCTGTCTTAGATTAAAAAAAAACAAAATTACCTCCAAAAATTGGATACCACGTGAAAAGAGACCAAACAAATTACCTACAAAATATTAATTTGTTTGATATTTACCTACTACGAGTTGCTTATAGTGATTGTATACTGAATTCAAAGTGGAGATAATAGGTTTTCCAAAAATTTACGGTGTAGAAGGATCCTATTATAAAGTAATTAAAATGTTAACTTTAACCACCGTTTTTAGCATGATAAATCTTGTTACAGAGTAATTTAAATAAAGTTATAAAGTTAGATACAGTTTCAACATCAAGAAACAGTATTTTACAAGAAAACTGCTCGATCTCACGAACCGAACTAACTTTCCCGAGTTATCATCATCATCATCATCATCAGCCTATAGAAGTCCACTGCTGGAAATAGACCTCCCTAAAGCCATAACAAACGGTCTTGAGCCGCCTCCATTCACCGACTTCATACGAACTTTACAATGTCTTTAGTTCATCATGAAGAGGGCCTTTATTTACTGCGTCGTCTGATTTGTGGTTGCCATACGAGAACCTGGGAACTTTCCCAGGTTTTTTGGTTAGTAATTTAAAAAGTTCAGTGGGGTCAGCACGAATAATTTACGTTACCAAGACGCGAGACGATCGCAAACGTCAAATATTGACATCAGGGTAACTTGAAATCTTAGTAAGTTGATTGGTTCATATTTGAAGTTTAGGTACTATCGTCTCGCTAGCGTCTCAATAACGTTAGATGTTCGTGCTTGGGCCTCTGATCCTGCCAGTTTATTGTAGGAACAATAAGCAAAGTAAAATAAAGTAAAGTTGTTCATGCAAGTTAGCAACGAATTCATTGTTTTTTTTAAATCTCATCAGTTATCGAGTTTATTACTTGCTAACTCTTCTTAATTAGCTGGTAGACATCTACTGCTGACATGGACTACCATAAAAGAAGAAAACAACAATCTTCAAAAAAATATTAGCGTGTAGAAGTGAATCTCCTATAAAAACTATTGGTGCTAATATAATGAGTTTACTTTCCGTTTTCTTGACGGAAACATGCTCACCAAAACATCATAGGTACACTCCTCACATTAGTGATGAAAACAAATGACTGTGTAAAATATCAATTGCGAACTCAAATTTCATATCTAGGTATCGTTTACATCCAATGGTTAGAAATCTACTAATTAACTTACTAATTATGCTTCATATTTCACATTTCCCACTCAAATTCCAAACATAAAGACATCTTAATTAAATTCAGTAATACAAACGCACTGAATGATAAATCAAGATTTTTGTTCCAAATCGTATAGCGAATACATTTAGGCACTTTTTAAAAATTAAACCTAAAGCAAGAAATTCTTCATTTATTTCTAGGTAATAAATAATATCTCACTGTGTCACTAACAAGTTACAAACAAATAAAGCTACGAGTATCTATACAATTGAGTCTTAGTTGCGTTTCAATTAGGTATGTCTTATTTTTGTTTCCTTTTCGGGAAGCTATGTTTCATCTTTTTTATGTTATGGCATGTTATGACAGCCCGTTTGTGGTATCGTTTACCGTAGCCTGTTGACATCTGCAATCACCAGGGTCATTGCCGATGCGTTGCTTGCCCTGGAGGATTCTTTTTCAACCGACTTCAAAAAAAGGAGGAGGTTCTCAAATCGACTGTATGTTTATAACGCGATTATTCCCGCAATTATGAACAGATTTTCATGATTATTTTTATTTGATAGGTGTTACTTCCGAGGTGGTCCCATATAAGTTTTATTAAAATTGATTCAGCGCTTTTTAAAAGAAGACAGTTTTTAAAAAAAAAACGTTTTATTTTTAGTGTGTTGTATTGTATTGTAATTTTGCGGAAAACCTCGAAAAAGAGTTTATACCACAACTAGCACGTATGGGGAGAAAATATCTCTAAAAGTGAGAGTAAGGGTTACCCACGTGTCGATGACCCCTGAATAAACAAGTGCGCTTTCCATTATTCTTACAATTCCTAACTTTATGCACTCACCGTAGAGCTCAATTTCTAAATTTCCAAGAAAGTATACTACATCATTTAATTTGTTATTCTTACAGCAGGTTATACGGTGGTTGAGACAATTAGGACACCAGCGCCGGTAATCCACCCTGAAGACACTCAAACAGTATCGACAAAGACGGTATCTAATATGATGTCTTCATGCGGCAAGCTTGGAAAGTTCCGAGGGTCAGCTGCAATGCGTCTGCGCGGGCGCATGCGAGAGATGATCAGGATCATAGGAGGCAGGCCGGCTCCACCGGGGAAGTGGCCCTGGCAAGTAGCTGTCTTGAACCGATACAAAGTAAGCAAAGTAGGGTTGGAATACATGTATGATGACAGCGCTCATTCTATTATATTCATTATAATATGGGCGGTCACGCGTGTAATTTATAATAGCGTATTTTTCTGGAATGTCATCATAGTTGTTGTTGCCTGTGAATATTTTTGTGTGTATATTTTTTCATAAAGAGAAGCTTTTTATAAGATGCTTGATGAAATAGCAAAAATCAAGTCTCGCTGTACACATATTTTGATGTGAATACGTAATTTTTGCTTCTAAAGTGGGAGGCAATCCAGAAAACTGATAGTATCAAAATCGGGGGATACAGTTTGGTGTTGCAGCTACATATCTATCATCTAAATCTATAGCTTAATTACACCACTCGATAGCTAAAGGGTCAAAGAATTCGTTACGTTGGGTGAGGGCTGTTAGGCATCGCGCGTGGTGGAGGGAAAAGCGCTGCTATTTTGAGGTCGTTTCGCTGCACCACATAATTTCGTATTCACGTAAAACACAAGGCTATGTTCACGACAGCCACACCCTGATTTTTGTATTTGAATTTACTTTAAATCAAAGCAAAGAGTATGATTGCAAACACATTGGATCTTTTTTCATGTGTTTAATTTTATTTTAGTATGGTTAATCATAGTGTAATGGGAAGCATCCTACGTGCGTGTTAAAGCAATTATAATAGTGCTAGGTTGTTGCGACGCAATTTCATATAACCAAAACAAACCCAAATAAATTAAGAGACTTGTGTAATTGGGTAGATACTTCGGACAATACTAAATCCAATTATATTGGTGCTGCCATGAATAGGTCATCCTACTTCAGAAACTCGTGAACGTGATGGCAATGCTTATTAATACGCCAGAGTCAGGCGCTGTTATTAATCAAAAGCCATTAATAAGTCTTATAAAATATAGAAATTCCTACAGCACTTATTATACAATACAATTTTATTAAATTCAAGACAATAGTCTTTAATTAAGAGGGCACACTATACTACATTTTAGGCTCCCTCTTTAACGCACGCGATAACCCGCGCGCCATCTCGCTCGCGCTAGTGAGAGTCATGCACAAAAATTTTGATTTTTGTTAATTAGGGCGAAAATAAAGTGTTTATCAAAAAAACTGATTTTAGCATCAGAATAAATAGTTATTACCTTCTTGTAGTAAAATTTATCTTAAAACACCGCCTGAGATCTCATTCAAAAAGTGTGCGAAACAAGGATTTTTCATTAAATAAAACTATAGAGTTTCTTTTTGCATATCGTGTTTTCAACTTTACACAATATATGCAAAAATATAAAATTTTCATATTCCAAAATATTTTACTCGTAGAACCCGTAGTTACTGAGTTCTAGATCGATTTTGTAGGGCAAAATTACATATTACGCCTTACTTAAGATGACAACATGATAAAATTAAGAAAATAGCTTGTCATCATCATCATTGTATAGAAGTCCATGATGGGCATAGGCCCCCCAATAGAATGCCACGACTAGAGATTTCAAGCCGCTTTCAACCACCGATTTCCTACCGACCTTTATAATGTGCGTAGTAGAGCTCCTTGTGAAGATGTCGCCCGGGGAAGTAATACCATCATCCAGACATTTCTGCCGCCAAGCAGTAATGCTTGTTCTTCGATATTCCGGTTTGAAGGGTATATAGGTGCCGGTGAAATTACAGGCACATGATACTTATCACCTTTATGTCTCATCACGGGTGCAGTGCAATGTCAAGTAGGGCGCGCCCTAAGACCTGGACGTGACCTAAGAGGTATTGCATTTGTATTAGGTCGGTTACCGCTTAAAATCAGGTGGGCAAAACGCTAGTTCCGTCATTTACTCAAATTTTTAAAAAAACGAATGATGGTGACATTGCTTGATTTAAAATATTAAGATAATTAAGATTTTTCAGTGTAACAAATGGAAATAACCCCTCGACTACAATTTAAATAAAAGTTTTAAGATTTCGAATGCTCAAACAAAGGACGATCAATATTCACAAAATCATCCAAAAATAGAAGAATGGAATAGAAGAAGAATAGAGTATATATTTATTTGTATACAGGAGTTACACAGAATCACATAACAAACTTAGACTAAGAGGAAACAGACCCGAAGTGTAACTCCAGTAACAAAATGTTCAACGAGTTCGAGTGATGTGTTCGAGTGAGCATGGCAAAGTAAATTATGTTTTTTTTATTCATGGAATAAGTACTTAACGGTAATGAACTTTATATATCCCATAACACTCTCGTGCAGGTTGAGACAAATACAAAGACACGTCAAAGTCCACCAAGCCGCTGTAGCTTAGGCTACAGGAACAAAGGAACAGACAAATATCCGAAAAACATAAACCTCCTTCTTCAGGCGTTCGTGTAAAAAGGTGTTGGAATGTGTCTCTACTGTAAACAGTTTCACATTAGTATTTGAGTTTACCATACACACTGATAAAGGAAGTTGTCTTATTATACTCTACCTCCTCAATCTTATGTTTAGATGAATAGAGCTGTTATACTGTTAGTAATTTAATCTCTCTGCGATTTGTGGAATCAAGCAGGTGGTGGATGTGGCTTGTAACTTCGAACTTTACGACCTACTTCTACGTGAGTTTATCACACAGAAAGTGTGACAGATTGCGTATTTTGGGAACGCGGATATATGTAGGTAGATACGACATAAAAATGTTTTGTTTCTTTGAAATCTGACTTGCGGTAATGCTTCTAGTACATTAAATTGGTCACAATTAAAAAAAAACATTTACATCATTATTTATAATTGTATTCATATTTTAAGGGAAAATTACAAAATAATATTATTTGGCCTTATTTAAACCGAGTTTGCAAAATTCTTCAAAGCGATAAATATGCCATTTACTAGGTACCTACATTATCATACTTTAAAATTACTATTAAATAATTATAGAATTTAAGTTATCGTGGCTTGGTAGCATTTTAGAAAAACTACGACTATACACCACTTAGAATAAAGACTGAAGCAAATACACTACGTCCTTTACTATTCTCCTGCTGTCAAAATGGTCAACGAAACGTCAGCAGGAGAATACGTAAAGTACGTGGTGTATATAGTCGTAAGAATCCGCCATTTACCGAAAAAGGGTAATTTTTCTAAATTCAATAATTATGTTGATTATTCTGTGTAGGAAGCTTTTTGCGGTGGGACTCTCGTGTCCATGCGCTGGGTCGTGACCGCGGCACATTGCGTCCGACGCCGGCTGTACGTGCGGCTCGGCGAGCACGACCTGCTGCTACGTAACCGAGGAGAGCTGGAGATGCGGGTCACCGAGGCTGTTGTTCACCCCAGATATGACCCTGACACTGTGGTCAACGACGTTGCTATGTTGCGGTATGTATACGATCTGTCTCTACTTCTACTCTACCTGGGATGGCTGTTCGCGGGGTATGGTAAGCACGACCTGCTGGCAGCTACGCAAACATGAAGAGCTGGAGATGCGGGTCACCGAGGCTGTTGTTCACCCCAGATATGACCCTGACACTGTGGTCAACGACTTTGCTAAGTTACGGTATTTATACGATCTGTCGCTACTTCTACTCTACATTGGATGGCTGTTCGTGGGGTATGGTAAGCACGATCTGTTGCTAAACAATCACGGAGAGGTCGAGATCACTGATGCTGTTGCCAACGCCAATTAAGACCCCAACACTGTGGTCAATGACGTTGCTATGTTGCGGTATGTATACGACGCGTCTCTCTCTACTTCTACTCTACCTGGGATGGCTGTTCGTGGGGTATGGTAAGCCCACCCTGCTGCTACACAATTACAGAGACTTCGCGATGCGGGTCACTGTGGCTGTCGCCAACGCCAATTACGACCACATCACTGTGGTTAACGACAGTGTTATGTTACGGTATGTATACGCTGTTCGTGGGATGTGGTAAAAAAGAACTGCAGCTATGCAATCACGGAGAGGACAAGATGCGGTTCAACGAAGCTGTCGCCAACGCCAATTACGACCCCAACACTGTGATCAATGACATTGTTATATTACGGTATGTATACGCTATTCGTGGGGTGTGCTAAACAAGACTTGCAGCTAAGCAATCACGGAAAAGTCGAGCTGCGGGTCACCGAGGCCGCTGTCCACCCTAGATACGACCTCGACACTGATCAACGAAGCTTATAATTACTTTGAATAAGTACATAAAATCAAATTAATTTGCCACTGAAAGTAATTAGAGGCACGCCGCTCTGGTTTTTTACTCTCTTCATTTCCGAATACCTACATTAAGAATTCGGCTCACATTTGGCCCATCCATATCGAGAATAACCCAATTTGTGGATGCGTATGAATTAGGTAATTTTAAAAATACCTTGATCAAACAACTGTAAAATTGTAGAGCGGTAGTCTTTATTCAAATTAGTTGAGCCTGTCTGAGGATCGAATTTTAAAGACGCTGTACAAAAATCCATCAATGGATCATTTCAATGGATTTTAGTGGACAAAGGGCGAAGTTGTTGCGAGAGAAGCGCATGTATTTTAACCGGTTCTCCAAAATCCATCTCAGAATAATATGTACTTTAGTGTGGTAGAGCCTTTATTTCTTTGTTTACAAAATTACAGATTTCGTACTTAACTACATTACAGACAAACATCGATCGTTGCTGAATTTAATAACAAAATTCTATCGATTAAATACTTTACCTAAGCTAGTAATTAGGTATAGGTGGTGATAGGTCTCACGATATGAGTCATCAAATTTATCTAATGATCTCTCATTAGGAACGAATCTATCTAGGTTCCGATTAAGTACCTACGCCTAGTTGTTCAGAGACTTATTGCGTCAAAAAACTAGTAGAAAAATCAAAATCAAAAAGTATTTTATTCATTAAAATCACAAGGATCATTTTTAATCGTCTTAGGTAGACTAGTTTATTAATTTGCATCAAAATCCCCGCAAAGCTTCATCAAGCGGAGGTAATACTGAAAGTTCTCGTCATGATTGTGGTTTTCGCTATCGATATCTAGTTCTGACTATCGTTAGTTATCGGTAGTTCTGACAACTTTTGTGATACCCACACAGAGACTGTGATTAAATGATATTGGATTCTAGAAGGATTTTAGCTACCTGAAACTTCGTAGGTGACACCAAATTCAATAGGTACCTAACATAGTAGGTATAGGTACCTTCCAAAACATATTTCAACGATCGCGTAGGGAATACCTTTAATATTTCTTCAACAACTAATTTGCAGTAGATATTTCTGAGAGAATGCAAGTTTAGTGCTTAGATAGCCTGTAGATGATAATAATAATTGCTCATTTTATTCAGCTAAATTTCAAATTAATGATCTTACCATCCAGTACATTATAATTTTAACCTTGGATTTTAATCAAATAACTTATTATTTTTCTGAAAATTTGTGAACTTGTGTGTGTGTAACCCTCAAAGCTGAGCGTGCAATTTACTTAAGGCTACCCTGGGCTCTTCTTAGGCGGTTTAAATATTGCATTTTCGTTAATATTTTTGCAACTAGGAAACGCAAGCTGGCGCCATTTCAGGTACGTAAAATAATGTTCCATAATGTGTATGTGTTGTAATCACTGGCCGGCTATTCGTTAGTCATGCGTATAACGACAGTAGGGTCCTCCAGGATCCTTGGGCAGTAATAGTGTCCAACTATTTCACTGGTAAAGCGTATCCAGATATACCAAAAGATGGCCATTGGGCATTATTATGGATTTTAGAATGTCGTGGGCTTTAAAAAATATATCCTGCCAAACAAGGCCCAACCAAGTGTAAAAACAAGCCATTTCAAAAAAAACTAACCATCTCTCATGAAGAGATTCTCATGGCTAGCTTTGCCCACCATCTGTAAGTTCTCCTGAGAGGTATCTTGAAAAATAATCATCCAATGGTAGAATAAAATCCTGTTCACACCAGGAAAAAAAAGATGTCAAACAAGGAACATGGCTCGAAAAACTGTAGCTTATACCGAAACGCCCTATGCATCCCTATAATAGGGATACCCCATGATATTATATGCCAGAATTGTAAGAAAAATAAAGTATGATGAGTATTTTTGTAATATAGTAACGATGAGTTTACTGATCTCCGTAAAAAATGGTTGCAATTCAAAAGTTATTTAATTTCAAAACATATACCTAAGTGTTTAGTCTTCAGTGCCCCAGGGTAGGGTAGTAATAGTGTTTCTACATGGAGAGTTAAAGAGTATAACAATTTAGTTTTTTGTTCAGATTGCCAACCGCCGCGCGGTCTGATCTAGGTCACGGTGTCGCCTGTCTTCCCCAGCCGCACCAGGTCCTCGCTCCACACACGTCCTGTGTCATCCTCGGCTGGGGGAAGAAACGTTCTACTGATGTCCATGGCACAAGAGTTTTACACGAAGCACAGGTTAGTTTATACATGCAGTTAGATAGATGAACTCTTGATTGCACACACCAAATAAAAATACAAAAACAAATAAAAAAGGTTTTACGTAAAGGGCGACCTTATCGGTAAAAGTGATCTCAAGGCAACCTTTGTGCAATGCAGTTGTGATTAGATTATTATAACACTACTTATACTTTTGATTCAAGACTAGCATTAAAAATTTCAAGTGAAATATGGCTTGCAATAAATAGTGTCAAACCTACACATCTCGTATGATTATAATATGTACTCGCGCGCGTGTGTGTGTGTGTGTGTGTATATGTGTGTCTTTGTGACATATGTGTAACATACATAAGAATAGAAGAAGCAGTACACATATTTTACAAAGTAAGTTTATGTAGGTAGTTATGTTTATTTTACGATCAAGCCAATGTTTCTTATTGTAACGCGACGCGGTAGAGACTGAATTGGAATTACTAAGAAAACTTGTAAGATCTCACGTAAATTTCTTTAACAAATATGGCAAAATATTAAACTGAGTAAGTATATAGACACTTCAAATAAAATAGCCATTTTAACAATCAGTTAAAATCTATTTTAGAGTCGTTCACGTTTCAAAAGGAAAAACGTTTATCTTAGATAAACCCCCCATAGACTTTCATGGGACAGTTGTGTTATATGGCGTAGAGGTGCGTAAAATATGTATATTTTACTTCGGTAACATTTCAACGTAAGCCAGGAAAATTATTGTATTATTACCAACTGTGCCCACACGCTCTATTCAAGCTAGCAAAGAAAACGCAAGGCATGAAATGTATTTCGGTTTTTCGGTTCGCAGCCAAATCATGATATCCATCAGCGTGGAAAAAGTACCTTGTCGTTCAATAGCCTAGGACGAAATTACTGGCGTATTTACCATGCTATTTCGAATATCGTGACTGGATAAAATAATATTCCGATCATTTTCTCGCGAAATGGTTTGATAAACATCACGTGCCCAAGTAAAGCCTTTGTAATGGAAGAGAAAATTTGGGCATACTTTTACATTTGATTTGCAATACCAACATTCATCTATTTAAGAAAAAATACTTACAGTTTCTTAGATATAAAGTAGGTACTTATGAAAAGAGGATTTGTTCTTAGTCAGATCAGATTAATGTCTGTTCGAGTCAGACATTAATCTGCTTTAGATTCAACAGCGAAGAAGTATTAATTAGTGCTGTGTAGGTAAATAATACAAATTTATGAAACTACTACCATAGTAAGTAGTAATACTTATTAGCTGCTTTCATCTTTCATGAAGTAAATAGTAGTTAGGAAAATAGTGCTCCAAGCGGATAAGAGTAGCCAACACAAACTTACCTTGGTTTATGTAGTTACAACAAAACATGAATATAAATTGAACCTTTTATGACTAAAATCTATCTTTCTACCTATCTGTCTGGCGCTATATTTAGGGTTGGTCATAGAAACTTCAATTTTAGTAGAGTACATTTACTAGCGGAGCTATCTTCAAGCTATCGCAATCAGATTAATCTCCAAAATCTTTGATACAGTGACATAACCTGAACACATTATCGACGCCTGACACAGCCTCTTAAATAGAGTCAGATAACGTTTTATTATACTTCTTTCTTTGTGAAAACTACATACTTGTAGTTCAATTTTCCTACCACATGTCGAGGGTATATGAAAAAGGCGTGGGCTGGCGCGGCCTTCTATGAATTTAGGTTTAGTAGGCTAGGTAACATTTTTTGCTTCAGAGTCAGATCCTTTTCAATCTGCTTCACCTAAACTAAACTATCACTCAATTTGAGTGACATATCTTCGGCCCACTCGTTTGCATAACAGGATTGAATCTCAAGTTTACCATGAACGTCACTTTTATTTTGTGTGTAATTTTCTCGTTTGTTATAATACACAGAATGAATGTAAATATTTCATGTTTTATATTATTTCTCAGACATAGCTTTAGAAACAAAAAATAGATGGAATAATTTTGACTAAAAACGGGATATATTTACCATTATTTTGTGAGTCGATGTTTCCCGACATATCAGCACAGGTTGCATTCGCCATTACCACGGAAAAACTGACTATGCTCATAACTATTTATAACATTTTCAAAAGGTAAAAGTGCTTTATTTTTAACCAACTTCACAAAAAAGAGGAGGTTCACAATTAGGCTGTATTTTTTTTTAATGTTTGTTTTCTCATATCTCCGGCGTTTATGAACCGATTTGGAAAATTCTTTTTTTATTTGAATAGCTATACTTCCAGGTTGGTCCCATTTTTTCCAGAATCTAGTTCATGATGGAATTCATGAGGAATTGAGGGAACTCCTCAAATATTGTAGGCAATAGGCATACATATGGCGATTTTGATATTTTCAGCAACAAACCAAGCATTTGCATTCAGAAAGTATAACCCTTTCACCAGTATGGTTCTTTCGTAATTTTTTTTCATCCAGATATTTAGTCGAATACAATGGCGGAAGTCGGTTTTTTAAATGAAAAGTTATATAAGAAAAACTTAAGCTTTGTTAACATTTTCAGATATCGACGATACAACAAGGCGTGTGTCGACGTTCTTACTGGCAGTACGCGATAACAGACGACATGGTGTGTGCCGGCCGAGGACGCAGAGACTCGTGCGCGGGCGACTCGGGTGGGCCCTTGCTGTGCCGAGACCGCAACATGCGCTATTATTTACAGGTAAAACTATTCAATAGTTTTATTGACAAGGCATAATAGTAATAATACTTTTCATCGTCATTAGCATGCTCTAAGTCAGTGTTTTTCAATCTGTGGGTCGCGACCCTTCGGGGGGTCGCGAAGCCTTACTCGGGGGGTCACCGGCAAAAGGAAAAAGGCAAGGTTCTACACTACAGTAAAAACAAAATTTCAGTGAGAAGGATGGGCTTGTTTATTTTTCAAAAATTTGACAAATCGTGGTGCTATTTTTGAAATGTTAATAATCTAATCATTTTCTAATTCGAGTCTATTTCTCTTTTTAGTTTTAATGTCCACCATTGAAGAGAACGATGAAGTGGCAAATGGCACTAATCATTTTAGAGCTTCCCTTGCCAGCTCCCTGTACAAAATGTAGGTCTTAATAATGAATATAGATACCAAAATAGAAAAAAATCATAAACGTAGTCTTATAAATTACTTACTAACTTTTTGTCTCTCTATGGCCCAAGGGGGTCGCCGGAATTTTTCAAACCTTAAAGGGGTCGCGTATTCAAAAAGATTAAAAAACACTGCTCTAGTTAATTAAGTTAGTTGACTTCTTCAGGCTAATGAGCCTGTAGAAGTCAACTAGGAGTCCCACATAGAATGCCACGACGAACGTTTTCGAGCCACATCCACTCACCAACTTCTTAAAAATAAAAATAAAATAAAACCACATAAAACTTATGTTTGACTTATACAGATACTGAAGTAATTGAATATCTTAGAGTAAACAGTTATTTATACTAAAATAGATGTACCTTGGCATAGCTCTGTCCTCCTCGCTAATATAGGTCTCTTTAAAGCTTGTATTGTCCAGTACAGTTTTGGCCTCACTAGATCTGTCTGTCTAGAATAGCATGTATCGGCGATAGTTCGTTAGCCTCCTTGACATATTGGTAAAGTAAAGAAAACTGACACTTGTATAAAAACTTTCTACACTGAGTTTCCAAAAGTACCCATATATAAGTACCAACTTCCTTCAACTTCTCAAGGCGACAAATACAATGCGATACTGTTTATGTAACTTGCTTTTTAAGTAAATTCAGGTTATATCAGATGTCTCGAAACTCTGAAAAGTTAGAATTTTTAACTTCGAATAATTTTCGTGTCAGATATGGAACGCGGATATTGTGTTTTTTGCTCATTACAGCTCATAAACACCTTCTTGAGATAGTGAAAACTGATTTTGCGGGAATCACACATATTTAATTTATCTCATAAATATCATTAGTTTTTGCTAAGAATGTCAGGGAACCAAAACAACACTATACAAATCATTTATTTATTATCATGAGATAATTAATTATTAATTATGAGATAGTATTAATTAAAACGTGTGGTAGGTCTCCTGATACCCGCAAAATTAGTGTTCGCTATGTTAAGAAGTGTTGCTGAGCTGTAATAGGTAAGCAAAATACAATAAAATTTGGATTTGACCACTTTGCTAACGTTATATCTGAAGTCGTGGAGCATTTTTCAGTCGATTAGCGCATAGTACTTAGTTGGAAGAATTCACTACCGTAACGGTGAGAACTTCACAAAGACGGTTCGAAAATGTCGTTAATTTTTCGATCATCATTATGCACCATCTCGGGCCGCTGTGGAGACATTTGAAACTGTTGTCTCCGTTCAGTATGTTAAAGCAAGTTAAATTAACAATTAATATTAACATTAAATTAATTAATTATTGAATAATTAATTCATTCAATTAACACAGTACTTATCTAAAGCCAACAGCGGGCTTAGTACGAGTTTTGATAGTTTTCGAAACTTTACATGAAGTTACATTTCCTTCCATACATTTACTGACAGCGTCCTTAGTTTTCTTCTCGTTTTCGCTAGGCGCATACTTGGGGCGCTGCAGTAAATGTATGGAAGGAAATCAAACTTCATGAAGTGATTATAACAAAATCACTGACAAACAGATGTACCTACTACAACTAGTCATCAAAATGTGACCGAAACTTTAACGATTCAAAGTTTATTCCATAATAGTAATAAAAAAACATTCACGTAATTAATTTAAAAAAAAAAGTTAATCGTAATTAATTAGCTTAAATAGATGGAGTCTTTATTTACTCTTTCCAATGATATATTATAACTATCCTACACTAATGGTAGTCACCGTGAATCGATAGTAGACTAAATTGGTATCATGAGGAAGCAAAATACCAACTATCTGTCAATTCAATCTTGATTTGGCCAACTTTCAGAGTAGTTTTAAAATAATTAAGAGAAATGGGCTTCAGGTCATCGCTCAAATTCAACCAGGATCTATGCGGCCGAGTCATTGAATGTTGGACCTATCGGATCTTTGCCACCGTGAGAATCTGCAGCGTAAATTTGATAGATGTCATATTTAACACACATAATAGGAAAAATGAGCCTTTCAAATAAAAAGAGAATTTCGTTAATACCTGATACACACCTTGTTTCATTCCATTTCAACATCAACCCGCCCTTATTGTTAAACCCTTTAGCTACTACTTTGTTTTCAATTAATTACAAACTGTAATAATTTATAAATAAATAATAAAATAAAAGGGCATTTATTCACTGACACTACTCATCATTAGTCACAAAGGTACAAAGGTATAAAGGTAATAAAGTCTACTCTCAGAGTTAGATCATGAATAAGTTATATTAACCTCAAAATGTGTACTGCCACAAACGCCACAACAACAATCTTATCGAAAGTTAAAGAAATCTTTGCGAGTGGTTTTACTTTTTAATGTTTTTCCAGCAACAACAATGTCTGAATTGTGTGTATTTTCAGGAAAAGCACAAACTGCCTTCGGCAATTTAATAGCTTTCGTGTGTTACAATTTCGCAAAACTAATGAAACTCCTAACTCGAACTTTAGTACCGTTTGTTCGTTCTGAGGCGTTTGTAAATACATAATAAAATTTGAATTTGCTAACGTTCCACCTTAACTTCATTCTTTATAATAAAACGAAACCCCTACCCTCCATTCATGTGTAAAAAATGCTATTTGGGAGGTTGACTCTTGTCTTTCTTCTTGTCACGATATTTTATGTGGTAAAGAATTCTGCTCGTCATGGTTGGCCTCTCCAATGTATTAACTGTTCGCTCTTACACGCGAGACTTACTTATAAAACACTCAGAAAAGAGGCATCCACGACTACTTATATTATACCTTGACCGATGAGTAGGTACATAATTATACCTACCTAAATTTAAATTAAAAAAAAAATAACATTATCGTCATCAGCTGGAAGACGTCGTCTGCCAGCAGACAAGTAAAAGCAAGTAAGTAGCTCAAGACGTGGCAAGCCTATGTCCAGACATAAGCTTGCCATGGCTTGAGCTACCTCAATCCACCGACTGGCTGCAATGACATAATTAATATATTTATTAAAAAAAAAATATTTAACTAATATCGAAAACGAACTCGGCAAATATTTATATTCACCTGTTTAACAAAAATATGCTATTTATAGTTAATTTAAAGTCTAATCCTTCCACTGATTTAATTATTAAAGGGCTGCAGTATTTTGACTGTACAAAGGTAACATAATCATTAGTCATTTAATTGACGACTTGGTACACTATGTAGGTGGGTATATAACAATATAGGTATACACACATTTACAATACTAGCTACATGAAAACAATATAAAATAATTACAGGACATACTCAAATAACGTTACCCTTATATTACATACTGGTTCACCGTATATCAATCGCAAGGGGGTCATCATCATCATCAGCAGCATTTAGGCGTTGCCTGCTGGAAGAGGCCTCCCCCATAAAATACAATGGGGGAATTGCCATAATCACCACACTTGGCAGGCAGATTGGTGATCGGCAAAGAATCCAGAATAAACTATTAAATGCCACCCGGGCGGCAGTTTTGGGAATAAACCGTTTCAAATCAATTTTGTAGTCCGATTTGGTGATACGAATATGATAGCGCCTAACATTTGAAACAGTTCTTTTAAAATATCACCACACCACGGTAACACAAATTATAACTAGTCTCCTGATTTTTAAACCCACCGCATTACAATACACTCATATATATTTCTTATGTTACGGGTTTTGCTTACCTGAGTGTGTTTTGTAATCTAATCAGACACGAGGTTATCCAGATCTCCACAAATTCGGTCACGTAAGATTTTTGATATACGGGTACTTTGACATTGCAGGGTATCACGAGTTTTGGAGACGGCTGCGGCAAACGTGGCAAGTACGGGATCTATACGAGAACCGCCGGCTACGTGGCTTGGATGAGAAGTGTCATGAACAATTTGTACTTTGATTGAAAACACACCTGAGGCCCAATTCTCGTGATAAAAATTAGTCAAAATAAAGTTCGGATCACGTTCCGATCTAGTGTCGATGTCTTAAATGTCAGAAATGGTATTCTCATAACTTAAAATTTATCACGGTAATAATTGAACGATTAAAAGTTTTTTCTATAATTTTATATAATTATATAACGATTCTACTCTAATGGTAATCACCGTGAATGGAACGTAGACTAAATTGTTATAATGAGGGAGCAGAATGCCAACTTTCTTTCAATTCACAATTCAGTCTCGATTCGGTCAACTTTCAGTGTAGTTTTAAAATAATTAAGACAATTGGGTTTTTTCTAAGAAGGTAGCTATGAGGAATCAAAATTAATTATGAAGAGATTGTTAGACCTAAACACACAGTCTTAAGTAATTTATTGAAGTGTAATGTGTTCGCAGCACTTGCATCGATAACTAAAACAGCCAAAGCATTGCATGCTATAGCAGGGTAGCCTTTTCAATAAATGTTACAAATATTGGGTAACACATAGTAGGGACATGCTTTCGACTCCTTTTTGACAGTTGCGTTTCTGTAGAGGTTTTATGGAAATACATCGAACAATGAAACAATCCATTTTTTATGAAATAAAGTCACCTTAAAATTTTTGAATCATGATAATTTTATTGCATTTCCGTTCTTGATAAAAATGAACCTGCCAAAAAGGATTTATAAGCATTCTTAACAATCTTACCAGTCTTTTTAGGAAATGTGTTTCATGTTTAGCGGTCGATAAAACCCTTCGAAACGGACGTAGTTTCAGCAGCCGTTGCGCTTGGTTAAGTGGAACAAAGTGGAAAAAAAACCTGATAGTCACGTGGAATGAAAGGCATAAAATTGGTAATGATACCGTAACAAAGAAGCGAAACTCCCAATTCATATTAATTCACACATTCATATGACAATAATGTCTGATGTGCCATTATGCCTCATATCTATGATAGATAGGTCCCTTTTCTGGGAATTTCCACTCGGTATCGTTACTTACAAAAGCTCTTGGATTATATTGAGTGATCCGATACGTTCAATTATCCTAAATAGAAGAAATTAAGGCAGCATTTAGTTTGTGGTGAATGAAAGAATTACAACCGGTAGATCTAAGTGTTTTTTTTACCACTTATTCCAACCAGTAGGGACACCTTGGTAGGTTTAAATTAAGGGCTATGCACATGACGTTTCTTAACATAGAGTTGCAAATTACATAGTTGTTGAAACAACAGGTAATTTTACTGTTAAAATACGTCAGTGCTGCATAGGCAAAGGCACTATTCGAATCAGGCGAAGTACGATTGTTTTTAAATATTATAAGCCTACAAAAACCGTACAACCCGGCAATATGACTCGATACCTCGTTTGAATAAAATTATCACCAAATAGGGAGCGTAAAATGTACGAGCGAGCTTACAATCATCCTACTTGAATTCAGGCGAATTGCTTTCGGTTTCTTCATTCCATTCCTTCCAACTTTCGAGTTTATTTTGCCGGGTTGTGCTTATATTATCCAGTAGCTTTGTATAAAACCTAAGTATTAGCTTTGTATAATAACTAAGTCCGAAGTTTTAAGTGATATTAAATTCTCTCTACACAAAAAATTGTTTTTCAAACCTTTATATTTTTATTATAAATTTATGCAAAAAAAAACTAGCTTATTAGAAGAACAAAACAAAACTCACAACCAAAACTACCAGAACTCACAAAAATGTTTCATTAAGGCGCAATATTTTTTATTGCGAGCCGTTAAATTTCGTCTGTCAATGATTCTGTTTCAGGTTCCTTTGCCACATTAACCACCCACGAAATTAAGCGCCAAATGCCGGTGTATTGTGCTGATTGTTTGCCCGAACGTCGGCGTTCCTCCTAAAGAAATTGGAATAAATTTGAATGAGTTATTACAAACTGTATTTTATTTTATTTTTAAGAATAGTGTTTTAGCTTCAGTGGTTGGGAAACTGTTTTCTCAACCACCATCTCATGAAGACAGGAGCCACGAATAGTGGAGTATGTCGCGACTGTCTTCAACAGCAGTGCTGGCTACAATGGAGCTAATTATAGTAATCTGAACAGCCACAAATGAAGCCAGATCAAAAACAAGACTGCGGGAGCTGACAGAACCCTGTTCTTCTTCATTCACGACACCCTACCTAGGCGATACTCTAGCTAGAACAATGCTTCCATCAACCCAAGTTTAAAAAGTTGCACAATGCACCCCAAATAGAGAACTATATGGAAATTGAGAACTAGATGGAACGTTTTTACTACAATTGAGTTACGTACCTCGTTAGGTGCTACACATATTTATTTGGCCAGGCATGATTGGGCCGACACGGGCGTTAAAATAATAAATGAAATAAAATAAATAAATAAATGCTGGACATTTCACACAACATTATCTAGCCCCAAGCTAAGCAGAGCTGGTGTTATGGGTACTAGATAACTGATATACAACACAATACATTACATAGATAGATATTTTTTATTATACATAGAAAAATACCCAGAACACCCTGAACAAATATCAGCAGATCTTACAAATATTTGTTAAAAATCGAATATGTGTGGGGTATAAATGCTCGACATCGAATTTTCCATACTGTTCAGTTTGGCACAATCGGCTTCTTCGCGTTCTTCGTTTTTGGAACAATAGCCGAACAAACCCGCGGCCTTGTGCCGCTTTTCACACAAAGACGCTTTTTTTTCGTTTGAGCCCGAATCAAAATAATGGCACGAGAATACTGAATCAATAATATAATTTAGTGATATCTTCTACTCAACCTTTACAATTAGCTAAAAAGTTAATTTTTAGAAAAAAAAACATAACCTGACTTGTTTCAAAAAGCGCTGAATCAATTTCGTTATAAATTATATTATTATATAAAAAATCATCAAAATAAATTCATAATAGGCGGAGCAACAGCGTAACAAATACATACAAAAAAACATACAGTCGGATTGAGAACCTTCTCCTTTTTTTGAAGTAGGTAGAAAAAGTCACGTCTAAAGTGTCGACTCGAATATAGCTGCGCTAAAGCAAACACAAGAAAAAACGCCCCTCGCCGCTGAAATGTTGAATTAATGTTTATTTTAAATCTGAATATTGTACTTTATTTACTTAGGTAAAAATCTATTTCTAAGATTTATATCCATATTTCTATCATTTTGCTTTAGGCGCAACCTTATGTCTGAAGATAATGATAGAATCTACTATAGTTAAATTAGTTATAGGACGTCGGAGAGTCGGCGAGAGGGACTCTCCTCAGAGTCGGGTTGCTTGAGAGTGCAGCCCTAAGTGGGTGGTAAACTCCATCTAAGGCTAAATATTACCGCGAGACCGATAGCGAACAAGTACCGTGAGGGAAAGTTGAAAAGAACTTTGAAGAGAGAGTTCAACAGTACGTGAAACCGCTCAAAGGTAAACCTGCGAAACTCGAATGAACGAACGGGGAGATTCAACGTTATTCCGCGGCGTGGTGGCGCGCTCTCGATATCGTCGGTCTCGTTTATATAATAAAATTAACTAAACACTATTTCGATTAGCAGTTAGCTACATTGTAGAGTTTTCTAACAGGTAAATCACCAAAACAGATTTTTGAAAAAAAGATTTGTTAGATCAGCCTCAACAAATTAAAATTTTAGTAGCGATGACGCTATAGGCCGACCGTTTAACTGGCGTATCTCCTGCGCGGTAAGAAGAGAGCGTGGGCGGGTAGCGCTACACTCGGAGTCAATAATCCAAAGGCTTATCTCGAGATAGGCATTGTTGGCAAAGTATAAAATATAATTGTAGTATCTGTATTTTTAAGAAATTTTTAATAACTAGTAGTTTAGTTTTCCTTTTTAATTGTAAAAAATAAACTTTTAAAATTGTACAATTACTTTATTAATAGCTTCTTAGGTAATAAATAATAAAACAACAATTAACTCCTTTAACAAAGTCAAGGTCAAAGTCAAAAAGAATTTTTTTTATTTAAATCACAAGGATCATTTTGAAACGAATTTTTTTACGAAATATTTAACCACAGATAAAAGTTATGTAGGACTATTCGTCAAAACAGGAAGAGCAATTCATCTTGGGATTAATCTTGGCAAGTCGTTTACTTTGTGCGTCCAAGCGCCCGTAACAAAAATACCAACCGCGCGCTGCAAGCACCGCCAGCGCACTGCCGCGCTTGACGTGAGCTCGCTGCTCCGCGCACCCCTCTCACCCACCCGGTAACATCTCCCTCCGCTCCCTACTAACCGCGCAGGAGATACGCCAGTTAAATGGTCGGCCTAAAGTAGAAAATTTCTACAATGTATGAGATTGACGTAAGCTAGCTATGTCACGAATGTTGAAATTGAATCAATTCGAAACGAATACCGTTTGTCTGCCGGCCTAGACAAACGCTATTTACTAGAGATCTACTTGGTACCTACTTCATTATTTAAAACAAAGAAGAAAACAACAATATAACTAATCTCACCTGTAAATAAAACGCAGTTAATTTCCCGCCAACTAAAAGTAAACTCCCGTGTATCGGGTCGCGTTCTTCACCCAAATAGGGCGGCAACGATAGGCAATAAACATTCTTTACGCCACCACCCCCTTCAACGAACCGCTTCACTTTGCTGAGGTGGGAGAAAAAGATAAATTGGATTAATTTATTACCGTAATAAAATTGCAAAAGTAAACAATATTTTGGGGAACGACCCAAAAAATAGCACATTTGTGTATGGAAACTAAAATTATTATTATAAAATGCAATATGTAAAATTGGAGAATTTGCGTAGTTTCACCACATTTTATTACAATAAGGTCTCTTTGCTTTGGAAACAGATTTTTATGGGTTAAAAATCTTAAGGTCATGCAATATGAAAAATTGATTTCTAGAGTCATTCAACTTGTGAACGTGTAATGTTTCTGACAAATTTATTTTTAGCCTTTGATTTACAATATGTAGTGTTGATAAGTAACATACCCATATCCAGTGTTTCCTGGGCAAGAATCCGAAAACACTAATCCTTTGTAAACCTTCAAAGAGGCTTTTGGCAAATCCCTGGCTGCGTATCTTGTACCATATCTGTGATAATGCTGATTGTTATACATAGCTTAGGAACTATTCCGTCATAAGATTTATTGCATCCTAAGAATTACCGACCGGGCGGGAATCGAACCCGCGACCGTCGCTTAGATACGAAGATGCGTTAACTGCTGTGCTAGCGGTCGTCACGACGTTATATAAGTCGAGTTTTTGGGATGGTATTATTCGGCTCAAAACGCCATACAACAAATCAACATTATTAAACATCCGAGCCTGTTCAATAATTAAAGTTACTTAATTCATAATTTAGGCTCAATTAAGAGCAACACGTTGTCGAGGTGTATTTTGCCTATTAATAGACCTCCGTCTACTCCCACGGATGTAGTAAAACCTTACCAAGGGATGGACAGCAGAATTCACCTGAGTTACTTAGCACCAAACTATGACCAGCAGTCTGCCTGACAACCGACGTGATTATGGTAAATCCCCCCCCCCCCCCATTGTATTCAATAGGGGAGGCCACTTCCAGCAGTGGACGTATTATACAGGCCGGTGATTAAAAGAAAAACACAATTCTTCAAACATTTTTAGACATTAAATCATCATCACCATCATCGTCAGTAGCCTTTTATAACACCCATCAAATTACATAAGTATCTGCTATCTACCTTCTGGCCCTTTAGTTTTCTCTTCCGTTCATAAAGTTAAAACTATCGATAATATTATTCGCTGGTTTGTTATTATTTGACATATTACCTGTCCAAGCCCCATCCCAAAGCTAATGCCTCCGAGCCTTCTGGACTGGCAGCAAATTGATGAGACATAAGTGGCACAGGCGCCCATTCACTACAAGCTGACATCATGGAAGTCACCACTTGAATGACACCTACACAACGTGAAATGTTAGGTTAGGTTAGAGTTGCTCCTTGAGTTGCGAAAAAATAGGCCTAGTTACGGCCAAGACAACACAAGCCGAGTTTTTGCTGAATTTTGCTGGAGTTTTATTTATTGTTTATTATATTTTTTATATTGATGAAATAGATACAAGCTAACGGTCCACCTCATGAAAATTGATCACCGTCACTTATAGACACCGGCAACACCAGGGGGTATTGTCAATGCGATGCCTACCCTGTTTTTAACATTTTGTACCCTGAAAAATGAACCTGTCAAGTGCGAGTCGGCATCGCGTAGTATATTATTAACCACTTGACTAATTAACGTATTAGTTAACCAACACAATTTAATACGCAATTTTCATGAGGAGTATTTTCCGTTCTCCGTTTCCCTGTAAACTATGAGAGAGGACTTCTACTATTTTCTTAGGGCATAATATTGATGCAAGGTTGCAGTGGGCACCACAAATTGTAGCACTAGCTAGGCACTAGTTCCGCTGCATTTGCAGTTCGTATGATAAGGCAGCTTATTGATGAAGCTTCAGTTAAGCTTGTTTATTTTAACTTCTTCCATAGTATTATGTCATTATGTTATCATAGTGTGTGGTTCGATAGCTCTAATTACTTAAATTTAATGAAATTTACAGGCTGATTGTAGGACACGCAAGACTCACCGCCAATTTCTCATCAAGGGTCTCCTCCGGAGTGGAATTACAGTGAATCACTATTTTGACACAATGAGAGCACTTTCAGTTTGATTTCACGGTTTCAGAAGGGTCTTTTTTAGTGTTTTTGATTTAATTTGCAGAGACACGCACGCTAGTCTTTCTCGATTTTGTATAGACAGTGCCTCCCTCCTGGTCGACGGCGGCGAGCCAAACTTCCCGATCATTCGTATCGGAATGGCTTCGTTTGGCGGGAGATGATTGCGTTTGAAATTAAGCCTTTTAGAAATAGCTAAACCCAACATTCCCCCCACCGAAATCCGCAAGGATTTCCCAGTTACGATACCAGGACAAGTGGAACTTGAATTAGTTGAACCTTGAATTATGTTGTAAAGTGTGTGTGTATTGAAGGTAGTTGAACATATTAATAAATTAAGCTAGTGGACTGTATATTATAATTTGAAAACAGACTTATATTCGTAAAGTTAAAGTATATATATATTTTTTAGTTTAAATAATAACTGCTAGATAAATTATTTTTTTAATTTACTCGTCCTGCTCCAACGGAAGAGCACTTACTTTTGAAACTGGACGAGTAAACTCGTTGTTTTTAGCATTTCGTACACTGATTACTCGTACAACGCCGTCCGGGCCACTATGCAATTTAGAAACGCGAGCTAAAACCCATTTAAGCGATGGGGCATCAGAATGTATGAGTACAAGATCACCGATTTTGAGATTACGACAATTGGCAAACCATTTTTGACGTTGTTGCAGTGTATGCAAGTAATCTTGCCTCCAAAGTTTCCAAAATTGTTGTGACATCTGTTGAACGGACTGCCAACGATTCAGTCTTGAACTGGATAAATCAGTTAGATTGTATTCTGGTACCGATAAGAGTTCCCTACCTATGAGGAAATGAGAGGGAGTCAGTACCTCAAACTCGTTAGGATCGCTGGATAAGGCACAAAGGGGCCTTGAGTTAAGCACAGCTTCAACGCGAGAAAAGAATGTCCCGAGTTCTTCAAAAGATAGAGCTCTTGTACCAATAGTACGTTTCATGTGCAGTTTAGCGGATTTTATAACAGATTCGTAGAGTCCAACAAAGTTACTTCCTGTCGGCGGATTGTGTCTCCATTTCACTTCACGAAAGACCAAACCGTTAGATAGGTTGTCCGAATCTGTATTTAGAAATTCAGTTACTTCTTTCAGCTGTTTACCAGCTGAGACAAAATTGGTGCCATTATCGGACACAATGGAATGACATAGACC
The DNA here is from genome assembly GCA_951392215.1 of Epirrita christyi. Lineage (NCBI taxonomy): Eukaryota > Metazoa > Arthropoda > Insecta > Lepidoptera > Geometridae > Epirrita > Epirrita christyi. The sequence goes on along the minus strand of OX595839.1, from coordinate 7,426,093 downwards.
TCTTCGTGCCGTAAAACGGTCGAAACATGCGAGAAAGCACTCTGTACTCAGAGAAGACAGGACTTCTAAGTGTACCGCTCGTGTGGCACAACACACAAAGACGCACAAATAAGATTTGGAGATGTGAGCATTTCTACGAGTTGACTCCTTGGTAGGAAAAGGTCCGCCTATATCAACACCAACAGTGTGGAAAACATGGACATCTTGAGAGCGAAACTTAGGCAGCTCGCCCATTATAGGTTGTCGATTTGTAGGAGACGCCCTAAAGCAAGATATACATTTCATAGTACGTGATCGAATGGCACAGCGCGCTGAAATTATCCAATATTTTTGATTGATTAAACTTTGAAGCGTGCGTGGACCAACGTGCAAATGAAGTTTATGAAAATGATCAATTAAGATATTGGTAAAATTACAATTCTTTGGAAGAAGTAGCGGATGCTTTTTTTCATAACTTAAATCCGATTGGGAGAGTCTACCCCCCACCCTGAGGAAACAGTGGGAATCTATGAAAGGGTTGAGCTTTCTCAAGGATTGACTGCATTTACCATCCTTTGTTAAAGTCCGTATGTCGGTTGAAAAATGGTGTTTCTGAACTGATTTTACTAAAATGTCATGTGCCTTTCTGATTTCAGCAACTGAGAATGTTCTACGTTCATGAGCAGCTGATCTGCAATTACGGATGAACTGAAAGCATTGAGCTACAATATTGAGTAATTTGTTGAAACTTGAATACTTTTCTGTCAGATTGTAAAGAAGCTCAGGCGATTCCGTCTCAGTAGAAACGAGTACTGTCTTAGGACCCTTGAGTTCAGGTGGATTGCAGTCGCGGAATTCATCCATGGTTTTAATCGGCCACTCTGACTGGTTTAAGTTGAGCCAGTCAGGCCCGTTGAGCCATTCGTGCGTCGCGAGCAAGACGGATGGCAATGCGCCACGAGAGCAGACATCAGCTGGATTAGACTCACCACTAACATGATACCAGTATTCACTGGGCACGCTTTCATTGATTTTAGATACCCTAGTGGATACAAATGTTTTGAGTGTGTAGCTGGGAGTATTGAGCCAGGCTAGCACGACGGAAGAATCCGTGAACAACAGAGTTTCATTGACTTCAAGTCGATTAAACAGAATGGATTGGACGTATTTGATAAGTTTCGCTAACAAATGTGCAGCCATATGTTCTAGACGGGGAATGGTGATAGTTTTTAAGGGTGCAACCTTAGATTTAGAAATTACTAGACTAACTTTAGTCTCACCATCCGCGTTCTTAGATCGGAGATAAACAACCGCAGCATAGCCAAGAGTTGAGGCGTCACAGAAACCTAGAACCTGACAATAGGTATGGCGCACTACCTTGACATGCCGGTCGTGTTTTATGTTGGATAATAATGGGAGTTCGTTGACATATACCTGCCACTGAGTTTCAAGATCTGACGGCAAACGTTGATCCCAGTCTAACTGACGAGCCCAAAGTTCTTGTAGGAAACATTTGGCGTAGAACACGCACGGAGCCACGAAACCTAGTGGATCGAATTGTCGACCTATTTGGGACAGTACAGTTCGTTTTGAAATTACAGGATTGAATGGAGTAGTAGCAAAGGAAAATGCATCAAAGGCTGGCAACCACTGGAGACCAAGCACTTTGATGGACAAATTCGTCTCATCGTCGAATGCAACTGGCGTTTCGCGATGAGCCTCATCTAGATGTTCTATAACCTGTGGGCAGTTGCTTGACCACTTGCGGAGTATGAAGCCACCGGCTTTTAACATCTCCATAAGCTCTTTCTGAAGCTCAAGAGCCTCTGCTACGGTAGCTACAGACCATATCAGGTCGTCCATAAAGAAAGCGGACTTTAATATGGGAGCGGCTTTTGGGAATTTGTCCGCTTCATCATCCGCTAGGGTGTGCAAAACTTTCATTGCTAGATATGGGCAACTGGCTACACCATACGTCAAAGTATTCAAAGAGAATTTTTGGATCGGCTGATCTAGAGAGTAACGCCATAGAATATGTTGATAAGGTCGTTGCTCCTGGTCTAGATCAATCATTCTGAACATTTTGCAAACGTCGGCAGATAGGCAAATTTCATGAAGTCGAAAGTTGATTAAAAGTTGATTTATATCAGCTTGAAGTTTGGGACCCGGCAGCACCATTGAGTTGAGAGAAATATTATTTGATGTCTTACCCGATGCATCAAACACCACACGATGAGACGTTGTGGTACTTGTTGGTTTAAAGATGCAGAAATGTGGGATGATATATTGTGAATCCACGTTCTGAACATCACCAAGACAAGTCATATGACCGAGGTCCTCATATTCATGCATAAATTTGTGATATTGAATTTTCAACTCGGGCTCCCGCTCTAACTTGGACTCTAAGTTGAGTAGTCGACGAGTTGCCATTTTACTCGAGTCGCCGAGTTCAACTGATGGTCGAAATGGATACTTGACCACATATCTACCCGTATCGTCACGTCGATGCTCTTTTGCAAACAGGCACTCAGCTAACTCGTCGTCTGGGCTTCGACGTACCTCAGATGGTATATTTTCGACCTCCCAAAATGAGTGCATTATTTGGTCGAGGTTCATAGCGAAACCACAAAATGGACCATCCCGACCAGTGTTCAGTACTGGTGGGCTAGCACTGCCATGCTCAGAACGACCAAGCTCGGTCTGACCTAGAATGACATACCCGAATACCGAGCTCATGGCAACAGGCAAGCCACGTTCATGCGGAAGTATTTTTTCGCCATCATAAATGTAAGGAAACAAGTCACCTGCTATCAATAAGTCGATGGGCGCGGGCTTATAATAGGCTGGGTCAGCCAGCATCAGATGTTGAAACTCAGCAATAGGTTTAACAGAAAGAGGCATCGTAGGTAAATTCCCTGCTATGTTGGAAACGATAACCGCATCAGTTGACAAGATAGGACCGGCGCAGTGTCGCGGCTTAACATTGCAAGTAGTTAATCCGAACTCCCGCACTGGATTGCCACCTAGACCGATGGGCTCAAAATTACATTTACGGCGCGTCAGCCCTAGACGTTTTGCACAGTCTTGAGTTATGTAGCTCGACATAGCACCGCTATCAATTATAGCACGTACGGTTTGGTACTGGCCCCAACAATCTGCGACGTGTATAACCGCGGTGCCGAGCAAGACTGTCAAATTAGCTGAACACGTCAACGCAATGGCACTAGAACTCGAATTTGCAAAAGAATCTATGTGCAATGTGTGGTGATGCTTTTTTTTTGCAGATCGTACAAAGTACCTTGGACGGGCAGTCGTTGACCGAATGTTCACGTAAACAATTCTCACACAACTTCAATTGTTTGATTCTGTCAAGACGCTGCGCCGGCGTCAGGTCGATGTATTCGAAACATCGATAAATAGAATGCATCTTTTTGCAATACAGACACTCCATGGATTTATTTGATTTTACAGGTTGGTCTGCATTGGCAACAGCTGACGACAAGGTTGGCCGCTGTGAGTTTGAATTATTTGATTTTGAACCAGAAGGCTGGTTGACTTTTGACTGACTTCGAGCGTACGGTACACTTTTAGTAGCAGTGGAATTAGTCGTACACTCTGACATCTCGAGAGCGCGTACATGTTTTTCAATAAAAGTTATCAACTCGTAATAAGTAGGTAGCTCATCTTGCCCCAATCCACGTTCTAACTCTCGCCTAGTAAAGGGGTCAAGGTTGCGCAAAGCGACATAGAACAACAGAAATCCCGACAAATCTTTGATATCTAGCAGCTGGAGCGCTTTAATGTTTTCTTGAAATGTCTGTAAGAATGCATTAAGTCCGGAGACTGACTCACTTACCAAAGGTTTGAAGTTAAATAACCTGTCAAGATAGGTAGTCGCTAATGCGCGCTTATTATCATACCTTTTCACCAAGGCGCTCCAAACGATCTGATAGTTATCCGATGTAACTGGCATTGACTTCACAGTCGTCAGAGCGGACCCGCTAACCGCCGATAAAAGATAATAAAACTTTTCAATATTCGCAATCTGTTTGTTATTGTGAATCAAGCTAGAAAACGTATCACGAAAGGTGGGCCAATTTTCAAGTTTACTGTCAAAAGGAAACAGTTCCAATTTAGGTAACCTAGGTTTTACACAACTGCCCTCCGATTTCGGTTCGGTTATTTGTTTCGCGCCTATGTTCAAACTGGTCGAAACATATTGAATTAAATAATAAATTTCGTCAAAACTTTCGATGTCTTTGTACGAGGGAACATAGTCAGGAAAAAATCTCTTTTTTAGGACCGTGATATTGAGAATGCTTTGTTCATATTTTTCCCGCCAACTCGGTAATTCACTAAAACGGACATTGAATTGACCTAGCAAATCGGGTTTGTCACGAACATTCTTGGAAACCTCATACAAAGCTTGCAATCTCAAAAAACACATTTCTTTCGTAGCAATATATGGTCGTACCAAATTATCGTAATCATCCTTGGAATCGGAAGCTTTGACATTTTCTTTGCGAGACATTTTACTACACGGTAACTAACTACGCAAGTACGCACAAGGCAACAATGGCGGACAACGTCGTCGGTAAATTCGAACCTTTTACGTTAGGAAAATGTGAAATTGAAGACTAGAAATATTGAGTTATGAGTTGAAATAAACGTTGGATAAGGTACTAGCAGTCATAAAAATTAGTTATAAATAGGTTTGGACCTTCTATGTTGTGTACTTGTTTTGATATAAGTATGTTTAAATTATGAATCGTACCTACCGGCCATGAACGAATTGATAAATGTTAGTGGGAATTATACCAATAAATACGTGTAAATGAATAGATATTTAGTTGTATTGATTTCGTAACTGGATAATCCCGGCTCGAATGACCAAAATGTGTGGTTCGATAGCTCTAATTACTTAAATTTAATGAAATTTACAGGCTGATTGTAGGACACGCAAGACTCACCGCCAATTTCTCATCAAGGGTCTCCTCCGGAGTGGAATTACAGTGAATCACTATTTTGACACAATGAGAGCACTTTCAGTTTGATTTCACGGTTTCAGAAGGGTCTTTTTTAGTGTTTTTGATTTAATTTGCAGAGACACGCACGCTAGTCTTTCTCGATTTTGTATAGACAGTGCCTCCCTCCTGGTCGACGGCGGCGAGCCAAACTTCCCGATCATTCGTATCGGAATGGCTTCGTTTGGCGGGAGATGATTGCGTTTGAAATTAAGCCTTTTAGAAATAGCTAAACCCAACACATAGTGTGAGGTAAAACAGCATATACATATTCATTTTCCAAGCTATATTTGTCTTACCGAAACGGCAAATACGTACCATTTATAAAACGAAGTCGCGTGACTCCTTAAGGAACGTTTTAAAGAAATCAATATTCTCATGGTATTAACACTAGAAATAAACACAAACTAGTAATTTCGATTATAGAAAGTAAGTGGGTCTTTTATGGGGAAATCTGTATGGTTCTAGTAAACTTCCAGAAGGTGCATTTAAATGCACCTTCTGAAAATTATCGAATAGGAAGTTTAAACTTCATTCCCGATGATTTAAATGTTTTAATGTTTTTCACGTTATGGAGGAGGCCTCACCCAGCAGTGGATATCTACCGGCTGATGAAAGATATATGTTTTAAAATCTCGAAAACGGCTCTAACGATTTTGATAAAATTTGCTATAGGAGGGTTTCTGCGGGAACAAAAATTTATATAGCTAGATTTAATCTCTGTCTGGGAAAACGCGTTTTTCTGAGTTTTCCAAGAAAACTCGGTCATCCAGGTACCTACCTATTTATAATATCTTCAAAACCAAGCATTTCAAAATTATAAAATATATAATTATCGCTAGAAACGGGATATTGAACCATTATATAACCATTTATGTTAATAGCCATGATAGTTTCAAAAGTTTTATAAAAAATATGTTCATATTTCTCATAACGAGTTCTTTCAATTGGTATGTCACATGATGAATGATGCCCTTATTGTACGGTACCCTCTTAACGCTTGTCCGACTCGTACTTGACCGGTTTTTTTATATTTTATTTCTATGATTTCCATTATAAATGATTTAGTAATCTATTTAAGTAAATATTATATAAGTCACTTTTATATTATGTTATAGGTACCTTACTTTAAAAGCGACTACGTGACATTTGAAAGTTAACTAATCAGTTTCTTCAGACCACCGTATAAACTATCTTGTTCTGTGAAAGTACGAAGGTAATGTGTGCTTAGTTCGGTCTCCCTTGTTAGCAAAGTTTACCAGACGACTACGTCAATAGGAGCTTTAGTTGCTCGAGGACGTAAAGCTTTAACCGTGAACCATTACTGATAACCGGAGCAAGCGCTATTTAACCCAGCCAAAAGGCTTTGTTGCTGGCTAATTGAATAAAACCATCCAACCCCATCATAGGTTCCAACAAAATAATTTTGACAAATTGTTAATTCTCATATGATAGCTTTATTCATGGAAGTGTATTAAAATTAAAACAACTAGTGAACGAACACGCAATTTAAGAAATCTATTTTCTTTAACTTTCCATTTAAACGACATAAAATACATTAAGATATAATTTTTACCTGCACCTCGAGATCTTTCCGTAAAAAGCATCGAAAGAACTATTTGAATTGGACTAATCAACGGTGAAACTGGATGATGTAGTAAATAACTTTTCATTTAAAAAACCGACTTCCGCCATTGTATTCGACTAAATATTTGGATGAAAAAAATGAAGAAAGAACCATAGTGGTGAAAGGATTATGATACTTTTTGAATGCAAATGCTTGGTTTGTTGCTGAAAATATCAAAATCGCCATATGTATGCCTACAATATTTGAGGAGTTCCCTCAATTCCGCATGGATTCCATCATCAGAACTGGATTCTGAAAAAAATGGGACCAATCTGGAAGTATATCTATTCAAATAAAAAAAGAATTTTCCAAATCGGTTCATAAACGCCGGAGATATGCGGTAACAAACATAAAAAAAAAATAAAAAAAAATACAACCGAATTGAGAAACTCCTCCTTTTTTGGGAAGTCGGTTAAAAAATAGTTTTACATTGACCCAATTCGATGAAAAACTATCACAACCTATGCTCAAGTCTCGATTAACGCTTGAGCATAGTTCTGGATAAGAGCTTTAGCTTACGAAAGTAACCCAACTAAATAGCAGTTAGTAGGTACTCACCTATGTTGTAAAGTTGTCTTCTTTTCCAGTCTCTGGGATGATACCACGGATGAACAACACTGTACTTTACGTATGATATCCGCTCCGGCTTCCACCACCTGTCACCGCAGTACGCTACAAATGCCGAGCGGCCTTTGCCTAACATCGGCTTTAGGCTCAGCCGAGAAAGGCAAGATCCCGAAGTTATCAACCAGTGAGCGCTAATACTTGCAGCATCACAATGCACCTAAAAATTTAGCTATTCAAATTCTTTGGAAATTTTTGTTGGTGTGGGAGAAAGTTACTGGCTGCTTCATAAATTAGTACGAGTACGTGAGTTAGCGGGGTTGTTGACAAGCTTATTCATACATATCTAATTACAACATATGTAGGTAACACATGTATGTGTGTGTGTTCGTTTGCTGAATGCTGGGGCGTTTGCTACGGCGTAGCAGCGCGTAGCGGCGCGTGCGACATTCATTATATTAGTCCGAAAACGCTTCATTTAAACAAGTCTTTTAGTTTCTACGATTGCATTTGTGATATTGGCAAAAAAAAAACAAAAGAAATACCTTAGACGCCTCGTAAATGTAGACAGCTGCATAGGGGAAGTCAGACCACAAAACAGACTCATTTAAATAAGAATAAACATTTTGATATTCCTCTGGCTTCAATTGTACAAGGCTTTTATTTGTAGCATACGATGTCGTGTTGTTTTGCCTTACTGTTGTTATATTTAATATGAAGGCTTTTGACTTTATATATTCCTCAGTGGTGTTTAAAGATGACTCACTCGAGATTTTGTCTGTATCTACAATGTGTTTCTTAGAGTTTGAGTGCTTTGTTTTACTATGTTCATTACTGCTTTGATCTACGTGCTTCAATAGTATCTTAGAAACATTGTTCATTTCAATTTCTTCATCAAAACTCTCATTGTATTCAAATTCAAAATTTATAGCCTCCTTGGCAAAAGGCACCCTAGTATGTTTGTCGTAAAGCTCAAAGAACTTTATTTTGTCGTAAACAGTTGTTGATTCTGTCTGATTTGTTGTTTCAGTAATATCGGAATTATTTTCTGTAAAATCTGTGTTACTAGTTTTGCAATTAGAGAGTTTGGTTTTAGTAATAGTCTCTTTATTGGTTCTTTGTACGGGTGAAACTAAACGTGATTTAGTTTCTACAATAGTTTTGTTTGGACATTGGATTGATTTGTTTGTAGATTTACTAAAAGAGCGATGAACATAATCTAAAGGTGACTTTGTAGTTGAATAAGATTTTAGATTTTTTGTTCTGTTCAAGAATAATCTTCCTAAGAAGTCATGAGTTTCATCCGAATAATAAAATTCGATATAACTGGGTGTAACAGCCTGTGAAATCGGAGGGAGGTAAGTAAAAATATTTTGATCTTTTTCTTGAATTGAATCTAACATTGTCATAGTAATATTATCCAGTTTGGGGGTGCTACTCTCAACATCCACAAATATTTTTGTTTTCCTCCAAAGCAAATTGATGATCTCATATTGCATTTTGGTAGCTCTTTTTTCTTGCTTCTTTGTTTGTTGTGTCGTATATATTGATGTCGTGTTGGGCGTGAAATAGGATTTAGTTCTTGCTAGAGTTAAACTTCGCTTCAAGATAAAACGATTCCTGTGTAAGTCACCCTTTTGTTTTTTAAGATCTGTAAAATACCCGTCATCAGGAGGTATGATGAGTCGAGCGGAATAACAACTCACTATTATCAAAAAAGTAATCACTTTAAGAAACATGATTCTATGGAGGTTGTTGCTGCACGCATATTACAGTCAATTTACCAAACCATTTCAATAAAAGCTTACAATCAATTTTACATTTTAATCTAAAACCTTACTCAAAAATATACTTCCATACTTCCACGTAAAATTGATTGACAAGTCTTATCCATAGAGATAACACGTATGTCATAATGTACGTCTTATCACAGACTAGAAAAATAAATAGATCATGGAAGAATAAAACTACAAAATTATGAATAAAGCAATCATTAATCTGAGAACAAATTATATCTTTTTCATCGATAAGTAAAAATAGTAAGACAGAGAGTCTTCAGCGAAGACCACTTCGTATCATTAATATATAAACATTACTGATATATTTCCTCTTTAAATAACAAAAAGTTCAACAAAGACATTAGTAGTGATTTATTTATCTTTGTTCAATAAGAAAAAAATATGTTAAATTCACGTAGGTTGTCAAATAATCATACCAAATGGCGATGTTTGCATAATTTAATAGGAAAATTGTAGTGAACAAAACAATATATACATTTGGTAAGTATTTAATTGTTTTGGTTGGTTTTTTATGATTCAAACGATAGTACCTAAATATTTTTCAAGATACCTACGAATTATTTAGTCTTCCTTATCTAAGTGCTTATTAATACTATTCGTTTCTCAGAGCTCTCTGAGGTATTGATAATTGCTAACTCTGTGGCCATTGGACTACTTTGGTAAATATAAATTATCCACTGTTGAACGAAGCCTCCCGTGGCATCGAATACTATGGTATGGTATGGATTGTAATATTGGTGTTGATCAACCTGAACCACTCATCCAACCTTCTTTTTATTTGTTTATTTTTTGAAGACTTGATTTCAGATAATATTACATACTTATATATTATTTAATAATAATTGTCATCCTGTGCAGGTCATCTGTTTGCCTTTTTTAAGCAAAGGCCTCCTCCAACCTCTTTCTTCTACTCTATCTCTCGCTATCCTTGTCCATATTTTTTCTACAACATCCTTTAGAATTCCACATTTTAAACTGCCACTCTCTCTTCCGTTTGTTGTATTTCGGGAACCAACTCAACTCCTCTTCTCCTTTCCTCTTACTGTGTGTCCTTTCCCCTTCCACTTTAGTTTTTTTCTATTTTTGTACATCTTCTTTATGTTAGGTTTTTTATTTTATCCAATTTCCTTTTATCGAAAACTTCTTTCCATGGCAGTATTTTTTTTTTTTTTTTTTTATATTTTTTGGCAAGCAAACAAGCATACGGCCCACCTGATGGAAAGTTACCGTAGCGGTAGCCTATGGATGCCTGCAACACCGGAGGCGTCACACGCGCGCTGCCGACCTTGAGACATAAAGATGAAAAGTCTCATGTGCCTGTAATTGCACCGGCACCCGTACCTTTCAAACCGAAACACAGTAATGCTAGCACTACTGCTTGGTGGCAGAAATAGGTACTGTAGTAGTACTTCCTCGGACGAACTCTTTCACAAGAAGTTCTACTACCCACAAAATTATGTAAATTTCGTAAAATTTTGTACAAAAACTGTATTTTGGCTACAAAGCAGAAGCTGAAAGCGTTACACTGGCCAGACCAGAAATGCATTTGGACTCAAAACTACACGAAGTCATGCAGATCCTCGGAAATTAATCTGGTATACTCTATCGTTGTACCGTGGCCTCAGAACAGTGTTTAGCCTCAGAACAGACCCCTCCGTCTTTAAAGATGTTGTAATAGCCGACAAAGGGATTATGAGCAGCAGCATCCACCTGAGTACTCAACACCAATACTGCGATCACCAATCCTCTTGCCAAGTGTTGTGATTATGGAAAATATCTCCATTGCCTTAAGGGGGTGTTGATCACCAGTGGTCATCTACAGCTCTAATGATGATTATATTCTTGTATTGTATAGATATAACCAAAATTAAAACCAAAATAGAACATATTTTCTCCAAATACCTAACTATTCAGGACTAACGATGAATTCCACTCCGATTGCGTTGAATAAGGCTGCTATGCGCAAATATGAGGACCTGGAAGTGCCATGTGATTCCTTACTCGCCAGCTACGTGTGGGTGGATGGAACCGGGATAAACTTGCGATCGAAGGACCGGACGTTCGATTTTGTACCCAAATCTCATAAAGGTAAGTACTAAATGTATAGTTTCCATAGCATGGTTTAATACCTATAAAGGAGGCTAGGCGATCACTGGCCTAATGTGGAAATATCAAATTCCAAATGGCGTAAAAAGCCCTTATCCCTAAAAATATAAAAATGAAACCGTATCTGTTTGATAGTATGTCCTTTTGTATATTTGTCGTGCATTAACGTAAAATTAATTTATGTATGTCACCGTCGCCTGTTTTAAAATCAGGCATAAGTTTCATCAAACTACAACGGAGCTTGAAGAATTAAGCGTTTCAAGAAACGCAGTGCTTGGTAACATTATTATAAATCTTTGCATTAAATGGATTCCTGAAATCGTGTCTGTTTCTATGTTGCAACTAGCACGATTATTCTCACATTCGTTTTCACAAGCATGCCGCAGATACTTATTGATATCTTCAAAGAGCTCATACCTAAACAATTGCGTTGGGTTAACTGTTATTTTATCGTTCCCAGACTTGCCGATTTGGTACTTTGATGGCAGCAACACCGCTCAGGCTAATCCCGACAATTCCGACACGTTTATATTCCCACAAGTGATTTACCATGATCCGTTCCGAAGACAAAACCATATATTAGTGCTGGCGGACACATATCTACATAATTACCAGCCAACTCGTGAGTTATCTGCTGGATTAATTGACTATCGACATCGGTATCATGTAACTCACTAACAAGCCTAACGTAGTTTGTGATCATGTTACTTCATTTTCCTGCTTCAGTAACAGAAGTTTCCACATCCTAAATAGCTTTAGAAAAAGAAAGATATAAATTGACTGCTTGATTAACAGTAAAATTATAATGGAGGTTATACTATCAAATCCTATATCTGCCTTATTAAATAAGCCCAGAATAGCTTTGGCATAGCTAGATCTTTCAAACTTTTCATCAAACACTCGAAATAGTAGATTATGCACTCAGGGAATAAAGCGGTGTCTTATGTCGCGGGCGGCATATTGAACCCTGAGCGTAACGAGGGACTCTAAAGTTAACTCCCGAGTGTAGCGAGGGAGTTATATAGAGTCCTGAGTGAAGCGAGGGGTTCAAGCTGCCCAAGACGAAGACAGGCTTTATTCCAGAGGAGCATACTCTACTTTTCACACCTACTGCGAGACAGTAAAAAGCCAGGGCTTGTTTTGATTTTTGCGGTAGCAGATTACCAATAATCTCTAAAGCGTCTGTTTTGATAAACTTTGGAGTAGAATCACTATCGTTTGTAATTTTTTATCAACATGAATATTGCAATAAAATTTACTGAAAATCACAGCACCAAACTCGCTGTTCACATTCTTTGTAAACGCACCTTTTTCTTTTGAGTTCTGCTTATGGTGGCCAGTTCGAATTTCCAACAAACCTCTTTACAATGCCATATGGGCATTTTTTACTTAGAGTTTTCCACGAGTCTCCATACGAATTTGACGTTCCAAATTCAAATCAGTTTAATCCCTAGGGAGTTTCATACAACTTTATATCCCTAGAGAGACAATGCTTTACTTTACGTTGAGGTTGCATGATTTGTAATTGGACATTGTAGACCACGTGGTGTGAAAAAATATTGCACTAAACCGCCGTGTCAGTTTTAATGAAATAAAGGCATCTATGTAAGATGTACCTATGTTTATGACCCGTATTCTGACGCGTATTGCTGAATCAAAATCTGTCACCAAATCTAAGCTTGAGTCTCGATTGTTTTTCAATTATAACTGTATATGTACCGGTATATAAATGTAATCTTTGTTAAATTTGAGCGAGCAGATTAGCAGTAGGGGCTTTTGGAAAAGCTCACTGCTAGCTCCATGGTAGATATTTACTTTTAATGCTAAAAAAATAATAAATCTGAAACAACGACTTAAATTTGTATAAATAACTAACTATTGTATTTTCGTAAAGACAAAGTAATCTTCGGTAATGACTTTAGTACAACATGGCTCCAGATAAAATTCAAATAAAACTTGTAGGTACGAGAACATCTGGATCATCCATTATAATCTGAAGATATTCGTGTCTTGGAGCAGCCATAAATTACTAAGGTACTTAGAAGCCTGTAGGAACTTTATTATATCCAGTACTGTCTGGCGATGCCTCAAATAATGATGAATTGTCTCCAGTCCGTTACAGGGCATATTTTATTTACTGCCGACAGAGTTCATGTCGTTGAAAAAAGTATGCGTTCAACTATACTGGAAATATAAGAAAAAGAGGAAAGGAGGAAAAATTAATTTGATTCAAAAACATGCTTCTTGATGTCAAAGTAGATGTTTTATAGTTTTTTATTTTTGGATAAAAATAGGAAATCTTTTAAATTTGAAGAGAAGGAACGTAAATCCACAATCTAGTATGCTAGGGGTAGGGACACGTTTCTACTACTAACTCCTTTTTAAGAGTTTTAATTTTATCATCGTGGTTTTAAAATTATATAAAACATAATATGAAACGACCATATCGAATCATAATTTTCATAATTCGAATAAGTTTATCTTTTTCTTTTCTTCATCAGCCTTTAGTCGTCCACTGCTGGACTAGGCCTCTATAGAATGCAATTGGGGAATTTGCCTGAATTATTGGCATTTGAATTGATGATCGCAGTATTCGTGTTGAGTACCTACTCATGTGGATGCTGCTGGCCATCCTCTGGTGTTAATCCCTTTGTCGGTATTTACAACATCCATGGGAAGAGACGAAGAGCCATTCTTAGGCAACGACATTAAGTTTATTCTTTCAATACTGCCATCATGGTGCTAGACCGTTTTCAGATATTTTAACCGATTTAAAAGAGGTGGTTTAATTTTGTGTGTACGTATGTGGTAATTTTTCTAGTAGTACTTCTAACAAGAACTGCATGGTCATCGGAACTACACAGGCGTGCAAAATTTCAACTCAATTGGGTGAAAATTCTATTGCAGCATTTGATTTTTAGACTTGTGTTAAATACCAGCTTGTAATAAATCCATCACTTACAGTTTAATTTCGGCATAGTGCCTCGTTTATACAATGACAGTATTTTAAAGGTCATCCTCTTCTAAGCGTACTTTATGGAGCATCTTGTGGCACTTTGTCATGGCTATAAGAATTTGTGGACTTAATTACTGGAGGAAAACGTTATACGTGCCCACCTGATGCTGTAATATAGTATACATTACATATCGTTATAAAAGGGTCGTATCGTAAGCGATCAATTAACCCGAGATATTTAGGCGTACGAGTGAGCAAACGCGAGCAAGGATGCTTAAGAATGTAATTGATCGCTAACACCCGAGAGTAACACACTTTTCCACACGAATACGAGAAAATTAAAATATATTTTTTTTCGTGTTTTCAAATAATATTTGCATAAGTTTGATACTAAAAAGAATAAATTACGTTCCCGTTTTCCCGCCTTGTTTTTTTATAACCGGGCTGTGGCCAGTTCCTTTTTTAATAGAAATAAGGATTTATCATGAAGATTGTAGGTATTGAATTGTAGCATATTATTATAAATGTTACTCGTTATATTTTCAAATGTATTTACGGCTAGGGCTGTATACCGCTTACGGAGCAGTTTTTGAGTTATCTCAAAATAATATTTTGTTCTTCGAGGGCGTTAGTTTGAATTCAAAGCAAAGCAAGGATTCTAAAGTTGAATCCTGAGCATAGTGACAAAATCAAAATACCTACGCTGCTCGAGAAAAAAAATTGGCCCTGAGTGATACATACTACTTTTCATCCTATGAGAAAAAGAAAAAGCTACATGAAAAAGAAGAATGCACAGTTTTTTTTTCAGCGCGCGTTGCCGCTATATCCTAACCGGCCAGTAATTTCTTCCCTTGCCTCCCACTTCATCACTCTTATCTTACGTCCAATCAAAACGGATGAGTTACGCTTCTACGCTGCAAATTCCTTCTAGTTCATTGTTTAAAAAATCTAGGTAAGTTCGTACCTTGATAAGTTTTATTCGGTTATAAGTAAAAATTTATTGGAGATCTGACTTGTTGTTTTTAAATTAGTGAAAATCTTCGTTTTTTCGATCCGTCTGGCTCTAGTTTCCTGAGAGGCGTTATTTAGATTTTTGAAACAATGAACCAGAAAAAAACATCTAGGGGAACCTTATCCATAACATAGTATATTTTTATTCATTTACACTTATATTTTTACTTCCACAGCTTCAAACTACCGTAAAAACTGTGTGATGCTTTGTGAGAAAGGAGAGGTAGAAGAACCTTGGTTTGGTTTCAATCAAGAGTTTTTTCTAACTACAACTGACGGCCGCCCTCTCGGATGGCCAACGGGTGGATTCCCCGCCCCGCCTGGACCCTACTACTGTGCTATTGGGGCAAACAAGATCGTTGCTAGAGATCTTATGGAAGCTTTTTATAGGTAACTTTTTATTGGATTTGAGTGCTCAGGTGGATGCTGCTGCCCATCTCCTGGTGTAATCCCTTAGTTAGGTTTACTACATCCACGGGAAGAGACAGAGGGGTCTATTCTATAGACCGGATACGCCACTACACTATACATCCTACTAATATTATAAACGCGAAAGTTTGTGAGTATGGATGTTTGTTACTCTTTCACGTAAAAACTACTGAATGGATTTGAGTGAAATTTGGAATGGAGATACTTTACGCCCTGGATTAACACATAGGCTACTTTTCATCATCATCATCATCATCATCAATTTTCATCATTATTCACGCGGGTGAAACCGCGGGGCGCAACTAGTTATTAATATATTGAGTAATATATGTAGTAATTGATCTATTGCAGTAGCAGCTAATGATATAATCCAAAAATTGGGAAGCCAATTGAGGATTTTATGCAAAAAACACTTATTCAATAAAAGTTAAGTATCCCGTAAGTGTGAGGTTGCTGTGGTATGTCTGGTCTAAGAATAATTCTGTCCATATCCTCCCTTAGCTGTCATAAAAGCCGCCTAAGGGATTACACAAGGGGATGGGTAGTAGGATCCACCTGAGTACCCAACATGAATACTGCAATCACCAATCCGCCTGCCAAATGTGGTTATTATGAGAATTCCCCTTATTGTGTTTTATGGAGGAAGAATGTCCAGCAATGGTCACCTAAAGGTTGCTACTGATGAGTACTAGTGAGTTGGTAAAAATGAGCATAAGTAATTTTAATAGAGTGTAAGATAAATACTAAAATATATCTAAGTGAAAATTATTTATCTAATGAATATTTACATGGTTAGTTGTAAGAAATTTTACCCTCAAAATAGACGCCTACTACGATTAGATAGCTAATATTTGCCTAGTTTGTCAGTTATCCTGACTGAAGCTTATTGCGAAGTCCTTTGCAGATATTGAACAAATATGCTACTACCTACTTCGGTGTAATACGAATCAGTGACATGTAGATTGA
Source organism: Epirrita christyi (assembly GCA_951392215.1). Taxonomy (NCBI): domain Eukaryota; kingdom Metazoa; phylum Arthropoda; class Insecta; order Lepidoptera; family Geometridae; genus Epirrita; species Epirrita christyi. The sequence goes on along the minus strand of OX595839.1, from coordinate 7,409,632 downwards.
TTTCATCATCATCATCAGCCTCCCCCATAGAATTCCATGACGAATGGTTTCGAGCCACCTCCAGCCACCGACTTCCTGCTACCTTAATAATGTCCTTGATCCAACGAGAGAGGGTGGAGGCTTTACTTAACTGCGTCGTTCAGTTTGTGGTCACTCAAGAACCTTTATTCCTCTTCATTTAGCTCGCAGAACTAAATGACCTGCCCATTGGAACTTCAACTTGTTAATTCTATAGGCTATGTCGGTATATTGATTTACTTTCAAATTAATTCAGTAGTCGACTAAAACGTTTTCTCGGTGTTATTATCAATAAATGGACGCAATATCACGTAGTTACTCGTACTTAAAAAAAAATAAAGAAGGTGCAAATTGGAGCCAATTCCAATTTCACTAAAATCAATTTCTGCTGGTAATTCAATCAATTGTTGTCACCCTTTACTCTCACAATGCTGGACGTTCTTGGTTACCATTGCCAAAAAGGTGTAATATTAGTTTTTTGCTCATCACAGCTCATCAACACTTCTTATGATAGCGAAAACTAATTTTGCGAAAACTATTGGACCTAACACGTGTTTTAGTTGATAGTTATCTCATAAAGATAATTAGTTTAGCTACGAATATTGTTTTGTCTCATAATGAGATACTCTCAATTAAAACATGTGTGTTGGGTCTCCTAGTTTTCGCAAAAACCTGTTTTTGCTATATTAAGAAGTGTTGTTGTGCTGTGACGAGCAAAAACAAAACAAAATTTGAATTTCACGCCGTATGCGAGACAATACACCTTCGTCTTAATGAGGCACTGTTTAGGCTCATTGGATCAGATGGGATGAGTAATTATACAAAAGCGTGTTTGGAAAAACATATTTTTGAACAAAAAACTTATATAAGTACTTCTTGTGAGATATTTATTACGATTTTATTAGTTCACCTAGCTTTGTATCCATGTAAAGTGACGATGTATCAGATATCTGAAATCGGATATTATTATGTCGACATTGAGTTTTATGAATATTTAGGAGAAATGATCGAAAAATACGTTTTAGGTGCTGCCTTTACGCGGGTCTTCAATTGAATGGAATCAATCCGGGAACCACGCCATCCCAATGGAACTTTCAGGTTACATTATATTAAAATACGAATGTTTGAGAAGTTATCTAGCTTTTAATATCAAATAACTATTTCAAATGACGTAGTGTGTCTAGCCTACGAATATTCCGCTCCGTCTCCTACCATGGATGTTGTAAAAGCTAAGAAATTACAACAGGGGATGGGCAGCAGCATCCACCTGAGTACCTGATATTGACACTGCAATCACCGATTCGCCTGCTAAGCCTGGTGAAAACGCTATGGGGGAGGCCTCAGATCGGCTGATGATGGTCAATATTAACCATTTTGAATTACATTGCTTACAAAAGTTAAAAGACAAAGGAGATGTTTCATCCTGGGCCTGCTCTAAGTACACTACACAGAAAGATATAAAAAAACAGGGGATTTTCATAAAAATACAATTATATTAATTTGAAGCATAATACAGCGGTACGAAAATGTTTATTTATGAGTTTTTTAATATGGTCACCCGATTTTTAGAGCAGCCATGACAGTCGAGTGACTTTGACAACTGACAGTTTTGTTGAGTGTCATTGACGCTCAACAAAACTGGTTCCTTGTGTGATTTCCTTGTGTGAGATTGCTCTCTTTGGCGAAGATAATCTTGAATGTACACTAACACGAAGCAATATTTTGGAAAATAAACAATAACAAATGGTTTCTATGTTGCTTAGCTATATTTATATATACTGTACATAGTGCAGGCCCAAGCTCCATACATTCATGAAACATCTCCTTTAATCTGAAATATTTTTAATTTATGAAACATTGTTTTATTTGTTTAATCTGGTACAATTTTGTTCCAACTTGCAAACAACTTGGAAACTTAGGATTTTATAACCATATTTGCATATTTTTGTCGGCATCAAAGGTTGGGCCAAGCCCGGGCATCAGATCAGCGGATGATCTATGGATGGCACGATACATACTGGCCCGCTTGGCTGAAGAGTATGGCACCGTGGCCTCTTTTGAGCCGCAACCCATACCTGATTGGCCAGGCAACGGTACCTTCTGCTACTTCTCTACAAAGGACATGAGAGAAGTTGATGGCATTTTGTAAGTCTCTACACATCACGTCACCTTAATTAATGTTACCTTAACTATGTTGTAATTTTAATCTAGATACCAGATAAAGTTTAGAACAAAATAGTCTCTAAAAATCATGACTTGTAAGATGATTTAATGAATATATTTAAAATATAATAATGTAATATACTCGTTGAATCTGCTAGGTATATTACTTTCTTTTTATTATTTATTACTTAGTTCAGGTTGGATTGGGTGGGTGGAGGCGGCTCAAGACCTTTTGTCTTTTGTTTTGTCTATGTCCAGCAGTGGACATCTACAAGCTGATGATAATGATGATGATGACTTGGCTCGGGTTTGTACAGTAGAATGTACACATCATTATACAGTATATAGTACATGTATACAGTACGACAGTAGAATGAAGTCATGCATTAGGGCCATTCATATACATGGTTAAAATTCCTGTGTTACTTATTCAAATCTATGGTTTGTGTTACGTGAAAACGTTTCCACAATATAATTTATTTCATCCCTTTCCACTATTTTTATAGACTATATAGTATATTCTTTCCTACTTTAACTATACTCTACTCAATTGTAGATTTTAGTACTAATACTTTTTTTATTTTACTTAATAATTTTAACCTAAGCCAGATACGTAAAATGCGTGTTTTTTGGCATTTTATACTAATAAAAAAACATCATGTGTTGATATGCTAGCCATTATATTGGTAACAATTATTGTATGTTTATCACATCAGTGCTTACATTTGGACCAAAACGTTTGTTAACTAAATACTATTTGCGGACAAAATGTGAGTTGTTGCAGACAATGCCGGAACATTGTAAAGGGGAAACTTTTCCACTAACACAAAGGCAGGGTACGCAATATCTGGAATGTAATCTGTGATATATCATGCCTAACGTCAGACCTGGTAATTCTTCTCTGAATGTCCACTTTTAATTGTCCGCAGAGTGATTGAGCGGGCCATAGATAAGCTGGCGCGTAGACACGGCGCTCACATTAACGAGTATGATGCTAACAACGGCGCGGACAACGTTCGCCGCCTCACGGGAAAGAACCAGATGCCTCACATACGTGACTTCACTGCAGGTACGGACGTTTCTACGTAAGTAGATACGGCTGCCTACTGGCCTTCAACGGCTCCTACTTACCCTTCAACGATACCAACCGGTCTTTTAGAAAGATGATTCGTGTCAACAGGTTTTTTTTGTTTTCATTCTGCTGTCCAGCACTGGTTGTACTAATATACTTGCCATTCAACAATCACAATTGTCAGAAGGGGAAGAAGATTGCCGGTATTTATAAAGTGATAAAATCCACGGAAGCTACTTCGTTCTCATAAAAATGGTAGTAGAAGTACTTCGTTAATTTCAGCATTCAACTTCAACATTTACTAAAGTACGTTTAAGCCTTAAGATGTCTAAATGTGGCGTATAAAAACCTTAATGCGGAAAATGAAGGCTTCCTTTGGTAATTTGATATCTTTTTAAGTGGTTTTAATATCATGAAAGTACTAAGGCCTCTCGTGAGAGGTACGTTTTTCTTTCGAACTGTTGGTGTTCATTATTTATATTAGTCCGAATTTCCGAGTTACCTACCGCTGAAATTATAGAAAAAAATGTTTTTTTCTCTCAACACAAAATACTCTGGCTCGCGATCAGCCAGATTGCGCTGTTACCATCCTTTATGTAAACAGCCGTGTATCGCACGCATTAGTATGATCGATGAAATGTCTAAATGCTGATATCATTATCACGGGTAAAGCTTTCAATGAGATTTTGAATATGTTTTCCCGACCGGTTTTGTGTAGCGTATAAAACATTTTTTAGCTTAACCCCGGCAATAAATAGGTGTAAAAGTGTAAATGTTCTTTACCTTAGTTTTTGCGGTCTCTGCTAACTTCATCGTCGTTTCGAGTGTCAAAAACTATTGATGCACGACCGGAATTACCTTAAAACCGAGTGCCAGGGCACTAGGCACTACATTCTCAGAGATAATGAGCGCAAGTAAAGCTTCTTATGACAAAGTATCAACACACAACTTACACTAAGCTGACTCGTAAAAGAGAACAACTGAGTTAATAAGTATAGAAACCATGTCATCGTAGTAGAACTTCCGGATAGTATTTACCACATACATAAAATATTTGATAAAAAATTGGTTGAACTCTAACTAAACTCAAGAAAATTTCGATTAATTATCATCATCATCAGTCAGTCGACGTTCACTGCTAGACATTATAGGCCAAAGAATATCACGACGAACGTTCTTGGTCTGCCTCCATCCACCGACTTACTGCGACCTGGTGCTAAGTGGTGCTCATAAATACGACGTAGTGTTGGATGGCCCCCCCACCTGTGGTGCGGCTCAAACCATTCGGTATGCTTTTCTATGGGGTGGCCGATGTTCAGCAATGGACACATCTATCAGTTGATAATGATGATGAAAGCGTGTGTACGGTTATTTTTATTATTACTTATTTTTATAGAAAATAATACAATATCCGAAGATATTATAAATTGTTATAGGCGTAATTAACAAAATTATGCACTCGTAGATCTCGTAGACCTTTCGTAGACCCACACCTACGGCGTAAAATCTAAAGTAATTTGCAGTCGCGCTAATCGCTTGCTTGCTCACTCCTATTTATAGCACGAGCCGGCGGCATGCCAGTACATAGTGCTCAAGATACAGATCAAAAGGTCGTTGGCCACTGTTTGTTATTTTAATGTTTCTTTGATCGTAAAACTGATTTCCGAATACGATTGTTGGAAGTAATTCCTCGACAAAATACGTTTAATTTGTCGTAATAGCTTCTAAAGTGACTACAAAAACTGTAAATATTGTAGTACTACTACTACTACTATCCGTAGAAGAACCAAGATCTCCGTCATAGCTCTTAGAATTAGCAAGTTAAAGTGGCAGTGGGTAGGCGTCGCAGAACTGACAAACGCTAGGAATAAAGGTTCTTGAAGAGGCTGACACACTAGCAAAGAAAGCTATCTCGGAAGGCTACGAGTATAATATTCTACCTAATTACTCTGAAATGTTACCAACATATAGAAAGAGCTGTTATAATTTTTGGAAGGAATATTTTAATGAGAGATCTGTTGAAAAGGGTATTTGGTACAAAAGTATTCAGTGTGAGCCTCCTCATATACCTTGGTTCAGTGATTCAAAACTAACACGAAGACTTATTATTACAGCGCACAGGTTAAGAACAGGACACATGCCTTTAAAAAAATTTGCATTTTTAATGCGGAAAGCGGACACACCCAATTGTGATACATGTGGAGTAGTGGAGGACGTTCACCACGTGTTGGTTGAGTGTGTTCGCTTTCAGCAAGAAAGACAAGCACTTGTGATGACTCACAGCCTGAATATGTATGATGTAGGTGTGTTTAACAGAGTTTTATCTGAACCAACTTCTGAGGCAGCAAAAGCTGTGTTCATAGCTGTGAGTCATCACAAGTGAAAAATTATACCTTATATAACTAGCTACCTGTATATATGTGTGTGTTATATATCTTGTTTAGATTTAAGTAATTGTATACTTTACAGGACCGGCATATAAGAAAATTATAAAGGTCCTTATAATAAATATGAATAAAAAAAAAAAAAAAAAAAAAAAAAAGGTTCTTGGATGGCGACCACGAACTGGATGACGCAGTGTTAGAAAGCCCCCCTCTCGATGAACCGATAATAATTTGAGGAGCGTAGGAAGTCAGAGAATGGAGGCGGCTCAAGACTAGTCGTCTATTCGTCGGGGATTCTTATGCCCAGCAGTGGACTTCTACAGGCTTATGATGATGATGATGATACGTTTTAGTCGAGTATTTCCGTCAAACCGTGTGGGTGTTACATACACAACGTCACACTTTTATTAAAATATCGATATATTCAGTTATCTATTTTTAATCTAGACATGCAACACATTGTTTTAAAAACTTTTGGTTAGAGATAAAGCCATTGACTTGCTGTTTGATTATTTGAGTACGTCCTTTGCACGCCTTTGTTTCCATTAAAATCATAGTACATGTCATTGTCCGCATTGGAAACATAATTTGTGGGTGTCATTAACAAAGTACACGCAAGCAATTAGGGTGAAATGCCACGGCCAACAAAATTAGCAGCCAAAGTCCCCAAGGTTTTTTTATAATAGCAGCCATTAGGACTGTAACTTGTGATGATCAAGTAAAGTTAGCAACTTCGTAATTTTCTAAAGATTTAGAAGAGCAAGAGAGTTTGTGCGTACAAAATTTCCCTTATTCAATTGTTACGAGATTTGTGAGATGTCTATGATTGAGGAACATATCTATATTTATGTGTGAAAGCCAAACTCTGTCACTGTACATCTTAAACATTGATTGTTATTACTGGAAGAAAGTTTTAGCCGAGTTTTTTGTGGAAAGCAATGGCTGCAATGAGCTCACCACTTGTCACGTCTGTATTCCAGCGATGCAACCCACGATAAAACCCCTTTTGATCGATTTACCTTAAACGCGAGATGCCAATGAACAAATATAAACATGAGATTTGCCTAAAAAGCTGTTAAACGAAAGATGCCCTTTGAGGCTCTGCCTGCCACTTCGGGGAAAAAGGCGTCTGTTTGTGTATGTATTATTTTTAAATATTCTTTAAGTAAAAAATAACCCATTCTATTTTCATCTGCAGGTGTGGCAAACAGAAGTTGTTGTGTGAGGATACCTCGTCAAGTCTCTGAAGACAAGAAGGGCTACTTGGAGGACCGTCGTCCGGCTGCCAATGCTGACCCGTACCGTGTTATCTGCATCATGCTAAAGACATGTTTGTTTGACGAGTAGCCTCAAAGATCAAGCAATTATCAAATAGCTCAAATCAAAAACAAAAATAAATATGTTCTGTTATTGCGGCCCTCAAGTTACCTTTAGTGGCTGTATTGATTTGTATTTTGTTTATTGTTTGTGTACTTGACTGTGAAATTGTGTTAATTTTTAACCAGTTACTTAATTTTTTTGATTAAACGGTTAAACAAATCAAAATTTGATTTGTACGGTTGTTTGCGACAAAATTATTATTATTAAAATTATTAGTTATTGACAGTTTTATTGAAATGCAACATGTACATGTTTATATTCAGAGTACCTATAATTTTACAAATAAATATCGAATAGACAGGCTTTTTTCCCTCATTGAAGAAATTACATCTATAAGAAAAAACATGCGAAGACATCGTTTATTACAATGCGTAATTTTTAATAATATTCCTTTGAAGCCGACAATCGTCAGCTGCTGTTATGAAAATGATACGGAATCAAACGGAGATCGGTAAAAAATAACCATCCAAAAAGGGGGTTATTCCCACTCGTCTTCAGGGATTGGTTTAAAACTGATATGTTTAAAGAAAGTAGAAATAGGTACTGACCATGCTCAAACATTTATCAATTGCACTAAGTTCTTCTGGATCAGAGAAACATTTTTAGTATCCTGTTTGGCGTTACTGTTACTGTTCGTTACCCCTTTCAATGGCTGCCTTATAATTTGTTGTCGCGTTCGTTTATCCAGATGGGAACGGGAAATGACCCGTAAAATAAATTACGTAAATACTTCTGCTTTTATTGGATAAATGTGTGTTCGTAGTGATTTTATTCATATAACAAATAACAGATATACATTTAGGCATGTTACCTCATCATCATCATCAGCCTGTAGAAGTCCACTGCTGTCCACGACGCTGTTGCTGCTGTCTTGGTCCGCCTCCATCCGACTTCCGGCGACCTTTATAATATACTTTGTTCATCAAGAGGGAGGCCTTCCTACTGTGCTTCGTCCGGTTTGCAGTAGCCACTCAAGAACCTTTATTCCCCAACGGCAGATAAACGAGTTTTTGCTACAAGTTTACGCGTTCCACTGTGACCGCGTTGTACGTGCAGTTTGTATTAAGAAATGTACAGAGCCCTTAGCGGCGAGTTCATTAATCAATTAACTAATGTTAATTAATGAGTTAATTTGTCAGTTTTACACTCGCACTACCTCTCCACACCGCAGAATTATTGTATACATACATAAAGCATATTATAAGATTATATTATAAGAATGCCACATTTTTGTTATATTTTTAGGAAGGTTGTAAAATTATAGTTTATATTTTGTAACAGAGAACTCTAATCTTGTACGAGGACTCCCTTAGGATTTGGTTGTTTGTTTTTTATTATTTGCCAGGATTCATGCTACAGAAAACCATAATCTGCGACAATTTCAACTTTACCTTCAAATGACCAATGACAAGTGACCATATGTCACCTTTAACAGCTGTCGAGATATATCCGTTTGATGACAGCCTGATAGACAGCGTAGGCTCGTTTTTAGTTGCGCCCTTTAGGTTGGGAACCCTAAAATGGTAAACTTCCGTACTTCATAAACAAAGTTCAATAAATTTGAATCAATAAATGGAAAGGAGGTTATGGATAAGGAATTTAAATACGAAACTACAATTTCGGTCTTAATCGATCTTTTTATTCTTGTGTGCTTTCAACTACTCATTAAATTGAATTTTTATTCTATGACATTATAATTAATTATTTATCATAATTTACAACTAACTAAAACGTATTTTCTATTTACACTTTGTCATCATAGGATATGTCCGTAAATTCCACTTTATTACTGTTTGGAAAAATATATAACTCACTAACTCTTTCATCTCCTATTGGTATTTCATCCTCGGAGTATCTCGGTGTGGATTTCTTTTTACCCTTCGTCCTATCGTCAATCCTCGCCTTCATGTGCTGTTTGATGTTGTTACGATTATCTGTATCAGCTTTCATGCAATCAAATCCATTTTCTTTATTCTGTGTCACCAAACAGTGACACGAATTTCTATTACCGAGTTTTATGCCATCGATAGACGACATATTGACAGACTTTCTAGCTGAATAAGTGCTTCTGTCGTTGGTCGAACGAAATGATAGAATTCTGGTTCTGTACGACTGACCATCCTGCAAGGGTTGTTCAAATCAATATTGATGTGATATACATTTTATATTACCATATTCAATAGTGCCTAGGTTCGTCATCATCATCATCACCCTATATAAGTCCTATGCTGGATATAGGATTCCCCCTAGAATGCCACGAGGAACGGCATTTGATTATTATTATGTACATTATTATGTCTTCAATAAGGACTTTTAAGATGTATGTATGTTTTAAAATGTATGTATGTTTTAGTTTTAGGGTATTATTATTAGGGCATTTGCAAGTTAAATTTTCATTTCGCATTGTAGCCTGAAATTAATAAATTATATTATTATTATTGTGTTTAGACTTTTATCAATTTGTCTCAACAGGACCACGGGTCTAAGCCAGGTGCACCTCAGTGGGTCAAACTCTACTAGGGAGTTCAGTATGTAGAAACTTTCATACGATTCTACATGTGTTAAAATAGCTACTTTTTGTAAAAGAATGCAAACTTAGGTTTGGTAAGTCTAAATAGTTTAAAGATTGGAAAAGTTGTTTAGGTACAAGACCGGTTGCTAACAAAACTTTTGGAGCTAGAGAAACCTTCGAGTTTTTTCGCTATTGATATTATTATTTTGGGGTTTATTTTAGGAATGGGATGAAAAAATATAAAAACTTAGTCGGATGAACATTTGAGAGGTTGAACCGATAAGCACTATGTATACAAAATATTTTTTGTAAACAAGTTATAATGTGAAATCTTTTCTTTTGAAATTTAACTTTAGATAATCATGACAGTAGATTTTTTATTCTTACCTCGTAGCTGTCATTAGCGAATCTGTTTGGCTTCTTTCCGAAAGTGAAACGCTGTTTGAATTCTTTCTTGAACTTTTCCTGCAGCAAGAAATAACGTTTGTGACTCGACTAAACCAAAAACAAATTATAACTTTACAGGCGGGCCGTAATTTTGCCGCACGTGCCAATACGTATTACGCAAGTATTACGTCGACGGGACGGCCGTTGTGGGCGATAAATTACACCCAAGACTTGGTTTGGAGCCTTCATTTTGTGCCATCCTACCCAACATTAAATTCCAAACTTTCCAAAGGATAAGTATAGTGTAAAGCATTGATTGATTTTTGCGGTTTTTATCGGATAAAACCTTACTTTCTACTTACTTGGACCGGCCCATTGCTACCAAAAGCCTCTCTATTCTACCAGAGTATTAAATGCCTACACTAGACTATGGTAATACAATTAATAATAAAAAACCCACGACATTCCATCGTCTACTGCAGCGCCCTCTTTTGGCGATAAAAAATACCATAAACCTTTCTGTAACTAAACCTAATAAGTTTCGATTCATATATCAATTTTATCTTAAACATTCCATTATCGATTGCAGCGCTCCTAGTGATGTGCGGCAATAAAACCTATCGAAGAACCTTCATTTAAGTCATACAAAATGATTGCAGAAAACCATATTAGGCATTTTGTAGAAATTGTAGATTTCTGACAAACACAAAAACAAATAAACACAACTGCTGTACAAAAGAAGAACGCCATAGATATTTCAGGTTCTATGGTTGGCTCTACCCCAAAGACTTCCACTTAACACTACTTTATGGGACGGTATATACAATCGCTTATCTGCCGCGGGTCTGCAAATCATCAAGTTAATAAGGTAAACTAGATCATTGAGAGGATTAGTTTCGTCAATTCAAATAGAATAGATTCAATAGATCAAATAGATGTCTAACATGTGTGCATACGTTTTTGATAAGAATGTTGACTACTTATTAAATCTAATCATGTTTTACATGTACAGTCTACGTATTTAATATTGCTTTCTCATAGTTAATGAAGCGCGAAGTTCGAGAGAGATTCCCCTTTTTACTTTTTTTGCAACCTTGCCAGCTTTTCTAAAGAAAGTCAAGTATACTTACGTTGTATATCGCGTAGATAAAAGGGTTGTAGCAGGAGTTGCTCATGGCCAGCCAGTCAAAGCAGAAGAAAATCACATTTATGTATCTGTACCTGTAAACAAGTTGCGCGTCAGTATATCATGACGATCTATCTTCGTGGTGCAGCAAGTGAGTAGCCGTCTGTGACGCAAGAGGTGCGGGTTCGATTCAGTGTTTTTTTACATGATCTGCAAATATTTGTTTCGAGTCTTGGTGTTGTGGTGCCATGGTACTTGTAGTTCCTGATAACCACAAAACGGGGAACCCTAGTGTGGGATGTGACGTTTATTCCAATCTTTCCTACCAACAGTTCGATAGTCTAACTGTTTGGACAAAATTATTCCAAACTGTTAGCCTGACCTGTCGGACAGATTGGAATTTGGATTTTCGCTCAGTTTTGTTCCATATGTACTATATGGAACAAAACTGAGCGAAAATCCACCGCAAGTGAAGTAAGTACAGTGAAATAAAAAATAAGATAAATGATTATAATTTTTTATGAGGTAGGTACTTACTAACTGATACCTATTTGCATTCTCTGGTCAAACTGATTTTCCACATTTTTTGAACACACTGTAGGGTGTTATGTTATTATCGTGTGTTTGTGTGTATCGTGTTTTCGTTTATTCCAATCTGTCCTACCAAAAGTTCGATGATCTAACTGTTTGGACAATTTTGGTGTCCACCCGTGGCTCAGCTTGCGTTATAACGTGATAAAAGAATACACCATGTGTAGCAAATACTCATCCAAACTTTAGCAGTTTTAAAATGGATTGTATAGATCAAATGGAGAAGGTAGTATCCTCAATTTGCATCCATAAGATACTAAATAAAATCATAGAACACGGCACTGGTCCCACGGCCGCCGAGTAAGCGATGAGCTATAGGTGATTTTCTCGCCCAAGAAACGAACAAAGATAATCGCTTCCGTGTAAATAAAAGAGAGATTATATTTATAGTTCATCGCTGGCTACTCTTTCTACGTACAACGTTCTACTCGTTTATCGCTCGTCACCGGCGGTGGGACCAGTGCCTAATATGGGTCTACTGCAATCTGAAATCAATGCTGTTTGATGCGACCAATAATTTCGCTACGTTCAATGCATGTTCAAGAAACAACTTATCTAAATCAGGTTGAAAAAATTTAATATAACTCTCGACCAGGATCCCAAGCCGTCGGTCTTGTTCTTGTTCTCTTAGACGTGAAACTTGAAAAATAACGGATCGGAAACGTTAAAGAGAGGCTTAATGGATATTAAATATTGGATGATGCTGATAATGATGATGATGTTGAAGCACTCAAGAATAATCCAACATATTTTTACGGAAAGTTGAACAGGTTAAGTAGATCGTAATATTATGAACATCTAAGTTCCCAAATCCCTCACAAAACTTAACAATAATGGAGGAAGCCGTTATTGCCATAACCTTGCTTTGACTTGCATTTAACTTGATGAGATTTATGTATACAAGTTGAACTTTTCTCCACAAGGGCGCGACAGGCACGTTTAGTTGATTTTCTGTATTTATTTTTGATTCTTTATTACAAGCACCTAGGTAAGCATACATCAAAAGGAAATCAAAAATGTATCGAGGTTTTAATACGTAGTGAATTTTCCACCAACATATTTTTATCAGACAGTTTTTCTTCCGGTCTTTTGAATTGTAAGCATTACTATAGATTCTTTGAACTTGACAGAAAGTTCAAAAGAAATCGAAGCGACTCTGGCCTAAATGACAGCCTTACATTCAATTTTATATTTCAGAAAAAGCTTATTTGTATTAAATTAACGGACAAATGTGAGTGAGACTCGCGCTCTTAGGGTTCCTCTCCGTAAATTATTTCAAGTTTCAGGCACTTTTTCCTGCAAACTTCACACTCAATTTTCCACTAATTCCCGAACAAACAAAGTGATCATATAAAAGTCCCGTTTTTTTCTGTTGGGGCACGAAACCCTAAAATTGAGCAAAGTACCTAACTCAACATAATAATAAAAATTGAGAAAAGTGCTACGTCCACCACGAACTAAGCTAAGAATACGGTCAATTCTACCTCAGGTCTTATAGTTATAAAGTCTTTCAGCTACAAGTAGCTTCGTTTACGGTGTATTACGGTGTTACGGTGCTTTAGGTACGCAAAGAACCCAATACCAATAATAAATTTGCAATATGAATGAATGCATGAAATTGGGTGAAATTATATTTTAAGAGCCCCTTCCCGGTTTTATTTAAAAGCTTGTTGGGTTGTCCAACGCAATGTTTGAAAAAGAGGCACTGCGAAAAAACTGGCATAGTCAGAGTACTGGGTTAAAATTCAGAAAATTCCGCTTCTCACTCGCGAAACGACAATGAATGCGTGGATATTTCATAAAACTTGTTTTAGAATTTCCTAGAACGAGTGTTTTTTTAAAACACGTATTTACGTGTTTTTGTAAAAGTCCTAAGATTTTGTAAAAAAAATGTTTTGTTATTTAAAATTTGTATAACATGGGCGAGGTTCTTTGATCGATGTTTACTTTACGTTTACAATGTATGAGTTCATTATGAACAGTCAAAACCCAGGTAAAAATTGTGCAAAAAAAAGCAGTTTTTTTGCTTTTACTGAATATACAATATTTAAATTTATTGTTTGTGTATAAACCTAGATATTATATTCAACAAGATATATATCTAAAAAAACTTTGTTACTACGCCACAATCACGTACGAGCTGAGTAAGAGCATTTGTATGGAGATAATGACGGGTTGACCACTCTTAAGAGAGCATTCCCGTCGTTATTACTTATTTTCTGGTCCAATGGCATACCTACAAAAAAATAAATTATTTCCTTAGTAGTTCTACCAAGAGGCTGCTCTGCACATTGTAGGAGTAATAAGTTTTGGAGTACAAATAACTATTTTAGCAATAAATCAATAAGACGCTTGAGTTTTATTGATACAATAAAAATTTAATTTAATGGTTTTGTGTACAAAATAACACAATATACCACAGTGAATCTTGCTCTAATGGTCGCTACCCACAGCCTCAAGCCGTGGGCCGGGACCAATCTGGCATCTAAGAATTTAAAACGAGCTATATACAGTGGTGGTCACATAATTAAAGACACTGGAAGCATATTGAAATAACTAAGCTATTCCTCCTGTATATATTTTATCAGACTGCCATTGTAACTTGCTGCACAATTAATTTTTATTTGTGTTATTATTGTGTATTGTTAAAACGGAACATTTACAACAAAACTTGCCTTTTATTCGGTAAAACTTAAATGTAAGCAGTGTAAATAAAAAATAAGATAAGTAAGATCTGGCCATATAATTAAAGACACTTCATTTCGTAACAAGAAATTAAAAAAAAATTACTTATCATTGAAATTATCTTAGTACGTAAGATTTCTAACACATTTTTATAGAGCATTCCGATGCGTATCAATACTTGGTCGCATGTACTTTTGCAGCAATAACAGCACGACATCTCTTAGCCATGGAAGCTATCAATTTTGTACAAACTTGTACCGGAATTTGTTCCCACGCTTCTGTAAAAGCTGTGTAAAGTTTATCGACGTTTGATGTACGCTTTGCCGCCACTGTCTTCTTCACCGTACCACAAGTTTTCGATTGGATTTAAATCCAGACTGGACGGGGGCCAATCCAAAACTGTCACAAACTGGTTCCTTAAGAAATCTTTAACTACTTTTGCGGTGTGTTTCGGATCATTATCCTGTTGAAAAGTTCAAATGACCGGTAAATTTTGCTCAGCATAGGGCAGCATGGTTTCTTCAAAAAAAAAATTGTACTGTAATTGTGTAAATACCAATTTATCCATATTGCCTTCTATCTTCCTGACAGGTCCAACACCAAGTCCTGAAAAATAGCCCCACACTTTGATATTTCCGCCTCCATGTTTCACTACTTTCTTGGTGTACTTCGGATCCATTTCTTTGTTTGGGGGGCGTCTAACATATTGTTTTCCGTCAGAATTAATCATATTAATTGTTGTTTCATCCGAAAAAAGCACATTTTTCCACTCTCGTTCAGTCCAGTGTTCATATTTTTTAGCAAACGCTAACCTTGCCTTAACATTTTGCTTTTTCAAAAGTGGCACCTTCCGAGACACTCTTCCGTACAAGTTTGCCCCACATAGTCTCCGTCTAATTGTCCTTGCAGACACACCCGTCGACCCTCCTGCCCCATATATTTCCGAGCGTATCAGTTCTGATCCTTTGAACGGTTCCTTTTTTGCCAACAACACCATCTAGAGCCTTCCCGCGGAGTAGTTTTCCTAGGTCTCGGTTTTCTGGGGACGTTTTCGGTCGTATTGAACTTCTTGAAATGCATTATAGCATTCATAACCATGTCCTTAGAACAGCTCAAATGGTTTGCGATTTTTCTGTATGACCAACCTTTGCTATGAAAGTTCAAGATTATCTTTCTAGTGGACGAATCGCAACTCTTGGTTTTTCCCATATCGATTGGTATAAAACGTACAAAAAGTAAAATGTTATAATTAATGTCGACGTTTCATGCAAATACGCAGCAAAACAATGAAAAACTGAATGTAGTTCTTTTTCTTTTTTTTTAATTCAGAACACAGCGTTCACTGTCTTTAATTAGCTGGCCAGCTACAGGTACGTTAAAAAAGTGTATATTAAATTCGGATATAGTGAGCAGTGTCTAAATATCAAGCAACACAACTTTTTAATCCCCCATTTTTAAGAATACAACGTCATGTATGATTTAGTAACAATTACATTAAATTTAATACCTACTTTGGCTAATGGTAGTGCCAAAATCATGTTTATTGTGATCAATTAGGGGGTGTTAAACATGGCTTAAATCCGAGGTTGGTTCCAGACTTTGGTACTAAGCCAACAGTAGCCAGTTTAAACTATGGATCTATTAATCACCCTCAGACCAATCTAGTGAAGGATTTATGGATGAAAACTGTCCAACTCGATTCACTACCCACAAACATGCAAAACAATGAAGCTAAGCTCAAGTTGACTAATACATTAACTAGCGGTTACACGGTTGTTTATTCGAAATATTTCATTTTGACAGTAGTTAACATACTATCTGCTTTCTTGACTTGACTTGACTTCTTGATGTATGGCTTTTGTGGCTTGTAGTCACAATTTTGCCAGTGTCCGTTTCATGCTAGTGTCATAAACATAGTAAAGGAGTGTGGATAGAATATGGTCAGTTTTTAGAGGGAGATTCGAGAAAAAAAAAATCGGACATTTGATTGATCTAAACAGTACTATGTTAGTATTATTGTAGGTAGTAGGAATATTGTGTATAATATAAATTAGTATATGAGTTAGGTATAATTTATAGCTTTATCTTATTTATATCAATAAACTTACATAATATATAATTAATCATAGGAGTAAATGTAAGGGATAGAAGACAGTTGAGGGATAGAGGACAGGGAATTTCAGGAGGGATGACATCGTAAATAGTGCGGCGAAGTTTCAAACAGCTAAAAAATATGTGATTCACGTTTCATCTGCTTAGCTGACTGACATCCTGTTTACGTTTTAGTGGCGGTTACTGTAATATAACCATCGGTCATGATGACAGATATTGTTAAAAATAATTATTTTTATCAGTTTAACGGTTTTTAGTGTAACGGTTACACAACCAATTGGTTAGGCTAAACAACCGTTAACTACCTGTTTAAAGTGGTGGTGATCTTGAGTCCTATACCAATAATTACTTACTCGTTAATAGAGGCCAAGAAAGATTGCAGCAGTAAATAACTCTGCAAGGGTAGCCAGCAGAGAGCGAAGAGCGCAACTACCAACACCAGCATTTTTATTACCTGAAAATTATACAGGGAGCTTATTCAGGGAAAATATAATACAAAAACCTATTAGACACCTATTTGATCTCCATAATATAGACATTAAGTGGAACATCACAATGATCTTTCAATTACTATCATTTAAACATTAGTATGACTAGAAAAAGTAAGAATTAAGGGCGCCAATGTCTTTGAGATAGCATAACATAACACTCAGGCCAACAGTCAAATACATGATCCCACACTAAGATTCTCGGGAATTAAACCTGCACCTTTTGGGTCTCAGCCGGTTAATCAACAGGTAGTTAAAAAATGATGAATGCAATAGCCCCCCGGATTGGTGACAGCAGTATTGGTGTTGAGTACTCAGGTGGATGATACTACTCATCTCCTGGTGTAATCCCTCAATCCCTTAGTCAGCTTGTAAGATACCTATGGGAGGAGACGGTGGGGCCACCTATATTATTATTCCGAGGCCAGATATACTACGGCACATTCACTATGAAATAAATGCATACCTTCTTTTTGTTTCTCATGTGATTGGCATCTCTGGCCTCTAGGGCATTGCCCGGCGCTCTTGCACCCCACAGCTTCATAGACATGTGTACGTATGCAAACGTTATAACGAACAACGGTATCACATACTGAAACAGAAACATAAAACAAATACGTTTATTAGGATTTTATTGGTAGGCGTAAAACGAGTAAAATAAGTTAGAGTTCACTGTGTTGGGATCGAAGCAGCTGTTAGGCTTACAATATCCTCGAATAAATAAGGTACCGGAGAATAAATTGGAATGGTATGGTGAATGGTTTTTGGTAATTTCAGAAAAGTGTTAACACGTTCACTGCTGAAAACACAATCTGGATTTTTCGTTCTTTGGCGATTGCATTAAATTTGTTTTTTTTGCTATTTTTTTCATGTGGCGAATTTTTTTGAGAGAAATTCTGGTCCATTACCTTTTCAAATTGCTAACTGTGAGAGCTATGTCGGTGATCTTGGTTCTTCTACGGATCCCCTCATTTCGAATTCTATCACATACCTAGTGAAACTCCAAGCATAGCTCTCTCGATAGCCTACTGTGTGACTTTGATAAACTTTAAAATAACGTGATGATGAATGATCTACGCATAGTTTTATTGTTGAATTGCAACATCTATACGCTTCCATCATATCGATATTGTTATTATATTATGTTATATTGTTATTGATATAGGTACTGATGGATACTGGGCTTAAAACTTACTTAACCCACTCTTACTCTTTTACTCTTACCATTAACCAAACCACTAATCCTTAACTAAGTTATAAAACCCTAGTCATAAGCACCGTAAGCGTATAGGTAATCATCATCATTATCGGCCAATTGATGTCCAATGCTGGAAGAGACCTCCCCCATCGAATGCAATGGAGAGGACTTGCGCCATAATCACCACGCTTGGCAGGTGGTTTGGTGATAGCAGTATTGTTGCTAAGTACTCAGGTGGAAATGCCCATTCCCTAGTGTAATTCCTTAGTTGGCTTTTAGAGTGCCACGGGAGGAGACAGAGAGGTATATTCTTAGACCACACGCATATGTGTGGTCTAAGAATATAGCCCTCCGTCTCCTACGGCCATAGCATATATAGTTAGTTGCACGATTTTAGAGTCAACACCTATCTTTACTCGAGACGCATTTAAGTTTGTCGTGTAATATTAGCTATACAAACATACGTCATATTTTAACTGAAATGGGGATCAAACGCGGCTATAAAAGAAAGTTCGTCTTTCGCGAGCGAGTTACGGAATCAACTCACGGAGTTACACCGCAGAATGGAAGAGGTATTTGGATTAACTTTGCCGTGGTGTATCCGGCCTAAGAATAGACCCCTCCATCTCCTCCCGTAGATGTCGTAAAAGCCGACTGTGGGATTACACCAGGGGACCGGCAGCAGCATCAATCTAAGACAACTAGACTATTAATCTAATCAACACAAATATGCGATCACCAATCCGCCAGCCAAGCGTGGTGATTATGGCAATTCCCCCCTTGTAATACAATGGGGGGAATTGCCATAATCACCACGCTTCGTCCAGCAGTGGACGTCTAAAGGCTGCTGATGATGATGATTATGAACTTTGCCAAGTCCAAACCAACGAACTTTTGGTAGGACAGATTGGAATAAACGAAATAAAACCTCAACACAAAGGTGTGAGTGAGTTTGAGTCCAAACACAGTGTGTAGAGTGGGGGTTTCGTTCTTTTGAATAAGAATACCTACTATCCTTAGCTATAATTTTGTATTTACAATAAATGATTTGCTGAAATGAGCTATAATAATGTAACGGGTCGGTAGTCGGTACCTCTTTAAGTTGCTTTGTTTATTAAATTAGCTAAACTTTGCCGAGTTTGGAACAAAGTTGCCTTTAGTGGTTAAGAATGAAGAAATTATGTGGTTGTGTAAATGAAGGGTAAGTGTTTGATCGATAACATGTATCGCTTTCTCGAATATAATGTTATGAGATTGATTAGATAACATTATTGATAAGGGATTATACAAAGTTACTCTGTACAGTTTGAGAATATATTGTTTACATGGAGAAGAAGTAACAGGGGTATAAACAAAGATCTTGTATCTTGGGCTTACTTATATCATATTTTCAATAGACTTTAACAGTGTCGTAGCTAAGGTCATGAGCGCCCAGGGCAAGATTTGAATTTTGCGGCCCTCAAAACTTATTTTGTAGGAAGAGAAACAATATAACTTTAAAATGTAATTTAAGATGTACATTTAGGCATTTTAGCAGTGAAAGTAGGCAATACACAAACAGAAGTTAGAAAATTAGGGGCTTTTAGGAGCGAGATACTATAACGCAGATTGCTGGTCTGCGAGTGCGACCCTTGAGGTTTGCGCCCCTGGCAGCTGCCTGCGTGGCCAGTCCCTAGCTACGACGCTGGATCTATCACAGTAAAATATTCAATTTATTATAATCATTATCCGCAGTTAGATGCTCACTGCTGGACAAGGCCTCCCACGTATAATACAATAGGGGGGTTTTCCATAATCACCACGCTTGGCAGGCGGATATGTGATTGCAGTATTGGTGTTGAGTACTCTGGTGATGAGCATTCATCATCATCATCGTCAACAACCTTTAGGGATCCACTGGTGGACGAGGTCTCCCTCATTAAATACAATGGGGTGAACTGCCATAATCACCACGCTTGGCAGGTGGACTGGTGATCGCAGTATACGTTTTAAGTACTCAGGTAGATGCTGCTGCTCATTTTCTGGTGCATTACACAAATATAAATACTGACGATGCAGGAAGATTGCACAAACCAATTGTACAAACTTTTATTTAAATTCAATCAAAATCATAAAAACGAAAAAATGTGACGTCACCAGTCCGGCGAAACGTAAACGCTCTTAAATCTTCTTTCTATTTGCTCTAACTCTGTTGCTTACGCCATATAAATACGAATGGTTTTCTAATCGGGGAATAGTTCGTAAAGCTACTTTTATCGGAAAAGTAGTAGTAATTGCGAGGGCGAAGTTTTATGACGTAGTTATTTACAAACAACTATTCCATCCGTGAAAGCTTTTAAATGAAAGGGGATCGAAAATAGAAAAACTAGTGATTTCAAAGCTATCTTTTGTGATCGAGTAGACGGACAAATTAGTATTGAATTTTAACACCTCTGCTGTTTGAAAGTAGTTGCTGTTCTAATAATTCTACAAGTTTCTGAATTAAAAGATATTTGCCTTGGTTTGTTCGGTCTAACAACAGACTCCTCTATTTTCTCCCGTGGATGTCCTAAAAGCCAACCAAGGGGTTACACCACCAGGCGATGGGCAGCAGCACCCACCTGAGTACTCAACATGAACACTGCGATCACCAAGCCGCCTGTCTTCCCCCCATTGTGTTTTATCTCATCCAGCAGTGGACGTCTAAAGGCTTCTTATGACGATGATGTTACCACGGACCTCAAAAAATTAAAAGGAAAGAAAAGGAAAAAAACCAAAAGGAAGAAAGACTAAAAACGAAAAATGAAGACGCATTTTTCTCGTTTTTGCACTATAAAAAATCTTCATGGGTCTTGTTATATTTATTATATATCACCACTAGACAGCATTCGTTAGTAAACACAAATTTAAAATTCTATATAATAATAAAACGAAAGAAAGCGCGGCGCGACCATTTAATCGGAGGTATGGGAAAAAATATTCCCGCTCCTACCAATCGGAGTTTCGATCGGAGGACCGGGAAAGACCCGTGGATTGTAAGTTCTATTTTTAAATGAATGTTCAGAAAAAGTACGTGGCCAGTATAATTTTGTGGACTTGGTGATAGAAACTATTTGTATTGGGCATATAAAACAGCACGTTATCATTTGATGATATTATATACTTTTTGTTCCCGCTCAGCACGTTAACACTGGATTTTATAGACTTCCCCCCCCCCCCCCCCCCCCCTCCCGCACATTTGTACAACAGTAAAGAAGTACATTCTCCATCATTTAAAAAAAGTTGTATGGTACTTTCTGTCCAGGTATAGTATAAAAAATATTTCATCGTTATATACGTTATATCGTTATGTACTGAATACGAGAACCTACCAAAAGGAAGATAAAGTCATTATTTACTCACTTGTTTGTTTAGGACCACTATGAATTCTCTGGAACTCTGTCAAATTAATATTCTATGAATTGAATTGATACAAAAAAAATAATTCTACATTAGAAATGTAATGTATCGCGTGATTCAGACCAGTTGATACCTATGACCTTTAAATACGAAAACTTAATTGTTTGTTGCATAATCTTCGGTTAAGATGATGATGGTAATAAAAATCAGTCAAAAGTGAATATTTCTCATCTCCTGGTATTCCCTTTGTTAGTTTTTACGATATCTACGAGATATCGTAAAAACTAACTATAGGAGAGGGAAGAAAACACATGTGGGTACATTCAAATAGTAATGTAAACAAAACACATACCTGAAATATGTACAAAAGTAGTCGGTAAATAGCCAGGGAATGGTTTCCAAAATTACTCGCAGCACAAAACGGTTTTTTGTAAAAGAGTTTGGTTACTGAAAACAAAAAATAAATTTGAATACAAATATTGCTCACAACATGGGTGAAATAAAAGCGTAATGCCTCATCATCCTCTAAAAGGCCACTGCTGGGCATAAGCCCTCATAGAGTGCCACGACAAATGGTCTTGAGCCACCTCCATCCACCAACTTCCTTTGACCTTTAAAATGTCTTTGATCCATCGAATTATTAGTGCTTAAATAACAACATATTTTTAACATAAGTTTTAGGTGTCAAGTTTTCAGGTTGTTATTATAAGGGGAATAAAGTGGCATCGATTAGGTTACTTAATGTACCTTGAAGTAGAAATCCAATGCATAGATTAGACTTTATACTTCAGTTTCCGCGTTTTTATGCATATTTGGATGTAAATAAATAAATAAATGCTGGACATTTCACACAATATTATCTAGCCCCAAGCTAAGCAGAGCTTGTGTTATGGGTAATATAATAACTGATATACTTAATACAATAACAAAACATACAGATAGATATTTTTTATTATACATACAAAAATACCCAGAACACCCTGAACAAATATCTGCAGATTGTACAAATATTTGTTCAGAGGCGAGAATCGAACCCGCAACCTCCTGCGTCCGTATATAAAATATATATATATGACCGTAATAGGCATGAACACAAGGAAAACAATTTCATAATATAATCATATTTTTTTTAGTTATTGCATTTAGTAATAGTTAGTTTTAGTAGTAGTATTGGAATACGATAATGTCTCCGCTTTCAGGTTTCTGTATTTTTAGTGTAATAAAATCTTTAGTTCAGTAAGTTTATTTATTCTTTGTAATTTCCATATATATAGATAGAAAATTTCAAACAAAAAACAAACTTACTGAACTAAAGTTTTTATTACACCAAAAATACAAAAACCTGAAAGCGAAGACATTACCGTCTTCAATCATAATAAATAAAGCACCGAACAGACCGCAGGCGTCAATGTGGGTGGGCGCGTCCAACTCTCCAATGTTATCGAGTAGAAAAATTGGCTTGCCGAGAGAAAAACCACATAGAATGTTACGAAAAGTAAGTTATGACACAAAAAAAAAAGCTGTAGCCCGACTACAGTCAAGTGCCATTATCAAATTTTATGGTGATACTCCATTTTGGCTAGTAGTATAGAGCACCTTGTGAAACAGTTCGTCCGAGGAAGTACTACCACCATACCTATTTCTCGCAATGCTGTGTTCCGGGTTGATAGTACCGGTGAAATTACAGGCACATGATACTTTTTATCTTTGTCTCAGAATGGAAAGCGCAGTGCAATACCAAGTAGTGTGCGTCCTAGGGGGACGTGACCTAAGAAGACATAGACCCATTACACATTTGTAATGGGCTGGGGTAACCGCTTAAAATCAGATGGGACACATGCTAGCTCAGTCATATACTAAAAAAAAAAACTTTTTGCACCTATCAAAAATCTTAAATATTTTAGAGCTTCTTAAAGGGATTTTGTGAACCTATAGCGTCTTAAGTTGATTTAGATGGCATTACGGTAATTTCCATTAGAAAAAACTTTCAAATGATATACCATTGATACGCAAATCTGAAAAGTTTAGTTATTACTCTTTTATTTAAAAACACGGCCACCGTTCAATTATTAAAAAATTGATAAAAATAAATAAGCTTACTTGGATCCTGTTCATCTTCCATGACCACTTCCCAGGACATAGCCATGGGTGCTGCCAGCGTTAATGCTAGCACCCAAATAAATACTATTATCACCTTTGCCACTCGTTTTGAAGTGTGAGCACTGAAACAAAAATAACTTTTAAAAAACAGAACCCAAATTTTTTTCACACCTGATATTTGTAACATTTAATCGAGGCTTTGATAAAAGAATATGACGTACTTTAAATTTACCCGTATAACAAAAATAATAGATTTTTAGAGTAGTTACTGATAGATCCTGTTATGTATCAAATCGAAAAGAAACTATCATCATTTATAAACGTCGCAGGATGAATGGAGGCGGCTCAAGACCGTTCGTCGTGGAATTCTAGTGGGGAGGCCTATGTTCAGCAGTGGACTTCTACAGGCTGTTGATGATGGTGATCAATAGTTTGGCTCTCCTTCGACATCCCACACGAACAGAGCTAATTGGGAAAACGTTGCAGTTATAACGCCGCCTTTAAAATGTTAGAACTTGCCCTAATTCCTTTTCTAATTTTATTTTACCAAATGAGGCTGCGTTTTCGATCTCGTGACAAAGCATGGAGTTATTACGTAATTTTGGTTAATTTTGTTTGAGACCGCCAACCCCTCTTTTACATTTGAGTGAATGCTTCTTTACTCATTCATTTTGTAAACGGGAAATTTTGACAAACCGTAATTTGTAAATTTTCCGTTTATAAAATGAAAGTCAAAGTCAAAGTCAAAGTATATTTATTGCTGAATTACATGTATAAAGATGTCATAGTTATTATATAATGGATCCAATGTAATCTACCCTTAAAGGGCGTGCAATTATTTATTTAATTTACAATCTTAGATTAATAATATTAATAGTTGAATATAAATAATAGATGTCAAACATTACAAATATTATAATATAAATGTCACATGAACTAAATTAAAAAAAAAAAAAAAAATGTCTAGTCAATGATAAAAATAATGATTAAAATTTAATTACATAATAAAAGATTTATCAGTCATGTCATAATTAATGAAAGTTATTTTATTAAAATTCTTTACGCACATTTTTTTTAGGTTTTAAGTTATTTGATATTTGGCTATGAATAAAAAATCTTAAATATTTACAGGTTTCCACTTGCGTTTGAATTGTAGTTGATTTGTTTTTTTTGTTTGTTTGATGATATAAGCTGAAAATAAAAATTTATAAATCCTTAAAAAATTTTGAAATACCCTTACAGGCAGGTAACTAAACAGTAGTAGGTACCTAGTTTGAGAAAAGCATGGGGCGTACAAATGATCAAAATCTCTAGCGCAAATATCGCATTACATTCAAATCAAATTCGGCCATATGCTAATAAAATTTGTTTATTATCATCATCATCATCATCATCTGCTTGTAGAATTGCACTAGAGGATGCAGCAGCATCCACCTGAGTACTCAAAACACCAATACTGCGATCACCAGTCTGCGATCACAAGCGTGGTGATTAGGTATGGCAAATCATGCAATCATGAAAAAAAATCATGAAATGAATCATGTCATGCAATCATCACCCCATAGAATTAACCATGAATTCTATGGGGGAGGGAGGCCTCGTCTTACGGCTGATGATGATGATAATTATATTTTATTGATATTATTGTAGAGCGACTACAATCATATCAAAATAAATATAGCATTTGCATAACTAAAGCTCGCTATGAAATAGAGAGTTAGATCTTAGTTATATTAAAATCTTCTCAACTTTACAGAGATGTAGGTAATATTTATACCTAAATATATTAGGGGGATTGAGGAGTTGTCAAAGGGGTGGGGGAGGGGAGTGAAAGGGGTAGTGTCCATCCTTCGAGCATTCCGGCCCGCGGCAGGAAGTCCGTGTTGCTCGAAGTGTCCATCATTCGTCAAAAGGTTGCTTGTTTTTTTTTCAATCAAAAGTTTGTGATTCTCCGCAATGAATAAAGTTCTGCCTTGTTTATAAATAACATTGTGAAATGGGATCAAATTAATATTTTTGGAGCTTCCTGGCATATTTGATTTTATTTTTCCTCATTCCTATTTATAAAGAATTGATCAAAGTTCTTTTTAACTGAGTTTGAATTAGGAGGTTGATTTATTGGTATGTACGTACACTTTGTGTAGGGAATGATTACGGGGTGGTTCTATACAATTTGTATGCCAATCAGACTTTAAAAAAAATACAAAACTACTCAATCACTTTTGGTACTTAATGCAACGTTCTGCGGGGTCAAAACTTGGATGGGTGACCACATGAAAAGCTACTTTTGCTCGTCAATATTTTTGTTTGCTACTAATCGCTCTAAAATGACTAGTAGACAAAAGGAGCACACAAAGTGCGGCAGCAGCCACCACTGTAGTAACTCACCAGGGTGGTTATTCGCTATGACCTAAGAGATTCCTTGTCAATAACGTGTGATGTCACCCATACGATTCAGCGATGATTCCACGCAGATATCGTAACGAGCCCGCGTTATGTTACGTTTGGTCAGAGCGAATAAGGGGGCTGAGTGGTGTGATAATAGCTCTGTGCCTGTCCACGGCGATGGCAGTGAGTGTGAACACGCTGACGTTCACGCTTAGTGCTTGTACGAATGGACAGAAGGGGGCATATTAAGTGCGGCAGCAGCCACCTCTGTAGTAACTCACCTGAGTGGTGTGATAATAGCTCTGTGCCTGTCCACGGCGATGGCAGTGAGTGTGAACACACTGACGTTCACGCTTAGTGCTTGTACGAATGGACAGAAGGGGGCATATTAAGTGCGGCAGCAGCCACCTCTGTACTAACTCACCTGAGTGGTGTGATAATAGCTCTGTGCCTGTCCACGGCGATGGCAGTGAGTGTGAACACGCTGACGTTCACGCTTAGCGCTTGTACAAATGGACAGAAGGGGCACATGAAGTGCGGAAGCAGCCACCTCTGAAGCAATGCTGCTTGGAACTGAAAGAGAAACCTTTATTAACACAAGTTTTTGATAGGTAAGTGGATAAAAAGTACCTACACAAAAGAACTCAATGCTACATCATTCTCTTCCAGATGATGTTTCGGTAACGTGAAATAATTTAGTTAGTGGATAAAAAACAATAAGAATAATTTGATTCATTAAAGTACTAGCATTTGCTCGTGGCTCCGTCCGCGTGGGACCTCTATTAGCTCTGCCCGAGTAGAATTTCTATTTTAAATTATAGCCTATATGTTATTCTGATGTACAAGCTATATATAATAAAAATGTTTATGTATATATACATAAACATAAACATTTTTTTCAATAATAATTAGCAAAATAAACATATGCCAACATACTATTTAGGTGTAAATTATTATAATTATTATTATTTATGTCATTTATGTTATTATTTGATAAATAAAAAAAGCTTTGCTCGCGGATCCACTAGCGCGATACTCAAGGGCTCTTATTTATTGATTATTCTTTAGGTAAAGATTATTATAACGGATGTAAAAAGACTACTCCCGAAAACTGAAACAGTGCTATAATTGATAATTAATCGTAGTTACTAACTTTATCGGCATTATATAGCATATTAGTAACAATAATCTTGTACGGAAATTGATAAACACCCAACGGAATCACTCATAATTGAAATTAAAATAGAGGGTTCAAAATGACGAGGGTTGGTATAATTGATCTCTCCAACTTGTACCTGAGGATTCTTTAGTAAGTAATAATCTTCCCCGAAGATTAGCTGCCAAATTATTACACTGCTCTTCATATCTGCTTTCTGTCCTCAAATAAAAGGAGCCTTAGGGAAATTGCCAATTATCTTTACAAACAAATTTCAATATTCACTTCACCTAATAATTCTGTTTATCTGAAGCAACTAAAAAATGAGACCACTCAATACCACTGGAAAAGAAGTTTGTTTAAAGTAACATCGATCTTCAATGGAACAAGGACTGTTTTTAAAACAATTTCAAACTTCAAAGGAATATATCACAGCTACGTACAAAATCAAAATTATACAAAATCAGATAACGATTGACTTTTTCTCGTGTCTGGATAATATCACACACCGTTTTATGAATGTATTCAAATTGTTCCATGCTGGCATTTATGAGGTTTTTCATAATTTATCTATTGGTTCGATTCAAAACCAAGCATGTTTTATTTTCAGTCGCCGAACGAGAACTTGATTTATGGCATTGTAATGTACAGAGGCTGTGGTGTATACGGCCTAAGAATAGACTCCTCCTCCCATGGATGTAGTAAAAGCCTTACTAAGGAATAACACCACGGGATAAGCAGCAGCATCCACCTGAGTACTTAATACCAAACTGCGACCACCAATCCGTCTGCCAAACGTGATGATTATGGCAAACCCCCCATTGTATTATTATGACGACCTCTGTGGCGCTGCGGGCGAAGGTTCGCCTGCGACGCAGGGGGTTGCAGGTTCGATTCCTGCCTCGGAACAAATATTTGTACAATCTGCAGATATTTGTTCAGGGTGTTCTGGGTATTTTTCTATGTATAATCAAAAAATATCTATCTATGTAATGTATTGTATTAAGTCTATCTAGTACCCATAACACAAGCTCTGCTTAGCTTGGGGCTAGATAATTGTGTGAAATGTCTAGCATTTATCATTATTATTATTATATGGGGGTGGCCTCGTCCAGCAGTGGGCGTAAACAGGCTAGTGTTGAATGTATGGGTAAAGGTAATTAGCGCTATTACTAAAAATATTGGTGAAAGACTTCCTATATCTTATTTAATTATATCGGGAAACCAACAATATTGGCATTTATGCAGTGACCCGCCCCAGATTTGCAAGGGTAGCACTAACCAAAAAAAATCAACACAAAATAAAAAACAAACAAAAAAGAAGTTAAATAGAAGATACATAATAAAGATAAATAGATAGTTATGGGCATCGGATAAATGTATTGAAAGTTTTTTCCGTGTACGTAGGAAGCTCGGTGTTAATGGAAACCATTAAACAATGATTGATGGCAAATTTCCGAATTTCTGTGTCGCGTCAGGTTCTAATTGATTTCATATGTTCCGTGACGCTATCTAACAATGTGTGAACTGCTAATCGGTGGAGAATGATTCTGCCTTAACAATAACCACTTCATAATAGGCTTTATGTATTCACAGATAAATATCATAACAGATTGTATGTTAATGTTTACAGATGGTATCAGCGAGCTACCGCTAAAACCGAAGCAGTTTCAGGTAGTGGTAGGTAATGTATAACAAATGTAAATACTGTTTGTGGATAAGAAGTGTAATTGATGTGAATGCTTAGTTAACTTTCAGGCATTTTATTTTACAAGAAGTCTATTCGTATTACAGAAAAAAAATGGTTTAAAACCCCAACACAGTAAATAGGTACTTATTGTAGCTATTTATAGTAGGTACTTATTGTAGAAACCTCTTTTTTAACCGACTTCCCAAAAAAGGAGGAGGTTCTCAATTCGGTTGTTTTTTTTTTTTTTTTTAATGTTTGTTACCGCATATCTCTGGCGTTTATGAACCGATTTGGAAAATTCTTTTTTTATTTGAATAGATATACTTCCAGATTGGTTCAGAATCCAGTTCTGATGATGGAATCCATGCGGAATTGAGGGAACTCCTCAAATATTGTAGGCATACATATGGCGATTTTGATATTTTCAGCAACAAACCAAGCATGGCTTATGAAGAAGAAGAAGAAGAATTCATTTCAAAGTTGAGAAATAGAAAGCATAAATACTAAATATATTTAGATCATTTGATGTTCTAAAACAAATCGCAGTGCAGAGAAACTTAATGAAAGAGCTTTTTAACTTTAACAAGGACTTTCAAAAGTCGTTGATTAGTAGAATTTATCTGAGTAGGTAAGTAATTGGTTATAAATTACCTACCTTGAACGTTTCTCGAGATTTCATTTGATTTACTCAGAGATATCGTTAGGTACTTTGAAAGGAATTAATTCCAAAGGACCTCTCCTTTATCTAACGATATTGTAATTGGCTATTTTACGTCCATGCGTTTAGTAACCTACGTTTAACGTTTTTGTTAAATGATGTTCCTGACTTGTTTTGGTAACCCTAGCCAAATACATCTTGCATTGTATATAAAACGTCTCGTGTGCCTGTAATTTAACCGGCCCTCTTCAAACTGAAAGCAGTGCGAGTGCTCCTGGCTTGGCGGAAGATATAGGTATGATGGTAATTCTTCCCCGGATAAACTCTTAAACAAGGAGCTCTACTTCTATATTTATCTATAACTTCACAGAAAAATCTAAGTATGAAAAATATGATAAAAAAACGGTTGTCTGTAAAGTCGGTTTACTGACGATAGTTCAACGTGTCAACGTCGTTATTGTGCTTCTTTGTCGCTCGTTCCGCGCTCGCGCGCATACGGCGTTAGCGCATGCGCATATATATATATATATAGCATATATAGCGCATGCGCTTCGCGCATGCAGCGTCACCGCTTGCGTTTTGCGAGGTGACGCATGACGAGGTAACGACGTATGACGAGGTAACGACGCATTAGTCATGTTTTTTCGAGCGTGCAGCCGGCTCCATCGATTTATAAGACGTTAACACGTCAAAAAACATACCTACAACGACACAGACTTGAGACATCGGCTAGCCAGTAAGGCCAGGCCAAGTTGTAGGTTGGAAACTCATTAATCTTGATGAAACAACAAAAGATAAGGTTAGTTCTCTGATTTAGTAACAAGAAGTTTCTAAAAACTTAATGATTCCGAGAGAGTGGTGGTCTGGGTTTGAACAAAACGCTTGGTGAGGTGAATTTCTGAGACGTATACTTATATTTGAAAACTACTAGGTATTTTTTACTAAATTCAGGATAGTATTTTTGTGCACCAGTAACAAATACTTTTCGAGTGTTAAAAACAAAAAAATCCCTTTTTGCTCACGTAAGTGGAACCACGTGTTTCAAGCTAAAGTACGCTGCGCCTTTGTCATCCCATACATTGAGATTGTACGGTATGTCATACATCAGCACTTCCGGTGTTGATGACATTCCATACAAAAGATGCTTTAAGTATTATAAGGAAAGTGCTAAAGGACGACATATTATACTAGTGTAGTGTGACCCCGAATTACTTACCTGGAATGGTATAGCGAATAAACCTATGACAATGTCAGCTAAAGCTAAATTTGCTATGTAACAGTTGGTGACACTTTGCATCCGTCGCGAAGTGGCCACTATCCACATAACCAGGAAGTTTCCCACAACGGCCAGCACAGATATTGAACCGTATAGTACCGACAGTAGGACTATCATTCCTGTAGGCACGTCGTACAATTTATCTGAAACAATTGAAAGGGTGCTTTTAAATATTTTTAGGGATCCGTTCCTCGACAGGAAAAAACGAGACCCCTATATGATCACTTTGTTGTCCGTCTGGCAAGAGCCTTTTTCTCAGGAACGGCTGAAGGTATTAACTTGAAATTTACATCAAATATAAGGGTGACCTCAGAATTCTGAAGTTTGGGTAAGAGGCTTTGAGAAATTTCGACTATTTATTTTACCCTTAAACTGGCAGGGTGAAGTTTGTAGGAAAAAGTGGCTGAAACTCGAAAAGGGCTCTGACGATTTTAAAATTATTTACGGATCGGAACCTTCAGGGCGCGAGTCTCACTCGCACTTGTCCATTTTATTCAAACGAATGTGAGTACTTTCTCATTATTTATCCCTAGCATATTCGGAAAATTCCGTCCATTATCATGAATGTGGGATGTTTTCAGGCACCTCGCTTTATGTGTTGATAAATGGTATCTTTTTGTAGGTCTGAATTCGTTTGAAATGAATCCGTCGTTACATAAGCATGCCTAAGCATAAATATATATGTATCAATTTCACCAATAAGCAATATAGGTACCTTCTTAATAATAGGCAAACGGATGTCCGGCTGAGGGCACGTGAAACACAACCACACTTGGTGGTTACTTATCGTAACTTTCCCAATTAATTACCTACTTAGACCGTAAAATATCTCTGAAATATCGCTTACTTTCTTTGGTTCTTTAGAAGTTCATAGAACTGATCGTTTCGGCACTTGGTGGCACACTGTCAATATGTCCAATAGGTTTAATCTCAGTATAATTGCTTTACTCATTATTCTGAGGGGTCAAAATATATGTATAATATACAATGATAATTAATTGATTCAAGCGTGACTTTGCGGAAATCCATTCTACAATATAAAATAGACGAACAAATATATAGTAACAATTCCGCTCCTCTGCAACGAAAACTCTGAAAGAATTCGACACGTGTTTCGCCTCTCAACGAAGCATCCTCAGGAAACAGTAGGCTCACTGCGTGCTAGAACGAAAAAGACACACTGCTGCAAAAACTCCGCAGCCATGTTGCCTCTTCGAACGCCGAACAGAAAGTGAATCCACCTGTACGCCAACCGCCCTTATATAGGCCCACCGTTATCACTCAGACTACCCCCGCTACCTGTCGCAAAAATGCGTAATAGCGGCGATCTGGGCAAACCAGTATTCAATTCATTGAACAGTGTAGTACTCGTATTTTACTTTATAATTTCTAAATTTTCCAACACAGACAGCCGAAAGCCCTTATTACACGTATGTAAAATACTAAACGAATGATTATTATTTAACAAATGACCAGTATCAATTAAATGTTTTGCAAAATGAGATCTTTCTGGACAATTGTTCCTATACGCTGCCAAGTGTTCTTTATACCTTGTTTGAAAATTACGACCTGTTTGCCCCACATAAATACCATTACATTCATCACAAACTAACTTATAAACACCTGATTTTTTATGGTTCTCTAATCGATCTTTGCCATTACAGAGCTGTCTTAATGAATTGTTTGTTTTAAACGCTACCCTTATTTCATTCCTAGCCAGTGTTTTTGAAACCCTATCACTAACCGAACCTAAATAGGTCAAACTGCCCACATATTTCTGTGGTCTTTCAAGAGGTAATGGATACAACAGAGAACGAACCATGTTCCGACGTTTTCCCTTAATTATTCCATCGATCATATTTCTATTGTACCCGTTACTTTCAGCTATGTAATAAATTACACTGAGCTCCTTATTATAATTATCTTGAGAAAGTGGCACTGACATTAATCTATGAATAAAACTACGATAAGCTGCCAACTTATGTTGGAAAGGGTGACATGATGACTCAGGAATAGTAACGTCTGTATAGGTTGGTTTTCTATAAATTTGAAAATCGTGCCTATTGTCTATTCTTGAAACAGTTAAATCCAAGAAATTAAGAGCCTTATCAACTTCCAATTCTAATGTAAACTTAATTTTCGGATGTAAATTATTAATCTTCCTAACAAAAATGACAATTTGACGCAAAGTACCCGTCCAACACATAATTATGTCATCAACATAACGGTAGTAATATAAAATGTGAGGCTGACCGACAAAATATTTATTTTCAAAATAGTCCATGAAAATATCTGCCATAAGTGGACTTAATGGAGAACCCATTGCTAAACCCTCCTTTTGTTTAAAATATTGATTATTAAAACGAAAATAATTTTGCTCCATACACATTCTAGTCAATGAAATTTAAAACAAAAGGAATTTTAAACAAAAGGAGGGCTTAGCAATGGGTTCTCCATTAAGTCCACTTATGGCAGATATTTTCATGGACTATTTTGAAAATAAATATTTTGTCGGTCAGCCTCACATTTTATATTACTACCGTTATGTTGATGACATAATTATGTGTTGGACGGGTACTTTGCGTCAAATTGTCATTTTTGTTAGGAAGATTAATAATTTACATCCGAAAATTAAGTTTACATTAGAATTGGAAGTTGATAAGGCTCTTAATTTCTTGGATTTAACTGTTTCAAGAATAGACAATAGGCACGATTTTCAAATTTATAGAAAACCAACCTATACAGACGTTACTATTCCTGAGTCATCATGTCACCCTTTCCAACATAAGTTGGCAGCTTATCGTAGTTTTATTCATAGATTAATGTCAGTGCCACTTTCTCAAGATAATTATAATAAGGAGCTCAGTGTAATTTATTACATAGCTGAAAGTAACGGGTACAATAGAAATATGATCGATGGAATAATTAAGGGAAAACGTCGGAACATGGTTCGTTCTCTGTTGTATCCATTACCTCTTGAAAGACCACAGAAATATGTGGGCAGTTTGACCTATTTAGGTTCGGTTAGTGATAGGGTTTCAAAAACACTGGCTAGGAATGAAATAAGGGTAGCGTTTAAAACAAACAATTCATTAAGACAGCTCTGTAATGGCAAAGATCGATTAGAGAACCATAAAAAATCAGGTGTTTATAAGTTAGTTTGTGATGAATGTAATGGTATTTATGTGGGGCAAACAGGTCGTAATTTTCAAACAAGGTATAAAGAACACTTGGCAGCGTATAGGAACAATTGTCCAGAAAGATCTCATTTTGCAAAACATTTAATTGATACTGGTCATTCGTTAAATAATAATCATTCGTTTAGTATTTTACATACGTGTAATAAGGGCTTTCGGCTGTCTGTGTTGGAAAATTTAGAAATTATAAAGTACAATACGAGTACTACACTGTTCAATGAATTGAATACTGGTTTGCCCAGATCGCCGCTATTACGCATTTTTGCGACAGGTAGCGGGGGTAGTCTGAGTGATAACGGTGGGCCTATATAAGGGCGGTTGGCGTACAGGTGGATTCACTTTCTGTTCGGCGTTCGAAGAGGCAACATGGCTGCGGAGTTTTTGCAGCAGTGTGTCTTTTTCGTTCTAGCACGCAGTGAGCCTACTGTTTCCTGAGGATGCTTCGTTGAGAGGCGAAACACGTGTCGAATTCTTTCAGAGTTTTCGTTGCAGAGGAGCGGAATTGTTACTATATATTTGTTCGTCTATTTTATATTGTAATATACAATGGTCAAATAAATGTTTAAGTGACAAAATAATAAAATGTCATTATGTATCTCAGTCAAACTATGTTAATGCCAAAATACTACATTTCCCCACTGTTTAATTCACACACGGAGCTATACTTAGAAAGCAGCGTGGTCTAACTTAATGGTCAACTAATTATAGCTTAGTATCTTACCTAATGTGTCAGTTGTCACATTTTGTGCCAAGTATTCATCCATGGACGCGTTCCTCGACCAGTCCGCGTCGTCATCTTGGGTCGCACTTGTTGTACTGTAACAACGATAACATAAAACTTTTTTACAGAAATAATCATACAACTAATACAAGAATATACAAAATTTATAAAAAAGTATTTATTAAATAATTTGGCTATCTAAAGACCGTTGCAAACAAACTGTCTTAAGATAGCTTAACCACTACCATATACGTATGCGTCTCTAAGAGGCTTATTCCACTTTTCTCCCTTGAGAGAATCCCCCTAAGGGGGGAAAACTGAAGATGCTGACTGCATTGCCACGTTGAAGGGCAATACTAATGCGTTGAACCAGGTAAGAGCCAGATCTCGGGTCACGCACGAGTGGCTTTGACTAGACGCACTGAAATAATTTTAAAACCGCGATCGTCCCCCACGGGGCCCAGAGTCTCGAGTCTAAAGGGCTGAAATACGTAAGCTCTACCGAAACTTGAATCAAAATTATATACCTACATAATTATATTCAGAATTTGAAGTACAAAATACTTTTTGGGTAAATGACGGGTCTGCCATGTGCAGCTTTTTGACAGATGTTTTCATACAATTTTCCTTAGAATAAGAACTGAAGCACTAATTTTCTCTTGGCTACGAGCTGCTATTCTATGCCACGAGTCTGTACTGAGGCATACTGAGGTCTGTACCTCTAACAGATTCTATTTCTAGTATTTTTTAGCAATATCGTGTAATTTTAGTGGTATTTTAACTGGTGTAGCTTAATAAAAGTAGTAATGAATGGTAGTGAATTTTAATTTAAATATAATGTATTGCGTGTCTTTTCAAATGCGTGTAAATTTTCCACCAACATTTCTGTAAAACTGCCACTGTTTTACTTGAACATAACTTTACTGAGACTTTAACGATTTGACCTTATTTTATTAAAATAATATACCTACATGGTAGTGGCAAAATTAAAGACGATGAATAATATGAAAATGATTTCTTATCTAGCTATACGTAAGTTTCACGTGGGCGTCTCAGTATTTGTATCGAAGTTTATTGGAAAGTGAATACCTATAGGCCGTGTTATTGATAAAAGATTACCAATAAACGCTGTAAATCCACAAAAAAAGGGTTGGAATTTGGGATTTCTCGTAAGAGAAGGTCAGATGGCTATTAGATTTAGGAAGGTTATTCTTTTTATAACCAAGTTGAAGTTAGTATTGTCCCAAATGATCGTGCAGAAAAAGAGATGTTTCGAAATAAAACAATTGAATAGTCACGAATTAATAGGTCACTGAAACTAAACTGGCGTGCAATGAAATAAAGTCACTTAGAGAAAACCACAATACATCCCAAATTAATGTTTTGTGTCTCATGTTTTGTGTTAGTGGCCCTACTGGGTCACTAACACAAAAACCGAAACCTCAAATTTTTTGCAATTAAATATAATTACACGCCCGTTAATTTAAGGTTTCGTAATATAAGTTTTACCTATAATTTTGAATTCATAGACGGCCAGAATTATTGTAGCAACAAATATTTTGGATTTCTAATAGCTTCGCGACTAGGACCGGAGATTGATACATTTTGCAACGCAAAAAATCGGAACTCATCAAAGTGCGCGAGTCTCAAAACCATGGGTGCACGAATAAGGCGCACGAATAAGGCTCATTATTATGTATTAATTGAACAATATTCTGCCCCGTACAATGTGCCCCTAGGCACTAACATTATGCTGATTTATATCAGTATTAGGAAGCTCGGCTTATCACCTGCTGCGTAATCTAACTGACTGACGCTGACAAGAGCCAAATAGGCTTTACTTATCACGTTCACTGCTGAAAACACGTCTGCAGGCTTAGTTTTTTGGAGACTGCATTAAAAAAAATCTGCGATCTTCGAGTGATATTTTCCTTAATCAGGGTGGCGATACGCAGACGGTTTTTGACGTGGCCCTACTACAGACTCACATACACGACTGTGTTTCAATAAAAAAAACCGTATTTACACGCTTTTTGATAAAAATAAAGCGTAGATTTACATATAAGCGCTTCTACCGTAAATATATATATTACTTATCAAAGTACGTTGATGAAATTAAATTAATAAATTAATATTATTATGATAAAGAGCCAAGTAAATTAAAAATTTCTATTACGCAGTAAATATCTGTTTAACTATTGTTTTTCGTAATAAGTATTCGCTGCCGCATGACTTTTTGTTTCACGAGCGCTATTCTATCACTTTCTAACTTACCTGAACTTTAAATTGAGTAGTGACAGAATTTGGCTGTTGCCACAGTGCCAAATATATCGTAGTTCACACGAGTGTTATTAGGTAACGACAAGTTGATAGAGAACACAAAGTGGTGGCCTGAAGTATAGGTACTTACATAACACTTTACAACTTTACAAACACTTTATTCATCTTTGGAACTTGTTAGACAATTTTCGTTGATATAACCTTTATCCTGTCTGCTGGCTTATTCTGGAATGTGTTATTATTAATGAAAGCGTTAGTCGAGTTAGTAGTGGAAGACCAATGGCGGCGATGAACCCACCACTAGTCACGCTAGTCACATCTATAGCTATTCCTATGTTTGTGAGACCCACAATAAAAAAAGGCTTATTGAGGCTCTGGTCTCCTCCTACGGGGGTAAAGGCGTGTGTTTGTAGACCATGATATTGTCCGTAAAACTATGTCGAAAAGAAATAAATTCAGCAAAGTGCGGGTTCGAACCGCGTATCAAGGATTTGGTTTATATTTACCTTGTACGAAACAATCAACTCAGGTTGTACCAAAAATACGCAAATTCTCATAAAATTAAACATGGCCATCTGGATTCTGTCCTTAGCAAAGGACGGCCTTACAGTCTTAATTCTACGGTGTCGTACTTAGATTTTAACTATTAATTGTATGGGTGTTGCCTATGAAAGATAAAAACCAAGTAATCATTATTAAGTAATGTTTTGGAGGAAGATCAAGACGTGTTATTTATATATAGATTGGACCACCACACGTCAGAGCTCCTTTTTATGCACTATTTTAAGATTTCAGATGATTCACTACGAATTTACGTAGACTCCTTACATAACGTTATCACAAGTCATAATTTACGGAGGATTTATGGTTTTATAGACAAAAGTTTGACTATTAACGGATAATTAACCTTTTTTGTAAAGTCAGTAACATAGTGACAAGTGTTCTCTATTGAATACTTGGTTTTTGTAGAGGTGTTATCAATACTTTTGTATGGCATCGTTAAAATCATACGTTACAAATACATATTTATTTATAATGCTATTATTTTACAAGCTTTTATTTACCGTGTATTGTATATCCGGGTAAACTCTTCTAGGTTGATATTTGTAAACTTGCTTTTAATATTTGTATACCTTATAGACAAAATTATGAAAGCATACATTCATTAATTATAAATACTTAACTCAGTAACCCTGAGAGTTTACTTGTTTTAGACAAATGGGAGCTTTTATTGCAATTAGTCTAAAAATAAAATACTAATAATCATAAATCATTTAAAGTTTTTTTTAGATTTTTGTGTCTAGTGTTCGTTCATTTTCATTTGTACATTTTATCAAAGGCTGTATTTTTAAACCATCTGCTCAATCTGCGTGAAAATCTTATCGCAAGACTGAAAATACATCAAGGCAAATTATATAATAGTTTGCAAAATATTTTATTTTGATTATCATTCAATCCTTTATATTAGCAATATTGTAGTCTAAACGTTGAAAAGGCCCCTTTGTGATGAAAGTCAAGTCTTTTCTATTAGGTATTTACAATAGTCGAGAAAAGCTACGAGATTTATTGGAGTACCTACTATATCATCTATTTATGCATACAATAAAACACTGTAGTAATATCTGTACAATGAATATATTTTTACAAAATAAATTCCTGAATCTTTAGAAAAATACAAACCAAGAAGCAAATCAAAGTATTAAATAGAGAACACAGGAAATAAAAGTTGATTGAAATGTCTGTAATCACAATCGAATGAAACTGCTTTTTGCCTAGGACGTATAAAAATGAAGATATTAAGGCAAATCTGTTTTTTTTAATCAGGCCAATATAAGTCATTCGTAATCTGGTAAATTTAATTTTCAGTATCATTAAAATAAATGTTCATTAAAACGTAGTTTTTAAAAAGTAAATTATGCGATGTTAAAAACATCGCATAATTTACTTTTTAACCGACTTTTTTTTATTTTTTTTTTATGTTTGTTACCTCATATCTCCGTCGTTTATGAACCGATTTGGATTTTTTTTTATTCATTTCAGAATCCAGTTCTGATGATGGAATCCATGAGGAATTGAGGGAACTCCTCAAATATTGTAGGCATACATATAGCGATTTTGATATTTTCAGCAACAAATCAAGCATTTGCATTTAGAAAGTATCATAACCCTTTCACCACTATGGTTTTTTTCATATTTTTTTTCATCCAGATATTTAGTCGAATACAATGGCGGAAGTCGGATTTTTAAATGAAAAGTTATCTTACAGTCGGAACACATCAATACATTATGTTTGGGTCCCACATAAATTAGGTTCTAAAGCTTTTTTATCTTAGTTTAATACAGCGATAAGACCTGCTAGGTACTAAAAGTTTTTTATCTTAATTTAATACAGTGATAAGACCTGCTAGGTACTAAAGCTTTTTTACCTAAATTTTATACAGCGATAACACTTGACAATAAGCGTGATTAAACATGGAGACCTATTTTTCTGTTTTGTGTACAGAGTTCTTAAATATTAACAAACTTGTGGTTCATATACACGCTCTCAAAATTAGCAGTTTGAAGTGGAAATGGGCATGCATATGTCCAGCAATGGACTTATATAAATTGATGATCATGATGATACATGGACTCTTGATAAGCCCTCATCACTCATTTCAGTTTAAAGCCATCCACGTAATAAATAATACCACGAAGTCGAGGGTTCGAATACGCATTAATTACGCGGGACAAAATCATCAATTACTTTCAATGTGCGCTGCTTGCGGACGGATACGTTGAATATTCAACACTGATTCCTTTGTCTAAGCAATATTGGCATGTATTTTAAGACCCGTTATGAAGAAACCTAACCCGGAATATTTTAGCGGGTTAATAAGTCTGATTAGGTATAAGAAATACCATATTAAAATAAGACGGACGTTCGGATGTTCCGATATTGCTTGCACAATCACGTTATAGCTGCGCTTCACCAGCCTAAGTTAGGGTTGCCAGATGGCTGAGGCCTACCATGGATACTTTACTCTAGGTAACTCCTCCGCCTTAATTATGTTCTAAAAATTACTGGTGTTTGTTACTGCTATCTGTTTTTCCGTACATTAACTCCTCCAAAAAACCTAAGACTAAGAATAAGGTAGTTTTGTTGTTTTAGTTGTGTTGGAACCTATGCCTGCAGATCTGGCAACTCCAGCCTTGGCAACCAGGATTTGAACATTTAATTCCTCGCCTAATACGAGCTTTAAATTCTAAAGGCAAGTCGTACGACATAATAAACATTAATGGAACAGGTAAACCGAGTTTAAATCAGAGTTCAACTCGGTACTTACAACTTCAATAAATGACAAATACATTTTCTGATACGTACTTATCTCCTTAGTTTGTAGATGAAACTATTAATGTGCTTTTGAAGATTCCGAAATGAATAAAAAGCGTAAGATTAAAAGTTTTTAATATAAATAAATACTAGACAGTCAGGTTTTTCCACAAACATCTATGAAGAAGTTTAATTTGTTTGCTCTCCCGAGTCCAAACCAAATACATTTTTATATTGTTTATGTTAAATGTCAGATAAACGATCCAAATATTGCTATTTTTGCTCATCACGTTCGTTATTTAGGATTTAAACCCTACTGTAATATAAGTTGTTTTGTTTGTGCTATTTTTTGCATGAAATTCTTGCAAATGTTTAGTGTGAAGATTGCGGTTAGAACGACATTGCGAAAACATCTTATTTTGTTTGTTTTGAGAGTTAAAATTCTACAAATTTCTTATGTTCAATGTTTCCCTGAACATTATAGAAAATTAGCTAATAATTATAACTTTAGTAAAACTATAGCTTTGAACTTCATCATCATCATCAGCGGTGACGTCCACTGCTGAACGAGGCCACTTCTAAAATGCGATACAGGTATTTGCCATAATCACCAAGCTTGGCAGGCAGATTTGCAATCACTGTATTGGTGTTAAATGGGTACTCAGGTAGATGTTGCTGCCTATCTGGTAAATCTCTAAGTCGGCTTTTACGACATCCATGGGAGGAGATGGAGGGAGATTCTTAGGCCGGACACACCATGAAACTTTGCTTTGATAAAAAGCTCTGAACCCAAGCAAGTACATTTCTAAACAAAGAGTAAGTATAGGTACAAGTTATTATAAGTAATATCATTTCAATTAAATATATTTTCAGTTTCAGTCGGTGACGCTCATTTGTAGTAAACAAAGCATTAACTCGAAACCGTAGTTACAAAGCTATTAAAAACACATTTCAACAACTACATAAAACGCCTGAGTGATAATAATGTAACGTATTAGAATAGTTCCGCCCCTTTGAGATAAGTAAAAGTGTAAAATATCCAGAACTATCGTTGTTTTATTTGTAGGTTAAGTATACTACACTTTCATTTTAACCTTATATACAATTGTATGTACTTTTTAGAAGAAAGACTATGTCATGAAGATAAAACTTGACAAAAGCTGCACTTGCAATTTACAGTAAACAACAGTCTAGTTCTGACGGTCAAAAATCTACCATAACTAGGAACGATTTTCCAGAAAAGCCAAACAGCTGTTCTGTTTTAGACAGAATATACAGTATAATTTTTAGTACATTAAAAATATTATACAACTTAAAGCTTTTCTAAAAAAACGTGTATATGTAAAAACGCTAATCCTCAACCTGTGATTACAATGTTATGCGTCAAGTATAAGATTTGATTATAGGAAGGTAACTTAATTAAGTTATTGTGTATTACCCCAGATAATACAATTAATGTACCTTTATGTAGCATGAAAAGCACTAAATTGAAGAGATCCGGGTCGCCGCTCGTTTCACGTAAATCAAAGCTTGCAACAGTCACATCGATACCTCCTATGTTGGTATATAAGATCTATTATTGGCATACCAAATAATATATCTTACGTAAAAGCATTGAAAATCTGAAAATCTTTTGCGAACTTCGGACGCTCTCTTTGAATGGTCCCGGTTAGGGTTGAAGTAGAGGATAATTTGGTCTAATCTCTCATCATCATTATCACCATCACCAGCCTATTTATGTCCACTGCTCGACGAGGCCTCCTCCATAAAATACAATGGGGGGTAAGGTACCAACGGAACCACTATAGGATCACTCTCGTGTCTGTCCGTCTGTCTGTCACAGCCTATTTTCTCCGAATCTACAGGAGCAAAGAAGCTGAAATTTGGTACACTAATAGAATTACGTGACCCAATCACGGACGTGTAGCGTAAATCAACGAATTCTGATTTCGAAGGTTAATTTTGGCGGGCAAAATAGAAAATAAAAAAAAATACTTGCGTTGACACGCAATGCATCATTGTGATTTTGTGATCAAATGAAAGAGCTCATTATGAGAAATACAAACATATTTCCTTTATTATTTTTAAATGGTTTAAAAGGTGTTAAAGAAAATATGCGAAAATTGACCTCCCCTATCTCTGAAACTACTGAGCCAAAACAG
The DNA here is from genome assembly GCA_951392215.1 of Epirrita christyi. Classification (NCBI taxonomy): domain Eukaryota; kingdom Metazoa; phylum Arthropoda; class Insecta; order Lepidoptera; family Geometridae; genus Epirrita; species Epirrita christyi. The sequence goes on along the minus strand of OX595839.1, from coordinate 7,367,197 downwards.
TTGAATATTTGGAATATTGGGCCTTACTAATACTAATCCAAAATTTTCAAATTCTTAAGGGAAACAAAATACTCGTTATGAGGATATGTGTATAAAATTGTGTTAATTGACTAATAATTTAATTGGTCTAGTGGCATGGGCGTAGCCAGGGGGGGGTTTGGGGGTTCGAACCCCTCAAATGAAATGTTCAAAATGTTTGGCGGCAGTTTTTTTCACATGAATATGTCATTTCGTGTACATTTTTGTTGTTTCATTTTCTTGAACCCCGATACTAAAACCTGGCTACACCCGTGTCTAATGGTTACTATGTTAGCGTAGGTACTTGTACGGAGCCCTCTCCACGCGAGTCCGACTCGCATTTGACCGGTTTTTTCTTTATAAAACAGATAGGTAATCTACCATAAAAGGGCTACCTGATGTAAAGTGGTCACGGTCACTTGTAGACACCAGAACACCGGGGGCATTATCGATGCGTGGTGGAGCGTTAGAATAAATTTGAATAAACAACTTAAGCTTTGGAAAAAAAATTAGAGTCTAATTAAATTGTCGACTGAGGAAAATCAAAAAGGAGGGTTATGATTTTTGCAGTCGATGTAGTATGCATGATTTTATTATCAGGACAAACAGATTTCTTAAATATTTTAGTGACCCTAATTTTATTATCATGACTAACTGATTTTGCCTCGGCAAAACTAGTTCGGCCCGAAAGTGGGTTTAGCCGTTATTTTTTTTGTTTAATCTGGGCTGCTAATATGGTTATCTGAATCTATTAAATTTGACATTGAAATTCGACAAACGGGACTAGTCCTGTTTTGTCTGGGTCGTGGGTATCATGAACTACGAGTACCATGGTACCACGAAACCCAGTGCCAAAAATATTTCTTCCGATATTTGCAGATCATGCAAACATTCGTCCCGCAGCGGTAATCGAACCCGCAACCACTTTCTTCTAAGCCGGGTACACGACCGCCGCGGCACGGAATGATTTTGTTTAATTTTTATAATTTTATGCAAAATAGGATATAGATGTACTATCATGATGTTACCTTCTAATACCATTTATTGTATTGAATAAACTTTTCAACAATTAGGTTTGAATCTGAATGAGATTCAAGTGTTTGCTGTGAATTAGCATGTCTAGATAAAAACTAAATTGTAAGTAGTTCTGTTTTTTCGACCAAGATGATGTTGTGACCTTATCATCACTACAAACATGGCTTTCCGTGTATGATAAGAAAAATAAACACAAACTTAGTAATTTAAGGTTCGATTTATTTTATCCAATATAATAAAAAAATATAGAACCAACTTCAGATTGGCTAGAGATCTTAAACCTTGATGAATTATGAAGTAAAAATGAATTGCCGTAAATGTACCCTATCTTATAACAAAAAGGTAGAGAACTAAAGTCGTTCCAGGTTTCAAAGGACATCAGGGACAACAACTTTTGAATTTTTCAAGAAATCTTCTTTTTGTTAGTGTATTTTTTTATGAACGATCTATTTAACGAATTTGCTTATCTATAAGTGAGGTCTTTCGGTTTATGATGGTTTTTACGATGACTTGCCTGGTATCCATTATGAAGAAAGCCGTGGTGCGGGGCAGGATGGCGGGTGTTGATAACAATATCCTTTGTTCTTTAATTCAACAAGGTCTTCTTAGCTCACTGTGCTAATATACACGTTATACAGCAAGAACACAATTCCACACCGACTTATAGCGTGTTTGCCGAACGATTAGCGGCCTATTCCCGCTACTAAAGTTGACATTGCGCATTTAGCCACCGATTTTTAACCTTCACATAGAAATTACTTTTGTCAACTATTTAGTTAGTATTTTGAACAAATCACACATCATTGAGTGGCGTGTTTTGTCGTAAACACTCACAATACCAACTATTAATTCACCCGATTCACGTCACAGATACACATCACATCACTGTTATATTTATATCTGTTTTCAACAAAGTTTTGAAACATTTTATAGTTTCATTAATACTAAAATACTTTAATTGATGTTGTTTTAAGTTTTTTTAAATATCCTCTAACATTTTTATTACACTTTCGAAGTCAATAAAGTTAATTAATTATCTATTTCATCTACTTATTATTTATATTGCTTGTCTATTTATTATTGGTTTGAATGTTGCGGAAAAATCCGCTAGCGAAATATTTTAGGGAGGGCGGCGATGAGGGCCGGGCGCCGCTACGCGACTTCGCAAGCGAATGGCCCAAACCGATGCTTGAGCTCTAGCACTCTACGCGACTCTACACGCTCTACGTCTACGACTCAACCCCCGAGTAGCGCACCGCATGAAAACATTTGTCAGCTTACCACTGTGGACATATTAATTATCTTGTGTAGACTCAGATAGCAGTAACAATGTCCATAATGACCGTGAAGTGTGCACAGCTAATAAAAAGCGGCAAATAAAAACATTGACTGAATAGATGTGAATGCTCTGTGTGCTTTGTGCCAGTCTCCTGATAGAATAGTAAGTTGAAAAATAATAATAATAATTCTAATAAATAATTTAATTTAGTGAGTGCAGCAAAAATATTCAAAAATATTTTGTGTAATTTTGAGGCCATCGGTTTAGGTGGCAATCTACTGTCCATCCAATGTCAATTCAGTTCGGAATAACTACTTGCAAACTCAGACGAAGAAAAAAATATTTTTTAATTCTGTTGCTCGAAGAGTGGCGATGCCAGGCCTGAGAGCTGATTCTAAGTTTTGACAAGCAATTGACACAGACGTCTGGTGTAGTGTGGATTTTTGTAAAGAGACACTGATGAGCGCTTCTAGCATACACTCTGAGAACCCCATTTTCCATACAAAAATCAATTGCTTGTCAAAACTTAGTCAGCTCTCAGAACAAGGCCAGCAAAACATATCTTGAAAGTTATTTTACCGTGCTTGTGCGATTTCTTTACGTTTGCCCGCACACTAGTGTCATTTCTGTACAGTTTTTTAATTATTTTTTTACAAGTAGAATAAAAAAAAAATATCACCCTAGAAAATGCACTAGGGCCTAGTGCATTTTCTTCATACCTCACCACATTAGTGAAGGGAAGAGGTGGTGAGTGAAGCAAGCCGGTAAACTCCGCAGTAGAGCGAAGGTTGAGTGTGGCGAAGCGACGCTTCTGGCGGGAGCCCACCTGGAGCCCGACTCGGAGCAAGCCCCACTTGAGTAGGTTAGGTTCAAAATAAGTGACAAAATTCATGTGCCACCTTAGAATAATGAGTCATTATTCTGAGGTATGAACACACATGAATTCATGAATTTTGTTATTTATTATGAATTAATTTAGAATTTCACAAATGTAAATATACTAGCAATAATCATTAGGAAAATTATTTTATTGGTTTTGTACTTACATTGTATATTTTTTTATTTAAGATGAACATTAAGGATTTTTAATCATTAGTGGGTTTAATATCACGCATATTACATTAGGTATACCAACATTAAAGCATGTGATATTTCGGACACTAGCTCTTTGATAGCTAAAATAGCTTTATTATTAAAGCTATCTTAAGCTAAGTCTTATTTTGGCGTATGTAATTTTACATCAGAGAGAACAAAACAAAAGCTTTTTTAACTAAAATAGGTTTAAAAGTGATTACGATCAAGGGGCAATGTTTTTTTTATTGAATTTTAAATTAAGATTATAACATTTAAAAGACAAAATAGAGAACCATACGTTTAATCTGAATATAGGTAAAAATAAAATCAACAATTATTGACATGTTACCTCAGGCACAACCTTAATTTTTTTTATAACTAAAACAAAGCCGGGCTTCGTCGTGAATGTTTACAGAAGATAAACACAACTAACGGAAGTCACTTTCAGAGCTGAGGTCTTTGGGGGTTTTGATAGTTTGATCTCTGTAATTGAATATGAAACTATTAAACTTTAAATTTTGATATTTGGTTAAAAGTCTCATAAAGTTTGAAGCTGTTTAAATTTTAATGAACCCTCGAACCTACCATGGTAAAAGAACAATATTTGTAATTTACACACAAGGGGGATCAATTGGCAAAGACTTGGTCCGTTTTCTGCTCAATATTATCTACAAAGCCAACTAGAAAGTATCACGCTATGGTGTAGTAAAAACGGGGCATAGTGAGAAGTCCAAAAGTAAGTAGAGTGCGTCTAATCTAAAACTGAATGCCCCACTATTTCATCAGGTCAAAATAAAGTATTCCATAATCCGTAACTAGAAGGACCATTTTCGAACGTCAAGCTTGTGTCAAGTGCCAAGTAAAAGCTGTGCAAGGGCGCGCTGTTTTAGACTAGTCGCACCCCTAGACAATCCATTGTCGCCTTGCATTGAAAGCATTAAAATTTAACAAGTAATTTTAAGGGTACTTGCATTCTCAAAGTAAGGAATAATTTTCTACAAATTATGTCTATCACTCTTGCTCTTATTTTCATTGATCGTGAATATGTTCATATGAAATGCTGTAGGCGTTTCTTTTTATAAATAAATAAATAAATACATGTACAAAAATCTTGATACTTTACATAGTTTAAACACCCCCACATAAAATTCAAACTATGGCTACTTGAATAAGTCCGGCATAATAACGTATGGACATCAATGTTGACACAGCGACCTCTGACCCTTGAATGTTGTTCATTTATAATTACTACTAATGTACAGTCAGCATACTCGATCATTCGTTGTTAGTTTGCCGACCTCGGTGGCGCAGTGGGCGAGTGGCCGGCTGGAACGCAAGAGGTGCGGATTTGATTCCCGCAGAATATTTGCAGATCATGCAAACATTTGTCCCGGGTCTGGGTGTTGTGGTACCATGGTACTCGTAGTTCTAGATAGCCACGACACAGGGAATCCTAGTATGGGATTAGGACTAAGTATCTGACTGTTGGTTGTGTGTTATGTTATGTCATCTAGTACAGATAAAAGTTGATCAGTAGTGATCTGCGTTGTGTGGTTATGTAGAAAATACAGTCTAAAAAAAAAATACAACCGAATTGACAACCTCCTCCTTTTTTGGGAAGTCGGTTAAAAATAGCAAAGTCCGGCTAAGATTTTTTAACCAATCATTAGAAATACTTAGTAGGTAGTTTAATTAACAGATATAACTTTTGAAACTATCATGGTTATTAACATAATTATCACTAGAAACGGGATATTTACCATGATTTTTGATCATTATTGATTCCTGATATTTCGGCACAGTTTCATGCACCATGATCACGGGTAAACTGAAGTCTTTGCGAGTAGATTTTTATTGTTATTGCTAGCCGTAACGATCTACCCTCTTTCTCACTCTTTTTTCATGGTAAATATCCCGTTTCTAGTGATAATTAAGTGCTTAAGAATAAATAGTTTAAAGGGAACCAGTTACTTATTTTCAACAAACAAGATTATCGCTGTCTGTACCGGCGCGGCGCCTATAGGGACATGTATGGTTGTAAGATAAATAAATAATGCTCAACAACCGCGCTAGCCCAACTTAAGAACTCTTCGTATGATAGTAACTTAGTTGTAGATGAATCTGGGGAAATATGACTTTGAAGATTCAAAATCATGTTTCTACGTTATTAAACTCTTAATTAATGACAAAACCTATACTATTAAACGAGCAATATTTGTATATATTTTGAGATCTCACAAGCGGCTCTAACGATTTCAATGGAATTTTCTATATATGCGGGTTTTTGGTTGTTAAAAATAGATCTTATGCTATGTTTAATCTCTGAATTAACGCGTTTTCCGAAGTTTTCCGAGCAAAGCTTGGTCACCCATTCCTGTTTTATATCGCTCCTATGACGTGCCGTGGTGTGTCCAGCCTAAGAATAAACCCTACGTCGCCCCCGTACGGGGCCACCCGTGAATGTCGTAAAAGTCTACTATGGGGTTACACCAGGGGATGGACAGCAGCATCCACCTGAATATTTAACAATAATACTACGATCACCGATCCGTCAGCGCCGTGATTATGGCAAATCCCCCTATTGCATTCTATAAAGGAGGCCTCGTCCAGCAATGGACGTATAACGGCCGATGAAGAAACGAGGTGAATCTTTTAATCGGAGTTATCATTTGCACATTAAGGTCAAACTGGAACAAATATCGACGGCCAGCCTAAGCTGATCCGTGAGGCGCACTGACGTTCATATAATGTAGAGCTCTACTCTCTTTGACTCGCGGCTCTACTTAGCTGCCACGCGAAGTACATGCAACGACTTAAAGGGTTAATATGCTGAGAAGGATTTACAAAACTTGCATGATTTTCCATAGCATCAATTTTTTTGGACAAAGTAATTTTAAAATGATGTAGGTACATATGGCAAGAAACTATGAAATGCAGCTTCGGCAGATAAACTTAAAATAATTCATCTTTAGGCATCAGTCCTTGACGACCTTCATGGCACGAAGGGAGAGTCGCCGGCTGAGACGCAAGAGGTGCTGGTTCGATTGCCGCTGTGAGACAAATGTTTGTATGATATGCAAATATTCCGGGTCTGGGTGTTGTAGTACCATATACCCGTGACACAGGGAATTCAAGTATGGGATCAGGACTATGTATGTGACCGTTGGGTGTTAAATTGTCAGATGATAAGCAATTCTTAAAATATTACCATCTCTTACTTTTGTATAATTTAAAACAGTGATAGGACCAATTTTAAGCAATGTTTAATTTAAATAACGTTTATAAGTAAGGGGAATAAACTATAGATACTAGGGGTAACATGGTCTGTTCTTCGCCAGCCTTTATAGCAATCATGTTTGAACAATGTATTTATTTCTATTTGCAATATATTTATTTATTGCTTACTGTAGGTACGTACAATATTATTAGTAATAAGCAGTTCTTATTTCTACTATTACTCAGGTAGGTAGGTACATGAACCCCGTTAGGGCGCTACAATTTGGAGCCAAGATATCAATCAAAATAAAAACAAAAGTTTAAAAAATAAAGTTTTTATTCTGATTGATATCTTGATTATAAGTATTATACTTATGTTATTTAATTAAAATACAAGTCAAAGCAATTTAAAACAATGTCATATTCACGCGACGGCCGCACGCAAAAATATGTAGTATGAGTCAAAATATGCAGATAAATTTAATTTAATCTCACGTATAATTCAATAACATGTCAAAATTAAAAGAAGGCAGGCAAATAAAATCAATTAACTATGTTAATTGGTGTTAGGAAACGACAGATCCATTAAATTAGATAGGTTAATGAGTAGGCTTGTCAAAAACAGGAATTAACTGAGTAATATTTACTAACTTTTACATTCTATAATTTATAGGTAAGTCACTTTGTGCCTCGAGCGTTTCAGTGCTCCTATAGTGCAGCTTTCATCATTAGGAATAAGACCTAGCACAAAGTGGTAACTTGAGCTAATTTATATAGAAAAATTGGATCATCTTACAATCTACTAATGGAGATACCGAAACGTAGGCTTGCCTTCCTTTAGTTTATAGGAAATTAATTTATTTATTTATTTATTTATTTATTTATTTATTTATTTATTTACCGTAGGAGCTTTTAGCTTAATTAGGCTTCACATCAGTCAAATCCGTAGTAGGTACCATAACAGTGCCGGCCAGTGGGGCGCTGAACTTTGACTGTTACCTACGTGACATGACGTCAAACGCAAGTAAATGTTAATTGAATTATCAGAACATCATCAACAGCCTAATAAATGTATAAGAAGGAAACATCATTTTGATAACTAAGGTAAGGGGCATTGACCAAATGACCTTTAAAAACATACAAGCTCCCAAATCAATAGTAGATTTTATCATAAAAAAAAAATTTTTTTGGCTCGGTCGACGTACTTTCAATCCCTCGCTACGTTCAGGATTCTACTAAAGAATCCCGAGCCAAAAATATATTTTGCGCCCGAGTGATACACTCTACTTTTCACTATGAGAAAATAAAAGGCGCCTCAAATTTTATTTAAAAAAAAAACCATGAATTTCTAACAATCCGTGAAAATTTACGAAAACGCGGGCTGTAGTTCGCGCGTTTTTAATTTTTTTATATTCAGCCTGCGGCGCGACTATGGGCCGTCGTACCAGCCAGTATTTATTTCGAACAATATTTGCGTTCGATGATCATAATAATAATAATAATAACGACTTGGCCCACGAGATTACCGCCATGTGGGATGTAGATTCGACGATTATCGTCCCGATAGTTGTTTCTGTGAATGGACTGATAGCGAAGAGCCTCGACCAACACCTTGAGAGGCTCTCACTAAATGGTTGGATCAAGGGTCAGATTCAGAAGGCAGTACTCCTGGACTCGGCACGCATAGTCAGGAGGTTCCTCTCTCTGCAGCCCTAGCCTCCGACCGCTTGGGCCTTTGCTCCGCGGTCGGTGGTTTACCGTTTTGTAATATATTTTTTACTATACTGTTTTTTATATACTATTTGTTTTTATAGATAAGTAGTAGGTATTCCTTTATAGTAAAAAATGTATTTTATTACGAGTTTTTAAATAAATCAGTGTCATAATAATAATAATGCTGGACATTTCACACAACATTATCTAGTCCCAAGCTAAGCAGAGCTTGTGTTATGGGTACGAGACTAGATAACTGATATACGTAATTAATAGATACAATACAATACATAGATAGTTTTTTTTTATTTTTATACATAGAATATACCCAGAACACCCTGAACATCTGCAGATCGTACAAATATTTGTTTAGAGGCGGGAATCGAACCCGCAACCTCCTGCGTCGCAGGCGAACCTTCGACCGCCACGCCACAGAGGTCGTCATATCAAGTCGATTTGTTTGGCGCTGAACACTAAGATGTTCCAAATTCAAAAAGTGCGCGGCAAAGATAATTGCGGCGCACTTGTTCCTTTAGCGCTGAACACTAAGATGTTCCAAATTCAAAAAGTGCGCGGTAAAGATAATTGCGGCGCACTTATAGTAGTTTCTTATAGAAAACACTACCTTTGGGTGCACTTAAAGGCGAACCAAGTCGTCCTTTTCGAATAGATGGGATGAAAACTTTATTTGAATGAACACCATCCTACACCATCCTGTAGTTTGTGTTCTTCGAAGTGGGATCATGAATGTCCGAGTTTATTTAGCAGAAGGTAAACACTTTGTTCCGTGTTGTGGCCATGGTTAGTCTGGCCTAAGAATAGACCCTTCCGTCTCCTTCCATGGATGTCGTACAAGTCGACTAAGGGATTACACCAGAGGCCCAATTCTCTAAATTATTTTATAACTACACTGAAAGTTAACCGAATCGAGACTGAATTGTGAATTGACAGAAAGTTGGTATTCTGCTCCCTCATAAATCACAATTTAGTCGACTTTCAATTCACGGTGTCTACCATTAGAGTAGGATGGTTATATATATAATTGGAAAGAGTAAAGAGAGACTCCATCTACTTATGCTAAACTTATCGCAAAAACTTTGAATCGTTCAAGTTTCGGTCACATTTCGATATAATCACATTACAGTATTGTATTTTAAGATAAGAGAATACCATTTCTGACTTTTAAGACATCGACACAAGATTGAAACATGATCCGAACTCTATTTTAACTATTTTTAGTTAGAGAATTGGGTCTCAGAGCCCAGCCCCTGCAGCACGATCCAGCTGAGTACTTAACATTAATTCTGCGATAACCAATCCGCCTGCCACACGTGGTGATTATGGCAAATCCCCCCATTGCATTTTATGAGGGAGGCCTTGTCCAGCAGTGGACATCAACCGGCCGTTGATGATGATGATGATGAAACATTAGTTCAATTTTATACATCCTACCTACCTAAGTACCTGTGGAACACACCACCTCAACTTCAAAAATGTGGTCAATGCGCGAATTCGTATGAAACAGGACAACAAAATCTGATTTGAGTCATGTGAGCATATTCATTACATCATCAAGTTGGCAATTTATACCAATGAACTATCGCACAAGCCATTTTATTATTATTTAGCATCCTACATTCGACCACAAAATATATATATACAGAAGACAAACTCAGTACAACGAGTGATAACAGGCGCATGCACACATAGACACGCGTATCCACGCAGAACTCGGTCGACTCGCGACTGGCGTTCGACCGAGTTCTACCGAGATCGTCGTAGGTACACGTCTACGCCTGTCACCGTTTGTTGTACTGAGCTTGCCTTCTGTACTTAGATATTTTATGGTTCGGGCTCTCGCCTCGCTGTCTTTAATGCCTGTGTCGTCAGAATTACAACAATATAGAATAGAACATTATCAGCCGTTTGACGTCAACTGTTGGACGAAACCACCCCAATGGGGGGATTTGCCGTAATCCACCACGCGACTGAAAAACTTTTGGCTGCCTGTTACAGTTATTGCGACGCGACAGTTATTGTGTACCTACTAAAGTACGCAATAACTGTCGAGAAGTGTCGCGATTTCTTAAATATAAAATAGACGAACAAATAATATAGTAACAATGGGAAGTTTTCAGAGAGGCAATTAAAAATAAAATATAGTTCTTAAAATTCCGTTAGATGGCGGTGACTCGACATGGTTGTGTCTTCTGAAGATTTTGCAAAAGCACCACAGAGAAACAATTTTCTTTGTTTTCTCTTTTTTTCCTCCAAGTTTCGCGTTGCGATTCCGAAGCTCGTTTTTCAAGTCTACTATAGACGGGTCTACTTGGTCTGGCTTCAACTATAACAACAAAACATTATAACAATAACGTAACACTAACAAATTTATCAGAATTCCAACAAAAACTTTACGTAGATACTTACTTTACTTCACCTACGGACAGCATGAGCGAGTGAAGTCAGTGACACTGACAGTTGGTGGCTGACCGACAAAATTTAGACAACCATATCTGGACTGCGCCATCTATGCATGGACTTAGAACTAATTTCTTTCAGTTGTCAGAAAACTTCCCATTCCGCTCCTTTCCAACGAGAACTCTGAAAGAATTCGACACGTGTTTCGCCTCTCAACGAAGCATCCTCAGGAAACAGTAGGCTCACTGCGTGCTAGAACAACAAAGACACACTACTGCAAAAACTCCGCAGCCATGTTGCCTCGCCGAATGCCGAACAGAAACTCACAACAAATACACTACTGCAAAAACTCCGCAGCCATGTTGCCTCGCCGAACGCCGAACAGAAAGACAAAGAGAGTCAAACAGAAAGACAAAGAGTCACACGACGAACACACGTGTCGAATTCTTTCAGAGTTTTCGTTGGAGAGGAGCGGAATTGTTACTATATATTTGTTCGTCTATTTTATATTGTAGAATGGATTTCCGCAAAGTCAAGCTTGAATCAATTAATTAGCGATTTCTTAAATTTATTACAATTTACTAGCTTGAGAAAATGTATTTTGTCTGCCAGTGCCTGATTCATAATGTTAGCAGGGATTGGCAACACCTGACGGAAACGCATTAGCAGTGTAGATTTACATTCAAGGGCGGGTAGAAATGCATGAACGCGTGCTGCGCGTGTAATAAAAGCGGCGTTATAGGTATCATTAGATGATTCGAGAGATTTGTGGTTAAATTCCGTACAGCAGAACTGTGCATGATAATATATACCTACACATATACACACAATATAAATGGGACTTATTCTGCTTTTTTGAAACGAGACGTACCTAGTCCATTTTTATTTTATTTCAATTTCTGGTGTTGTATTGAGTTACTTATATCGTGTAATTTTGGTGGCATTTTAACCGGTGTAGCATATTTAAAGAGCACATGGTAGTGAATTTCAATATAAGTGTATTGCGCGTGTCTTTTCAAATGGGTGGAAATTGTCCACAAACATTCTAGTGAAACTGCCATCGCTTTACTAGAACATGACTTGACTGCTGCTTGACCGAGACTTTGACGACTTGACCTAACTTTATCATAATAATTATATGTACTTGGTACTTTTATAAAATGCGGCGCTTATTGTATAAACATAGTAAGCGTATTCTGTTACCCCATCTTAACACATCATCATGATCATCAGCCTGTAGAGGTGCTGCACGTAAGCCTTAGATTGCCGCGAAAAACGGTCTTGAGCCGCTTCCATACACCGACTTCCTGCGACCTTTAAAATGTCCTTGGTCCATTGAGGACCTTTTTAAAGCATCGTCCGGTTACTGTCACTTGAGAATCTTTATTCATCAACGGTTGTTAGTTCTACGAGCTAATAGGTACCTACCTACATGAGCTATATGACCTGCCCATTGCCACTTTAACTTGCTAGTTTTGAGTGTTATGTCGGTGATCTCAACTACTAAATAATTAAATGTGCTCTCATAAGCCACGTGGAAAATTTAGCTACAGCATTGTTAATCTAGGTACCTACATATCTACCTGAGTTCTCAGCAGGCAAAAGCTTTCATAATACCTTTATACTCACCCGTATTTAGCTTGAAGGCATTTTGAATATTTATAGTTTTATCTAAAAGTAGGTACCTAATCCTCCTAAATACCTTTTGTAGACCTTTGCTTTCAGCCTAGTTAGGTACTTATTGCAAACACTTGCTGAATCTAGATAGGTACTGTTTGTCTTTTGTTGAAATTGATGAATAATTCGAGCCTTGATTTGCATTTGATGCCATCCTACGGAGCCCAGGTCCTGAGCCTGGGCCTGACGGACGTAATCAATTTAGTTAACTAGTTAATTGTATGTAGTAAAATAATGGATTAAACGATACAACATGGAAGCATGAAAATATAAAACGAAATAAGTTTTTTTACAATTTTTTATTAGACTTTGCCTTGTGTTTGTATTGTTTATAATAACGTTTTGGGGAATAAAGGTTCTCGAGTGGCGACCACAAACCGGCCGACGCGGTAGATGAAGGCCCTCCACTCGATGGACTAAAGACATTAGGTATAAACGTTGCAGGAAGTCGGGGCGGCTCAAGACCGTTCGTCGTGGCATTCTCAGGGGGAGGCCTATGTCCAGCAGTGTACTTCTACAGGCTGATGATGATGATTGTGTTGTTTAACTATAATAGATATTGCGCGACTGCCCGTGTTTGGGATCATTTTCAACAGTTCGTACCTAATAATTATACTTAATGCGATGTTTATTGATATAACGTAGTAAAATTCGAATCTACGATTGACCATTTGCGTTGTATAATACTGATAGCCAAAATAAATTACTTATAGAGAAAATTTGTGATTTATTTTATTTGTGATTAAATGAGATTGAATCAGTACCTCGGTACCTACTACCAATTGTGAATGTATTTATTATCTACTGTGAAAGTTTAGGTAACTACAAAATGTTTGTGGGCTAGTAAAAGGTACTATGAGGAAAACTACTGCTGGTGAGTAGGTACCTAGGTACTAATGCTAAAATACTTTTCGCAAAAACATGTAAAAGCCTTAGGTATTTACAGGTATAGGTACCTACTTATAACCTAAATAGATACTGGCAGAAAGCAAAAAGTAAATAGCTGGTTGTTACATAAAGCTGACGATGCGTGGGTGTATATTGATAGACAGCAAACAAACTCAGTGAAGATTTATTCGTGGGCAGTAATCGACAGGCTCCATCCAATAATATGGAATTATTCATCACATTTCTCGTCATAGCATCTTTAGGAATCAAAGGTAGGTTAAATTAATTATTTTATTCACGCTTTAATTGTCTTCTCGGAAAGCCCGATCTTAATGTCCTCAATTTTCATTTTAATTATAAAGTTTCCAACTTAACGAAATTCAATTACGAAAGTTTTAATAAGGGATCAATAGTGCTTACTTACCTAACACCTGCCAGCGCCAGCAGCCTAATCATTCTTCCTTAGCAATATTATCCGTATCGCGTTTATTCTGCCGTGTTTTTTTTTATAAAATATCCAACGAGCTTTCAATCTTTACCAATCTGAACACGCAGGTAAACTTTATTAGTATAATCAAGAAAATAGATCGTCAAGAAGAGTCTGTCTTTCAAGAAAGGTAGATAACCCTGTGGAAAACCCAGAATTTGGAACTTATCGCCGACACCAGAATAACACTCTATTGAAGAATTATAGATTCATTTCGCTGCAAGGCCACGTCTATAAGTAGCTTTAGAGAGTACTCTACCAATAGCCTCGCACATCGGTTCAACGACTTTCAGCCACCCGAACAAGCCGGGTTCTGAAAAGGCTTTAGTACCGTAGACCACATCCACACGCCACAGCAGGTTACAGAAGACCGAAGAGTATAATCAACCATAGACATACCTAGCTTGTGGACTACGAGAAAGTCTTCGATTCAGTCGACACCTGGGCAGTGGTACAGTCTTTACGTGGTGCCAGATCGTTTACCGGTATGTTGAAGTATTGAAGTGTTTGTACAGCAGGGCCGCTATGTCTATCCTTCAGGACCAGTGCATGAAACTTATTCAATTGCAGAAGGAGATGTTATTTCTATGAAATTGTTCACCTCTGCATTGGAGGATATTTTCAACCTTCTGCACTGAAACGGATATGGCATTAACATTAATGGCAAATACACCACTCGCCTTTGATATGTCGATGACTTAGTCACCATGACAGAATCGCTGGAAGACCTTGAGATAATGCTCAGAGACTTCAGTACCGTCTACCAATAGCTGGGTCTTAAAATAAACAAGGGCAAGACGAATATCTCAAGAATGTTCTCAAGTGGCAGACAAACCAGACGACACAGTAGAGGAAGGCCCGCCTCTCGTCTCTGGACTAAAGACATTATAAAGGTCGCGAAGGAAGTCGGCGAATGAAGGCGGCTCAAGACCGTCCTTTGTGGTATGGGGGAGGCCAATATCCAGCAGTGGACTTCTACTGTCTAATGATGATGATGATTTAACATCGGTAGTAGCAGCACAATACTAGTTTAAGATCTTATCAATCAAAAAAAAAAATGTCAGGTTACGAAGGCTTGACCAAATCTTTAGGTCGACTTCGGCCACTTCTATCTGGGTAATTTTCGCATTACCAAAGACGTGAAATCCCTCATTTTAAATACTCTCAGGGGTAAAAATTTACTCCATGGTGAAAAGTTAGGAAAAATACAAACTTTTGCACTTATTTGGCCAACTTTACACCCGATAACCAACAACCGTTGGAAAAGTCGAGTACCTAACGAACCGGACGACGCAGTGTAGGGGGGGCCTAACACTGCATCGTCCAGTCTTGATGGACCAACGATATTTTATCGGTCGTGGGAAGTCGGTGGATGGAGGTGGCTTAAGACCGTTCGTCGTGGTTTTCTATCGGAGCGGCCTATGCCCAGCAGTGGACTTATATAGGCTGATAATGATGATGAGACCCCGTATAAAGATAGAACAGTAAGAAGTGTAGCAATATTTTAATCCTAACGTACATTGAAGGGGCTTTCACTCCAGCCAAGCGTCGGACGTGGTGTCCGGCCAGAGATTTATCACCCGAATGTTATCATTTTTTGCCATTTATCTGCGTCTGTGTCACCGGTCACGCCGCGCGTCCCGCGCCGTTCTATGACAGGTGACACATACACCTTTCTGGAAGCGATGAGTTGCCTAATACCATAGGAATAAACACTACACTACAGAAGTGACACTGGCGCTAGTCTTGCACTTAAAGTCTTGTACTTAATTGGCTTTTCCGGCGCCTTTTTTTGCTAGCATAGATTGTTTTTAAATTAAGCTGACGCTGAATTGGTCTTCCTTAAATAAATAAATAAAAAATAAAATAAAGTCCTACAGGTAGCCCTACTAGTTAAATACCTACTCATTCACGTTGGCTGAGCCTACAAGTCAGTGCTGGCCGGTATCGGCAGCGCGGACCGTGCACGTGGCGGCTGTGGCGTTGCAGCCGTCGTCGTCGTGTTTTTGTCGTCGAATCTAGGTATCTTGGTTTTTTGGTATACCTACGTATAAAACACTACACAACAAAATATTAATACGACCTGCAGCTTTACCCATCTACCTAAATAATTGTTGAAGTGATACATAATTATACGCCATATACCGAAGGACCATAAATCATCTTGTAATTTTATTTACTTATGGTGTGTGTATACGTATACCTTTATGTACCTACCTCAGGTAGTTTAATTAGATACAAATTAGTTAGAACATGTCAGGCGATAACCCTGCAGTCGCTGCGGGAGAGCGCGGGGCGTTGCCGGGAGCATGGGGGGATGTGGGTATATATCTCAACGGCATGGGTATGCACAAAGTTAAGTACGTAAGTGGCACGTCTACTTGGTTATTAGTTATTCTTATGCTAATAATGGGTCGTGGTTTGTCCGGCCTAAGAATAGATCCCATCTCCTCCCATGGGTGTCTTAAAAGCCAACTATGGGATTACACCAGGGGATGGGCAGCAGTATCCTCCTGAGTACTAAACACCAACACTGCGATGACCAATCCGCCTGCCAAGCGAGATGATTATGACCAGAGACATGTAAACAGAGGATTGTTGATTATGATGATTATCACGATGAACGGTCTTGAGCTGCCTCCATCCACTGAATTCCTGCAACCTTTAAAATATCTTTGGTCCATCGAGACAGGGCTTTCCTACGTTGCATCGTCCGAGTTGTTTTAGTTCGGTTTCGGTATGTATTTCCTGTTTGGGGTATAAGTACTCTATCGTATAACAACAAAAAGCATAACATTCAAGGCCAAAGTGAACTTTATGTTAAAATGAATGTATACAAAACGAATGTAACCAACCTCATAAAGGAGTTATCCGGTTTGCATTATATCGTTGTTGCGTGCAATGCTGCTCGATTCTTATCTTCATGTTCCGAACAAATTTATTATCTCTATGCCAGGTTGGAACGATTTTTAAAGCTGACCTCGGGCGTTCGCTTAAATACTTTTTGGGAATAGGTACAAAATTTATGATACATCAGCCGTCCCTACATCCCTACACCAATAAAATATCGGACAAGTGCTTGTCGGACCACTCATAGTGTCTTTCTTCCGAAGTCACAGTTTTTCCTCGATAAATGGAAAAGTTTGGCTAGTAAAAAAATTGTGTTAAAAACACTGCCTCATTTAACAAGACCTTTGTAAAAGCGTATCACATGATGCGCTAAAAATCCTTAATTACCCCCACTGTTAGGTACGTGTAGGTATGAAGTACCCCTAAACACGAAAAAGCATGACGTTTTATTTTCAAAAAGTTAGGTAAGTATATGTAATGTATCCGTAAACCAAATTTCATGCATTTCGGTTAAAAATAAAAAAGTCAAAATAGCCTATTATTAATTTAGACAACTTAAAACGGGATTGTAAACGGTATCTTCAATTAAATTGCAGTTAAATTAACTTCATTCAATCCATTCCATTTATTCCATTCATTCAATTCATTAATTAGGTACATAATTAATTTCATTAATTATATGCGACTGTTGGGTATTATGTTATGTTATTGCATATTTTGGCTATTATAGAGACTTTCAGAGAATATTCATAAAACAATAATGACAACTAGTTTTTTTTAATTTTCCACGTATTTCTTCCCTTGAGCAGGTATAACTAAGGGTATGCCAAGGGACACTTTTGTTAAGGGGTGACTGAAGACACTTTCGGTAGATCTAAATCATAAACCTTGGGTCTAACAAGACCAACCAAAGCCAGTGTTAGACATAATTTGCAACCGAGCTTACAGCCCTGAAATATTATTATTGTACGGGCATGTAGGTTGCTCCAAACCAGTTGGTTTGTCTAAATGTTCATTATCACTAATATATGTATTCATATATATAAGTTAGAGTGTGTTTGTTGGTTTCAGTTTCAAGCCTTAGAATTTACCTGGAAAATGGTTGTATGTTACTTTAGGGCTTCTATTCAAATCTTGATTTCTGTCTGTTGAAAATAGTTTTGAAAAGTTTTTTTTTAAATACCTACAAAATACTGTGTGAATCCAAAACAACTAGATAAAAAAAAGTGCTATAAGTATATAACAGTAACTTTTATTATAAATAGTTTTAGGAAACACTTATTGCAATAACGTTTGTTATAAAATAAAACATGAAATAATAAAATAAATGAAAGGGTTTAAAGAGTAGGTATTTTCCTAAACTTTATTATAGTAGTAAAAAACTCCACAAAAATGTTGCTATTACAAAAATAAGTTTAAAAAAGCGTATTAAAAATCAAACCCGACTATGCAAAAGCTAAAAACAAAATATCAAAATGTTGAAGTGAAATACCAAATCCACTATTCTATACATATATAGTGACTATATAGAATATACATACTAAGGGCCTTATTCATAATCATTTCGTAAACCTATTTTAGTTAAAATAGCTTTTGTTTTGTTCTCTCTGATGTAAAATGTCATAAAACAAGACAAAAGATATTTTAACTAAAATAGGTTTAAAAATGGTTATGACTATGAGGGTAATTCTATAGCCTTCAACTTAATTAATAGGCCAATTTTATTTAGAAAAGCCTCCCGACTACTACTCTGTTAACCATGTTGAAGGCCACACACATCTTGATACTTTTTATCAACTATTGCAAAATCGTGTTTTAGTTTAAAAAAAAATTGTATTCAATTTAATTGGAGTATATAAATAAGTGTAATTATTTTTGGAATGTACTCATCAAGCGCTTGAATTTGATACCTAACTGATTTTATTAATATAAATTGTATTGTTTCAAAATTGGAAGAATACTCTTAATTTCCGCCCTACAAATTTAGTCTGACGCCTTATAAATACACGCAAAACTTCAAGACGACGCTAAAAGAGCGCGGCGGTCAATAGACACAGCCAAAGACGCGTGTAAAAGCTCATAGTCTGCGGCAATAATATTATCAGAATATTCAAGCACATCATACAGAAATATCTTGTCCCAAATCGACATAGTTTTGGATCTATTATGAGCCGTATCAGGCCGAAGGAGAACGCGTTTCCTTCCACTAAATACTTATCTAAGTTGGCTATGATACAGGACCTCAATAATAACACCTAATGGCATATTGGAGAAACTACTCAAACTAATGCTCGTTTGTATCATAGCACACAATACAGTAGGTACTATTATCAAACCTTTAAGATACCTGAACGGCATTCCATCAATATTATTAAATAAAAAACTAATAAGTACCTATGTAGATATAAAAAAACAGTATTTAGGTACAAACTTATCTATAGCATCCAGTGCACTGATTCAACCGTTTGCACTTTGAAACTTGCTGTTTATCGCATTCAAGGTAAAGCCTCAAGTCTGCTAATTTAACAAGCAACAAACACGTGCGTGTGGTGGTGTACGTTGTATACGTATTTTTGTATGGTAACACGATAAATGGCCCTTGCGTACGCTTTTGAGAACTTTATTTGAGAGTCTGTAAGTCATGCTTCCACTGTTCTTATCTCATACGTACTAAGTTTGCACTATCGTACGTACCTCTCACTCCCACTACGCCAAGGAACATAATACTCTCTAACGAGATACTACGCACTTGGACGCTTGCTTGTGATGGGTGCAATTTTTTTATGATGCTTCGTAACGCAGCCTTTCTATGAATACAAATCGGCAAATAATCATTGAATAAAAGAAGGTACAGACGACCTTATCGTCGTTGATTTTTTTTTCCATAAGTACTTAACCTCAAAATTTTCTTTATTTTTTTCTCGAGAACTATTAGGTTTCCTCACTCCCCCCCACCTCCCCTCCCCCCTCAAGCCTTACACATATATAGTATATATATAGTCTCTAAAGGAAAGCCGATTTCTCTATAGAAATTTTCACGGATAAGTACGGATCGGACTCGGATCGGACGTATATAGTGCGAAACCGCTTTCTGTGTAGTACAATGCTATAATCGAAACGAAAGTGATGAAAGTAAAAGAGAAGGAACGGATCCAAGCCATAACTCACGGACCTAATAGTAATAACCTAGGTATGTATATCTTATTTATTTATCTGGCTTAAATTTTGCACGCTTAGAGGCAGAATGAACTGGAAACTATAATTTATATTTATCATATATGTTTTGGATTATATAAGTAGCTACATTCTAACCTTATTCATAACCATTGTTGAAACCTATTTTACTTAGTTAAAAATAGCTTTTGTTTTGTTCTAATTTAAAATGTCATAGGTACGTCAAAACAAGACAAAAGCTGTTTTAGCTATCAAAGGTTTAAAAATTGATTATGAATAAGAGGGTAAGCAAATAAATAATTCATTCATTTATATAATAACTATAAATCTGTCTATATAAGTCCATAAGTCTGTATAGATTAACACTGTATAAAGCTACAGTCATGTAGATAGATGGAACTTACACAGTAAAATGGTTTCATTTAAAATTAGACAAAGATACCGCTCCGGGCAGTTGTTGAAGACTTGTTAGACTTGAATAGCTTTTCTTATTTCTAAGTTTTGCATATTCTGAACATTACCTTTTGTAGACGAAATTATATTCTTCCAAGGAAATCACGTACATTTTTTTTAAGTACAATAATATCACCCAGAGCAGTAGTATTTTATGAAACAAAACAAATCGAGTAAAAGTTTATCCACTCGCAAAACTTACGGGAAATTGTTCTAACACATTTGAAAATCGATTTTTCAATGTTCCATTTGCAACAGATGTTACCAATGTTTTCATTTCTCTTGCACGGATTTATGTGCTTTCCTTTTTGCAATAAAAATAAAAAGACGGCAATACCATTCTGTAGGCATTTAGGTATTGTATACCTACTTATTTAATATCGACGTCAATTCGTTAGTAGTAGAACCTCTTGTGAAAGAGTTCGTCCGGGGAAGTACTACCACCGTACCTATTTCTGCCGCTAAGCAGTTGTGTTCGCATTGCTGTTTCGGTTTAAAGGGTACAGTTGCCGGTGAAATTACAGGCACATGAGACTTTTCTTCATTATGTTTTAGGGTCGGCAGCGTGCGTGCGTGTGATGCCGTTGGTGTTGCAGGCGTCCATAGGCTACGGTAACTGCTTTCCATCAGGTGGGGCCGTATGCTTGCTTGCTTGCCAAGTAGTTTAAAAAAAAACAAACAGTCTCCAAGACTTTGCACGAACTTTGGCTAACGGAAGAAAACGTTTTATTGTGTGCGTGTTTTGACGCGGCCTTCCCCATAAAATTCAATAGGCGGATCTGCCATAATCAGTACGCTTGGCAGGCGGAATTGTGATCCCAGTGTCGATGTTAGGTACCTAGCTGGATGCTGCTGCTCATCCCTAGGTGCAATCCCCTAGTTGGCTTTTACGACATCCCTAAGATTATGTTCATGCTTCGTCCTTCGGGATTAGATTTATAACTCGTAGTACCGCCTAGTGGTACGCCATCTCGCACTAAACTTGAGGGTATATAAAAAACAAAAAGTCAAACACCCTAGATCCGTAGCCAACCTACCCACGCCTTCATTCGCTTTTTAGTGCTCGCCACGATCGTACTTTGTGTCGCTTTAGTATTGTATTTTAAGTAAAGTGAAGTGATATACAACATCATTATCATGCCTAAACGCAAGAAAAACGACAATTACGAACATTTGTTAAAGAAGCTACAGAAGCTAGACAAGAAAATACGAAGACGTTGTTCACAGAGTCGATCTCCAAGTAGAGAGAATCGTTACCGCTCGGAGTCTCAAGGTCAGTTTTATATTGTAACATAAGTTTCATTTTACAACAGAACTTGTTCTGCGTGTGAGTTTACCTGCCTATAGTTAAATTTTTACCTATGTTTCTTTCTGCTGTGTTTGCGTGCTTCTCTTTGGAGTCGTCACTACCCGATATATTAGTTTTGCGAGCAGTATTCTAGGACTGTTTCTTGACTAATAAAGCAGACGCATTGATACGAAAATACCTACCTATTTAGTGATGCTCACCCTGGGTTTGCGTACTTCTCTTTGGAGTTGTACTACCCGTAAAAGTTTTGCGAACAGTACTTTGGTCTGTTTCTTAACTTAGCGAAGATCGTTTTAATTTCAGAACGTGAACGTTCTTATGAAAACACGACTCGCGATTTCGATGACGGTAACCGCGTCGCCGGGTTGCTCGATGGAAATGAGATCGAACCAAATGGTCATACCAATACAGCTGAGCCGACCTCGGTACCAAATCCAAAACCAATCCCTGATTTTTGTGATGCCAATGGTGCTCTCGCTACTTCCGCTGTTGATCATCCAATACAAGGCACCAGCGCCGGCAACTTACAAATCGCTAGCTCTTGTGAAGAATCTGCCGACAACATGCTAGATGACGCGATTCTTGAATTGTTAGGTGATGATCCTACTATTTCAAGCACCTACGGAGCTGAAATTCATAAGGATTTAGCTGTCAGACTGGAACATACCGCCACACATGGTCTCTCCAGAGAAGTTCGAAAAGAGTTGTCAGAAAAATACCTACTTCCAAGTAACTGTAAACTCATCGATGCTCCGGCACTGAATGCTGAGATGAAAGCAGCCATATCAGAAATGACCGCTAAACGTGATAAGAGCATTGAATTTAGACAGAAACAAAATGCTACTGCAATATCCTGTCTTAGTCAGGCGATTAACAAACTCTTTTCTTATAAAGAAGCTGATCCGGCGGTTATCAAGATGCTCATGGACGCAGAGCGCATCTTATGCGACCTACAGCACCATGACTCGTCAGTAAGAAGGAGTTTTATACTAACTTCTGTTAAAAAAGACATGAAAGATCAATTACAGAACACCAAACCTGACAAGATGTTGTTTGGCCTTGACCTTGGTGATACTCTCAAGGCGGCAAAGGCAATCAGTAAATCAGGGGCCGATCTTAAAGTTCCAGCTTCCAAACCGGCTCAACCAGCGGACAAGAAGTCGCTAGCAGCAACCAACTCTTCGAAGAATTTAAACTGGAAGGGTCCTTATCCACCACGGAAGCAGCCGCCTTATCAGAACTATCCGAAGAAGAAGGATCCCCCTCCGCCTCAGAACAGGAGTCGGCCATACAGCTCATCGAGACCGTCGCAGCAGCATCAGATGCGCGGCCGCCGTTAGATAATATGGTAAATTATGCTGGCAGGTTGCCTTTATTTTATGACCAATGGTCATTAGTTACTAGCAATCCTGTAGTACTATCATGTATTCAGGGTTATGAAATACCATTATCATGTCCTGTTATCCAGACTTCTCCACCGATGGTGAAAAATTATTCAGAGGCAGAAAAACACTCATTTCATGAAGCTATAGATGCTTTAATATCAAATGGAGCCATCAACCAAATGTCAACCCATCGTCGGCCAGTTTATTTCCAGTATATTTTTGGTGCCGAAACCAAATGGGAAAAATAGACTTATTTTGAACTTGAAAAATTTTAACAAATTTGTTAAAACAAGTCATTTCAAGATTGAAGATTTACGTACTGTATTAAAATTGATAACAAGAGACTGTTTCATGACAAAGATCGACCTAAAGGACGCATATTATTTTATCAGTATACATCCTGATTCTAGAAAGTATTTAAGGTTTCAATTTGAACATGATTTTTTTGAATTCAAAGTCCTTCCATTTGGTCTTAGTACTGCACCTTTTATATTTTCTAAGGTAATGAAACCTATAGTCCGTGTGCTGCGATCTGCCGGCCTTATTTCTACAAATTATTTGGACGATTTTTGGCTGATGGGACAGTCGTATGAAAAATGCCTATATAATACCATTCTGACAAAGAAGTTATTAACTTCTCTAGGCTTCTTAATAAATGAAGAGAAGAGCATTTTGACTCCAAGTAAACGATGTAAATTTTTAGGATTTGTCTTGAATTCAGAAAGTTTTCAGATTGGGTTGCCCGTAGAAAAAGTTGATCGCGTTAAGTTAGAGATACATAAGCTTTTGAACCTTAATAGATGTAAGATTCGTGAATTCGCTCAATTCACTGGATTATTGGTTTCAATCTGTCCTGCAATAGACTATGGCTGGTTATACACAAAGTTTTTCGAACGTTTAAAGTATCTAAATTTAAGACCCGATGAAAATTACGACAAATTCATGAATTTGCCAGTTACTTTACAACCTGATCTCAGTTGGTGGTGTGACGCAATACAAAGGCCATTCTGTAACATAAAAGAGGATACGCATGATCTAGAAATTTATTCGGATGCCTCAAATACCGGGTGGGGTGTTGCCTGTGGACAAGAGACGGCCAGTGGCCAGTGGAGTACACAAGAACGGCTACAACACATAAATTTTCTAGAAATTCAAGCTGCATTTTTTGGTTTGAAGGTTTTTGCCCGAAATTTTAATAATTGTCAGATTCTACTAAGAATTGACAACACGACGGCAATCTCTTATATTAACCGGATGGGAGGTGTTCAATATCCTCACCTCACTAATGTTACCAAACAGTTGTGGCAATGGTGTGAATGTCGTAAATTACATGTCATGGCTTCCTATATTAGATCTTCAGATAACACAACGGCAGACGCTGAGTCGAGACGCGTTCACCCAGACATAGAGTGGGAACTGGCGGATTGGGCATACCAAAATATTATTTCAGTATTCGGTGTACCTCAAGTAGATTTATTTGCTAGCAGAATAAATAATAAATGTTGTAATTATATCTCTTGGCATCGAGACCCAGATGCAATGTCTATAGATGCATTCACAATTTCATGGACTGAATATTATTTTTATGCGCCTTTCTCGATTATTTTAAGAACCCTAAGAAAGATTGTAACTGACAGAGCAAGGGGTATCATGATTGTTCCTTTGTGGCCTACACAACCGTGGTATCCACTTTATAAAAGCCTATTGTTAACTGAAGTCATCACTTTTAAGGCACATAACAACCCAATTGTTTCTTCCCATTCCAGCAACATACACCCCAATCTTACCCTGGTTGCAGGGATCTTGTGCGGATGTCGTGGTTAAGAAGAAGCGTACCCCCGTCTGCAATTAATGTTATGATGGCTTCCCTATCTGACAATTCTATCAAACAATATAATGTTTACTTAAAGCGTTGGTTCCACTTTTGTAACGAGAACAATCATTTTGATATGTTTAATGCATCGGTCCCACAAGTGTTATATTTTCTTCAAAGACTTTATGAAGTCGGAGCCCAATATGGCACTTTGAACACCTGCAGGTCTGCACTTGGTCTTCTGATGGGCAATAAGCTAGGAGAGGACGATAGGATCAAAAGATTTTTTAAAGGTATATTTCGTTTACGCCCTCCATTACCTAAGTATGCAGTGACATGGGATCCTTCAGTCGTAATAAATCAATTGAGTTGCTTACATCCTAACGAAACCCTAACTCTTGAAAAGTTATCTAAGAAACTTATTACTCTTATTGCCTTATTAACGGCTCACCGAGTGCAGACCTTATCAAAGATTAATATTAAAAATATTGAAACATTTACAACTAAAGTAACTATCAAAATTCCAGATTTTTGGAAAACAACCCGTGTGGGTTGCTTGCAGCCAATTTTAGTGTTGCCATTTTTTGCAGAAAAACCTGAAATTTGTCCAGGAAAGGCATTAGTAGCCTATTTAGAGAAAACTGCTTCTCTGCGAAATAATGTTGACTCCCTTTTCATTAGTCTCAGGAAACCATTCAGAGCCGTCGGCTCTCAAACCTTATCTCGATGGATTAAAGATACTCTTAGTGATAGTGGAATCGATGTAAATATATTTTCGGCTCATAGTACAAGGCATGCCGCTACATCCGCGGCACATAACCTTGGTATCAGCTTGGAACAGATAAGAAAAACTGCTGGATGGAGCGGTTCTTCCAATACATTCTATCGGTTCTATAATAGAACTACAAGTAATGTTACTGTTGACAATGATGATTCTTTTGCCAGGGTTATTGTCTATGGAGCTAGTGATTAATTAATTGGATTAATACCTTTTATGATTATGTACCTACCATAGATATGAGTTGTATGAGTCTAATAATAACTACTGCGAATAATCAGCTTTTGTTCTCCATTCTCTTCGAATTAAATAAAGTAAAATATTTCACTATTTCTCTAAACGTCTACGAGTTATAAATCTAATCCCGAAGGACGAAGCATGAACATAATTAATGATTAAATGAACTTACCTGTACGTGAAGTTCTATCATAATTATGTGAAGGCTTCGTCCGAAGGGATTAGCAACCCACCCTCCCCATAACTAAAAATAGTTATCCCCTATTCTGTGAAATATTTTGAACTCTAAACTAAATGAAGGCGTGGGTAGGTTGGCTACGGATCTAGGGTGTTTGACTTTTTGTTTTTTATATACCCTCAAGTTTAGTGCGAGATGGCGTACCACTAGGCGGTACTACGAGTTATAAATCTAATCCCTTCGGACGAAGCCTTCACATAATTATGATAGAACTTCACGTACAGGTAAGTTCATTTAATCATTAATTATATTCTTGTTGACTTACATTACTAACTCAATGCATACAACTTTCTTTAGTACTTCAGTTACTTCAGTGGGGTCTTGTAGGACTTTTTACTAAATTAAAACAAACGTCTAACCACCGTACCCGGAATTCAAATTTATGTAAACGTAAGCATCGAAAATGGTCGAAATTCAAAAATTTCCATACACAACTTATACAATGGAAAAAAAAAACGAAGAGACGTGAAAAGTAATAAGTACTCAAAATTGAGGTCCCATTTCACGTCACACTAGGACGTCACTGATTGGGCACCGCAACGATACGTACTGCGGCAGTTTCTAAAACATCTCTGGAATTTATAATTACGTATAAAAAACTAAAAAATATAAATTCATAGCAGTACCTACTTGTAAATTAAAGGGTCCTTAGATTTAAACAACCTACCTACAGAGGAACTCTCATAAAATATTTTCAAAGGCAAATAATACTCAAGTGGGTCGTTATTCCAAAACAATTGAAACTTGAAAGCCCCTGTTAGTATCTAAGTCTGTTTGTCTGAAACAGTTTGAAGCCTGATACGAGGCATTGTGTTACTGTTAATATACTAACGAAGTGACTAACTATCATCTACTTACCACATTAGACAAACTTGATTTAAACTTGATACAATATTGATTATACACTTCAAGATAAACTGTGATTGTTTTGTTTGTACTTTATATATAGCAGTATCGTTTGTTGTTTACGAGTTTTGGGCATAGCCATTTTTTTTAGTTCTACAAAAAATGTGAAAAAGACGAAATACATTTCAATTTGCCATTTTCTTTCACTCTACGGATGGTCGTGGTACGAAATAAAATGGTGAAAAAATTGTATAGAACCAGCAAATTGAAAATGTGTTTCCTGTTTTTACACATTTTTTATAAAAAATATCAAAACGGCCACATAATTTGAAACTAAGTTTATAAATAAGGTGTAAATGTGTTTTTTTTTCTCAGAAATTACCTGTATTGCCGTAGATTTTAGCAAATGTTTATAACCTCTATTTTGGTAAATTTCGTGAAAAGGGGTATGTATCATTTCAATTTACATAAAATCTAAAACGAAATTTTAGAAAAATCTCATATTTTATTCAACCTGAATTCTTCCTACTGACATAAATAGTGTTAATGAAGCTAACTTTGGGGAGTTCTTGGCTTTTGAAAACACTACTTTTCAAGCGTTTTTAGTTAACGTACGTATACATAACATAAAATAACACCCAACAGTCACACACATAGTCCTGACCCCACACTAGGATTCCCTGTGTCTTGAGTATCGGGAACTACGAGTACCATGGTACCACAACATCCAGACCTAGATCATTTGCAGATCATGTAAACATTTGTCCCGCAGCAGGAATCAAACGCGCACCTCTTGCGTCCCAGCCGGCTACTCGCCCACTGCGCCACAGAGGTCAGTTACTAGACCCTTAATGCCTGCAAACATTTGGTTGTTAGTTTTTGTTGATATTCCATCCGATTTAATATTAACTTAGGATCATTTAGTTGGGTATATTCTTACTTGTTTACCTTTCATGTTTGTAGGTAGGTTTTTTAATGTTGTAAAAATTCTCGGAATCATGGTTACTATGGGTTTTTCAGACACGAAAGCTACTGAATCGCGATGTAACATCAACGCCTGCGAAGTATTTGAGATGCTGGTGCACGGCCAGCGGAACGGAGACACCCCTGCACCCATGTCCTGCACGTCAGACCTTCACTGGAGGCAGCTAGACCGTAGACTGCGTGCTATAGAACAGTCAAGTAAGAATACTTTAGATTATTATCAGCCGTAAGACGTCCACTGCTTGGTCGAAGTCTCCCCCATAATGGGGAGATTAGCCATAATCACAACGCTTGGCAAGCGGATTTTGGTGTTGATTACTCAGGTGGATGCTGCTGCCCATCCCTCGGTGTAATCCCTTAGTCGGCTTTCTAGTTTTCAGTCGGATTCTTTACATACAACGTTGAAAACCGTTTGGATTTCTGACACCTCATTAAATAAGTCAGAAATCCAAATAGCTTTCATATTTTTTTTCTACTCAATTATTTTATTTCTGTTTTTACTTGCAACGTAGCATTTTAAATTGTAAGATTTGAATACAAAAATAACACAAACCTGTATCTGCTAAGCAAAATACGTAAAGCTTTTCATAAAAGAAGAATGGAAGGAATTTTATGAAAGATATAAAAGAACAGGGATTTGATTTATCATATCGTATGCTCGTGTTTTATGGTCATGAGATTTTTGACACGCAATATCACCTCTATCTTTGATGTACTTACCTATTTCTGATGTAGTTGGTACATAAAGCAAATATTTGCCGTTGTTTGTTATCCAACTATACAATATGTAACGTAATACCCCCCCCCCCCCCCCCATAAGGCCGGGGGCAGAGTATTCCAGACGTTATGGCGAACAACGTTTGTTCTACGACTTTGTAAATTTCGAGGTTTTTTATTC
Organism: Epirrita christyi; assembly: GCA_951392215.1. NCBI lineage: Eukaryota > Metazoa > Arthropoda > Insecta > Lepidoptera > Geometridae > Epirrita > Epirrita christyi. Next base: position 7,338,427 of record OX595839.1, on the reverse strand, counting down.
ATGAAATTCTTTTTAAAATTTCCTCCAGAAATGTATTTAACACAATATGAGGCAGCCCTAATACAGCTGTTTTCTTGATCTTGAACTTGGTGTGAACTCAAGATGTTAAAATATTTTTTTCCAAGGGTACTGACATTTTTAGACATGCATTTATTTTGATTAAAATCACCAGTCAGTCACGGGAATTTTCTTTGTTTGTTTTGTTGGGAATTTTGCTTGTCAGACGGTCATTGTTGTGACAGTAAAAACAGTGATTTTTAGTGGTTTTTATCGGATTTCTGTTGGAAAGGCATGATAAGCCTGTGCAATAATAAATTCTCTATCAGTTTTAGATATCATTTACGTGATTTAACATAACTTAACATAGCACTCAAAAGTCACATACTTGATCCCACACTAGGATTCCCTTGGTCGTGGGTATCAGGAACTACGAGTTACTATGGTACCATAACACCCGGACCCGTAACAAATATTTGCAGATCATACAAACATTTGTTCCGCAGCGGGAATCGAACCTGCAACCTCTTGCATCTAAGCCGGCTACTCGCCCTCCGTGCCACAGCGGCCGTTATTGTGGAGAGGTGTTTGTGATGCAAAATTACACGAAAAATAAATAATTTAACAGCTGAGTATGCAAATAGTAAACAAACACATAAGGTTGTTGCAAATTTTTTGAATATAAATTTGTATCGGAATTTCAAATAAGTACTATAGTCATGTAAAAGTATTCACATGTTTGGTCGAAATAAGCCACCCTCGGCCTTATTTAGGGGTATTAACTCAACGTTGTATTGTTGATAGCTGCCGATGTATTTAGGTATTTTGCGTTCATGTATGAATTAACAAATTGAAGTGGCAACGAGCAGATCATAAACGCACGCAGAAATGATAACCGTTGGGGAATAAAGGTTCTGAGTGGCGACCACAAACCGAACGACGCGGAAGAGGAAGACCCTCCACTCGAAGGACTAAAGACATTATAAACGTCGCAGGAAGTCGGTGGATGGAGGCAGCTCAAGACCTTTCATCGTGGCATTCTAGAGCCTTCATACCTATATTATCCTTTCATATTTTCATGCGAGAGTTTGAAAACAAATACAGTGCCGGGATAGAAGGTCTTTTCTTTTCTTACCAGATTGTTTGGTTATTTTAATTTGAAAATTTAAGCCATTAAGTTAAGATGAAGTAATACTTACTCCTAACACATTAATGGAAAGGAACGCAAAAAAAGTTGTTCAGCAGATTAAATAGTTAGGTAGGTATACGAAATTGTGCAAATTCCACTTTCAATGCCACTTTTTCATTTCCTCGCAATTGAAGTGAAAAGTAGAGTGTATAACTCGTTTATAAAACCCATTTTATCTTCCACTTGAATATCCACCATCGCCTGCGGCTCAGGAGGATAAACCTTTCGGATAAAATCGCTTGTTTTATGCACTCGTTGTAAAATCTACTATTTTTACACGATTTTGAATACCTAAATTAATATATTTTTTTAAAGTTACTCGTAGAGACTAGTAAAGTGGTTTAGTATACTGAACTACTGAACAAATGAAGTACGATAAGTACATTTTAAGTAGAACCTCATTGGAATATTTTCACATATATTTATTTAATTTTTTTTGCAGCTTGGACTATAAGCTTCAGCCAATCGCGTTGGCGTCGATGTGCAAAAAGTATGTGCCGATGCGATTCAGCTCGGCACTCTCTGAACTGCTGGAGGGCAGGGTTCTCTACCTTGTCTGCGGAGCTGGTAGCACCAGCTGATCTTGTTACTATGTGAGTCGATAGTGTTAATTTACATAAATGATTCCTCTAACGTTACAAACGAAAGTAAAAAAAATATGGTCATACCATTTTTATATTAATTTTAAATAGCCAACACGCTCGCTATCTACTCAGTCTGGAATGTTCCTTTATTGCTATTGTTTAAAACAAATAGAAGCTGCCCGTGTGTCAAAATTAATATACTTACCTACTATAATTAATACTTGAATGGATATAATATTATACTCGACATCAAAACTAATAGGTATTTGTGTTTAAAAAACCGCTAACAATAATAACAACGTTTATTTCCTCAATCACAAAAGTTTCTGTACACATACAGTTTAACTATTTATCAAAAAGCTGTATTAGAGCCGTGCCGTAGCCGCGCGTAGCATGTCACAGGCGCTGCTACGCGTACAGCGAGCTGCGGTGCCATGCCGGGGCGCATCTACGTTCGCTCGCTCTTGGCGCCGACGTTCGCTGACAGCTCGATTAATTTTTCGAAAGAATCACGTTTCACCACTCTCGAACTCTTTCTTTTAATTCAGCTTTTAAAATTTTTAATTTTTGATTGTATAATTAAGACAACGAAAAACTAATCCGTCAGTGCAGGACTCGCAGTTGACCGATTTTATCAATACGGCCAAGTGTGATTATTAGTCTTATTTTTCATCACTCATGCCACAGTATAAATATAGTGCTCATAATCCAAAAGTAGGTCATAGTTAATTCGATATCTGCTGTTATTTTATAATCTCGTGAATGCAATTTACAGTCGTAAGTAAATTTGAAAATAGAACGAGGCTCATTAATTTCAAAATATGCTCCAATGAAGTACAAACTACATGCAAAATTCTTATTTCTATTTAAAAATGGAACTGGCCATAAACTGGCTGTCAAAAAAAAATATACATGGTGGGAAACCGGGAACGCAAGTTTTCTTTTTAGCAACAAACTTTTTGAAAGTTCAATTTATTTTATAAAACTTTTTTAATTTCCATGTATTTGTGATGAAAAGTTATTTATGTGTTATTCTCAGGCGTAAGCAATCAATAAAATCTTCGAACTGTTTAGCGTCCTCGCTCGTATTCGCTAGCTCGTACACCAAAATATATCGGGTGTAATTGATCGCTTAGCTTATATTATGGCAATATTCTATTATAGTATAAGGTTTGGGGTCGACTTCACAACCGTACTTACCTTCAACCGAGAGTCCAAAAAGTTGGTTAAAACCATGTTAATGATTCGTTGTAATTTGCCTTTTGTTTATGGTAAATTGGAATCAATGGCAAAACAGAAATAAAAATATGATACGAGACGCAGAAAATCCTTTTTTTTTTAATATTGAGTGTCATTTGATAATATTTTCTTATTCATCTGAAAGTGTTACGTATTGCGCAGAATGCGTAAAGTTATAAAAGCTTATTCGCTGACCCCTTGTACATGCTTGAGCCACTTTTCCGAGGGGCTTTTCAAGAAATTTCTCGTCCTTTTACATGTGAATTCACAATTTCAGCGAACCGACTCTTTCTGTAATTTAAATTTATGAAAATGTTAGTAATTCTGATGCAATTTTGAAGTACTTCTGGACTAGACTTCTTTTCTTCTGCATATTAAAACCATTTTCTTGCATCATATCGTCCAATAGTTTTTAAGTACATGCATGGTGAGTTTTTCATAATTTATCCTTTCAACACATTGGCTCTTTCACCATCCCAAGGCTATTTTCAGGGCCTCCATACTTTAAGAGGTCACTGGCTTTATGCAGTGTGACTAAGGAAAAAACAGTGAATCGATGAACAAAGGACTGAACTATTATTATGATTTTTCAGTGACTTGGGCACGAATAAACTACGAACTCTACACAAGACTACCTTCAAAGGCATGCGGTCGCTCGCTGAACTGGATATGTTTGACAATCATGTGGAGTATTTACCCGCTGGTTTATTTGATTCTCTTGTTAACTTGAGGATACTGTGAGTATCTTTCATTAGATACCTACTTTATTTACATACACACCAGAAATAAAAGGAGTTTAGCTACGCTATATATATATATATATATATATATATATATATATGTCAATGAGTTTAGCTCTATCTTCTCGTAGGTTAAACAAGATAAGGCAATTTAATATTACCGACCCATATGTTTAGAGTAGATTTTCTGTTACATGTGTTATTCTTGTTTGAAGTAGATTAGTAGGATTGATTCCCTCTAGACTTCACATAGTGGAAACCGAGAGCCATTAATGAGCTGTTCAGGAGTACATAACTAAGTTTCTGAGGGAGTGTCTACTTACGTCTTGACTTATAAGTACCTACCTACTTACTTGACTATATAATAATATATTGACTGTTTGATAAAGCTAGAGTCAGATTGTTCCTTGATAATGTTTGCAGTTTGGTACTCCAAGCAACATGTTACGTTGTTATATAAATATCTACGAATTATGTTTCTATGTGTTATGTTATCGACTCCTTATATATTATATATATGTGGAGCATAAATGACGTTCATCATTTATGCTCTGACAATGTATACAGTACGACTAGTACGGGTATTGATAGTTTTCGAAAACTATATGAGGTTTCGTTTCCTTCCATACATTTACTGACAGCGTCCTTAGTTTTCTTCTCATTTCATCGCTAGGGGCGCTGCAAGTAAATATATGGTAGAAAACGAAACTTCATATAGTTTCGAAAACTATCAAAACCCGTACTAAGCCCCCTGATCAACACTCTGTTAGCACTATGCAAAATATTCAAATACAATTTTGTGACTTGCCTCTGATAGTTGCTAGTAAATATCCTCATGGAATTAAACATTTCCAGCAGGGTTCAGTAGAGCCAATTTTTATTTTGCCGCTTGATCATACCGCAATATCCGTTACAGGCGCCTCCAAAGAAATTACTTGGAAGAAATTGATGGTGATGCTTTTAGACTGACGAAGAACCTTTTTCACGTAGACCTGTCCAATAACTTCCTTTATACACTTCCGGAGAGGTTATTCGCCAACAATTCGTTTCTGGAAACCATTGATATCTCAAATAATAATGTGATGTACGTACCTTCGGACAGCTTCGTGGGACTCAAATCACTTGTAATATTGGATCTCTCTAAAAATAAAATACAACGAATAGAAAATGGAACGTTCTCCATAAAAACACTCAAAATATTAAAACTTTCGGATAACAAAATATCCAATATAAGCGAGAAGGCTTTCCAAAGCTTAGTTTCGTTAGAAACTTTATTACTGGCTCAGAATAAATTACAAAAAATTCCAAATAAATTGTTTTACAATCTTAATTGTTTGACGTTACTGGACCTATCAAATAACAATTTGTTAAGTGTGAGTACATCAATGTTTTTTTTACTTTTACTTATATTTTATTAAAACGCCTCTATAGCGTGGTAGGCGAATAGCCGGACTAGACGCAAGAGGTGCGGGTTTGATTCCCACTGCGGGACAAATTTTTGTATTAAAAAAAAAATACAAATGTTTGTTCCGGGTCTGAGTGTTGTAGTACCATGGTACTCGTAGTTCCTTGATATCCAGGACACAGGAAATCCTGGTGTGGGATCAGGACTAATATTAATGTGACTGTTGGGTGTTTTTATTAATGTTTTTGCAAATCGGTGCATTCACTTTGTTTTTATGAATGATAGATTTATGAATCTGCACTTCAGTTTTCAGGAGTTGAATTTGAAAGACTTCAATTACTACGCACATTGGACTTGAAGGAAAATACCTTATCGGAGCTACCTGACACAATATTTTCCAATTGCTCGAGCCTGGAGAAGCTTGACCTATCAAAAAATAATCTCCGGTTTATCAACGTTACCGCGTTTCATAGACTGGGCAACTTGACATCATTGCTGCTGTCGGAAAATAAACTCTATGAAGTCCATTTCAAGGCCTTGTCTACATTAAAAAATCTTACAACTTTGTAAGTAAATCTTTGTAAGGTATCGTAAAGTTCGATAATACATGGAATAAATCTTCAAGGGCTCTATCTATTATTTTCAGGTATTTAGATGGCAATATGTTTCCTTCATTGCCATCCCGCACATTGGACTACATGCCAAAATTGGCCGTCGTGAAGTTATCAGGCAATCCTTGGCATTGTGATTGTCATGCTCTCTACATTTCGGCGTAAGTACTTTCATTTTTCTACCTAAAAATTATCTCACTCAGGCAGAAGTAACAAAATTAACACAATTTTTCGAACTTTTGGTGTTTGTAGAGCCAAAGGTAACTTTCCGCTAAGGTAATTTCTCCTAATTTCGTTTTCTTAAACAAAATAAAAGTTGAGAATCTTAATGAAAAATGTAATCTGAACCATTTTTTTATCACCCTTTAGAAGTGCTTTCGGTTGATAACGAGAATTTTGTATTTAATCCTTTACTTAATAAATTTCCCATGAAATGTGAACAGTGGTGGCAATGCACCTGCAAACTAGCACCTACAAAATTAAATTGAACGTACACCCACAGTAAAAAAATTTAAATACGAGTTCAATTTGACGACCTACGTGGCTCGGCGTGCGAGACTAAGATGCAAATAGTGCGGGTTTGATTTCCGCTGCGGAACAAATGTTTGCATGATCTGCAAATACCGGCTCTGACTGTTGTAGTACCATGGTACCCATAGTTGCTGATACCCACAGGGACAAGACTATCTATGTGACTATTGGGTGTTATGTAATATGGGTTTGTTTCTACCAACTGCAATCTGCGTTTGGTTGATATCAGTTTTTAAATAAGTAATATAATTTTTAATAATGCCTATATGTCTTTAACGCTGATAGGAAAAGCATGCCATAGTATCATAGCATGCATCTAGCATTGCCATCTGTATTCGCATACACAAATGTAAATATTGCGGCCCAGTACCACAGTTTAATTAATAGCTACTTTCAGAGAAACATTGAACCCCAATCGCTCAAAGGCTCAGGGTTATCCTGTTCTCATTTGTTATCTAAGCCTACAAAACTATATTTACGATATGCTTTCCAGATGGGTACGTCTAAACGAGATGAAAATATGGGATTATTCGCCCACATGTGTGTCACCGTGGTTTTTAGAGGGGCATTTCTTGAAAAAGCTCAAGTTTCCTGAACTCTGTTCAGGCCAATGGGCCAGTATGGTGAACTTATCGCCTCGTCTGCCCATACAGCAGCTTTTGGCTCTCAATGTATCGGTAAACAGGAAACCTCAAGATAGCATGGAACAGAATCATGATGTTACAACCATTGACGCATGGCATTGAAAAGTATGTTAGAGAAAAGTCTATAGGTAGGTTAGGTATGCAATAAGTAAATGTTGATAGTGATATTATCATGATCCGATATGTATTTCAATTCTGATAAGGTTTCCTTAAATTTTTTCGCTACCTTATTTAAATTTAATTTAACGTCATCGTATTTTATCCGTGGTGATGATAAACTTCTCCGTCTCCTCCCGTGGATGGCATAAAAGCTGACCTGGGGATGAGCAGTAGCATTTACCTAAAGCCTGGTAATTATGGCAAATCCCCCGTTGCATTCTATGGAGGACGTCTCGTCCAACAGTGGACGTCTACCGGCTGGTGATAATGATGATTATGATGTACCTTTGCCGAGAAAAAACAATATATATAAGCATATAGTTAGTATTGTTTGGTAAGAGGTTGTATTTTTTTTGTTTTGAATGTTTTATACCTTAGGGCAATTTTTTTTTTAACTTTATTTAATTACTAACAATATAATGAAAGAGCTATTAGGGCATTAAGACTATTACATTACAAATTGCATAATTTTTTTATGATATTAAGGCACACACACCAAGCTTTTATGTGATGTAGCAGAGGCTGCGAGCCCCTATGAGGTTCCCCCTTGGGGTTTGTATGGGTTGTAAGGGTTTAATTCTTAATTATAATAATTTTAGTATTCGGTTTTGGCTTAGACTTCGTCTTTTACTTCGATTGCGTATTGTGAGAAACTAGGAAGCGACGCGAGAGTATATCACTAGTATGTACAGTAACATAGAAGCACAAAAAATAAAGCGCAAGGGAAATACGCGGTCTATATCAAATATTAATCATACATTCATTATTCGATAAGGAACCTAATCGTATGATAAAACTATTAACAAGCGTCATCACTTAAAAAAAATAGAGATTGCAAATAGAGTTCATACATTTTCCTGTTTCCGTTATTGGCAAATAATATTGTAGTATATAATAGGGCTTTCTTAACCGCTATTGGACTTGATATTTTTCTCAAGTATATTTTATAAGTACATTTATTACTTTGAAACGTTACTAGTGTACACGATCTTAATTAATTTATGCCATTACCCCATTTTTTGCCGACAGCTCAGGAATAAACCTAAACTGTTGTGTTTGTGTCTATACTTTGGTAATGGCGTTAAAGTTATTTAAAATAAAAATCTTTCATCCCTTTAATTAAACAGTACACAGAAAGATTATTACAAAATACATAAAAAGCTGTATTTTTCCATAAATTGGTATTCTGATCTGGCTTCTAATAAAATATAATATTTCAAGCCTGCCACAGTTTAAATTGTACGAGTAGATAGAAACAAAACACGATGAGAATATTTAGATATTTGGATTTTTTGAAACACTAACGGAACGTGCATAATTAATATTTCTATTTTTTTAAAGGATATTTTGTTTTTGTTAAATAATTAGCAGATATAATCATTGACTTATCGCCGATTACATTCCTATCGCATTATTTCCTCGCAAAGATAGCAATCGATAGATAGGGTAATCGTCATAATGGTATTTATGTTTATTCATTTCTGTGTTCATATTTTGGATATTCTGTCGTGCTGAATAGTGTGCTCGAGTGTTTTGTTGGAACAGTGTGAAGTGTAATCTAATATTTTGGTTTGGTTAAAAGTCTGGTGTGTTACTACTAAGGCTGTAGGTAAGTGATACATGATTTCTGCATCCTTACGCTGTTTAACCACGTTAATAATCTGACAAATTGTTACAAAATAGTTTTGTTTTAGGAATGTTACTACAAAAAATACGGAACAATGGGAAATAAGAAGCGTTTAATATTGCTTATATTTTTTGCGAATTTTTTACGAATCAGCAATGGTGAGTTAAATAATTATATTTCATATTTTTATCTAACATTTTATACGTAAGAATGTACCTATGTCTTTTGTATGTGGTGTAACAATTTCGACAACAATGTTCACAGGATGCCAAATAGATGGCGGTCTCAATCTGGGGCCTGTGCCAAACCATGAAACTATATATGACACCTTTAGAGGCATTATAAGAAGCGAGGCAACAACGAATATCGAACGTATGTATTTAATTAATAATAATCATATTCTACTTATAATATGAATGTAAAAGTTAAAATGTTTGTTTGTTGTCAATCACGCCCTGAACCAATTTCGAATAAAACACTGAAAACACTGAAACACTGAACCAATTTCGATAAAATTTGGTATACGGGTAGATTTTGCCTTGAATTAAGCTAATGGCTACTTTTTAACCCGGTATAACGCAAGCGAAGCCGCGGGCGGGCACTAGTTAGTACATAATTATATGTGTTGTTTTTTCTGTAAATTTATGTCATCTCATTTTTATATAGCTTGTTTAGTTACAGAAGAATAATTCAACGAATAGAAGAATATAAAAAAAAAACAAAAATATAAATTGCAAAAGCAGTTGAGTTATCTAAAGAAAAACGTTGCAAACGATCTAAATATAGCTCAACTGATCCAAATCACTACGAGACGGAAATCTTAGTTATTATACACATTTATAGTAATAACTATATTAGCACTCGTAGAGTCGATATTATACCAAAATATGTCGTTATTGTTTTTATCACCAGTTCCTCACTTCATGTCCCCAATTCTAGGCTCAAAACCCACTTCAAATCAATGGGTGGCGGTGACGGATAATAATATTTGCCACATTGGCTCATCTTTGGTTTTAAAGTGCTACGGTCTACGTAGCAATGCAAAAAAACATACTCTAGCATGTCTTTTTTCTCGTGATATTTACAATAACGTAATGTTAACGTAATAAAATTGTATATTACAAATTCCTTTTCAATAACTTCATAAGCCTTCGAATTCATCCGGTTTTATATCGATTATGATTATCATTCTTGTAATAGAGTTTATCTTCCTGATGGCATCAAACATGACATAGTCATGCAAAATAATATAATAACTCGTGTTTGAGCTGTGATAATTGAAGGATCAATTTTGAGAATGAATAAAAAGTAAAGGTTTAAAAACTAAAACTTGACTACGCAAACGCTGAAAACAAGTATCAAAATGTTGTAGAGGAAGGTGAAATCCACGATTCTATAGTAAAGGCCTTTAACTGTATTAACCATCTTAGTCGGAGGCTTTTCTAAACTTTTTGATCACGTCATACATTTTATAAATTATTAGTTACTTAGCGTATGTATTAACGCATGTACCAGATTACTTACAAATTGTATGAGAAAACATTTTATTAAATTTGACTGACTTCTGCTGCTCAGTTTTTTTTCTTCCAATATAATGAAACAATCCATACATGATACTGAGTCGATACGCATTAAAAAAAATATTGATCTAATCAACTCATTTTTATGGAGAACTCACGCTTGACCAAAAAAATAACTATGCCAAAATCGTTAACATACAAAATGAGCAAATGGTTCCAAAGACAGTTTTCCCGTATCTCTTATGGATTCGGATATCCCCATACTGTCCCATTTCAAAAAAACATCCTGTAGGTATAATTAGAGTACCGCTTAAATTTTGTGTTGTTTTTACTAAGATCCACTCTATCTTTAAATACAGCGAAAAGAGCTTATTTATTTTTCAAATATTTTTGTCATTTTGGAAACTATATAAAATAGCTATAATATAATATCTCAAAACTCGGAAATATGCCAGTCTCGACAGATTTTACACATTGAACCCTTTTGGGTTCGAGACTGGGGCCGTGAGGAGACGGGCCCTTCGCATTTTTAAAATTCTTTCAAGGCTTTGGTCGTAGTGGCGCGTGACCTGAGAGCCTGGCTCTTATCTGGCTCAACGCATTAGTATTACCATTCAGCGTGGCAATGCAGCCAGCGTTTTGGGGTATGCTTTGTCTCGTATAGTGATTTGGATTAGTTTAATCGATCTATACATCGCTTACAACGGTATTAAGACAGCTCAACTGTTTCATTTGTATTTTTATGTTTTGTATACCTATACTTACTTACATTATAGAAAAATTACCACTATACACCACTAACTTTACTATTCTCCTGCTGACGTTTTGTTGACTATTTAGAGGTCCTTCCATTATACTTACATTAGTTGTATCATTCTTAATGTAAATAAATATTTTTGTAATTTACCTAACCTAACCTAAATTTAACTACCTAATTATCTTTTCAATTTCAGGTATAGCAAGTATAAATTTTGGAGGAGCTCTAGTAGGATTGCAGCCATACTTAGATATCACCCATGAAAACTCACAATTCGTGGTGCAAACAAGTAATGCATTTGATCAATATGAAGCACTTGAGACAGCAGTGAGTTTTTCCGTTACTATCAATTTCGTTTGCACAGGAGGAAACACATCTCCGTTGGTAAGATATTTATGCTTCTATTTCTTCCTTTTCATTTTATTTAATATTTGTAGTTCATGCCCTGAATTAATATAATGCTAAAATAAATGGTAATCCAGAAAGAGCGTCAGTTTGGACGTTTTATGATGCTTGGCCAAAACAGGAGTAATTCACCTAGTTTGTAAGATTCTAAATGATCCATGTGATTTCAATGTATAAACATTTATTGACTTTACTTGGTTAGGTAATAAAGTTTAGAGCATTTTAAGTAATTGTTAAAATGCATTAGAAAAACTCGTAAATTTTTGTGAAGTTTTCCTCCATCATCGTGATATTCTGGTTTAAAAATCAACTCAAATTGCAGTTCTGCATTACCAGAAGCCTTCCACTGGTGCGCAATAATGTTCGCTTGGTAACCAATAAAAGCAAAAGTATTAAACCTTTTATATTGTGCATAACTTATTTATTTTCAGATATTAATGGTTCACATCACTGATACCAACAATAATGATCCAGAATTTATACCAACGAATGAATTTGAGTTTGTTGTTGCTCCGCCTCTACCACCAGGCTTTCTCGTAACTGGATGTTTGAATGAAATCACAGTCAGAGACATAGACCTTACGACGAGAAGTATAATATTTGAGATTGAAGACAACCCATATTTTGAAATTGAATACGATGCTGTGGCATCTGCGTCAGCTGTAGCCAAAGAGTTTAAGGCTCAATTGAAGACTTCAACATTCATAAGAACTTTAAGAGAGCCCGTCACATTGAGAATAACAGCCACGGCAAGTATAAATAAAACATTTACTCGCAACTAAAAACGTTATGCTGAGGCAGTCTCGGCCTAAGAATAGGACTACTCCAACTCCACCCATGGATGTTGTAAAAGGCGTCTAAGGGATCACACAAAAGGATGAGCGGCACCTCAGTACCACACTAAACTGCGATCACCAATCCGCCTGCCAAGCGTGGTGATTATGGCAAATCCCCCCATTGTATTCAATGGGGGAGGCCTCGTCCAACAGTGGACGTAAACAGGCTGGTGATAATGATGATGATGATGACTTATCACAAGTAGTTTTGGCCATAGTGCCTTTTTCCTTGGCCGCCAACATTTATTAGTACCTAAACTTTCACAGTAGATAGTAAATACTACCCTTGGTACTGATTCAATCTCATTTAATCATAATTAAAATAAATCTCTAATTTATTTCGGTATTGGGTATACCAATACCAATTGCATTGAGCTTCGTCCAGTATTGGACGTAAGCAGGCTGATAAAGATAAATATTTTTAATCATACTCGTGTTTTAGGACGTGGATGAAACAGGGGATGACCCTCGATCAACATCGGGCACTGTTCGTATATTAGGCGACACTGAGTTTGAATTTCCCGAGGAGCTAGTTTTCAGTCAAACATTCTACTTTGCGAACTACACAGATGACCACCAATTAGTTCAGCTCGAAACTATCTTCCTTCAGCAGGGATTTGACGCATATGTAAATTTTACTTTGGACGGAGGTAATATTTATTATGAATATGCATTGAATATTTTGTAATTAACTGTGAAACTTTATTTTAACCTTTTCTCGGTACAATTTTACAATCATAGCGTCTATGTCGACAAGAAACAATAAACTTTGCCAATTTTAATCAAGCTTGTTTAAAACGAAGTCCCTTAGATATTCAATTTTAATTGAAGTAGCTTTGTTGTTGGTTGCTTTTAAGTTTTTGCCTGTGACAGTTGACGTTAATTACAAACACAATCACTGGTCATTACTACTTGTTAATACTAAAATATTATTGTCTTAGTATTACAATATTTTAATGTTGATACTTTCAATTCGTCATTAACTTTACCCTCATATTTTTCAGAATATCAGAGCTATTTCACTGCAAGCTCAGACGGCAACCAAGTGTCTCTTGTTGTAAGCACGCCACTGTCTATGGATACATTGGTTGAAAAACAAATTTATCTAATAGTGAGAGCTGATAGGGAATACACAAGTGGCGACTCCGCCACCATTGTGATTCACCTACCTGAAGGTACTTTTTATTATCTTTGCTTATTTGATTGCCCTAATACCTATGTAATCAACTTATTACAGAGATGAATTTGTTTATTTGATATACAGCTTCATTCGTGCACGCACATCCGGGCTTTATTATCTTTTTTAACCCCCGACTAAAAAGAAGACAAACCCCTCAGAATTAGCAAGTGGCAATGGGCAGGCTCGTAGAACTGACAACCGTTTTAGGATAAAGGTTTCTCGAGTGGCGATCACAAACCAGACGACGCAGTGTATTAGGTACAGGCTTCTATTTCAATGGCCCAAGGAGGCTTATGTTCAGCAGTGGGCTTCTACTGACTGATGATGATGATAATGATGATGATGATGATGATGAAAAAGACGGGTGTTATAAGAATGTGGCCATTTCTGTGCCATGGCTTTATTGTAAATTTCTAGTTTAGACTTTGTCTGTTGATGACCAGCAAATATTAGCAAAATTAATTTGTTTTCAGAGACACCTTTGTTGTTCGAAAGTGCATTCTATGAGGGGTATATCGTAGACAATGCTTTACAACTATCGTCGCTTGTTCTGAGCGAGGGATACGAAGGTTTTACAGTTTCTGCCGAGGTCGTTGGAGGTAAATACTCTACATTACGAATTGCTATTATAGACGCTCTTATCTTACAAACAAATGATCAGGATTATCCTACTTTGCATCTCGTGTTGAAACTTCTGGATGTCTATAATCGTAAAATAGCTAGGCACACACTTAACAACTAAGATTCAATTTACTCATGCCGATAACCCGTTACATGCAAAATTTGAGGCAATTTAGGCCACTGTTCACCAATACATAAACAGATGGTTGAACGACTGTTTAGCCTAACCAATTCTTTTTGACAGATACTTTCATACATTATCTGTCACCTTAACCAATGATTACGATAAACGTCCGTTTATTTGTTCGTGAACATAGGCCTTAGGCGTTTATCTATTGGTTAATTGTTTCCTGTTATCTCAGTATATTGCGGGAAAACCAATTACAGATGCGCGAGTTTGAGTTTGTCTGCATTTCTAAGAAGTGCTTGATAGTAAGTACCTTAGTACACAATGCCGATAAATTAAATGTAATAAATTTTGTTGTAAAATCTTTTCCTTTTATCCAATCATCATTCGATCTTATTTTATTTCTTTTACTAAGATTGAACTCGTTTTCACTGTTGAGATGATAACCGAGCAAACAACTTTTGAATTTTTTTGTTTGATCAATTTAAGTAATCGTAAATATCCTGCTCAAAATGAGATCTAGCTTTATTTATTTTTAGGAAAAATAAACGATTCTACTTTATCACATAGGTAAAACAACGCCATCACAATTTTCTAAACATAAAAAAGTATATTATAGTAAAAGCTAGGACTCGTTTTTTACTAAACGAGTATTTAACTATTTTTTTTTAACGCCGATACGTTAAACACTATTAATCTTTCAGAATATTCGACGAGTTTCACGGCTGTTGTTCAAGGAAATCTAGTTACTATAACAATGGCTCCACTAACCGATGACATTATTGAAGCTAATAGTCTAATATCGTTACAAGTAGTGGCTTCAACTACCAGCAGCCGGGCGACTACAATAGTCAGTCTAACAGTAATGAAGAACGACAATGTGACCCCAGCATTTGATAAGTCGATATACACCGGATCATATGACCCTATCAATGGTTTGACTGTCGAGCAAATCACGTTTGTACAGGGCTTTGATGAAACCGTTTCTGTTGATCTGCTTGGAGGTAAATCGATTTTCTTTGTGTTATATCTTTGTATTTTAAAAATCAAAATGTAACTTAACAATAAATAAATTATATACATACTAATAAATTGCATTAAGGAGTCCACCAACAGATCTGGGTCTCGTTAAAATTGGTATTCAACCTGGTTAGGATACTGGTGGGATGGGTTGGTTTACGGTTAGAATTCTAATAAGCGGCGTCTTTTAAATCGTATGCAAAACTAACTACTTTGCATCTAAAAGGTGGGCATCTGCCGCGGGCAATATTTATTCGGACTTTTCCCTGACTACCTTCTATTAGTATGTTTTGACGGATCAATAAGGAAATCCTACATGCGGATTGAAATCGTGAGCATATGTATCTATGTAGAGTACACGTTAACCTTGAATTATCTACGAGTTACGGTGATTTTAAAGAGAATCTGAAAGCTGGAATTTGGGTTCTACTCAGTTCAAGGACTTAAACAATGAAATGTGTTAAGTAGATACCAAAAAAATTCAGTAGTATCAAAGTATTCAATTTAGTTCTTTGCCGTTTTTTGCAGAGCATCAGGGTTTTTTCCAAATAAATGAACTTGGACCCATTATCCGTCTCACATCATCGACTATTCCTCCTGAACTGTACGGGGAACAACGAATCACACTCTCGATAGAGGCTACCAAACCAAGAACTGTTGGAGCAAACGCCGCTGTCATAATCAACTTGCCTGCGGGTAAGTACCTAACACACATAAAAGAGTTATTTCTTAGTCATATAATATAATCGCATTATCAGTTATTGTTGTCATAATACAGGATACCAAAGCGTGCTGGTGAGTTATTCATTAAATGATTATGCTTAAGTCCCGATTGAGTTAGAAATTGTTGTGAAATACGAGCCTAAAACTGGTACCTTGAGAAACTTGAAAAGAGGAAATTTCTTGACTTCAACTTCCCTTTTTCATGATTCCATAGTTTATGACAGCGCTAAGATCCACAAAATGATTTCCTATAATATTCGGTACCTATATACTGTCATAATTGACTATTTACTGTCATTGTCGAGCAATATTTTACGTAGGTACTGTATCAAGATCCGATTCGGATAGCACGCTTAATTTTTAATTATTATAATTATTATTAATAAGTAGTTAAACCAATCAGTAGAACGAAAACCACAGTCTCCTATAGTATATACACATCTATTAAGTAAATATTCTAACTCAACCACATCGTAAAACTGGAAAATGGTAAGTCTAGGTGAGTAATTGATAATTCTCATTTCCGGCCAAAACAAGTCTAACGATTGCAATTTATGTTTCACAGTCATAAAAGTTATACCCAATAGAAGAGGATCGCATCCATTATGTCCAGAGTTGACTCGTATAATAATGCGATCACCAAGAATCTGGCGGAAAGACTGATGCAGATGGGAATTTACGCTGGATGGAGATTGCCATCTAAGTACCACCTACGAAAATATTGTATTTTTTTGTGTATAACTTTCGATCATTGTTACTGCACAATTATTATTATTAATCTAAAAACCTCTTAATTTGACATGCATCCCGCAAAATATATATAAGTTGTAGTGAAAATGGGCATTACTCTGTTGTTAGAACGTTGCTCGAAATTCTTTGATAATTTATCTCTCTGTGTTCACTTTGATCTTGTTAAAATCTTCTGTTTCAAACTTACTTATATATTCTTTACCGCAATAAATCGTCAGTTATCTTCTTTTATTCTACCCGAGGCCGTTAATACGACTTATCTATCTTTTACTTTGTTTTAACACTCTGTATTGCAGCTAGAAAATTGGATTTTGAAGAGCCTATTTACAGGGGAACTATACAGGATAACGAGTTGATCCTCCAAACTATATTGTTGCGTGATGGCTTTGATGAGAACGTGAGTTTCAGCCATAGTGGTGGTAAGTGATGATGAGAACTTAAACTATAAAAGTCTCTTACTGGGAAAAACAAAATAATAAACACTTTTTGTTTTTCAAATATAAAACAAAATCTGTCTTAGGTGTGTGTTTTGCGTTATTTAAAACCACAATTTTTAAGTATTTATGTATTCAATTTATTTACTAGTATTTTCTTTGAAATTTATCTCTCAATTAAATAGGTAACAAACTCTTATCTAAAGTTTCCTGGCATTGATATCGTAAAATTTGAATATAATGAATGGTCCCAAGCCTCTGAATAAATTTTACCTGAGGTGTCTCTTTCACCCATACAAAATAATCAATGAATGAAAAATAAATCCTGAATAACGGGGAGGCCTTTTCCCAGCAGTGAAACTGTATTGGTAGGACATACTATTTATATTTGTATTACACACAGTACAGGGTACAGGCTAATTAGAAAATGTGGAACCTATCACGGAAATATTTTAGGTGTGTGAAAACACTCTCAGAAAAGTTTTATACAATGCTATGCTTCAGTAGTTTATAGGATTCTTTTTATGAAATGTACGGTTTGGTTTTTGCCGGCTTCCAATCTAATTTATCTAATTGTTAATTTCCAGACTACTCAGCCTTCTTCGACATTACGAACGAACAGAACCAAGTGACTATAACTTTATTGAGCCCTCTCCCCGATAGTGTTATTACACAAAATACTGTCATTATGCTGACCCTTACCGCATCTGGGCAAAATGCTGTAACGACCACCACAAGTGTACTCTTGGATATAATAAAAGACGACAAGACTACTCCCGTTCTCAGCCAGAAAATTTATTATGGGACGTATAGTGGGCCATCGAACTTTGAAATTGAAAACATTTTTTTGGCTCAAGGTTACGACAGTGAAGTATCATTTAGACTTGATGATACAGGTATTTTTTTTAACTATTTTCATATACTTTATTATAATGTATACTAACCTTATTTGTCAGTGAAACAACAAAGGGCTAATTACTTAAATTTAACTTTTAGCTCATTCCCAGTACTTTGACATCAGCAACACAGGAAACAGTGTAACAATAACATTACGATCCGCTATCCCAGAGGATGTGATTTTTAACGAGAAGGTTCTGCTTTTCAACGTTTTTGCTGACAAAGCATTAACAGTGGGATCCAACGCTGCCATTTTAATTAGATTTCCGGCGGGTAAGCTTTTTAGATTTAACGTTTTCAGCAATAATCATAAACTCTCAAAACGGTAAACAATTAATAAACATGAATAAATTGATTGTATTTAATGATTGGATCTTTGATGTTGCGTGCTAATAGTCGAAATTTTAAACACACACTGTACGGCTCTGTCTTTAATATATGTATGTTGTATAAGTATATCAGCAATAACTTCACTAAGTTCACTTCATCACTTAGTTGAAAATATATCGAATGTAAAGAATAAAAACAATAAAAACGCTCGTAATAAAAAAAAAAAAAAATAAAAAAAAATTATCCACTTTACCTCATGGTACATGGCTCAAAGAGAATTCCAGAATTCCACATCTGGAATTCTCTTTGAGCCATGTACCATGAGGTAAAGTGGATAATTTATTTAACTATTACGAGCGTTTTTATTGCTCTTTAAAGGCACCGTAAAACTTAAAGATTTCTTCTTTACGGTTCGCGAAACTTTATTACAGAATTATAGCATAATGTACCTAAAGTTGAACATTTTATTTTGAATATAATAAAACTATAAATCTAAATCATATTTCCTTGCAGAACTAACGGAATTTGGGATTATGAGATTTTCACAAAACCATTACGTCGGTGTTTTCGAGCAAAATGAAATCAAGTTAGAAAACGTCATCTTAGAAACAGGCTACGCAACTGAAACCGAGTTTGTACTATCCGGAGGTAGAGTAACCTGTTGAAAAATAATAAGTGTAGGTAATATTTACCTAAACTTGTTTTAAAATTGTGCATTTAACTGGTACATATTTCACATTCCACAGATTATGCTGAACATTTCGATATATCAAACACAAATAACGTTGTGCAAGTCTCGAGTAAAGATACAAATACTTTGCCAACAGAAGTCGTTAAAGACAATGACTTTATAATCCTCACAATTGAAGCTCGGAGACAAAGAGCTGTTTCAGTGTGGACTAGTGTGATTATCGATATTATTGAAGAAGAAGTAGTGTATCCAGTCTTCAATCAAGCATATTACAGAGGCTTGTATACTGCAGAAAACCAATTGCAATTTGAAGAAATTATTAATCTTTCTGAAGGTTATGATGGAACAGTTCATTTTGATTTGGAAGGAGGTAAGTTTTAATCCCAAGTTTCATTGAGAGTTAATATATCGTAGTTTTTAATACACATAAATGTATTTTTAAATATTAGCTTGGGGAAAAAGTGTCTTCGCATTTTATAAAGACATTTTTTTTCATGTATATTATATGCCATTTTGTTCGATGACTTTCTGCCATCTTGTAGGTAGTGACATGATCCCGTTGCTGTTGAAATTTTGGGACTTCTGATCAAAAAAATGCGACAAGTAGTTTTGGCAATCCTCTCTTGATGTTAACCTGACACTGCCTAAATAATTCTGGACAGACCGAAACAGGTGGAAATCTGAAGGTGCAAGGTCAAGGCTATATTATGGCGGATACATTAACACCTCCCAGCTAAACTCTCTTAATTTTTGCTGAGTGGCTAAATATGTGTGTGGTCTAGCGTTATCGTGATGAAAGACTACACCCTTTCTATTAATCGATTCCGGCCGCTTTCTCTCTGCTCCTTGCTTTAATCTCACCAGTTATTGGCAGTAGAGATTCGAATCGATGGTTCTGCCTGGCGGTAAAAGCTCATAAGGAACAATGCCCTTCCAATCCCCACCATACACACAGCATCACCTTATTGCGAGTTAACCTGGGTTTTGCCACAGTCTGTGAAGCCTGACCGATCTTTGACCATGACCTTTTTCGCATGTTCTTATCTTACGTGATCCACTTTTCATCACCAGTTATCTATCTTTTCAAAAACGGTTCGGTTTCATTACGTCTCAATAAAAAATCACAAATGAGTATACGGTTCAATAGGTTTCTTTCAGTTAGCTTTTTTCAAATGGGCCAAAACTGTTTTATGTTTAATTCCCAGTTCTTCAGGTATGTCGTAACTAAAAGATGATCTTGCTCCACTTTTTTAAAACGGCGTCCCTTTTATCCGTATCAGGGCGACCAGAGTGAGGTGCATCTTTGACATCAAAATTCCCGGATTGAAAACGCTTAAACCAATACAACTTTGTGCTACTCTTACTGACACACTACTACTTTGCATTTTTTCCTTTTTTGTAATAAAATTTTAAAATGAATTGAATTTCTTCATTAAATTCACTCATTTTGAGAGAAAGAAAAATAAATGAAAAATAGCTAGAAACAATATTTTACTATTTTTTTTAATTTAACCTTTTTAATGTCATCAAAACCAGCCAGGTACAAATAGTACAGCCAAAAAGATTTTATTACAAGTTTATACATACTTTAGTGTCGCGCCAGATCTGCGTAACGAACCGCGCCGAAAGTTCAGCGGCTGAAGTTTATTACGTGACGTAATTTCGGCTGATATGTCATAGGGAACTTGAAAAACACTGCGAGCGTATTGAACCGCACGATCGGCGCGGTATGCTGCGCAGGTGTGGCGCTATACTTAGGCAATAAGGTGACCTCTGTGGCGCGGTGGGCGAGTAGCCGGCTGAGATGCGAGAGGTTGTGGGTTCGATTCTCGCTGCGGGACAAATGTTTGTATGATTTGCAAACATTTGTTCCGGGTCTGGGTGTTATGGTACCTAGGTACTCGTAGTTCCTGATACCCACAACACAGGGAATCCTAGTGTGGGATCATGACTACGTATATGACTGTTTTGTATGTGTTATTATAAAAGATTTTTTCCCCGACCTAGTTTATCGTTATGAAATATTTTCAAAATATTGAACTTTTCTCCTATACTAAACCAACATTTATCTTTCAGACCAAGCCACATGGTTTTCAATCATCCAAGACAGCAATTTGGTTAACTTAGTATTAACGTCTCAGATTCCTCAGGCAGTTTTAGAGGACAATAATCAATTACTATTCACAATTGTCGCGCTTAAGACAAATGGTTTTAGTGGACGTGCAGTCATATCAATTGACTTACCTAAAGGTACCTTGCTTTGATTATTCTTATTTATATAAACTAGGTTAAGCATTTCAACGCGCTAAGCTATGATCTGAAATTGTACACTCAAGGACATAATACTATGTCGTATTTCTTCGTGCATCATTCCAAATCTTAGAAAAGGTCAAAGTTTTAATGAATAATCAATTATTTTCAGGCAACGATGTTAGATTCTCTCAGGACTACTACAAAGGATATATTGAGAACGGTATGCCAACATTAGATTACTTGAGTATTCAAGATTTTGGTGTTCCGGGTGATGTTATTCCTACGTTATCAGGAGGTAATGCGATTGATTGACACTATTTAACTATAATTTATTTAAAACTATAAAAGATATATTGTAGTTTCTTTAAGATTATTCGGACTACTTCCAGGTCAGGAATCAAGATGGAAACTTAACACTGGAATTAAGAAGCCCTATACCGAATGAAATACTCGAGGAAAATAACTTACTAATGTTAACGTTGGCAATTCAAAATGGAAATAACAGAATAAGCACTGTTATAGTATTAGAAGTCATCCGTAACGAAACTGATGATCAAGTACTAGCATTCGAGAGAACGTACTATGTTGGTTCATATAACGAATTGCAAGGCCTGGAACTTAATGATGAAATTAAAATAAGCAATGACAACTTCGATATCGCCCTATTTGATCTAGAAGGCGATGATGCGGAATGGTTTGGTTTGGTGAGAGAAGAAAATTCAGTAAAGCTCTATTTGACAAACCCCATTCCATCGATAGTGCTATTGTATAGCCACCACTTAATATTTGAGGTCACGGCGGAAACACCTGACAGAAGAACAGCTAGAGCAACGGTAGTCATATCTTTAACTGACCGTAAGTCCTCACAATCCAATTTCTTGATATGAAAACTTCCTGTTTGAGTTTATTTAAAGAAGAAAATCTCCATCTTTAATTTTACAGAAAACCCAGACACGGTGGTCCTAGGATTCGATCGTGTCACCTACCTCGGCTCCATCGAAAATAACCAAGTTGATATTGCGCCGATAACACTGAGCGAAGGATACGTACCAGGCGTGCTGTTCGAACTGCATGGCGGTTAGATTCCAGTTTAAATCTACTTAATTACTCTATGTGCAATGGAATTCAACTTGTATTGCTTCAGCGTCGATGAATCTCTGAGCAACCATTCACGCTTTGTTTCATATTTCAGAATTAGAAAATTACTTCAGCATATCACCGCAAGGAGCGACAGTCACAGTAACTCTTCAGGCTCCCATCCCAGAGCAATCAATTCCTGCAAACCGAATGATAATACTTGAAATGCAAGCATCAGCTCCACCAGCATTGCCCGCGTTTGCCACTTTAGTGATTGAATACAAACCAAACGATGATGTCGCCGTCATGGTGGAACTGATCTTTGCCCAGGCATACTACACCGGATCATACACAGATACCGCTGGCTCTGGCCTCGCGTTCACGACGCCGATATCACTCTCTGAAGGGTACGACGCAAACGTACAGTTTGCTCTCGAAGGAGGTCAGTACCGAAAAGTAAACGTGTCAATTAAAGCATTTGCTACAATTTATTTAGCACTATTCACGATGCTTCTATAAACTTCGCATTTTCAGATAATGCTCAATGGTTTACCTTGGATGGATCCGCGAACTCACAAACGCTGGTCTTGTCAAGCCCCATTCCAGCAGCAGTATTAGCGAATAACCAACAGCTGGTCTTTGTCGTCAATGCGCAGAGATCTGGAAGTACAACAGCCAGAGCCACGATAGTCATCTCTCTAACAGCTGGTAAGTTCCGTACATTAGATGTCACTTTATTAAAATTTGCCTCAGGTTCTGTACCTATTTGAAGCATCTTTAGAGGCATTTTAATTTACCAGGTATTTCATATTTTCAGAATACACTGAAGGTTTGCTACTTGGATTTGACCAAGTCACCTACCTCGGCTCCATCGAAAATAACCAAGTTGATATTGCGCCGATAACACTGAGCGAAGGATACGTACCAGGCGTGCTGTTCGAACTGCATGGAGGTTAGATTCCAGTTTTAATCTACTTAATTACTCTATGTGCAATGGAATTCAACTTGTATTGCTTTGGCGTCGATGAATCTCTGAGCAACCATTCACGCCTTGTTTCATATTTCAGAATTAGAAAATTACTTCAGCATATCACCGCAAGGAGCGACAGTCACAGTAACTCTTCGGGCTCCCATCCCAGAGCAATCAATTCCTGCAAACCGAATGATAATACTCGAAATGCAAGCATCAGCTCCACCAGCATTGCCCGCGTTTGCCACTTTAGTGATTGAATACAAACCAAACGATGATGTCGCCGTCATGGTGGAACTGATCTTTGCCCAGGCATACTACACCGGATCATACACAGATACCGCTGGCTCTGGCCTCGCGTTCACGACGCCGATATCACTCTCTGAAGGGTACGACGCAAACGTACAGTTTGCTCTCGAAGGAGGTCAGTACCGAAAAGTAAACGTGTCAATTAAAGCATTTGCTACAATTTATTTAGCACTATTCACGATGCTTCTATAAATTTCGCATTTTCAGATAATGCTCAATGGTTTACCTTGGATGGATCCGCGAACTCACAAACGCTGGTCTTGTCAAGCCCCATTCCAGCAGCAGTATTAGCGAATAACCAACAGCTGGTCTTTGTCGTCAATGCGCAGAGATCTGGAAGTACAACAGCCAGAGCCACGATAGTCATCTCTCTAACAGCTGGTAAGTTCCGTACATTAGATGTCACTTTATTAAAATTTGCCTCAGGTTCTGTACCTATTTGAAGCATCTTTAGAGGCATTTTAATTTACCAGGTATTTCATATTTTCAGAATACACTGAAGGTTTGCTACTTGGATTTGACCGAGTCACCTACCTCGGCTCCATCGAAAATAACCAAGTTGATATTGCGCCGATAACACTGAGCGAAGGATACGTACCAGGCGTGCTGTTGGAACTGCATGGAGGTTAGATTCCAGTTTCAATCTACTTAATTACTCTATGTGCAATGGAATTCAACTTGTATTGCTTTGGCGTCGATGAATCTCTGAGCAACCATTCACGCCTTGTTTCATATTTCAGAATTAGAAAATTACTTCAGCATATCACCGCAAGGAGCGACAGTCACAGTAACTCTTCGGGCTCCCATCCCAGAGCAATCAATTCCTGCAAACCGAATGATAATACTCGAAATGCAAGCATCAGCTCCACCAGCATTGCCCGCGTTTGCCACTTTAGTGATTGAATACAAACCAAACGATGATGTCGCCGTCATGGTGGAACTGATCTTTGCCCAGGCATACTACACCGGATCATACACAGATACCGCTGGCTCTGGCCTCGCGTTCACGACGCCGATATCACTCTCTGAAGGGTACGACGCAAACGTACAGTTTGCTCTTGAAGGAGGTCAGTACCGAAAAGTAAACGTGTCAATTAAATCATTTGCTACAATTTATTTAGCACTATTCACGATGCTTCTATAAATTTCGCATTTTCAGATAATGCTCAATGGTTTACCTTGGATGGATCCGCGAACTCACAAACGCTGGTCTTGTCAAGCCCCATTCCAGCAGCAGTATTAGCGAATAACCAACAGCTGGTCTTTGTCGTCAATGCGCAGAGATCTGGAAGTACAACAGCCAGAGCCACGATAGTCATCTCTCTAACAGCTGGTAAGTTCCGTACATTAGATGTCACTTTATTAAAATTTGCCTCAGGTTCTGTACCTATTTGAAGCATCTTTAGAGGCATTTTAATTTACCAGGTATTTCATATTTTCAGAATACACTGAAGGTTTGCTTCTTGGATTTGACCGAGTCACCTACCTCGGCTCCATCGAAAATAACCAAGTTGATATTGCGCCGATAACACTGAGCGAAGGATACGTACCAGGCGTGCTGTTCGAACTGCATGGAGGTTAGATTCCAGTTTCAATCTACTTAATTACTCTATGTGCGATGGAATTCAACTTGTATTGCTTTGGCGTCGATGAATCTCTGAGCAACCATTCACGCCTTGTTTCATATTTCAGAATTAGAAAATTACTTCAGCATATCACCGCAAGGAGCGACAGTCACAGTAACTCTTCGGGCTCCCATCCCAGAACAATCAATTCCTGCAAACCGAATGATAATACTCGAAATGCAAGCATCAGCTCCACCAGCATTGCCCGCGTTTGCCACTTTAGTGATTGTATACAAACCAAACGATGATGTCGCCGACATGGTGGAACTGATCTTTGCCCAGGCATACTACACCGGATCATACACAGATACCGCTGGCTCTGGCCTCGCGTTCACGACGCCGATATCACTCTCTGAAGGGTACGACGCAAACGTACAGTTTGCTCTCGAAGGAGGTCAGTACCGAAAAGTAAACGTGTCAATTAAAGCATTTGCTACAATTTATTTAGCACTATTCACGATGCTTCTATAAATTTCGCATTTTCAGATAATGCTCAATGGTTTACCTTGGATGGATCCGCGAACTCACAAACGCTGGTCTTGTCAAGCCCCATTCCAGCAGCAGTATTAGCGAATAACCAACAGCTGGTCTTTGTCGTCAATGCGCAGAGATCTGGAAGTACAACAGCCAGAGCCACGATAGTCATCTCTCTAACAGCTGGTAAGTTCCGTACATTAGATGTCACTTTATTAAAATTTGCCTCAGGTTCTGTACCTATTTGAAGTATCTTCAGAGGCATTTTAATTTACCAGGTATTTCATATTTTCAGAATACACTGAAGGTTTGCTACTTGGATTTGACCGAGTCACCTACCTCGGCTCCATCGAAAATAACCAAGTTGATATTGCGCCGATAACACTGAGCGAAGGATACGTACCAGGCGTGCTGTTCGAACTGCATGGAGGTTAGATTCCAGTTTCAATCTACTTAATTACTCTATGTGCAATGGAATTCAACTTGTATTGCTTTGGCGTCGATGAATCTCTGAGCAACCATTCACGCCTTGTTTCATATTTCAGAATTAGAAAATTACTTCAGCATATCACCGCAAGGAGCGACAGTCACAGTAACTCTTCGGGCTCCCATCCCAGAGCAATCAATTCCTGCAAACCGAATGATAATACTCGAAATGCAAGCATCAGCTCCACCAGCATTGCCCGCGTTTGCCACTTTAGTGATTGAATACAAACCAAACGATGATGTCGCCGTCATGGTGGAACTGATCTTTGCCCAGGCATACTACACCGGATCATACACAGATACCGCTGGCTCTGGCCTCGCGTTCACGACGCCGATATCACTCTCTGAAGGGTACGACGCAAACGTACAGTTTTCTCTCGAAGGAGGTCAGTACCGAAAAGTAAACGTGTCAATTAAAGCATTTGCTACAATTTATTTAGCACTATTCACGATGCTTCTATAAATTTCGCATTTTCAGATAATGCTCAATGGTTTACCTTGGATGGATCCGCGAACTCACAAACGCTGGTCTTGTCAAGCCCCATTCCAGCAGCAGTATTAGCGAATAACCAACAGCTGGTCTTTGTCGTCAATGCGCAGAGATCTGGAAGTACAACAGCCAGAGCCACGATAGTCATCTCTCTAACAGCTGGTAAGTTCCGTACATTAGATGTCACTTTATTAAAATTTGCCTCAGGTTCTGTACCTATTTGAAGCATCTTTAGAGGCATTTTAATTTACCAGGTATTTCATATTTTCAGAATACACTGAAGGTTTGCTTCTTGGATTTGACCGAGTCACCTACCTCGGCTCCATCGAAAATAACCAAGTTGATATTGCGCCGATAACACTGAGCGAAGGATACGTACCAGGCGTGCTGTTGGAACTGCATGGAGGTTAGATTCCAGTTTCAATCTACTTAATTACTCTATGTGCAATGGAATTCAACTTGTATTGCTTTGGCGTCGATGAATCTCTGAGCAACCATTCACGCCTTGTTTCATATTTCAGAATTAGAAAATTACTTCAGCATATCACCGCAAGGAGCGACAGTCACAGTAACTCTTCGGGCTCCCATCCCAGAGCAATCAATTCCTGCAAACCGAATGATAATACTCGAAATGCAAGCATCAGCTCCACCAGCATTGCCAGCGTTTGCCACTTTAGTGATTGAATACAAACCAAACGATGATGTCGCCGTCATGGTGGAACTGATCTTTGCCCAGGCATACTACACCGGATCATACACAGATACCGCTGGCTCTGGCCTCGCGTTCACGACGCCGATATCACTCTCTGAAGGGTACGACGCAAACGTACAGTTTGCTCTCGAAGGAGGTCAGTACTGAAAAGTAAACGTGTCAATTAAAGCATTTGCTACAATTTATTTAGCACTTTTCACGATGCTTCTATAAATTTTGCATTTTCAGATAATGCTCAATGGTTTACTTTGGATGGATCCGCGAACTCACAAACGCTGGTCTTGTCAAGCCCCATTCCAGCAGCAGTATTAGCGAATAACCAACAGCTGGTCTTTGTCGTCAATGCGCAGAGATCTGGAAGTACAACAGCCAGAGCCACGATAGTCATCTCTCTAACAGCTGGTAAGTTCCGTACATTAGATGTCACTTTATTAAAATTTGCCTCAGGTTCTGTACCTATTTGAAGCATCTTTAGAGGCATTTTAATTTACCAGGTATTTCATATTTTCAGAATACACTGAAGGTTTGCTTCTTGGATTTGACCGAGTCACCTACCTCGGCTCCATCGAAAATAACCAAGTTGATATTGCGCCGATAACACTGAGCGAAGGATACGTACCAGGCGTGCTGTTCGAACTGCATGGAGGTTAGATTCCAGTTTCAATCTACTTAATTACTCTATGTGCAATGGAATTCAACTTGTATTGCTTTGGCGTCGATGAATCTCTGAGCAACCATTCACGCCTTGTTTCATATTTCAGAATTAGAAAATTACTTCAGCATATCACCGCAAGGAGCGACAGTCACAGTAACTCTTCGGGCTCCCATCCCAGAGCAATCAATTCCTGCAAACCGAATGATAATACTCGAAATGCAAGCATCAGCTCCACCAGCATTGCCCGCGTTTGCCACTTTAGTGATTGAATACAAACCAAACGATGATGTCGCCGTCATGGTGGAACTGATCTTTGCCCAGGCATACTACACCGGATCATACACAGATACCGCTGGCTCTGGCCTCGCGTTCACGACGCCGATATCACTCTCTGAAGGGTACGACGCAAACGTACAGTTTGCTCTCGAAGGAGGTCAGTACCGAAAAGTAAACGTGTCAATTAAATCATTTGCTACAATTTATTTAGCACTATTCACGATGCTTCTATAAATTTCGCATTTTCAGATAATGCTCAATGGTTTACCTTGGATGGATCCGCGAACTCACAAACGCTGGTCTTGTCAAGCCCCATTCCAGCAGCAGTATTAGCGAATAACCAACAGCTGGTCTTTGTCGTCAATGCGCAGAGATCTGGAAGTACAACAGCCAGAGCCACGATAGTCATCTCTCTAACAGCTGGTAAGTTCCGTACATTAGATGTCACTTTATTAAAATTTGCCTCAGGTTCTGTACCTATTTGAAGCATCTTTAGAGGCATTTTAATTTACCAGGTATTTCATATTTTCAGAATACACTGAAGGTTTGCTACTTGGATTTGACCGAGTCACCTACCTCGGCTCCATCGAAAATAACCAAGTTGATATTGCGCCGATAACACTGAGCGAAGGATACGTACCAGGCGTGCTGTTGGAACTGCATGGAGGTTAGATTCCAGTTTCAATCTACTTAATTACTCTATGTGCAATGGAATTCAACTTGTATTGCTTTGGCGTCGATGAATCTCTGAGCAACCATTCACGCCTTGTTTCATATTTCAGAATTAGAAAATTACTTCAGCATATCACCGCAAGGAGCGACAGTCACAGTAACTCTTCGGGCTCCCATCCCAGAGCAATCAATTCCTGCAAACCGAATGATAATACTCGAAATGCAAGCATCAGCTCCACCAGCATTGCCCGCGTTTGCCACTTTAGTGATTGAATACAAACCAAACGATGATGTCGCCGTCATGGTGGAACTGATCTTTGCCCAGGCATACTACACCGGATCATACACAGATACCGCTGGCTCTGGCCTCGCGTTCACGACGCCGATATCACTCTCTGAAGGGTACGACGCAAACGTACAGTTTGCTCTCGAAGGAGGTCAGTACTGAAAAGTAAACGTGTCAATTAAAGCATTTGCTACAATTTATTTAGCACTTTTCACGATGCTTCTATAAATTTTGCATTTTCAGATAATGCTCAATGGTTTACTTTGGATGGATCCGCGAACTCACAAACGCTGGTCTTGTCAAGCCCCATTCCAGCAGCAGTATTAGCGAATAACCAACAGCTGGTCTTTGTCGTCAATGCGCAGAGATCTGGAAGTACAACAGCCAGAGCCACGATAGTCATCTCTCTAACAGCTGGTAAGTTCCGTACATTAGATGTCACTTTATTAAAATTTGCCTCAGGTTCTGTACCTATTTGAAGCATCTTTAGAGGCATTTTAATTTACCAGGTATTTCATATTTTCAGAATACACTGAAGGTTTGCTTCTTGGATTTGACCGAGTCACCTACCTCGGCTCCATCGAAAATAACCAAGTTGATATTGCGCCGATAACACTGAGCGAAGGATACGTACCAGGCGTGCTGTTCGAACTGCATGGAGGTTAGATTCCAGTTTCAATCTACTTAATTACTCTATGTGCAATGGAATTCAACTTGTATTGCTTTGGCGTCGATGAATCTCTGAGCAACCATTCACGCCTTGTTTCATATTTCAGAATTAGAAAATTACTTCAGCATATCACCGCAAGGAGCGACAGTCACAGTAACTCTTCGGGCTCCCATCCCAGAGCAATCAATTCCTGCAAACCGAATGATAATACTCGAAATGCAAGCATCAGCTCCACCAGCATTGCCCGCGTTTGCCACTTTAGTGATTGAATACAAACCAAACGATGATGTCGCCGTCATGGTGGAACTGATCTTTGCCCAGGCATACTACACCGGATCATACACAGATACCGCTGGCTCTGGCCTCGCGTTCACGACGCCGATATCACTCTCTGAAGGGTACGACGCAAACGTACAGTTTGCTCTCGAAGGAGGTCAGTACCGAAAAGTAAACGTGTCAATTAAAGCATTTGCTACAATTTATTTAGCACTATTCACGATGCTTCTATAAATTTCGCATTTTCAGATAATGCTCAATGGTTTACCTTGGATGGATCCGCGAACTCACAAACGCTGGTCTTGTCAAGCCCCATTCCAGCAGCAGTATTAGCGAATAACCAACAGCTGGTCTTTGTCGTCAATGCGCAGAGATCTGGAAGTACAACAGCCAGAGCCACGATAGTCATCTCTCTAACAGCTGGTAAGTTCCGTACATTAGATGTCACTTTATTAAAATTTGCCTCAGGTTCTGTACCTATTTGAAGCATCTTTAGAGGCATTTTAATTTACCAGGTATTTCATATTTTCAGAATACACTGAAGGTTTGCTACTTGGATTTGACCGAGTCACCTACCTCGGCTCCATCGAAAATAACCAAGTTGATATTGCGCCGATAACACTGAGCGAAGGATACGTACCAGGCGTGCTGTTCGAACTGCATGGAGGTTAGATTCCAGTTTCAATCTACTTAATTACTCTATGTGCAATGGAATTCAACTTGTATTGCTTTGGCGTCGATGAATCTCTGAGCAACCATTCACGCCTTGTTTCATATTTCAGAATTAGAAAATTACTTCAGCATATCACCGCAAGGAGCGACAGTCACAGTAACTCTTCGGGCTCCCATCCCAGAGCAATCAATTCCTGCAAACCGAATGATAATACTCGAAATGCAAGCATCAGCTCCACCAGCATTGCCCGCGTTTGCCACTTTAGTGATTGAATACAAACCAAACGATGATGTCGCCGTCACGGTGGAACTGATCTTTGCCCAGGCATACTACACCGGATCATACACAGATACCGCTGGCTCTGGCCTCGCGTTCACGACGCCGATATCACTCTCTGAAGGGTACGACGCAAACGTACAGTTTGCTCTCGAAGGAGGTCAGTACCGAAAAGTAAACGTGTCAATTAAAGCATTTGCTACAATTTATTTAGCACTATTCACGATGCTTCTATAAATTTCGCATTTTCAGATAATGCTCAATGGTTTACCTTGGATGGATCCGCGAACTCACAAACGCTGGTCTTGTCAAGCCCCATTCCAGCAGCAGTATTAGCGAATAACCAACAGCTGGTCTTTGTCGTCAATGCGCAGAGATCTGGAAGTACAACAGCCAGAGCCACGATAGTCATCTCTCTAACAGCTGGTAAGTTCCGTACATTAGATGTCACTTTATTAAAATTTGCCTCAGGTTCTGTACCTATTTGAAGCATCTTTAGAGGCATTTTAATTTACCAGGTATTTCATATTTTCAGAATACACTGAAGGTTTGCTTCTTGGATTTGACCGAGTCACCTACCTCGGCTCCATCGAAAATAACCAAGTTGATATTGCGCCGATAACACTGAGCGAAGGATACGTACCAGGCGTGCTGTTCGAACTGCATGGAGGTTAGATTCCAGTTTCAATCTACTTAATTACTCTATGTGCAATGGAATTCAACTTGTATTGCTTTGGCGTCGATGAATCTCTGAGCAACCATTCACGCCTTGTTTCATATTTCAGAATTAGAAAATTACTTCAGCATATCACCGCAAGGAGCGACAGTCACAGTAACTCTTCGGGCTCCCATCCCAGAGCAATCAATTCCTGCAAACCGAATGATAATACTCGAAATGCAAGCATCAGCTCCACCAGCATTGCCCGCGTTTGCCACTTTAGTGATTGAATACAAACCAAACGATGATGTCGCCGTCATGGTGGAACTGATCTTTGCCCAGGCATACTACACCGGATCATACACAGATACCGCTGGCTCTGGCCTCGCGTTCATGACGCCGATATCACTCTCTGAAGGGTACGACGCAAACGTACAGTTTGCTCTCGAAGGAGGTCAGTACCGAAAAGTAAACATGTCAATTAAAGCATTTTCTACAATTTATTTTTCACACCACCTGCTCGACAATGTCCAATTACAAATCATGCAACCTCAACGTAAAGTAGGTACAGCATTGTCTCTCTAGGGATATAAAGTTGTATGAAAATCCCTAGGGATTAAAGTGATTTGAATTTAGAACGTCAAATTCGTGTTGGAAACTCGTGGAAAACTCTGAGTAAAAAATGCCCATATGGCATTGTAAAGAGGTTTGTTCGAAAATCGAACTGGCCACTATAGCAAAACTCGAAAAAAAAAGAAATAGGCGCGATTTTAAAGAATGTGAAGCAATAGAGATGTTTGTTGCTGTGATTTTCAGTGAAGTTTAATGCAATATTTTTGTAATATAATATTATGTCAGTGACAATATTAGTGTTAACAAAAAATGTCGAGCGATAATGATTCTACTCCAGAGTTTATCAAAACAGACGATACTTGTTTAATGGAGCCCTGGCCTTTTATTGCCTCGCAGTAGGTTTGAAAAGTAGAGTATGCTCCTCTGGAATAAAGCCTGTTTTCGTCTTGGGCAGCTTGAACCCCTCGCTTCACTCAGGACTCTATATAACTCCCTCGCTACACTAGGGAGTTAACTTTAGAGTCCCTCATTACGCTCAGGGTTCAATATGCCGCCCGCGACATAAGACACTGCTTTATTCCCTTAGTGCATAATCTACTATATCACTATTCACGATGCTTCTATAAATTTCGCATTTTCAGATAATGCTCAATGGTTTACCTTGGATGGATCCGCGAACTCACAAACGCTGGTCTTGTCAAGCCCCATTCCAGCAGCAGTATTAGCGAATAACCAACAGCTGGTCTTTGTCGTCAATGCGCAGAGATCTGGAAGTACAACAGCCAGAGCCACTATAGTCATCTCTCTATCAGCCGGTTAGTGAGTTGCCGATTGATTTTTCTGACGGAGTTTTTTCTTTGCAAAACATCAGTAAATCCATTTTTATCTGACGAAAATTATATTAGTTCATTTATTATCGATAGCAATATTCAAGCTTAGACATTTGATTAGATAAGAAATAGCTTGAAGTAGCATGCAATAAAATTCAGATTATGATTAAATGCTAGCCTCACAACTCCTGTGTTGTAAATAAATAATATTTCCAAAATATTTTAGTTTTAGGCTTGACTGTGGTTTTCGTTTTTAGAGACTATATTTTAATTTAAACCTAAGTTAGTTTTAAGGGCATAGGGTTATAGTATTTGGGTTCATGGTGTAATTCAAAAGTGATTTCATATTTCAGATTCGCAGACAGAATTAGATGTGTCATTTGACCAAGTTATATATGAAGGAGTCATACAAAACGGTTTGGTCAGTCATGAAACGATTACGGTTACTGGATTTAGTGGAACGAGTGTTGGACTAGACGGGGGTGAGTTTCTTTTGTTTAAAAAATAAATGTTTCACCGTTGTATTGATGCACACTTGTCCTTCCAAATACTTTGTTACCATAAGGACCACGTTCACAGATTAAATATAATGGCGAAATTAAGGCTTCGTAAATTTAGAGGTCGCAATAGGCATTTATTATGTTCCTACAAAATCTATTATGACAGTGTCTACTGTGCCTAGCGCACAAGCAACTCTATAATAGTGTTCAAAGCCGAATTATTCCACTAATGCCTCTATAAAAGTTTTTTGGAATGATGCCCATTCTCTGTTTTAGAATACTCATCGTTGTTCGAGACTGACATAAATAATGGTGAAGTGACTGTAAGGGCGGTAGACTCACTGACCTTGCCAGCTGACATCACACATTTGGCTCTGGAGCTCCAGGCTGGAACTGCTAGAGCAGTGCTTATACTAGACGTCAGCCAACCTGGTAAGACTCAATAAATACCTACCTAAACAAGTAGTTTTTTGTTTGTTTATGTAATACCTTTTAGGCACTGGTCCCACCACCGCGCCGCCGAGTAAGCGACGAGCTATCGGCGAGCTATTTTCTCGCCCAAGAAACAAACAAAAGATAATCGCTCCCGTGTAAATAAAAGAGAGAGATTATATTTATACGTTCTACTCGTTTATTGCACGTTGCCGCCGGTGGGACCAGTGCCTTTGTTACTCCTAAATTATCGAAATTGCTTTTGTTCAAATCTGACCTGTAAATAGATTTGTCATGTAGGTACTTTAACACTCGCTTGAAATCAAAACTTGAGTGTAACTTCGGTAAATCTGAACCAGAAATTGAGGGAAGCAGCTGGATTTGGTCAGGTCATTCTAAGAAATCTCAGCTGGCTGTGCTCTTGATAGTTTAAGATAAGTGGCATGGCTTGCACTTTATAGCTCTCCCGAAAAGTTTAAAACACGCTGACATAAACTTCTTCAGACTCTTGGTACAAAGTTCTTTAAACAAACGACCTTCCAAATTTATTCATTTTAAGAATACTGTCCCTTCTAGTTGTCTTAATTTACAGATCAGACTCTAAATGGTTTTCAGTATAAAAATATTGGTTATATACATAAAAAAATGTTGACATAGCCAAAAGTAAAACTACGCATTTTCTCCAAGTAGAGTCAATGGTAAAGCAAGATAGTGGCGTACATATTCATATCCAATGATAGGTACTTCAGGTTTTATCGCGATAATCCGTAGGTAGGTACTTGTCCAAGTCAAGTGAAGAACATGTATTAGGGAGGTACTTCATGATAAGGTATCTATTTGAAAGGAAATAAATAAGCACTGTGAAATATTTACAATATCTTTAGGTACGTATGTACGTAGGTATACCCATATCGGTTTTGTATCTAAAAATTAACCTTTAAGGACACCGCAAGTAAACCAACGTATAGTTTTAGTATTCACTGGTTAAGCACAGTATATACCTACTAAAACAATGGTTGCAGGATATTAAAAAGCTATAAAGTTTTCATAAAATAAAAAATAATAAAAAATTAAACTTTTGCCTACAGAATATTCAATGGTATACCAAATAGTTTACAAATTATTTTTTCCCTAGATGTTCCGACGCCAACTGTGCCTGTGGTTACATTCAATTCGGCATCGTATGCCGTCCGCGTGGAGATCATCGACACAGGCCTCGTGGGACAGGTGCAAGCCTCTGCAGACAATGGAGAGGCAGTGCGTTACTCGCTTCAGTTAAACAATGGTTTGTAGAAATCCTGTAGGATGTAATCCAAATTCAATTATGACATATATATTCTCGTAATCGTTCGTAAAACGAAGAAGATCTGTTGAATAAGAAAAAAGGGCCCATATCATGCTCCAGTTAGGGTCGCTTATCGAAGAATTGAAATCGTCGTGGCAAAATAGTGGATTGAAAATTTCTGAAAGGTTGTCTTTTTCATTGAAAAGTTCTTACCTAAGTAGTACCTTATGAAATCATTGTAAGTAATGATGACTTACAAAGAAAGCTCGTATCTACGTTTGTTTCACAAATTGTAGCACCGCGCAAATGACTAGTCGTAGCATTTTTACTATAGTGAGTTTTAGCAACGTTAGTGTTCTAGATTATATCGCAAAGTGCAACCGCAGATATCATTAATCTGAGGGTGTTGCCCAATCATCTGGTTAGAGTTAACAGTAGTTCATTCAAAGATAAGCTGGTGTAAAGAAAATGGTTGAAAATTTTATCTAACTCACTTTTTAGGGTGAAAATGATTGTGTTACTAAATCGCCACAACCTGTCATTGGGATCGCATGTGTTTTGTTATTGCTGTTTTTTTGTCCCACCTAAATTTTCGTAAAATTGTGCGCAATTTTTGCCGTCGTTAATGAAATGGCATTTATGAGTGAACAGTATCCCAATAAACTGGGAAGTAATTTATCCCAAGGGAAAATTCATATCAGAAATCTTCAGCGCGGAAACACGTTCGCTCAGACTACACAGTCGTAACTCTCACCAGTTATGTTTGCACGCGGCTTTTGTTCATATTTGCTCATGTCCAAACAAAGATAAACCAACTAAGGCTCTAATGACCACGCCTAGACTTCTTTGCGAGCAAATTTTATCGTTTGCTACTTTTATGTTGTTAGGCGGTAAACCGTTTTGGACGAGTTTGATGTAAATAACAAAATAACAAAAAAAAACACGTGTAATTCATACACTTTTTTTTACATTACTGTACCCTGCACACCATACATACCTATTATTACGGGCCTCTTGTCTTACGCTTCTGAGTAATAATTGTGTGTTTGGATAAGATTTATCAAGATATCAAGATTTATCAAGTGCTCTATATATGTAGTATAAGAAATAATGAACTAGATTTAAATTTGGATAGAGTTGAAACGTAAAACAGCCAAAATTTTTGACGTGGTTTATTTATGGAAATTTCCCAGTATTCTTAAAATAAGCAACAACTTTTCCTTGTCTATACAAAAAATCACTGTGGTCGTCTTATATTAAAATATCTTAAAAATTATCAGAAAACTACAAAATAACATCCTTGGAACTGCTAATTAACATTTTTAACAGGTTTTCCTAAGGTGGGAGTTAGTGCACACACAAATTTATGTCTACCTACAAAATTATCATTGTTAGATTTATTGTACGTACATACTACCACATAGTTTAGTTTTAAACAATATTTGTAAAATTCTCGTTCCATATTTTCTTGTACCAATTTTAATAATAAACTTACTAAACTTACTTACTTACATAAAATGTATTTAAGTTTTGCACTTAACTATTAAAAATAAAATATTATGTAATAGTAAATAATAGTAATAATAAGCTTTGTTTAATTACCATAGGGTAATTAAACAAAGCTTATTATATGATTGAGGCCTCAAATGTATTCTTTTATTTGAAGAAACTTTAATGTGGCGATACTCTACATTCTCGTTATGATAAGTCGAGCCAGAATACGGGTGTAACATTGTAAGGCACGAATGATTCATTTATTGTTCGTGGAACTCCGTAAAAAATATTTGCCAACATACTTTCCTTGCTAAAAATATTCTAATACCTATTTCTTTTTCTTTTCAGTTCACCTCGAAGAAAGACTCAGTATAAACAATGTTGGTGAGCTCCGTTTGTCTGCTCCTGTCAACAGCGGGCTGTACACATTCCAGGTGGTGGCAACCACAATTTTTACACAAGAAACAGGAACCGCAACGGTAAGCCAAATTAAATCCCTTGTTTGTCAATAGTCAAGGCAAAGTAAATTATGTTTTATTAACTGAAATCAAAAGGACTCAATTCAACTCAAAGACCTTTGTTGCAACACTATTTAAATTATTTTGAATCATCATACCTAACCAAACTATAAGGTAATAATAATATATAACAAATTCAATGCACAAATTTAATGATGCAATGTCGCCAACGGATAATAAGGCCTATAATTTTTCTAGTTACTTTGCGTGCACTTACCTACATTTTTATAATATTTTGTTGAATTATAAATGACAACGGCCATAATTTGTCACAAATTAATCGTTAGTTTCATTAATGCTATAAAAATACATTTAGACGCTAGTTAATTTTATATGAACATAAACTTAAAACAAAAAACTTTATCTTTAAATAATAACCATTGTTATACGATTGAATATTAGAAAATTATAATGGTAGTTTAGTTAGGCCTATATGCCTCAATGTCATGACCACAGTATAACTATATTATTCCCTACAGTAGGGAAAGTATGGATTGTAAAACTGTGCCATGACCTTAGGTGAATTTATTTGTATGAATTCTTATGGCTGATATATCAAAAGTCAGTTAATCTTGTAAACGGTGAATTAATTTGAAAAAAGAATGAAAGTTTTCTTGCATTATTAAATTAAATTAAGGTGTTATGCTAATTTTTTATGACTATCGAAAAATCAGCTCCCTCTGTCAAGCCACCTGTTTTATTTTACATCGATCAGCGTTCAAGAAACTGGCGGTAAACTTCATTTTGTAGGTAAACACCTTTATAAAAAGGTTTGATGATGTTTGCACGAATCGACCAAACAAAACTAATATTGGCAGTGGGCATTGCAACATTGTTAGCTATACACTTGTGCTGAATTGCTGATATCATGATAGGCGTGTTTAGTGCTTATATTTGAGCTGACGCGCAAATTTGGCATTGACTTTTATAGAAGTACCTAACACACTCGCTTATACACTCGCCTGAATTACCTTATGTCTTATAAGGATTTGAACTTTAGCTAAGTAGCGATTGCCTGTCTTGCTTACAAAAGGATCATTTTCGCAGATATATCCAGATTGATTTACGGCAAATCACATTATTTCTACCTGTAGGTAAAATTTTAGTAACCTTTATATGAATGTTATGTACAACAGCTATTATTATGTAAGATAACATTAACAAATAATAAATAAATAAATTTACTTTTGAATATAGTGATACACGTTCGTTTTACTACATAAGTTATATATACAAAAAAAAATATACAAAATATTTATTTTACAAAAATAAAGTAGCTGATGATTACATTTCAATGGGCTCCGCACTAGGACAAGCCTGTATCGCGGATACCCGGACTGGAATTGGCACAAAATAGCTTTAATACTAATGCAGAAAACAATATGCGAGGCAAACATTAGAAATACAATTTTATACAAAAAGATAACTAGGTTATTAAAAAATAAAAATAAAATAATAAAGTTTAAATTTAAACTGTGCAAAAATAAAATAAACAAAGTAGGGCAAGGGTGAGATTTGCGTGTTGGTATGTGTGTGTGTGTGTGTGTATGTGCGCGTGTATGTGTGTGTGTATGTATGTGTGTGTGTGTGCGTGTGTGTGTGTGTGTCTCTCCTGCTACCACCAATCTCTTAAGAGTCTGGGTATCACAGGAGTAGGCAACGTGTGTATGTATGTAGGTGTTTGTGTGGGTGTGTGGATGAGTGTATAAACATGTTATAAGTTATGTGATGGCAACCAATAATGACTCTGTCTCATCATAGTCAAGTGCGATCAGCCATTTCCTGATCTTTACTTTGGCACTGTATAACGAGCACGATTTTATATCACACTTAACTAATGCAAGCCTGTAAATGAAAGGGGATGCAAAATACCTAAAGCGGGTTGCAAATGCAGTTTTAGTTTTAGGTATTGTGATTCTTTGCCTTCGAGCATTTGGACATCCGGTGGTAGTTGCACACGTCCTATGGAACAATAGTGCTGCCTTTTGTATATAAAGTTGACGAACTGTTAATGTTTTAGTTTCATGGTGGAGAGATTTAGTCGAGTACCTGAAAGGTTTCCGAAACATTACTTTCAGGACAGACCTTTGTGCTCTTTCAAGTTTTATCAAAGAGGACTTAGCCGCTCCGCCCCAGACCGTTAGACAATAACAGATAACAGATTGACAAAGAGACGTGTACACCATCATAAGAACTGCCCTATCAGCTCCGTCACGAAGTAACTTCATGATATGAATAAGCTTTCGGACCCGACCCGAGAGTGTACAAATGTGTTGCCTAAAATTTAGATTCTCGTCCAGTACAACTCCCAGATACTTGATATATTTTGCACGATCAATGATACTACAGGTGCAATTAAGATTTTGTGATGTACTTGGGATGCCGCACTTATGAATTTTGATATTTAAAGAAACTGGCGGAGACGAGACTTTTGTGATGTGAAAGCAGAGATATTTGGTTTTATCTGCATTCAGTGTAAGTAAATTAGAATCTAACCATATCGCAATCAATGAAAGTCCCTCCTCTGCTTTGTTAAAGGCTTCTTTCCAGGTATCCCCTTTGAAAAGAATGGCTGTGTCGTCAGCATAACATACGATTTGCGTATCCTTACTTGTGACGAACAGATTAGCAATATCATTGATATAAACTGTGAAAAGTG
This sequence comes from Epirrita christyi, assembly GCA_951392215.1. Classification (NCBI taxonomy): domain Eukaryota; kingdom Metazoa; phylum Arthropoda; class Insecta; order Lepidoptera; family Geometridae; genus Epirrita; species Epirrita christyi. The sequence goes on along the minus strand of OX595839.1, from coordinate 7,298,281 downwards.
TGGGTCCCAGAATACTACCCTGAGGTACGCCAAAAACAATATTTTGGACACCACTAGAATGGCCTGCAGCCGTCACACATTGGCCTCTATCCGAAAGATAGCTTCTGAACCAATCCAAGGCACTCCCACGAATTCCGACACATTCCAATTTTCTTAGTAAAATTAGTGGAGAAACGGTATCGAATGCCTTGGCCAGATCCAAAAATATCCCCACGCATTTTTGACCATCGTCAAGAGCAGAGGCAACGTGATCTACTAACTTAGATACCGCATCTTCAGTAGACTTTCCCTGCCTGAAGCCATATTGAAAAGGAGTCAAAATATTTTCCTGCTCCAGAAACTTCACAAGTCTTTTGTTCACTACCTTTTCAAGGATTTTCGAGAAAACTGGAAGAAGCGATATAGGGCGATAGTTTGCTGGGGAACTTTTGGGACCACTTTTATGGATGGGAACCACTGAAGCTATTTTCCAGCAGTCTGGAAAAGAGCCGGTCGATAAGCTCAGATTAATAATGTGAGCTAGTGGCTCTACCAGCATGTGGGCCATTTTCTTTATTAGTGAGTTTTTTATGCCATCTAAACCAGGGGCGCTATTATTCCTCAATTTTGTTATTATGCTCAATATCTCCACTGGATCAGTAGGGGTCATAAAGAAAGAATTTGATGGGTTAACGTTACTTGTCACCTTCGCAGCCAGATCTTCCTGGGTCTTTACAAGGCTACCTAGAATAGAGTTGGCAAGGTTTTGGCCAACGTTTACAAAGTAGTCATTACAGACATCCAATGACTGAGACGGACATGCTTTCAACTTCGTAAGTTCGGGATTAACTTCTTTGTTCTTATTGAGTTCACATATATTCTTAATCGTTTTCCACATTCTGCTCGGCTGGTCTCTACTTTCCAAAAGCTCTCTTTGGTTGTGCTCCTTTCGAAGATTTTTCAAGAGTATTGAGAAAGTATTTCTATACCTCTTATAAGTTTGCTGGATCTCGTTATTAAAAGGTTTTTGTCTGGCCTCTGAATGCAGCAAATCTCTATATTTCATGCACCTGATCAGCCCCGGAGTTATCCAATCCTTCAGATTTGTTTTTCTACGACTAATGGATACACGCTTAGAGCGTAGTTTGGTTAAAGCCTCGAGCGTGGTAGACAAGTTACGAGCTGCAACAGACACATCTGTACATTGTAAAAGATCTTGCCAGTGTATGTTTTCTATATCGGAAGAGAGCGCGTCAAAATCAATTTTAGTAAAGCTTTTATGACGATCATATTTTATAAAACTAGTTGATATACCTGCCATAACAAGATCGTGGTCTGTAGTACCCACCCTGCAAACAAGTCCAACCGCCTGCGACTGGAAGTCTGTCAAAACGTGATCAAGGCAAGAAGGTCCTCTGGTCGGAATATTGATGAGGTTTTGCAGACCTAGCTGAGCCACAAGGCAAAGGTATTCATTTGCTTGAGGATGTTGGCAGTAATTACTAAGGGTATTAATGTTCAGGTCCCCTGTAAGAATAAGGCTATTTCTTGGCAGAGTCTTACCTTTTACGAATGATTCAAGGGATAAAAGAAATGGATTTAAATTGCTGAAAGAAGGGGATCTGTAAATTCCAAGAATTGATTTCGAGTTAGGCAACTCTACGAGGATGCTATCCGCATCAATGAGCGCAGGTTCACTTACAGTAGCATTCCAAACCGCTCGGACATAAGCCACTACTCCCCCAGCTTGGTTGTTTATTTGTGATGTACCATAGTGACGATAGTTGGGAAGACTTCTGATTAGTGGACAGGTACCAAGGTGGCACTCGGTAAGAATGATTACGTCAAACAATATATCTAGCCTTTTAAAAGTAATCAAAAACTCATCAAAATTCCTTTGTAGACTTCTTATATTATAGGTAAGTATTTTAAAATCATATTGGTTGCCTAAGGTTTCTTTGCATGTTTCGACTAAATTATGAGAGCGGCATGTAACAGTAAAGGATTCATCAAGCTCATTTACCAAATCTAAAGAGGCCATTTGTGAAATGAATGTTTCACAATTGTTAATGTTGGCTTCAAGATTTTAGAATTAGTTGCCGCGCTGATAATATCAAAGATACGAGAAAAAGTGAATGAAGCGATTGAACAATTAAAACATGTTTTGTGGGTTAATGACAAATGAATATGTCGTGTGTGTGTGTGTTGAATACGAATTAAATTGCCCAAATAATTGCAACACTGATAATAATAAAACAAGAATAAGTTGCAAGGAATCATGCACATAAATAAGGTGAACAAAATATGATAACTAAGTTTTCTAGGCAACGATGATGAAACAGAGAAGACTTTGCAAGACGGCCCTACAAAACATCTAATTACCAATAGGGGCAGTGTAGCCCCCTCCGAGTCTATCAGCGAGTTCCACGGAGTTTCGGATGCGTATTGCGGGGCTTCCTTCTTGCTTTCGAACGTTGATGAAGCCGTTACTTGTCCAGCAGAACTTATACCCTGCCTGCAAAGCACGTAGTCTTGCCTCTCGAAATAACAGCCTGTTCTCTCGTGTCAATCGCTCGTTAAAGAATACTTTTGTAGGCTTATCCCCGACCTGTAAGTCCGAGGCAGTGACCGACTTTCTGCCCTTAGTTGCTTTCAGCAGCTCATCACGTTTGGTACGTCTAACCAGGCGCATGACAACTGGCCGGCAAAATTGTGCCACTTCCGACCGGGAACTTACACTTGAATGAGTTGATTTAGTCTGGTTAGGTCCTGCCCTCGTAATCCAGTCAACATCCTGATCCTTCAGGTCGACTCCTAATTTCTTGGCAGCAACCATTGCAATATGTTGCAGGTTTTCATTTGACGACTCGGGCAAGCCGATAATTTCTATTTCGTTTCGGACATGAGCCTGCGCCTGGGTGTTTAATTGCTCCTGTAGAGAGGAAACTTGTTGTTTGAGAAAGGCGCCCTCCTTTTCGGATCGGTTTTCCAGTGAAGTAATTCGGTCATCAGTTATGGATAAATGCGCGACCACTTCCTCCAACTGTTTATTTATTTTGGAGACGGACGATGATATCGTCTCCATTTCCTTCTTGAAAGAAAACACGGTTTCACGAAGAAAGCGAATTTCATCGGTAAGCGCCTGAAGGTCTGATGAAGGCGAGGCTATCATTGGCTGCGACGGTTGCGCCTGATTTCCTGATAAAGGCAAAGCTTTCTGTGGTTTAAGCGGAAGCGCCTGCAAGTCTGATGCAGGCAAAGCTTTTTTGGGTTGAGGTGGTATGTAGTGAGATTCAGGTGAACGCATAGTACCTCTGACAGGCGTCGCTGGGTTCCTCCCTCCCATTCTACTCTCACATAAGCATTGTGGACATATCCAGGTACTTATTTCACCATCTAGCGATTTGTTACCGATACAATTTTCCATATGGTAACGTTTTTTGCAGGAAGTGCGTGAACAAGCAATGATTTTGTCTCTACGGCCAAACTCAGACCGGCAACCAGCACAAATGCTATTTGCTTGCGTGGACATACTTGCGTAGATAGGCACTTCAGTGGTATGAAGAAAGAGCGATGTGTACTCACTATTTAGTCGAGTGCGTCACTTGATCTATGGCGCTGCGGTTTGTACTTGTGACTCACGCACTGTCGGTGGCTGGTTCCAACCCGAGCGGGGCAGGAAGTTTATGCGCTCTAGCTTAGGACGGGGCAGGGTCGAACGCCGTAGGAGTTTTCGGAGGTGGAGTCCAAACACTTTGCTTCTCGCTTGCGGTCGCCTACTAGGAGGAGTCTGCCGTAAACACGATGTACGAAGAAACGAGAGGTACCGAGTAATGGATAACAACCAATAGAAAAATTTAAATTCAAAATTTTAAACACAAACTTGATACACGTCTGCCTCGCACTGAGTTCTCTGGCCGAATTCAATCATTATCAATCAATGAAGCACTATCTGTACTTACGTAGACACAATATATTTTTGTTCCTTTTGTTTGTAGTTTTTATTATGTGCAATTTATATTTACAGGTACATCTTTCAGCGGAAGCCATAACAGTATGCGGGGACGACATTGTAATGCCACCATTGATCGTATTAGATAGAGACGAAGAGGAAGCTCATTACAATTTGATAAACATATACGAGGGCTGTCATTTCAGTCTTGCAAATCGTTGGCCATTAAACCAGACATGGCTATACGTAGACGAGACAGGACTTCACACTATAGCTATCGATAGAGAGCATGAATCGATCGCTTTCATGACTCTATCTCAAGTGCAGGTGGAAATCACCTTGCATTGCGAGACCGATGAGACTCGAGTTAAGCGTTCCCTGAACTCTGAATCGCTCGATCCATATGACTACGGCACCAGCAAATGGGTACTGACGGATACGATTCTGTACAACTCCAGGCGAAGTTTGGTGAATTTGATCGTGAACGACATCAACGATAACGCGCCGGTGTTCGTGGGGAAAGAGCGGGAGCCAATTGCCGTCGGCTATCCCGTGGCTGACCTGGAAGAGAGAGTGCTGCCACGTTCTTTGGCTGAGTTACAGGTAATTGTTAAGATGAATTTTGTTTGCGATAATTCGGAAGAACATTCTTGATGGGGTATTGGGTAAAAAAATAACATGCGTCTCAGAAATTTATGTCCATGCTCAGAGGCCACACGGCCTTTTGATTGCTTCTATCGTTAGTAAAGATTTTGTATGTAATTTTTTTTTAAATATGCAACTGTTTATTGAACCAATAAGTTAAATGGGTGCCATAATCTGCAAGGTAAGTCGTAAGTCAAGAAACAGCTAAATCAAATCAGAGTTCATTTAATTGTTGGGGCTTCCGATCAAGCAATCCGATAGGAAACTGCCTTTCCCAGTTCTCAGGTTATCGAATTAATCTATTTGGAGAGCACAGAACATATCCCGACCGAATGGTCGCATTTATTGAAAAGGTAAATCTTGTCAATAAATCTAATCAAACACCCTAAACAGATTCTGAAATATTATTGACTTCAAATACCCAAGCCGATTTCTACGTATCAGGTACCGCATTTTTTAAATTGCTACGCAATTCATTTATCACATTATTGATTTATTTCTCGCCATCAAAGACGCTTCAACCCTTTTGCTAGTGTAGTTTAGTTGAGTGTTGTGGTAGCGTGATACTCGTAGTTCCTGATACCCACGACGCAGGGAATCCTAGTGTGCGAGCAGGACTATGTGTATGTTGTGTGTTATGTCATGTCATGTATATAGTTTTGCGTAGAACTGGAAGCCCTATAACGTACATACTAGGATAACAATTCTAGGATCTTGTCAAAAATAAAATTTCCAAGTTTATCAGCACTCAGTATTCCGGTCCTACCTATCTCTAAATCCCAGTAAAACAGAAAAAAGTGTCTGTGCCATTAATTTAGGAGTACTAATATATCTGACTCATATTTTTAGCACTTTACGATTTTTAAGCTTCAAATACAAGCTTTATTTAATATCAAGTAATGTCCCTACGCAAATTTTAGGATTTATTTGAAAGATAAGTATTTAAGATAAGACAAAAATAACGTAGAATTTCCTTAGCGTTCAATAAGAGGGGCAATAGATAGGTTATAATGTATACTTAAAGGTACCTACCATCTATCACCCTTCCCTCTTGAATACAATATTATGTTTGTTACCACTTCCCGGAAAATGGAACCTTGGTAATCAAAACATTCGGTATTTTTTCAACGTGTGGAGTTATTATTTTCTCAATATCAATTTATGTTTCAACGATGTTTTTTCATTTTGATGGGATTCGTTTTTTCATTTAACCCAAAGGGTAGGTAAACAAAATCGACTAGGGTGTATTTTGTGCTCATTTTATAAAATGCTTTTCTTACATATAAACATAAACTCACGTCTGTTTTCTGGAGGGCTGGACTGCTACGGTCCTGAGATCTTGTGCTTCATTCCCTCTTATTACATTCTTCATTTGCTCGTCAGCTTAGGGTATTCTTATCCTGGCTTTTCTCCGGAACACCTTCAATTTGGTCTTTTTAAAAGACTTCATAATATTTTCATCGGATTGCTTATTAACTGTATTTAGCTAATTCGTTTTATTAGATATCAGTAGGTACCCATATATTTTACAGCCAAGCTTAAGTTACTCATACATAAGACAAGGTGATGAACGAGGCTTTTGTGAAACTTGAAATTGGAAGTGAACACTTGGGTCAATCTTCTGGCGGAGTTCTCCACCAGAATAATCTCATAAAAAAGGGCATTTATTCACTTACACTAATACTTATCTAAGTTACAAAGGTTAAGTTATAACTAACTTAACCTTTGTAACTTAGATACAAAGACTACTTAGATGTATGAACTAACGTTCATTGACCCTTTGCTGCTTTTCACTCAATTAAACAACGTACTAACCAGTGGTTTGCTTTGCTCGCCACCTCCCTCTCACTTCACGTCAATCATGATACTAGGACCTAGTTGTTGCGAGTTAATTGAGTGTATCTGTGTGATAACTAGATCATTTTGACTTCCGTTAGTACGAAAATACACACGGAATATAGTATTATACTAAGCCGTGCTTTTATAGCTGTAGGTGTCCTTAATCCGTGTCTACAAAATAAACCTTAGTATATAGATTCTGCCGTGGTATGTCCGGCCTAAGAATTAGACCCCTCTTCTCCCATGGATGAAGTAAAAGCCTTACAAAGGGATTACACCAGGGGATGGGCAGCAGCATCCGCCTGAGTACTCAATACCAAACTGCGATCATCAATTCGCCTGCCAATCGCGGTGATTATGGCAAATCTCTCTATGTTTCAATAGGGAGACCTCGTCCAGCAGTGGATGTAAACAGTCTGGTGATGATAATTAAATGAGTAGTATCTTTCAAACATTTTTCCATTGGGGAGAAAAAGTTGTCGAGTGGCGATCACAAACCGGACGAGCCGGTAGAGGAAGGCCTTCCACTCGATGGACTAAAGACATTATAGACGTAGCAGGAAGTCGGTAGATGGAGGTGGCTTAAGACCGTTCGTTGTGACACTCTAGGTGAAGGCCTTTGTCCAGCAGTGGACTTCTACAGGCTGATGACGATGATGATGAATGTCTTTCAACCCATTTTTTTATGGAGGTAATTGACGGAATAAGGAAGTCTTTACTGTTGATCTTGTGGTTATAAAATCAAATCGCGACGCAGTGGTACCAGATTTATCGGGAACCAATCGCTGTAGGTCCACCTAAGTGCAGGAACTATGCCTATAACAATGCATTGCCTCATAGGTGCATTACATTTCATCCAATAAGTGTCCAATGTGAGACTAGAAAGTACATATAGGTAGAGTAAATTCACCTATTCTCGTGTAACGTTCTTTAAACTTTTATGTAGGTCTATCTAATGTAAAACATTTTGTACAGGCGACCGATGCAGATATTGGAGAAAACGCAGCATTACTATATTGGAGCTCCGAACCGGCCCTTGCTGTGGCTCCTGCTACTGGATTTGTCCACGTTCGAGACGGTGCCACTTTGGAACATGACAGTCGTCTGACGGTGCACGCTACAGATCAAAATGGACAGGGCTTGAACGGCTCCATTGATATTGTTGTAAGTATAAATTTTAAGGTAAATTTTTCAAAGACTAAAGGGTATACAAAACAGTCAGGTGTTTATTGAAATTATTTCGTGGAGGTTGTACTCTCAGCACGAGCTATGAACGCAGTTGAAAATGTTGAGCAATCAAATTAGCAATGTTTCATGCGGGCGGACGGATGGATAGACACCTCTACCTGACAAAACTTTTACTTTTGCGATTAATTTGCAGTCAATTTGATTACGCAAGAAACTCCTGCTAACTGGTTACAATGTAAGGAGAAAAAAATCCCTATCTATCAACAACCATAAAAATCGAGTAATGGCATGTCTTTCGTTTAAAGGAATTAAAAAACTTTTGAACGGACCCCAAAACGTAGAGATAAATGGATTCCTGATACTAAATTCAATTTACAAGCCTGTGATAAAGCGATTCGGAGAAAAGGAAACAAAATATTTTGTACAAATTTTACCGTCGTAGTAGATGTTGACTCTCGATTTATTTAAATTTTAATAAAGTGGTAAGTGGTAGTTTATTTCATTATTTCAAGAGAGATTCTTAGTTACATTGATTTTTACCGGTTCAACTTAAGTTGGTTTTAACCTATAATACAACCCGAGTTTTTGAGCAATTTAGATGCTTTTAACCTTAGATGCCGCGCAGCGTGAATAACACTCATACTAAGAGCATCTAAATTGCTCGAAACCTCGGGCATACTCGAATAAAACCAACGTAAGTTAAACCGGGAAAAATCAAAGTAATTGTGAATGCCACTTACTTAAGTTTTTATTGCTTTCATACATTTGCATTTCATGCTTTGAATATCAGATATAAATGTCGATAAAGAAATACTTATAGCAGAAGTGAAATAGATTTTTAGATTGGAAATAACGTTATTTTTGTATAACCACCCGTTCCTTTTTTACGCTGCCGTACTCAAAGGGTAAAACGGACCCTATTACTAAGGCTCCGCTGTCTGTCCGTCCGTCCGTTTGTCACCAGACTGTATCTCATGAACCGTGATAGTTAGACAGTTGAAATTTTCACATTATGATGTACTAGTTGCGCCCCGCGGTTTCACCCGCGTGAATAATGATGAATATTGATGATGATGATGATGATGAAAAGTAGCCTATGTGTTAATCCAGGGCGTAAAGTATCTCCATTCCAAATTTCACTCAAATCCATTCAGTAGTTTTTACGTGAAAGAGTAACAAACATCCATCCATACTCACAAACTTTCGCTTTTATAATATTAGGAGGATTTCTGTTGCCGCTATAACAACATATACTAAAAACAGAATAAAATAAATAGTTAAGGGGATTGATTTATTTGCTGTTTTTATAGATAATGGTACGGAACCCTTCGTACGCGAGTCAGACTCGCACTTGGCCAGTTTTTTTATTTCTTCGCGTTGATCAAAGATTAGGTGTCATCAGTGAAACAATTAAATCGGGAAGCATTTTGTATGCTTTAATGTTAATCATCATCATCATCATCACCAGCCTATTAACGACCACTGCTGGACGAGGACAATGGGGAGATTTGCCATAACCACCACGCTTGGCAGGCGGATAGGTAATCGCAGTTTGGTGTTGAGTATCAGGCTTATGCCGCTGTCAGTCTCCTGGTGTAATCCCTCAAGGCTTACACCAGGCAATACACACCACCAATAATAGGACGATATAAATACTAACACATAGATACTTAGCCAAATTTGTCGTTGAGTCACTTTAAACTTTCAAGGTTTAGACGCCAAAAAGGTGATTTGTTTATGACACCAGCATTTTATGAACACCGTGTATGACCGCACCTCAGTCTGTCGTCATGCCTGTCATATTATTTGGTTTAGTTCTCAAATTTAAAAGTTACCTTCCCCCAAAAGTTACGATGTTTATTTAGTATGTGACCATGTGTTATTATGTTATATTACATGGTATATGTTACGATGGTAACATTGAACCATTTCGATGAATTTTGGTACACAGCTAGATTATGACCTGGATTGAGACAGGCTCTTTCCCCGTCTAACGCGAGCGGAGCCGTGGGCGGATACTATTAGAAAATATGTTTTCGTCCAATTCTGATTTTAATGTATAATGTCCAAAACCCACGGAGCCCCGTTTTGGTTCGAAACATAGTTGTGTCATAATTAATGTTGTTTTGACGTGAATACGTCATTAAATTTGCTTCCATAGTGGGAGGCAATCCAGAAAACTGATGATAACGAAATTGGGGATACAGTTTGGTGTTGCAGCTACGTATCGGGGCTATCATCTACATCCAAAATTTAATTACACCACTCGATAGCTACCACTAGAATTCGTTATGTTGAGTGAGGGGGAAGTGCCGCTATTTCTAAGTCATTTCGCTGCGTCACATAATTTCGTATTAGCAGAAGAGCAAAAACAAATCCATAATATTATTCATTACAAACTTTGTCAATATAATGTCCAGTGACTTTAACTAGATGATATATTTTATTTAAAAAAAAAAGTTTTGTTGCCCTTCTTTTGTCACAAAGTTCTGCGAGTGTGAAAATTGAGAAATGTTTTATAAAACGGATAACATTAATTTTAACTTTGATTGTGGGTTTTTGATACAAGCTGTTTTGAACTTGCTTTGTATGTATGTTTGTTTGTATGGCTATAATCATGCAAGGTGCATTGTACTTCTTGTACAATTGGGTGATTGAAGTCAAAATTTGTTCCCATGACAAACACTTTAATACATGTTTCAACGTGAAGTATATAAAATATTGCCTTACTTTTTTATTGTACTGAATTAACGTTATTCATAAATATTGTAATTTTTTTTCCTCTGGGTACCTACAATTTGATATTGTTTGAATGTTTATATAAGACTCACCTTTACCAAGTGACTTGTTTAAGTGGCCGGATGGGATAACATCCTGTTGATAAAAGGCTTCTAACTCGACATAAAATGCTTAAACCTAATTGTTTTACATATCCTACAAAAACTTTAATAAAAATATGTAAATCATAAAGATAACAACACTAATCCTTCATTATTTACGTAGATAACTGACTAACTTAACTGTTTATCTATAATATACATGACTTGTTTATATGTACCTATTTATAAAAATAACCCGCAAAGCACTCGTTATCGCTCATCAAAATATCAGTATATATAAAATCATTGTGTGACTGACTGACTGACTATTAACGCACAGCCTAAACCGTAAGTTCTAGAATCCTAAAATTTGGAGCATACATTCCTTTTGTGGGCTAGGGAAACACTAAGAAAGGTTTTGATGGAAAAAAAACCACGCGGACGAAGTCGCGGGCGTTACATTAATAATATAATATGATACTTAATCATGTCGTTAACATTTTTAATTTTTTTATTTTTATTTTAGGTGAAACTACTGGATGAGAGCAACATTCTCGTGGTGACAGTCAGAGACGCATTCTTGGATAACGAAAATAATATTATGTCTCATCTGAGCGAGTCTGTCGGTTATGAAATCAAAGTACTCAGATCTGTTGTCATTTCTGACGATGAAGCGTCAAGGAAGAAACGCGAAATCTCCAGCGCTTCGGGAGCATCACTTCAACTTTATGTTTATGGACTTATAGATCGAGAACCAGTCTCCATCGAACAACTAACTAAGTAACTATTCCCTATCATTACTTAAGTGCATTATACACATATTTACATCGTTGTAAGTTGAATTTAACAAATGTATTTCCTTTTCAGCGACATAACTAACGCTGTACTAGCACAGGTCAACATAGCTAGCACAGTATCGCTAGAAGATCATCTAGCTGGCCAAGAGATATGCGTCATTCCGGAACGTGATACAGGCTTGTTAGCCGCTACGATCGTTCTAAGTGTCCTCCTCTTCATAATAATAGTGCTGATAGCTGTAGGGTTTTTCCTTAGATGGTAAGAATACCGTTTTTCTACATTACTTTTATTCTATTGCGTTATCGCTTGTCCCCCAAAAATCACGTACTAAGTTTTATATTATTCTACAGGAGGAGGAAACAAAACTATGACCAATTCAGTGATGCAAATAGCTTAGCGTCGAGGAACGAGTCAGTGGATCAATTTCCGAAACCTGTAGAAGTTGTTTCAAAACCCAGGCTCAATATTGAAGAGTTGAAGAAGAGTGAAAGACGACTACAGGAAATGTTAGATGCACCTATTCAAGAAGTCACAGTGGAACCTACAATGTCAAGAAAAGATGCTATTTTAGATATGCCTTCTCCATCTGACCCAAACGCCCCTATAGTTATACAATCAATAGATAAGCTGAAAGATGCCATGGATTCATCAGATGACGAGTTCGGTGAAAGAAAAAGTCCTAAAAGAAAATCAGTTGTTACTTTTAATGAAAACGTTGAAAAGATCATACACTTAGAAGACACTGATGCCGCAGAAGAGAGTGAAACTCCAGGTTATGAGATCTATAAATTGTAAATAATCAATTTTACTGTAATAAGCAAAACATATTTTGTAAACAATATATTTATTTAAATACTTATAAAGCAGTACTTTTACCAAGCTTTACATGCAGCCCAATTATAAAGTGAATAAATACTCAGAAACGTAAATAAATTATTCGGTTAATAATTATTATTATTCTAACATTCTCTCGTTATCACTTATTTACCTTGCGCCTGTCTTCAATCAAGATTAATTAATTAACTTCCGGCAGAAACCACGCTTCAATACCCTCTAAACAACATGAAGTTTGAAGAAATTTTAGATCGAGCAAACAAACATCAAAATAATTGCTTTCGATTACAACCCCAGTTTATTACAGATTTATGACAATTGACAAATTTATTTACAATATAATCAATTCGTAGAGACCAGATAGTCCGATGAACGAGGCAATTCTTTGTATGCACACCCTAACAATAATTCCTCTGTCGCTGAAACTTTGCTGTGTGATAAAGTAAGGTTTATAGATTACGGTTGACAGGTTATCTAGGTTTTTTTTTATTTTTAAATTAGGTATTCCTACCAAATCACTTATAACATTCGGTGGAAAATTGCTCAGTCTGAAATTTCTTCGGTGAATGTTAGTATACATTAATAAGTATAGATATGTAATGGTATCCAGGAATATTTCGATTTCGGTGAGGCAGAAATTAAAGAATATCTGTTTTTTTATCACAACTTTTTCAGGAAAATTGCTCAGTCAGTTTTTATTTTTTTGTACGCGTAAGGTTGTTTAAACGAATCGCCTTGCAGAGTTATCTAAAAGATTTGCCGTTTCGTTCATAGCTTTATGGTTTTTTGGAAATAACTTTCGGCGGAAAATTGCTCCGTCCTTTTTTATTCATTTATTAGTTAAAGTACACTTAAATACAACAGCATTTTAAAGTATCCAATAAAATTTCGGCGTAGCATACGCATTTTAGACTATCAACATTACGCGCACAGCCGCCGGGAGCTACTTTTACTACATCTTGAGACAATAGTTTTGATCAATGAGAATCAATATATATATAAGGCAAATATCACTCACCTACTTGCTGACTCATCACGATATCTCAAGAACGAAATAATAATAAATAATGTTTCTTTCGGCTTCTAAGTGCTTGTAAGTTTAATATTTGTATGAAAAAAGTTAGAGCCAAATTGAACCTAACGCCTACGCGTTACAGCATATGACATCACATAGAAGTTGAAAACCGAAGCAAAATCGTAAAGTTTCTCAGACGAAAAAAAATTAGAGACAGAGTCGTCGTGAACAAACAGCTACAGAGGGTCCACTCAGAACATAGCGCCATTTCTGGTAAGCACACATTGACTTTACGTTTACATGTATTCTCACGCAATCTCGAGCAGAGCTCAGTCGCGACTATAATAGCGAGTGCAGGCATTTGTCACTTGTTAACAAAATGAGTAGCGGTATTATTACGCTTGCAGTGTATTTGGTTGTTTAAATACAACCAAATGCAAACGTTCTTCACCTTTCCAAACGAGATTGTTTGTAACTTGTTCCAACTCCTAATAATCTACTCCTTTTCAAAATTCTGAATGAATACAGTAGCAACCTTAGTGAGTCAGGCAAGTTTAGGTAATTATTTTCAAGGACGGTGGGAGCGGACCTTCTGTCTATTTCTATATTTTGTGGTCTTACCTAAACTGTCAAATTTTGTAACGTGGATCATTTCTTCTTCGATGCGTTGGCTGTTTTTATGACGACTTCTAGGTGGCCAGTATGTTTCAATTGATTTCTAACGAGATTTAAAAAAAGTACGACTTTACATACAAAATAAGCTTGCCAAGTGCGAGTCGTAAGTACTCGAGTAGGTGTGCTGACTGACGGTTTTGAATGTGGTAGTTTTCCATGATTTTGATATATTTTCAGTAAGTAATTTATTTTAATTTTTTATTCAAAAACGAGTTGAGTGTCCCTGGGAGAATTTTCAATAGCGTAATAGTTTTGATTGTTTTAACAGTCACTCGCAATAACTTTCGTTTAATTCTTCATCGTGTTCTCAATATTCTTATTTTTTCCACATCTTTTTTACGTTATTTTGGAGATAAGTCTAAGGACAGCTACTTTTAGGCGTTTTTTTTCGGTGTAAAAGTGATAAAAAAGTTGCTCATAGTATCATCCAAAAAAAACAGAACCTCGATAACCAAAAACGGAATGCGGATCCCTAAGCAAAAAAGCTGTGTCAAAAAAGGAAAAGCGGTATATCTGGCAGCCCTTGCGCGGAGCGCATGCGTGGTGCGGTGCCCCGCTGTATTATCAGAGGCCCAAACACGAACATCTAAAGTTACGAAGACACGATAGTAAACTTCAAATATCTACTCACAAATATTGAAAATTTCAAGTCACTCCTGTGTCACTGGCCAATATTTGACGTTTGAGATCGTCTCGATTGCGTCTCGGTAACATTAATTGTTCGTGCTGAGCCCACAGAAACCCCGCGCGGTACGAAAATTGACTAAGTATGAAATGTTGATATTTAAAAGTTTATGTGTTTATGTGTTTTGGCGAAATTTTATTGGATAACTTAAAATTCTATTATAATAAAGTATACTGTAACTAACAAATGAATAAAAATGGACGGAGCAATTTTCCGTCGTAAGTTATTTCCAAAAATCCATAAAACTATGAACAAAAAGGCAAATCTTTTGGATAACTCTGCAAGGCGATTAGTTTAAACAACCTTACAAGTACAAAAAAATTAAAACTGACGGAGCAATTTTCCTGAAAAAGTTGTGATAAAAATAGAGATATTCTTAAATTTCTGTCTCACTGAAATCGAAATATTCCTGGATACCGTTACATATGTATACTTATTAATGTATACTAACATATACCGAAGGAATTTTGGACAAAGCAATTTTCCACCAAAAGTTATTAGTGATTTTCATGTTTAGGTAGAAATAAAACATTTAAAAATAAAAAAAATCATGGATAACTTGTCAACCGTAATTTATGAACTTTACTTTATCACACTGCAAAGTTTCAGCGACAGAGGAATTATTGTCAGGGTCAAACCCCCTCACTGACTGGACTAAGAGGCCGTAGACAAAGTAACATTTATTCTAATAGCGATGACGCCAGTAGAAAAGTCCAAAATGTATGGGAGTGACGTTAGCTATCGATATGTCACGTGATCTTTTGTATTGAATTACAACTGTAGAAATGGAATCTCTTCGAAGCGAATGCCGTTTGGCTAGGCCCTCAGGTTCCACAAACATTAAACTTAACAAACCTGAAAATGTATGCGTGATCACCTTACTCTCTCATCTAGAATCTAGCTATGTCAAATTCAATTTGCATGGAGCTTAAGTGCCAAAACTCGTGGTAGACGGGCCACATAAATCAATTATGAACTGATTGGGACTGTGCTGGTAGTAGAATTAGTTACTGGTAACCGATGTAACCTGGCAGATCACTGCGCAGCGCCGTTCTGAGCGAGAGCGTGATATCGTCATCATTGATATGGCCACATCTGTGACGAGCGTTGGCATTAGTCGCGATCATTTCGAGTTTTCTATCCAAATGTATTTAATTAATATCAATTTGTTATCTCTTCTACATAACGGATTCAAAAGTCCTCCATGAAACTAATTAAAACCCAACTTTGGATAAATTTCGGAGGCATTACCCTCTTTACGGTCGACCCTAAGATAGTATCAGAGCTCTGCAATAAATTATACGACGTGTGTCAAAATTACACGCACCGCACGTGATCAAAGCAATGACCCAACAGCACCGAAGTTACACCAACTCAATATGGTCTAACACGTAAAATGAGCTTTTTTATTATAATTATTTATTATTTGATATCATCGTCATCATCAGCCTTTAGTCGTTCACTGCTAGATGACGCCTACCCCTAGAATGCAATGGAGGGATTTGCCATAATAACCACGCTTGGTGAAGGATTGGTGTTGAGTACCCAGTTGGATGCTGTTGCCCTACCTCTGGTGTAATCCCTTATGCGGTCCGGGAGTCTCGATGGACTAAAGACATTTTAAAGATTGCAGGAATTCGGTGGATGGAGGCGGCTCAGGACCGTTAGTCATGTAATTTTATAGCGGAGGCATGTCCAGTAGTGGACTTCTACATTGTGATGATGATGATGGTGATTCCAATAACTATGAAATTGTCCTTGATTAAATGTAGGCTTCCTCTCAGCATTTATGAAATACAAGAGTTTTGTTGTTGATTTTATAAAATGACTAGCTGCGCTCCGCGTTTTTACCCGCGTAAACAAT
This sequence comes from Epirrita christyi, assembly GCA_951392215.1. NCBI lineage: Eukaryota > Metazoa > Arthropoda > Insecta > Lepidoptera > Geometridae > Epirrita > Epirrita christyi. The sequence continues at coordinate 7,281,988 of OX595839.1, read as the reverse complement.
CATGAAAATTGATGATGATGAAAAGTAGCCTATGTGTTAATCCAGGGTAAAGATATATCCATTTCAAAATTAACTCAAATCCGTTCAGCCGTTTAAGCGTGAAGAAGTAACAAACATACTCACAAACACTCGCATTTATAATATTATATATAGTGTGATTCCATTACAATAAACCGAACTTTGGAGGTAGGTGTAATAAATTTGATAAAGTCCGCATTCCGAAAATATCGAACAAGCTTTACACCAACGTGTGTCGCAGACAATAATATAACATCTAAACTTGTATTTACAGTTATCGGTCAAGCGTTTTTTAATGTTTACCTTTCGGGGATATTCGAGATTACTCAACGAATACAGTTGAAAACAATAGTGCTTTAAAGCAGTCATAAAGAGACTTTGTTATAAATACCTACTTTGTGCCTAACGTTTTCGTCAGCTTTACCTATGTGATTTTTAGTTTGGTTGTCAATGAAGAATTTTACCTTCATGAAATAGGTTTTCAGCTTTACTAGACCGTGAATGAGTTACTTATAAGTTGTAAGTTGGCATAAGTGAATATCTTGATACCTTGATAATATATGCTTTGCTTTGAAATCTTTTAAGATCACTATTCAGATATAGCGTAGCACCAAACCCAGTAGCACATATCACCAGTAGAATTTTAAAATTATTACTGCATTTTAAATTTAGCTTTACTGTACATTCACAAGCGTATGACAAAATGTATTTTTTGGGTACTTCTGCATTCGCTGCATCTTGTATGTGAATAATATATCCACTAACAGCCATAGATACTTATAAAAACAGATTATTTAGCACTTTAAACATTACTTAACTAAAGAATGAATATAACGCTCTATGCTTTTCTTCTTTTACTCATAAACATTTACAAGATATTAAGTTAATCAATGCGCAAGTCAAAAAATGGGATAACCATCTCTTTTTTTTACACAATTCTAAAGTTGGCCAGAAGAAAATGTAGGTACCTATGCATTTAAAAATAAGTTAATATTTTGGTATAGATCTTTTTGCTCGACTTCTGATAGTTGTTTTTCCCATCCAAGGGTCCAAGGCTGAAGGAGGTTAGATATGAGGGGATGTTTGATTCTTTACACGGAAGAATGATTTCTTCTTCCATGATTCTTTAGGTATTACCATCTGAATACGTAATAACAAGAGCGTTTATCTGTTCTATGGTATTACCAAGCACCAAAACAACTTGATGGCTTTTAATGAATAAGGTACCGAGAGACTCGTCTTGATCCTGCCAGGGACTTTTAGGTATATAATGGTCTCAAACAAACAAATATAGTTTCAAGAAACCATACTGTTGTCTCACTTGCACAAAGTGATTTTTTTTCTTCCAAATTCCTCGATAATGTGTTTCAAAAGAAAGATATTGATGTGACAATTTCAAATAGGTAGATTAATTATAACGAACTAATCCAATAAAACTGCAGTCAGTAAATAAATGAGGAAATCCGTAGAAGAACCAAGATCAGGTGATATTAACTCTCAGAATTAGCAAGTTAAAGTGCCAATGGGCAGGTCATATTAAAGGTAACAACCGCTGGGGTATAAATGTATGGGGTATTAGATGTTCTCGAGTGGCGAACATAAACCGGACGACGCAGTAGATGAAGGCCCTCCTCGCGATGCGGACTAAAGACATAAACGTTGCACTGAGAAAACAGTTCATCAAAAAATATGGTGATTTCACGTAAAGTAGGGAGCATACGGAAATAACCATAAAGTACGATGAAACTACTGTTGCTGCTGCTAACCATATATTATGATGAGCTGTCACCATGCATTAGTAGTTCGTATCACCGTATGTCCGGACTTACGGTGACGGTAATCGTAATGGACCATTACTTTTTGAGAGAGAGCATAACATTATATATGACTGTCATCATATTTTTGTAAGCTTTCCTACTATTTTTATGTGCTCTCCTCTAATTTCCGAGTAATCCCTATTATTTTATCATACTATTTATCCATGCTTTCCTACTATTATTGTATGCTTTCCTACTATTTTTAATGTGCTTTCCTCTCATTTCCGAGTAACTCCTGTTATTTCATCCTACTATTTATCCATGCTTTCCTACTATTATTGTATGCTTTACTACAATTTTGAATGTGCTTTCCTCTTATTTCCGAGTAATTCCTGTTATTTCATCCTATACCATTTATCCATGCTTTCCTACTATTATTGATGTGCTTTCCTATTGATTTTTCTTACTATTTTTCTATGCCTCCTGTTGTAGTATGGCTCGGGTATTGTTCCTTTTTCTTAAATATGTATGGGCCAATTAATAAAGATAATTGACACATAGAATAAGCAAGAGTACGGTTAAGAGAATGATGATGATGTATAGTCGTTCATCGTCATCACTCCCGTAACCGTACTTTTGCACGGTTATGGGTCAGAGTAGATTACTAAGTGTCAATTATCTTTATAAATTGGCCCACACATATTTAAGAAGAAGGAAAAATACCCGAGCCATGCTACAACAGGAGGCGTAGAAAATTAGTAAGAATAAACAATAGGAAAGCACATCAATAATAGTAGGAAAGCATGGATAAATAGTAGGATGAAATAACAGGAAATACTCGGAAATGAGAGGAAAGCACATTCAGAAAAAAGTACCTACGCAATACAGAAAATAACCCTAATAAAGTAGGTACTTCTAGACAGAAGTACCTACATTATTAGGTATTATTCTAGAACAGTGGATTTGGGATTTGGGGAATTATTTGCTATAATGGAAAAACATATGACGGATTAACATTTTAATTAAAAATTACAAAATATTATTAAATAACGCAAAATATATAATTTAGAGTAACGGAGTAGTAGTTTTGGGGTAACGGAGGCGGGCTCGCACCGTCTCTTGCTAGAGGGCGCACGACCTCCTGTCACGGACCAGCTGAGGGTCGAGACCACTGTTCCAAAGCTGACTGCACCTTATCCGCGTCACCTGTACAAAATTGCAAGTGGTTAGGTCAAATAGATTTTTATATATGGGGGTCGAAAGTAGCTTTAAATTTGGGGTAGTAAATTCTGCCGAAGTCAGCCTACAAAACTCGAAAGGAAATTAGCTAAATTTACCTAAATACAGTATTTTGTGACATGTTTACTTTATGGTACCATAAAGAGTATCTCTAATTAACATGGGCTTTCACATTAGATATTTTACTTAATACGAGACTAAAATCAATACCTTATTCAAATCCCTGGTGATTGATCCTAGAACACGACGCGACTTCAGGCGTGCTGGACAGAGAACGGGATCGAGACTCGGGCTTTGCCAGGATACCCAACGTAATAAGATAGGCACGTTGAGCCCTCCAGGCGTTCACCAACCAGCCATGGTTTGGTAGGCGTCAGCTGGCAGAACGATGCGTAGTAGAAAGGTGGAGATTATTTTATGTACAACCACATCATTTTAAATGGACATCAGCTGGGCATCAGTCGGCAAAACTGGGTTATGTACTGTCACAAGCTTTTACATCAACAGCTTGCATAAACTGGTGCACTAATCTTAAAACACTTATTTTTGTACACGAACAAATGTTAGGTATTATGAAACCCAGCTGATCTTTGTTGCACTTTGTTGCTTCAAATCACTTCACATTTTGTAACACTAACTATAGACAATCCGTAATATTTAAAATAAAATTACAAACAAAAGGCGGAGCGCATGTGCTTCCCTGCTAACTGAATAGAATAAAATGACCGGGCTAGGACCTACCCGCGTGCCGTTCGCAGTAGACTGGTGATTTCACAGTATTTTAATATGCCGGTCATCCAATATTATGAATCTGTATTCATACTTTAGTAAAACGATAAACGTATTTTTGTGTGATGATCACGGTATTTTGGAGTGCCGCGTCAAATATTATGGTTCCGTAATCATATTCGATGGTAATTTGTTACGTAATTGTATTTTTGTGTACTAGTCATGGTATTTTGGTGTGCGGTGTCAAATATTATGATTCCGTAATCATTATTTGATGTTTGTTCATTTTTAAAATTAATTTTTGTATGCCCGTAGTCACATAGATAGATAGATAGATTAACACTTTATTGTACACCAGGAAAACATACAAAGGATTTATTCAAATTAGCAGTACAATGGGCGGCCTTATCGCTGAGAGCGATTTCTTCCAGACAACCTTTGGATTGACAGTAACAAGCGAAGCAGTAACGAAACGGCGGAAGATATAGTCCGTAGTCGTATATTATAAGGATTTTATGCATAGAAGCTTCAAGAAAATTGATGCTAACTACAAAAATAAAGTGACGAAAACTGTTATATCTTAGGTATCATCGAATTTCTGCCAACCAGACATCCAGCAGACCATTTCATATTACGTAGTATTATTTTAAGAGGAAAGCATCGTAAAGTATCTATTTAATCTTCTTATATTCTGTCACCGTTTATTACGGAGAATGGTCATCATAATATTGTATTACTTACTATTTAAACTAGATTATTTTATTATATATACATGATACAACCTTATTTTAGAACAATTCATCGTATTTTTGAAAGACGTATTGATATTTTATAATGAAGCCAAAATGTAATTTTTCTCAGTGTGCAGGAAGTCGGTAGATGGAGGTGGCTCCAGACCGTTCGTCGTGGCATTCTACGAGAGAGGCCTATGACCAGCAGTGGACTTCTACAGGCTGATGATGATGATGATTTGGCTCAGTAGTTTTGGAGATAGGGGGAATGGTAAATTATATAATATATTATATTTTCTGTAAAAAAAAATAAAAATTTAAAAATTATAAAAAAACTAGTTGCGCCCCGCGGTTTCACCCGCGTGAATAATGATGAAAATTGATGATGATGATGATGATGAAAAGTAGCGTATGTGTTAATCCAGGGCGTAAAGTATCTCCATTCCAAATTTCACTCAAATCCATTCAGTAGTCTTTACGTGAAAGAGTAACAAACATCCATCCATACTCACAAACCTTCGCGTTTATAATATTAGTAGGATATATATTTTTTTTCATTTGATAACATCGATTCCTACGTAGCATGTAAAAAACAAGATTCTTGTGACAAAAAGATACAATTTAACATCAACATTTGAATTCTCAAATATTCACCAGACTTTCAAGCAACATTCAGCGTTGCAGGGAAATTTACAACATGCCTTTAGCGTAGCACACGTGATCAGAGTACTAAATTCTGAATGAGAATGCATAGCGGAGGTAAAAATACCCATGCTTATTTTGTACTCGTCAGACATATTCACTGTTTTTTTTATAAATTTATAATTATCTTCATCAGCCGATAGACGTCCACTGCTGAATGAGGCCTCCCCCACAGCGTACAAGCCATAGCGTGCATTGAGGGGTATTTTTCATAATCACCACGCTTGGCGGGCGGATTTGTTGATCGCAGTTTAGTGTTAAGTACTCAGGTGGATGCTGCCTATCCCCTGGCGTAATCCCTTAGTTGCCTTTTACGACATCCACAGGAGTTGGACAAGTCCTATTCTTAGGCCAAGACAACCACGATCAACCAATTTGATTGTGGGTTAAATAATTAAAAGGTGGTGTTTTGGATGTTCATGAGTGTGACTTTATGTGCAGGACATAGTGGCATTGCAATCCAACCACCCAGATAATATTCAAGATTTAGTTCCTTCCTCGTGGTCAAACTTAATGGTCAAACAAATATGACCACGAGGAATTCTGTTCTGGCCACGAGGAATTCTGTTCTGGATAGTCAAACTAAGTGACTATCAAGCTGTATACATTGCAGTCTTATTATACAGTTATAAATAAAACATTATGTCAATTTGATGACAAATGCCACGTGACCACTCAAATTATAGATAAATAGATAAATAAATAAATAAATGATTATCCTGTTCTCTGCTGTTTTATTGCGATTTGCATTTTGTAATTTTTTGTAATAATTTGGATAAAATATGGATTTACATATAAAATACATTCATCGTAAAGGGGGAAGGGGGAAGGGGGTTGGTACAGTTGCTCGTTTACTTAAAACCTTAATACAAAAAGAAAAATCTTCTCATGAAAAAGTATCTCTCCGCCGCCAAGATCAAATATGTCGAGATGATTTCATAATAAAGTGTCAGCTGCAATTAATGCATGGCAATATAAGTGTTAGGTATTTTTTAAATAAACTAAGATAATTATTTTTGTTAATAACTGTACAAGTATATTTACGAACTATAACAAAGGGTGGATACTTTTCGTTAAACTGAGTAGTTTAACCATCCGGAACAGAATTCCTCGTGGTCAAATCAGTTTGACAACGAGGAAGGAACGCAAGATTTTTGTAGGCAAAGGGTTTCTTCACAATCAACCGAAGTAGTTCACGTTGGGCAGGGATCTGGTCAGATGTGACTATAGAACAAACCCTTATGCGCTCTATGAAAACTTCAGGTGGTTTGGTAGGATGAGGATTCACAGATACAGTGCTGTGTGTTGGTGCGTCCCATGGAGCTACAGCTATCTGCTCGTAGAGGTACTTGCTGGTGCAAGAGTAACGCAAATGAGAGCAGCATATTGATTTACGGGTATCAAGGCAGGTTAAGGATACATTAGACCGGCAAAATCAGTCTAATGTGGTAAAAGTCGTAAAAGTAAGATTCGTAGTCAAAAAAATGTTCAGTCTGTTGCCTAGAGAAGAACAGCAGTCAAGGGACAACAAACAGCCAGGGGTCGTCGATAAAAGTAAACAGTCAAAATACACTACACAAAAACACAACAAAACATTTCCGAAGAAAGTTGCAAGGCGATTGGCCAACGAAATAAGTTTTATTTTCACTTGTATATCTACCGCCATGGTAAAAGCTATTTTAATGAAGTATATGAAATACTCTAAATAGATAAAAATATGCAGGATTTCTTGATAATAATAACGAACAAACGCCTTTACTTTTCACGTTTACGAATAAACGCCTTTTCCTACCTGTACTCATTTGAATATCTCAATGTGAAATCTTATTTTTTTTAACGGTATCAGAGTGTTTTTTAAGTAACACCATAAATCTCAAGATAAATAATACCTAAAATAATAAACATACATAAATATTAATAAAATTGGGAATAACCGCCAGGTTGTCATTTTCTCTCGCTTAAAAAGTAACAGTAAAAACTGAATGACACATGCTAATTCTTACAAGTATACATAATATAATACCTTGCTACACCCGTCTGTCAATAAATGAGAGAGAATTGCAAAATAACACTGATGAAACGAAAAAAAATTAAGTTGGACCAAATTACGCAAATCGTGGATACTAACTCAATTTTTCGTGTAAGTATTTGCCGAAGAAGGAGAGACATTAATCAAACGATACGGGTGGAATTATAGAGCTCTGTAGTTACTTATTGAAATTGTAGTATCCGTGATGCAGCCTAAAATAAACATCCATAAAATATTACCGAGGAATCGTCAGAAACGTGATAATTCAATTACCACATCATACGAGCCCAAGGCTAAAATTAAATAAATATTACCTAATAGTACTTAGTTCTGTTTGTTATTTTTGGGGTTTTACATTTATAATGTGTATCAAAAAGTTTTGAGCTTCGCACTTGTTTGTTTGTGTTTTGTTTGTTCTGATAAAGGAGAATATTTTAAATTATCATACCTATGCAGCGGTAACTAACTATGGTAACTAACCTATAAAGGGGATGTTATAGTTAATTATAACCACCAGAGGCCGTAGACAAAGTAACATTCTAATAGCGATGACGCCAGTGGAAAAGTCCAAAATGTATGGGATTGACGTAAGCTATCGATATGCCACGTGGTATTTTGTATTGAATTACGACTGTAGAAATGGAATCGCTTCGAAGCGAATGCCGTTTGGCTAGGCCCTCAGTTATAACTAACTGATAATTTATTAAAACATTGAATACCTATGTTGTTAGTAGTGTAAGCCAGACTTATGGATGTGTGACTTATGTAAATGTGATCCTAAAAAATCTGTTCAAGCCCCAAAACTCAAATGCCTTGACAGATTTATCCAAATAAGTCAAGGAATTGTCGATTGGATTTTTTGCCATCATCATCATCAGCCTGTAGAAGTCCACTGTTGGATATATTCGTCTCCCCTAGAATGCCACGACAAAGTGCCATGAGCCGCCTCCATCCACTGACTTCCTGCAACGTTTATAATGTCTTTAGTCCATCGAGTGGAGGGCCTTCTTCTACCCAACCGAGTTGGATTCGCCGGTTGACCTCTTTGTCAAAGTTTTTCCAACCGTCTGACCCAAATAGACATAGTCGTCAACAACTACCGATAATACTGCTTCCAACCGTGGTGTGCTATGTTGTGTCCGGCCTAGAATAGACCCCTCCCTCTCTTCCCGAAGCTTCAGTTAGCATAAACAGCCACTTAACCACCTGTTTGTGAGAAGCCATAAAAAAAAGTAAGTAATTAGCACGAACCTCAAAGGTCCGTGGTAATTAGATACTATTGTGTCCATTATTTCCTATTATTATTTCCGTGTGACTCCCTAGTATGCACTTATCAGCACCTCAGCGTTAGAATTTAACATTATAGTGCTATATTATATGCTAACGCGATTAAATAATGAACTATTTCGTAGTCTCTTTAGGTAAATATCTAACCAATTGTTTGGAATGAAATACGGCAGAATTTTTATCTGTCGATACCAACTGTTGAAACTACAATAATAACCTAATAAAATACCATGACAAATGATCGAGGTGGGCTGAATCACTGAATATCATGTAAATAAATACACTGTGGTGGGTATTATTCAGATCCAAAGGTCGCTCCTTAGGGTTCGAATACAGATCGTGTAATGGGTTCCTCCACTCTAAAAAATGAAATTTTTGCAATGCAACGTGCTCTCAAAAGTTGAAAGAAAATACCGTGAGAAAACCGGCTGGCATGATCTAGAAACGAAAAAACTATTTAAAAAAAAATAGTTTTTTTTTTTTTTTGTTATTATGAAAATTGTATTGTTCTTAAAAAGTACATCTGGGATTGTCTGGATGTAATTAATCCTTCAACCAGAGTTCGTTCACCATTCGGTCACAAGCCCCTTTTCTAGGCCACAATACTGATCTAATGCAGGTTGATCGTGAAAGAATCAGTGACACCACAAGCGAGGGGGTCATGTTAATTTTATTTTCGAAAACTATATATTATATTGATGAGCTTTCACAAAATAATTTGCCTATGGTTTAAATTAAAACGATTCGGTAGTTCTCTAGATCCTATAACAATATATTATGATAACGGGAAATGCTATATTTCTGCCAACAGTTGCCAAAACCTGAAATTCTAATCTCACGTGGGGACTTTTATGGCTGTTTGAGGTTGCAACCTCCTATAACGGTGTTGCTAGTTTTAAAATTCAAATAATAGCCATTAGCCTAAAAAATCAACGTTTAGATAAAAAAAACATTTTAAAGAATGCTATTTGATATCCTGTTATATCTGGGTGTAGGTGGTATCTGTATGGTCAACTGAACCACTAAACAGGTGATCTACCTGTATGCAAAATACACATGCCATGCCAAAACTAATCCCACAATATTTCATTCCGTGTTTGAAAGTTTTATGATCCTAGGAGAAAGAACCTAAGTTTCAAGTATTATTTTTTCTTACATAATTAGCGCTCATATACACATATTATATATATATATATAAATATGTCGTGGTGTATTTAGCCTAATAATAGACCCCTCCATCTCCTCCCGTGGATTTCGTAATAAAAGCTGACTGAGGACGGGCAGCAGCATCAGCCTGATTACTATCTCGATGTTCTGCGATCAACAATACGCCTATCAAGCATGGTGACTATGGCAATGTAATTCTCCGCATCGTATTTTATGGCTTGGACGTCTGAAGGCTGTTTATGATGACATATGAAGCAAGTAAATTAGGAGCTACGAGGGAACCGATAAACACAATAGGGATACAGTCATCGACTGCTAAAGTCAACCCTTCTGCTAGCTGCTTATAAATTTCCTAAATGACAGTGAAAACAGCATCAATCAATCAATTTAGTCTAGAAGAAATCAAAATCCACAAATAAAATTCTTACACGCAAAATGTGATCAAGCCCCTCGGCACCGTGTCGGTAATCCATCCGGGTACTAGCGCCGTTAGCACGTCTACTACAAGAGTCTCCCTAACTAGCTTCGCTGAACAAAGATTAACTTTTGTCCTTACGATTCATAAATGTGCTTTATCTCCCTGACTAAACTAAATCTATGGATGCATTATATTTATAATCAAAACCTGCCTCGAAAAATATCCTGGACCGTAAAAACTGTAAGTGAATTTGAGCTCGAGTTATAGTGTACATAAAAACAGACAGACAGACAAAAAGACAAATAAACGGATAGGTAGACGTTACCAATACGACGTTATAAATAAATATAAGTAGAGAACAAAAGAAAGAGATATTGAAGAGAAGAGATGACTGTCTATTAATGTTACCAAGGTTTTAAGAAAACAAACTACCAAGCCTTACTAAGGGAAACACCAGAGGATGCGCAGTAGCATCCGCATGAGTACTTAACACCAAACTGCGATCACCAATCCGCCTGCCAAGCGTGGTGATTATGGCAAATCCCACCATTGTATTAATTTTGAATTGTTTTTTAAACTAAAATTACTCCAACGCGACCTAATAAATCCAACAAGTTTTGTGCTCTCAAAATAATTTACTTTTACTTCATCATGTTTTTTTTTATAATACACCTATCATAATCTATTTTCTAAATACCTTTTATTTGTTTTTAAAAACGAATAGCAGGTATTTAGAAAATAGACTTAGATCTTAAGATCATAAAACTTAATTTGAAACGGTTATTAGGACCGTTACACGGTTCACTGCTTAATTGCCTGACTAACAACAAATCATAAATTTGACGCTACTCCTACTCCTGTTTCATATAACTATATAATTACCTGTCCTTCCAACTACGTAACGTTCACTTATGCTACAGAATTGGACTTTAAGGATATTGTTGCTTCGTTGGTTTTCTAACGCTTAACATTTTCGGTAGGAACATTCTAACCATCTTAATCTACCATACAAGTTTTTGTGTTTCTACAGGGTGTTAGGCAGATAGTTGTCAAAACGAAATAAGCGGCAAGGAATGGTCATTGCTGACTTGTTCTGCCCCAATAACCTGGACTTGGCATCCCAGATACGGGGTTTTTTTGTAAGAACTCCGAAATTAATTTCTTTAACTGATACAAAAACAAAAGTCGTAAGTATAATCGCTAAAATGTTTTTTTTCTTTTTATTTTAACTGTTTTTGTGTTCTAGTAAAACTATTACTTGGTGCAGATCAACCTGAAAAAAACTACAAGCTATCAAAGTTTCTACAAGAGTTAATAAAAAGTTCAAACTTAAACTTTGCATTACCTTAAAAAAAACATAAAACTAAGAGTAACTGAAATCTGCAAAAACTTTTCCAATTTGTGTTCTTTTCAATGGTATGCCATAAGCATTACAAACCTGCCAAAACCTGTAAAAAAAAAAAAAGATAGTTAGTTAAAGTTAGTAGCCATTAAGTTAGTTATTCGAAAAAATCCCGTAATAGTGAGGCCAAGTCCAGGTTATTGGGACTGAACAAGTCGGCAATGACCTTCCCTTGCCGCCTATTTCATCTGGACAACCATCTGCCTAACAGCCTGTATAAATACTACTAGGTAGTACTTTGTTTAAATATGTTTTAATACTAACCTGGAGTCTAATACTGACACAAAAAACTAACATGTTCTTACGTGTGTTCTCTTGAACACATTTTTCCTTTTTAGATTGATCCAGTCATTTTTGAAACCTACTTTAGTTAAAAAAAATGTTTTTGTTCTCTCTGATATAAAATGGCATACGCTAAAACAAACTATGAATAAATCTCCACAATTGATGACAGCTTGCATCCCGGAAATTGCCAGCTTGGGTATTTTAAAATCTCATAAAATTTTAGAGAATTTTGTTTTTTGTCTGCCTACACAATTTATTATGTCGTTCACCTCAGATTCAACGAATAGAATACCTATATATAACTATATAACCTTACATGTATATTCAAAGACAACATCCTAATAATGGAGGCTATGTATTGTCACACTCACAGTCACACTTTTACATAATTCAACATTTATTATATATTGTATGTAATTCAACACTTTTGTACATTATGAGAAGTACCTGGGGGACCGAACTTTGCTCGAAAAACACAGAAAAACGCGTTTTCCCGGAAATGATACCTAGCTAGATCGATTTTTGGCCTCCAAAATTCTCCATACCTATAGAAATTTTCATCGAAATCGTTAGAGCCGGTTTCGAGATCTCAAAACATATATATATACAAATATTGCTCGTTTAATAGCATAGGATAATATTTTAAAAGTAATTCGCAAGGTTTTGATCTGCTTAGCACAATCAATAGGTCGTTCACCTCAGATTCAACGAATATGACTTGTTAATGGAGCATTAAATCTACCACTAAGTCCATTGGTCCATTCACTTCATACATGTTTGTTTATGTATAATATGTTAATGCTTTTAACTGTTTAATATTTGTGTACTTCATACAGATACCGATGAAATAGATAATAATAATAATACTTAGTGCTAAATTTAAATTAACAGGGTGACATGCTGTGCTTTATTACGCTGAAATAAACTTTAGTTTGTCCTTGTTTTGTTTGTAAGCTTTCTAAGCTTGGAATTGGCTACAATAATAATTAATTGAAGCTCCACTATAAAGCTCTTTATTTTATTTGAGTTCATCATTCTTTTATTTCATACGAAAATAATTTATTATTTTTATGACATGAAGATTGATTAATGAATCAAGGGCTTTTGATAATTTTTGCTCGTTCTTAGAAGTCCATTTTAGTTTTTTATGTGGTCGCTCACATAACTAGTCCTTATTTTAGCGCCTGTGGTTTAAAAATAACTTCTAACCTTACTAATATCCGAATTATTTTTTTTCTGCTACAGAAGAATGTGAGGTCCGGATAAATAGAACGTACTTCGCGGTGACTAATTCTAAGCCTTACTTTGAAATCGTCCCTGTCACTGTCACATAAATGCTAAAACACACGTATTAGAGGGAGACAGGGACAATTTCAAAGTAGGGCTCAGACTTAGTCACCGTGAAATACGTTCTATTTAACTGGACATTAGTCTTTTTCATCGAGTAATACTTATTTTAAGGAACATTTAACGCACGTCAAATTAACAGGTTTATATGAAAAACTGTCGGGGTCGACATTCTTAAGTATCTCTTAAGCTTTAGGTGTCCCGTAATTAGTTGCCAAATTTGAGCATTAGTATGTCGATTCGTGTTTTGGTGTGTGGCCTAAAAATGCATCCCTCCGTCTCTTCCCATGGATGTCGTAAAAGCTTACTAACGGATTACACCACGACTTTGGGCAGCAGCATCCACCTGATTACTCAACACCAATACTGCGGTCACAAATACACCTACCAAGCGTGGTTATTATGGGAAATCCCCTCATTGCACTCTATGTGGAAGGCTTCATCCAACGGCTGAAGCAGATGATATCAATTCCATTAAAAAAAACTAAATTATTGATTTGCATTCACCTCTGTCGATATTCGAAAGTATTTCCGTTGAGTCAGTGGACCCTTTTCATCCACCATGTCAAGCTTCAAGTGAAACAGACTGGCATAAAATGATTATTCAGAACTATGTGAGCGAATACTTGAGATGTGGTCTTGCCATTGGGATGCAACGAAAATATTTTCGGATGCGTTCCTCACTGCAAAGAAGACACACGCGATATTCCCGTTATATAGACTTTGATAATTTAAATCATCCACCATAAATCAACCCTTTTTTTTAACAGTATAAATCACTTTTCTTTTATTTCATTTTAGTTTATGAAATAATTAGAATAAACTTTCAACGAAAAACAGCAAATATCCCTCGGTATAATAACCCAATTCCTTTCAATCGATTAAACGAACAATAATTAATATGCCTTAAGGACCATGATAGTTACCGTTATAAATATACGCGAAATTACCAACACGTGAAATGACAGGCGAAACGACCTTAAATGTGTACCTTGAATGTACCTTAGACTAAGAATCCACGTAGGTACGCAATCCAGCCTACATTTTGTTCACTATACAGACTATAGATATAGTAAATAAAATAAAAAGTATATTTATGTTTGTATGATGACGACCTCCGTGGCTCGGCGGGCGAGTAACCAGCTGAGACGCAAGAGGTTCGATTCCCGCTGCGGGAAAAGTATTTGCATGATTCGCAAATATTTGTTTCGGTTCTGGGTACCATGGCACTCGTAGTTCCTGATACCCACGACAAAGGGAATCCTAGTGTGGGATCGACTATGTATGTAACTGTCGGGTGTTATGTTATGTTGTTTGTATTTACAAAAACAAACATAGACTGACGTATGTGACTGTTGGGTTGTTATGGTGTTTCTTACAAACTTTAGTCAATTATTCACCATAACAATTTAACAACCACAATTTTTCGAAGGAAACCTACGATGTGATACTATGTTTATTACTACATGGGCATCATGTATGACTCAGGAATTCATTTTTCAATAAATTGTTCAAGACTATAAAGGTGTGTCATGAATCGAAATTATCTTTTCAAATGTGAAGTTATTCAGGCAAATCAATTGTACCGTTCAAATGACGTTAAAGGGATTTCCCTTCAACGAGAAAATAACTGCATGAACCTTCCTGTAACTACTCTGTAGTAGGTATAGGTACCTGTACCTATCAGCCTACCACCAAAATTCTAAATTGTAAAACCCGCTTAATTAACTTACTTATGCTGATATTATTCTTCTTGTACGTTAAGTGCCTAGTCGTTTAGGATAATACACTCCGTGGGCGATTGATTGATTGATGGTTGTATTTTCAGAGTGTTTGGGAAGACGCTGGCAGTTTACCCATGTAATTAGGTAGTATGGATGAGTAAGTCAGTGGCAAAAGTAACTATTTATAATAGTTAAAAACGAAACCCGGAATTTAAGGCAATTTTCGTTGGTATAAAATTGATCCTGGCTAATGGTGCCGTGTGGTGTGTCCGGCTTAAGATTAGACCCCTCCTTCTACTCCCGTGGATGTAGTAAAAGCCTTACTAAGGAATTACACCAGGGGATGGGCAGCAGCATCCACCTGAGTACTCAACACCAAACTGCGATCACCGATCCGCCTGCCAAGCGTGATGGTTATGGCAAATCCCTCTATTGTATTCAGAGGCCTCGTCCAGCAGTTGACGTAAACAGGCTGGTGATGATGATGATGATGATGATTGGCTTATTTAGCAATGTGATAATGCTGGAAGATAGCGTTAGCCGTGGGAAAGCAATAGCGGCGATGAGCTCACCACTGGTCACGTCTATGTTTCTACTATTGTATGACTTTCAGTAAAAAGAGGCCCGTACCTACTACTTTAGGAGGAAAGGAAAAGGAGTGAAAACAACCGACGTTACCTGTTTGATCAAATCAAATCAAAAGTATTTTATGCATTGAAATCACAAGGATCATTTGGAATTGTCTTATAAACTTAGATTCTTCTTGGCCAAGCCTAGAATAATCAGGCAACAAACACGGCTTGGCTTAATTTGACGATCCGTCTTAGGTACCGACTATGTAGGAAGCGCCTGTGTGGTGCCTCGGAGCAGGGAACGGAGCGTTTAAAAGCCATTTTTCTGCTGTCACTGACTATATAGAATAATGAATGGTTAACTATCCAATTTGCTCACCTACGCCTAAAAAAGTGATATTTTGTCTTGTGAATCAATTAAAATAAATAAAAACAGCAGTTAGTTACGGTACAAAAAAATCTTGATTGGGATTTGATTCGCCAGAACCGGTTAGGCAATTTTGTAACGACTCCTGCGCTGCTGTATTGCTAGAACGAATCCATTGCTTTTATTGTTAACTAATAAAAACAATGGATTTAGGTAAGTAAATACCTATTATAGGTAGGTACCGCACAACACAGATTATCTGCTAAGTCCCAAGTTCACCAATATATAAACTATAACTAGCTGTATAACAGCTGCTAAAACTGATTCAGTTTCGGTTACGCTCAGAAGAGCCAGTTTATGTGTCATTGAACTTAGGTTAAGTCCCATAAATTTAACTTGTGTGAGAAATTTCTAGAATCAGACACATTTAAATCTCAAAGCTATGAAGGAACATTGCGATATCGTAACCGTGCAAGCCAGCGTTTCCCAAACATTTTTCGTACGTCCCGTTAATTTTTAAATTTATTCTCTGCATTCCAATAAATAAACAATAAAAACTAAAAAGAAACTGCTAAGAACTGAACTAATTTAAACTGTTGATGTTGATCAAAACTATTGTTTTTTTTATTTGTGACGAATTTACCCTATATTTTTTGGATGATGAAATTGCTCTACGACGAAAGACCCCTTATCTTTCGTCATGGGCCAATTTCACAATCGAAAAAATATAGGTTAAATTCGTTACATGTCAAATAAATTTTATATTTTAGGGGTAAACTCGTCATCAGTTTCTTTCATCTAGTCAGCTCTTAAAGTCTAGTGGGAGTTTATAATAGGCATTAATTTCGAAATGAAAAATCGTAAATGAATCTCGAATGAAGAATCGCGAATGAAATATCTCGTTGTAACCTGATTGTCAGTTGCAGTAGGTAGCCCTTTCTTTCCTGGTTCATTCACCATTGATCACTATGTCCTTTTAGGGCTACCATACCCTCCAATCTGGTCTCTGACCTAACGCCAAACCAAGAAAGAGCTAGTGACACGAAGTAGTAGTAAGTAGCTTGTTTTTATCCATTAAATGGGAAGTCTGGTCCTTTAATTAGCTGAAGACTAATAATTTGGTATTCAATTCAACTCTAGCTTAAAATGGTCTTGCTTGATGGACAGACGGACAGCAAAGTGATCCTATTATGGTTCTGTTGATACATTTTGAAATACGGAACCCTAAAAATAGCTGAAATTTACAAATATAGACAATATTTTTTTATATATATTTACTTTGACTTTGTGCATTTCGTTGCCCTCTTGGGTTTTTGTTACGAGACCATGATACGGCGAGACTAAGACCACGACGCACCGTTTGAGAAACGCCGCCGGTGTAAGCTGAAACGGACGTGTCGGCGACGTGACCACAGAGGATGACGTGACCATCTAGATACCTTAGGAGTGATAGTTGCCAGGAGATGGTTACTTCTGAACTTTCTAGAGAAAAGGATCTTGTCTACAATGTTCCAGACAGCTTAAATAATATAATGCAAAAATGATCGACTAACCAAAAATTGCCTTAAAAAAATAATGTACTCTTACCTATAAGATCTTATCTCCATGCAGTGATGACGTTTCGATGCCGGCACAGAACCGAAAGTGAATCATCATTACCAGCCAATTTACGCCCACTGCTGGACGAGGCCCTCCCCTATTAAATACAATGGGGAGGGATTTGCTATATTCACCATGCGTGGCAGGCGGATTGATGATTGATATTGTGAGTTTAGTTTTAAGTACTCAGCGGATACTGCCCTTCCCCTGATTTAATCCCATAGTATGGCTTTTATTACATCCACGGGAGAAGACGAAGGGACGTATCTATTCTTATGGCTCCTACAGACTATGCCGGCGGCACAGCCGGCGGCTTTTGCCACGCGAGTATGGCGATATACGCCGCGGGTACACAGAATACCCGCCGGGCATACCGCCGACCCGCCGGGCATGCCGCTGGCATAGTGTGTAGAAGCCTTTAGACCGTAAACACCACGCCATCGAGAAAATGAGTGGTGCTTTCAAATTCTAGATCACTCAACTCTGCTTATTTAGTAACTCCACGAGAAATTATTTTGACATATCAGTTTTGAGGCTTTGCCTACCCCTTCAGGGAAAACGCCTTTTCCCCTGAAGGTTTATGTAAGTGTGAATGTATATGTATGTAGTTTGGCAAGTCAGTCAAATCGAGCGGTTCCGAATTGGAGGATAATCCCGGCATCAGAGTTTTGTTCAGAAAAATACTTTTTTCGTTTCTGTGCTAATGTGAGATCATTGTCTTGATCATTGTCTTTGACATCTAAAATATATCCGTCTTACAAACATGTGTCGGAGTGCCCCATATTATATTTGGCGATAATTTAGACGCATGAGGGCCATAACTAACAATCCCAAAAGGTCGAATGCCTGTGGGTGGCCAGTATGATGCTATCTGTGTCACTTCTTCGGAAGTTGCTGTGTATTTGTGTAAGAAAGAAAATAAGGAAAACACGTGTTGAGAAACTTTTTAATTTCGCAACCCACTCGAGTTGACCTACCTATTTCATTTAAAAGTTGGCACAGACAGATATTGTGAACAATAAAATATAAAAACAAATACAAATTTTTAGGTACCTATGTACCATTTGAACATTTTAATCAGAAAAAACTTGTACCTTCTTCAACAACTTTATGGTAATTTATAGTAGTTAATAGTAATTTTTGACTAATAAGCAAAAGTGGGACTTGCCTCTGATAACCCCCTAGTAGGATCTACTCAGGGATCTGAAGGATATCTGAGAATAACCTGAGCTAATGTAGGTATATGTGGTGTTACATAAATATAATTATGCATTTATTACCTGACGAAAGAAGCTGATATTTGGGGTTTAAAGGTTATGTGTTTCTTTGTTTGCTAGGGGGCGCAGCGATAGCAGGAATGTTGAAATAAAACTGGCCTAGGCCATAACAAGGGTCCAAAAGTTACAATATCTCCTTCATTACTTAAATCGGCTAAAATCCCATATCTCAAACACTGCATTAACATAATCTTAAGTCAAACCAATTTATAACCGACTTCCCAAAAAGGAGGAGGTTCTCAATTCGGTTGTATTTTTTTTTTAAGTTTGTTACCGCATATCTCCGGCGTTTATGAACCGATTTGGAAAAATCTTTTTTTATTTGAATAAATATACTTCCAGATTGGTCCAATTTTTCAAAATCCAGTTCTGATGATGGGATCCATGAGGAATTGAGGGAACTCCTCAAATATTGTAGGCATACATATGGCGATTTTGATATTTCCAGCAACAAACCAAGCATTTGCATTCAGATAGTATCATAATCCTTTCACCACTATGGTTCTTTCAACATTTTTTTTTCATCCAAAATTATTTAGTCGAATACAATGCGGAAGTCGGTTTTTTAAATGAAAAGTTATTATTGACAGAGATCGTACCATATTTTTTCAAAACTTTCCACCCCATAGTTAAAAGATAGAGGGACGACGCACTTTTATTTAAGGGGGATATATCTCACTAACGGTTAACTTAAATAAAAAAGTAATTAAAAATTAATAAAAAAAAACAATTGTAATATCTCGTTATCATTTTTGCAGACCTATCTAAAGATACCATACACACGTTTATTATGCACTGAATATTTTCATCCCTCCGTTATATGTATGGAGTACCCCTATTTTTTTTTCGTTATTTCATTTGAATTCGGAACTAAAAAAAAGATGAAAAAAATAAAATAAAAATACAGTAAAAGACATCAACGCGCTCTATTGCAAACATGTTTTTGTGCATAAAATTTAATTAAGTTTTAAAACTTTTAAAACTATTCTTAACGAGTAAATATTAAAAAGATTCTTTGTTGGAAACCATATTCATATTTACTAATAACAATTTTAACACGTTTTGGACAAACAAGCGATTTGAGTTTCTTAACGGTACATTCCGCCTTCTTTATCTCATAATGTAATAATGTGGAAACGAAACGAGTGTTGTGTCTTTACATAGACGCATAAGTAACTGGCCAGGCTTCTGATTTAAAAGAGGAACTGCTACTAAAGTACATAATGCTTCCCTGTTTAAAATAATAAAATTTGTGGCGTTGTCTCGATTCATTCCCACTAGTTCCTTTTGGCAGTCCCTTTAAAGGTACTAATGGGACTTTTTTTCCCACTAGTTCCTTTTAAATTTTCAAAGGAACTAGTGGGAAAAAAAGTCCCATTAGTACCTTTAAACCATGCTGGGCAGGGGGATAGAAAAGAGGGTTTGCGCTGCACGTAGCATAGGCTACATTTTACGAATTGTTCCCGGCATGTCGATTCCACGCTACATCGACTTCTCGTTATAGCGAGCTCTATTACTACGGTAGGTACATCGTTTATTGACTTCAGAGAGATTTTGCAAAGAAAAAAAAATTTGTTTAATGAAGCAGTGCCATCTATTTTTAGTTTTGCTACCTCATTTTTAAAGATTTTTGTTTTCTACGCTAAAAATGGATATTACAAAGAAAAAATCCTCAATGTTCGACTTCTCCCGGTAGAACAAAATATACCTTAATAATAAATTTCAGCATTACCAGAAAACTTGAAGTATCTTCGAGATATTTTTTGCATATTTTACTTTCTTTACCCTACTAACCGATTTCTAAAAACATTTACTAAGATACAATTTTAACCTTGAGGTAATTTCCCTACACATTATCGAAATAACCTTTGAATAGGATTAAGCAACGGGGCGTACAACGTACATATTTATAATAATCTGCCGAACTACGGATAATTTATAAAGATTAAAGGATAGTTTCTAATTTCTTCAATTTCAGACTTTTTCCGTTTATTCCAATCTTTCCTACCAACAGTTCGATAGTCTAACAGTTTGGACAAAATTATTCCAAACTGTTAGCCTGACCTGTCGGACAGATTGGAATTTGGATTTTAGCTGTTTTGTTCCTTAAAGTACTACCGCATGTGAAGTACAGTGAAATCAAAAAGAAAAACTTAAATAAATTATTATAAATTTTTATTCGTTTGTACAAAAAAGTCAAATGTTTGTATTGCAAGTAACCTGAGGTGTCCTGACTAAATAAATTTTCCTTATTTTTAGGGTAATTTCACCAAAGTCGGCATATCAAAATTCTGTTTATACTGAACCGTTACAAGTCTCCTGAGGTGTTGCCTGGTCCAATAAGTTTTTCCATTTTTAGGGTAATTTCACCAAAGTTAGTATATCAAAATTTTCCCAGTACCAGTACCCAGAGGTGTCGTATGGACAAAATAATTTTCCCCATTTTTAGGGTAAATTCCGAAAAGTTGCAGAATCAAAATTTTGATTATACAGAACCATTTCGAGTACCCCAAAATACAGCCTGGTTAAAATAATTTTCCCCATTTTTAGGGTAATTTCCAAAATAAAAATGTAGAAAATTATTTCCATCAGGCAACATTTTGGGGTACTCGAAATGGTTCTGCATCATCAGAATTCTGATTTTCCAACTTTTTGGAAAATACCCTAAAAATGGGGAAAATTATTTCCATCAGGCAACATTTTGGGGTACTCGAAATGGTTCTGCATCATCAGAATTCTGATTTCCAACTTTTTGGATATTACCCTAAAAATGGGGAAAATTATTTCCATCAGCCAACATTTTGGGGTACTCGAAATGGTTCTGCATCATCAGAATTCTGATTTTACAACTTTTTGAAAATTACCCTAAAAATGGGGAAAAATATTTCCATCAGGCAACATTTTGGGGTACTCGAAATGGTTCTGCATCATCAGAATTCTAATTTTCCAACTTTTTGGAAATTACCCTAAAATGGGGAAAATTATTTCCATCAGGCAACATTTTGGGGTACTCTAAATGGTTCTGCATTATCAGAATTTTGATTTTCCAACTTTTTGGAAATTACCCTAAAAATGGGGAAAATTATTTCCATCAGGCAGTTGGTAGGAAAGATTGGATTAATTATCTTATCTATGTATAATATAAGTGGCTGCACACTCGATTTTAGAGTTTCCAGGGTTAAAGGGACAAAATGACGTTACATGATGTCCCACTAGTTCCTTTGATTATTTCAAAGGAACTAGTGGGAAAAAAAAGTCCCATTAGTACCTTTAAAGGGACTGCCAAAAGGAACTAATGGGAAACGTTGTCACGAGTAGGGGACCATGGCACTTTTTTCCCAACGTCCCCCACTGGGGCCAAACAGTTTGGGGACGCTGGGAATTACCTCTTTTCGTGATAATATTTTAAGTTTTGTAAAAAACTTGCGCGTATACTTTACCTACATACCTACTTTTTCAACAAAACCGTTCGTTTGACCTTAAAACGCTGTTTGTTTTTAAATGCATTTAAAAGAGCTTTATGCAGCTTTACTGCATTGTATTGGTTATCTGATTTACCAAGCCTATAAAGAAAAGCTATATCGGAGAATGTAGAGTTTATATAAAGAGAAGAGTTTTTATTAAACATCGTAGGTACACTAAAATAATCGGTAGGTACCATAAGTATTCCATAGTGTCAACCATAAAGGCACCACATGAACAGTATAAAACCATCGTTCAACACGTGGTGGCCTTGATCGCCAAAGATAATTTTAACAACTTTTCTCTGAACCTCCAAAAAGAAAGCAATCATACGATAAGGTTTTGTTTTTCTTACAATTTGTTGAATGTTTTATTCGCATTAAGTCTTCGTCACGCAGAATAGGGTTAAGTGCCGTCAGGAACTGATAAATTCCAACAAATTTGCGCGTTTAAAAGCATGCAACAACTTAGGCGAGCTCTGCTGCAGCAGAGCTCGCCTAAGTTGGTTATCGTTTGGTAGAAATGGTTCGTTCTCGGTGCCTTCAAGTTATACTATGCCTTTTACACAGAAGAGTTTTGCTTTTGTATATAAAAGACGTATTTTAACTGCACGATGTCTGAAACACAACGCGCATACCCGCATTGTTTGGCTAGAGCTTTAAATTGCATGTTTCAAGAATGTGGGGTCAAGTTCAATGAACTGACGTTCAAGAGGGAAAAAAATCTGTCATTTATCGAACCTTGCGATTCCCCGAATACCTGCCTCCAACAATCCATGGACCCGAATTGACCGCATGATTTCATACAAAAATACCGCTACCTCGATATCCAAAAACAAATGTTATGTTACGTCACGTACCATTTTAATAAAGAGATTATTTTTCGTACCTCGGGATAGGAATTTGAAATTGAGAATGATAAGTTGTTTGCCTGATGTGGGATTCCACCTTAGTATTTAGGTAGGTAAGAATGGAGGAAAGGAAAACGTAGTACTTTTTAAGTAATTAGGTATTTGTTGTATTATGTGGTATTTTGTGGTACCTGCCTTAAACAAAAAATTAACACATTAAAAATAAACAGGAAGGTTGTGAATTTATGTTGTACCAAGCTTAGGCTAAGTTTCTTTAATTCTGGTCAAATACGCATAAACCACAAAAATGAGTAGGTGGTAAAAGGGTGACTGGAATGGTGGGTGAAATGAAAGGAAAAATAGCCGAAACACATTCATCGAACACACAAGTACATAATCTTGTAGCCTAAGCTTTGTTAAAGGATTCAACGATGACCGTGATCTCATAAACACGTGCTTATCATTCAAATATTTGCCCCGACACGGAAATTGAATCCGTGACCCGTCGTTTCGCAGTTAATTTTGTACCCATGAAATGTTTTCAATAAAACAACAAAAACGGTAAAAGCGGATTGTGTTGATGGAAAGATTTCCATTTCGTATTCGATAGACAGGCTGACCATTCTATCTCCCGACTCGTAAAAATACTCTAGATACCTAACATGTTTATTTTACATACATTTAATATTAATAATCCCGCAGGGCATGCTTGTGGCGAGTGTTTGGTGAGCGGCATGGGCGTAGCCAGGGGGGGTTGGGGGTTCACCCCCCCCCCCCCCCAAATATTCAAAATGTTGTCAAAATCTAATACTTTTTGAAGAAACACCAGTGTGGTGAATGTGTTTTTTATTCACATGAATATTAATGTACTTATGTGTGTATTTTTGTTTTATTTTCTTGAAATCACCCCTCCCGAATCTAAAACGTGTGTACATTTTTGTTGTTATATTTTCTTGAACCCCCCCGGAACTAAAACCTGGCTACGCCCGTGGTGAGTGGTGACATCACGGAGCCCCATTACTCCCTGCAGTCAAGATACCCATGACCCTAGGCTTGCCTTTACATTAGCTGAGGGTGGAGGCGCATGAGTGAAACCTATGCTCCAAGGGTGCATGGAAGTGTTAAATACATTAAGCCCGGAGAACGGCACTAATGTAATTCACTAATTAAACTGCAGCACACCTCTCAACACCCTTTAGCCGTTCAAACCAATGTTGCCTCTTACGCTGTCTTTATTGGCGGCACCTTAAGGGGGCCCGTACCTGCTTTAATTGTTTTGAATAATGCAGAACTGGCAGGTGCCGCAACTCGTCTTATAATACCCCAATAAACATTCCACTAGCATATTTTTTTATCCTTCTTGTGCTTCTTACTATTGGTTAATACGGCCCTAGTAAGGCGTCCTAAAGGTACAAGATAAGCCTGTTTTAAAAAATAAATGACCTAAAATTTTTTTTGCAATAAAACATAATAACTTTTCATTTAAAAAACCGACTTCCGCCATTGTATTCGACTAAAAATCTGGATGAAAAAAAATGATGAAAAAACCATAGTGGTGAAAAGGTTATGATATACTTTCTGAATGCAAATGCTTGCTGATTTGTTGCTGAAAATATCAAAATCACTATATGTATGCCAACAATATTTGAGGAGTTCCCTCAATTCTTCATGGATTCCATTATCAGAACTGGGTTCTGAAAAAATGAGACCAATCTGGAAGTATATCTATTCAATCAAAATAAGAATTTTCCAAATCGGTTTATAAATGGCGGAGATATGAGGTAACAAGAAAAAAAAATACAACCGAATTGAGAACCTCCTCCTTTTTTGTGAAGTCGGTTAAAAAACTGAAGCATTCTTACAGAACTTTTTTAAGGCTAGATTTAAATAGCTTTCAACAATGTGTTGAACTAAAATAAATGGTTTTTTCCATTTGCTAAATGACACCAGCCTACATGGCCTATCAATTCCACAACATTAATTTAATCATTTGTGTCGCTTCAATCAACAAGTCCGCTCCTAACATAGTCCGTTAGTCTAGGTTCAAAATACCTATTAATTAATGTTATGTACCTACTTCAGCTATTAAATATTCTTAGGAATTGATTTTGTTATTTTTAATATAACTATTATCTTATTTTATTATTGTTTTTAGCTATTTATTCCAGAATCTATGAATCTAAGTTAAATTATGACGAATAAACGGACGCTTTTTTTTAAATGACATTTGGTCTTTTTGACTCACTATTAACGTTTTATGAAATAGTGATCTTCTATGACAATAATATTTAATAATACATATTATAAAGTTCGCAACCGCCCGTCCCCGCCCGCCCCTACGCGAGGGATGGACCAGTCTTCGCGCTACGAATGTACCAACTGAAGTAAATCATTATAATTACTATGATTGATGATCATTACGATTATTGGACGCAATCGATATTTCAAAATACAAATTCCAGTAATTCTACTAATATTATAAATGCGAGACTGTTTGTTTGTAACTCAATCATGTTCCCTGGACTTGTTGGGCAATTTTCGTTGGTATAAGATTTGTCCTGGATGCTGGCTTATTTAGGAGCGTGTTATTACTGGAAGAAAGCGTTTGCTGTTAGTTTGACAGTAGCATGGACGTTTTGAACTATTTTAGCTTAAAACACTGTTAAAAAATAGTTAAAGTAAAAACTATTGCTACACCAACGTATCTTCCAAAAAAAAAGATAACTCGTTACGAAATGTGCAAAGCAACGGTTTTGGCTGTTGTTTTGTTTTGGTATTGTCGAGAGTAAAATTGGCCCCTGGACATAGACATTTAATCCCGGGCGAGCCAAGCCATGGGCGAACAGTAATTAGTAATAAACGGATTGAAGAACGAGCTTCCGAATATTCCACGAAGTTTAACATGTATTCGAACAGTAAACGTAGTAGGTAAATGTTTTACAGAGATACCCTCAATGTGTATGTAAATAGGTATAATGACTTTATCCTGCTCTACATAATGGTATTTTCTCACGAGATCGTAAGAACTACGTATTTTCTTATATGAAAAATGTTAAGTAGCTAACATACATAATTATATACAGAGAGTCATATTAGTTATTAATAATAAAAAAACACTGAATAAATTTTTCTAGTACTTTTAAAGCTTCCTCATTTCATTGGTTTTCTTTTTTTAGATTAAACCCAAAAATTACCAACCAGGCGGGAAAAGAAACCGCGACCTTTTCCTTGAAACGGAGATGCGTTAACTGCTGCACCACTAGCTGTTTTTTTTTACTTAAGGCCCTTTAATGACTTCATCATAAAAACTTGACTCTGAGAAAGTCACTTTCCTTAAGAATATGTTAAAAATGGCTTACAAAACCAGCCACAACTTCCAAAAAGATAAAAATTGTGTGCCATGCGTGGTGTGATTTGGGTACTCCTATATAGATCTTCTCTACCTAGCTTCAGACTTTTGCTTGATACTATTTAATCGGGTG
Source organism: Epirrita christyi (assembly GCA_951392215.1). Taxonomy (NCBI): domain Eukaryota; kingdom Metazoa; phylum Arthropoda; class Insecta; order Lepidoptera; family Geometridae; genus Epirrita; species Epirrita christyi. The sequence goes on along the minus strand of OX595839.1, from coordinate 7,255,544 downwards.
CCCCTGTTATCATGTAATAGCTTACTGGTCTGAAGTCACTTTCACCTAAAGAGGACTGTATCGCTAGCTAGCTTGCTCCTAATTTAGATATTTATTAACACAAGTCAATTAAATGTTGTAAACTAGAAGCAAGCTTTATTTATATGGAGAGGGCTTAAGCGGGTTAACGGTACACTCCTCTTAATCTAGATTCAGTTGAGCTATACGTAGAACCTAGGATAACCTGTTTTTTCGCTAATATATATTTTGCCTTTCCTACAAATCAATATCAAATCAAATCAAAAGAATTTTATTCATTGAAATCACAAGGATCATTTTGAATCGTCTTATACTCTAAAATTACTCCTATTTATCCTAAATTACTATTACAGTACGTAAACAAACTTGACTGCTGCTTGCTGACTTAATCTAGATTTTGCTTATGAATAAGCGCAGCTTATCTCTTATTTATGACAACCTCCGTGGCATGGCGGGCAAGTTGCTGGCTGAGATACAAGAGGTACTGGTTCGATTTCAGCTGCAGGTCAAATGTTTACACAGGGAATCCTAGTGTGGGATCAGGACTATGTATGTGACTGTTGGCTGTTATGTTATGTGTTGTGAATTTATTGCCATGTATTTAGTGGAATCACTTCAAAAAACAACCTGAAGGCAGGTATGAGTCAAGATTATCTGTCAATAATTATGAAGGTCGCTACGTCCCTGGAAGTTTTAATCATCATCTTTCTATGCTTTATCACGGTCTTAAAATGTAAATTACATTCAAGCAGATGTCTCGCATGATACATAACCAATGTTCTCTGAATTTTAAATAAGTTATTCTAACATACCGACTTTATGACAATCCAGATTATCAATATTATGGCTAAGATATTTTGTATCAAAATATGAATACAGTATTCTTATTTCTAATTAAAATGTATAAAAACCTACCTGTTTGTGCTTCGTACATACTATGTAACTATTTTTACCATCCATTAAAAGTATTATATGCTCCTGGGAATACGGACAAATTTGTATTTGAAAAGTAAACCTTTAATGAAACAGAAAAACCCTTTTCAAAGTATTTAGATTTTCAATTGTAAAATCAGCGAATTAACTAATGGAAGGCAAATTTAGAGAACCTATTAAAAATTAATCAGTCAGAGGATTTAGAGTTAGCCCAGCGTAAAATATGGTAAAAGGACTCGCGCCACCGGCACCGCACACACAGAGGGCGTATCAATGTAATGTGTCGCGGAGACATATGCCGAACCGCGGATGGAGGCTTTGCTGCCAAAACACACACACATACATGAACCCTACACGTATATGCGAAATACGTTGCGGTATTCGCCATAAACATTAGTTAATATAAGAGGCGCATCTTTGAGTTTGCACATTTTAGTTTTTAAAGCCGGTCGAGCGGGCGGGTCATGTTAGCGGATTTTTGCGAAAACCGAGCTTAATCGGTAGGCTTTGTGTTGTCGAAAACGAGGCTGGCGTGGACGCAGCCGTAGCATACGCTAATGCGAGTCCTGAGGGACGCCACCCGTGCCATGGGGCCGGGAATACTCTTTTGTTTTTTGGTAAGTTAGTTTTACTTGCAGACAACATTTAAATAGTTTAGGATTAAGCATTAAAATAGGTATTTGTAATAAATAATAGTGAAGTCTCCACAATTATTGGGCTACTTATAAAAAAAACCCAGTCAATTGTGAGTCGGACTCGCGTGGAGAGGGTTCCGTACAAGTAGGCTAACATAGTAATTATCATCATAAATTATCTTATTAGTCAATTAACACCATTTTAAACACATTTTCTCATACCGAGTATTTGTCGATTCCCGTAGGAGTTTGAAGATATTATTATTATTGATTATTTGTGGTATTTAGTTTTTCTAAGAAATCCTTAAATTTAAATAATGTTTTTAAATACAGGGGGCAAATGTTATAAATTAAATGCACTTAAGTCAATAACAATCAATAATTAGTATTATAATACTAGTATTATTATATTAGTATTATTTTATTAGATTGTTCTACATAACTACCTGCTACCTACTTAGATAAATTAATCATCCTAAAATCTCAGCCCAATGGATTATTAATCTTCACTTACCTCAAAATTATTTTATACTAATGTATAAAATAATTTTGAGGTGGCACTGAGTGCGAGCTGTTTGTAATCAAAGAGCTCGCACTCAGTGCTAATAGGGTGAATTCGATTATGTAAATATTGATATTACTTCCGTTGTATCTCGATACATTGTTTTTTTTTCATAAAAGCCAAATATAAGGTACTCATACAAGTTCACTTTTTCAAGTTCAAACCAAAAATATATTATAACTATTTATCCAACCTCCAGCTCTCACTGTTAGATAAATACTTCCTCTTTATCACACCAGTTAATGCAGTCATGTGAAAATAACGCTGCTATGAAGAAAACTTTGAGCAATATAATTCTTTAGTCCTAATATACAAAAAGTTCCTTATTTTTATGAAGATGTTATTTTTAGAGTTGTCGCAATGGTTTTGTTCTTAGCCATGAACTTTAACATAAACAATTCATACGCAAGTATCTAATATTCATATTTATGTATGTATTATAACATGTTGATAAGTATTTATTTGTAGTCCAATAAAATGTAAAGCTTCTATAGTGTTCAACTATTTGAGTTGGTGTCATTGAAGCAAAATAGCTTGGCATAAATTGATAACTTTTCCGTTTCGCGTATCAAATAAAAAAGAGACATTCGTATTTCTTTTCCGTTGAAACTGGTTTTATTATTACGAATATTTGTTAAATAAACTGGTTCAGGGTTTTGCTTAATTTTCAAATATGATATTAAATGTAACCAAAGGTGGCTTGGCAAAATGTAGATACAAGGTGGCACAAAAGTAATAATAGCACTACAGAAATTGTCTATTTTTACAAAATAGCGTCTTATGTCATCTTGACATTGCCAGTTATGTAGTAAACAAATGTAATATATACCACGGTAAATATGGACCGCTATAGGTACAAGAACGCGGAATAATTGTCTTTTGAAGGAAAATGATCCTCTTCAAGGTTGAAGAAACGATGCACTCACTGTACTCCAGACAGGCCTAGTGGTCTGTGGGTAGCCGCTGATGCACAAAGTGAGTTTTACGCATAAACATCTTTAACTCTTTTGCCAAAATAAGCTGCATACCCTGGAAATTACTAATTGTATGGCCCGTCGCCTCGTTGATGTGTCTGGATAGTCCTGGGAAGTGGTGGGGAAATATTCAACGAAATTCACGTTGTTTTTATCACTAGATGAATTATTCTACAATATCATTAAACAATTAATCCACATTCTTGTGGAGTATGTTTTGCGTGGTGTATTTTTTTTGATCTCTTTTACCCAAATTTCAAAGTCAAGATGACAGGGGACGCTATTTGTAAAAATTATAGTCAATTTCTTTAGTGCCATTACTTTTGCGCCACCCTATATGCAACTACTGTCTCAAAGTACCAACAAAAGTTTTGACTTACGAATACTTCACTTGAAAGGGCTCTTTGAGGTGAAATAAACAAAATGGTTCAAAGAGGAAAAAGTTGTGAGCCAAAAACTATGCGAAAATGGTAAATTGGAATCATATGCTTACGATGTTGTGTGTACGTACCTACATACTTTTTAATGTTATTTATTTTATTTCTAACCCATGTCTAAAAGTTTGATGTGCTTTGAGAGACGATGATTGCAAAATGTTCTTAGCTATGTTTGGTGGAATTTTGCACAACACTTTTTTGAACTTACTATTTTCGCGGCTAGGACCTTCAGTTTTTGCTGAAAATGTTAATTTTTGACGACAAAAGGCTAGGACCCTGAAGCTTATTCAGGGTCTGATGATGACCAGCATAGGATGAACAACATCTAGGGTGCTACTAAAGATTAATCTTCAAGTTTGAGTTTGAAAAAAACATTGTAGACACCGTTGTGTTTCTATTTGTTTATTGTTAATGGAACACTGAAACCAGTCGTTGTTTTTTTTTAATTAACTTGTTTGCTAGACAACAAATGTTATAAAAATAATTCAACTATAAAAAAAAATCGTCTTCCACATACACAAGCTGGTTAGCTGGAAGATAATGCATTAGCATTAAGTTCGCCTATGTTGTGCAATAAATAATATTCTATCTATCTATAAAATGTTGTTTTAGATCATTCATTTTCTCTCCTAGAGCCGATTTTTCAAAGCTTATTTGAATGAGATGTTTCACATCTCTGACAGCGCATTTTGCTTTAAGCCCACTTAATGGTACTTATCTCCATTTACCTCAACGCCCACAATTTTTGTTTTTATCCTCAACAACTTACTGCATTACTTAAAAAATTGGGCTTATCTGTTATTGCCTTTGCCATCATAAGTACAAGTAGGTACAAGTCTTTTACCGAAATATAAGTAAAAGCTGTTAATTACCCATAAACACGTAAAACAAAACAAAAAAACGCAGCGGGTAATAATATGCACTCAGCGAATCATAATAACATTAAAACTCGTAGTCTAAGATCCACCCTGAGATGTGTCTACAGTAATCGGGGTACTTTTTGAGCAGGCAACCCAATTCCACCACATATATAATACTTTACTTCTAGCTTTTCTTGTACCTTAACTGATCAAAATCCAGGTATAGTTAGATATGCTTGGCAGCCACGTCTGAACCCTGGCTTACTTAGGAAGTGCGGCTGCTTTTGCGCTGGCAACTTAATTCTATCGTATAGAAAATAGTTGTAGCTTTCATTGATGATTTATGTGATCAAAATTGAGGTGGCCGAAAATATTTCTTAGGTCGGACCTCGTACTATCATTTTTAATTGCACAGATAAAGAAACATTATACTCTCGTTGAAGGGTTATCTCATCAGTTCGTTAATAAAAATATCCAACTCGACTTCACTAAGACAGTGCATTTAAAAAACGTAAATTTACATATTCTTAAGAAAAATAACACGCCTGATAACTCGAAAGTGTTCGGGCAATAATTAAGTTTGCAATTATGCTTTTATAATTACTGCAAAAGGGAACAACATGCCTATATAAATTATTCGTACTTCACCCTACGTTGTGTCTTTAGGTTATAGGTAAGAATATAAAATACACTACCTACCTAAATACCTATGGGTCGCACTATACCTACGTCTACAAAGTTCAATTAAATTAACTCATTCTTAGGGTTCTGTGCCCAAAGGGACCAAACGGACCCTATTACCAAGGCTCCGCTGTCCGTCAGTCCGTCCGTCCGTCCGTCTGTCACCAGGCTGTATCTCATGAACCGTGATAGTTAGGCAGTTGAAATTTTCACAAATGATGTATTTCTGTTGCCGCTATAACAATAATATAATATAATAGAATAAAATAAATATTTAAAGGGGCTCCCATACAACAAACGTGATTTTTTTGCCTTTTTTTATACATAATGGTACAGAACCCTTCTTGCGCGAGTCCAACTCGCACTTGGCCGGTTTTTAACATATCAATTTAATACCTAGACAGAATCTCGTGCTTACCATAAATGCCAACTTTATAAAAAACATAGTCAAAGTCTTTATACTAGCCCACTGCTGATGCTATCAGTGATAAATTATGAGTGCAATATTCTTCACAATTGTATTATCAAACATCTCTGTCATGTAAAGCTTCACTAACAGAATTGGTTCGCCATCAATCACAACTTTAATGATAAGAGTTGAATGTCCTGCAGTCGTAATGATTCAAAGCTGACGTAATCATTATGCACCAATTCAGTAATCTCTACCTACAGGGTTTTTGTTTTGTTTTTTATTATGATTCAATGGTGTCAAGATGTTTGATTCGTACTGTATTTATACCATACCTCAATCTGGTCAGTGACCTAAAGTAAGGTACCGAAGCAAGAACCACTGACGTGAAGAACGAACGATTTGCACTATCTGCGGTTCGGTTATGGCTTCCTGCAGGTTCTACCGCATACTACGATAAACCGCATCACGGGTAACCGCAGTTTGTATGGGCCAATATGGGATATACATAAAGGTATCTTTATAATATTATAGTAAAAAAATTAGATATCTTACGTATACATTTACTATAAGTAAAAGTGGGTAGCTAGCAAACACAATACTTGTGTTAAAGCTTGCGGAAGTCTGCACTGCAAATGCTCTCAACTTTTTCCACAAACCCCAGTCTCTCACTTAACTGGATTTGTTCCTTAATTATGGGCTGGTTCCGAGGACGGATGTACTTTATGCACGAGAGGTTTGACCTCACAAAAATACGGTGTTTTATCCAAATGAAAGCAAAATAATTCTTTGTCGATGTAGTTGGTTGATCCTACGTGTGAGTAGCTTTGATGGTAACCTATCTTAAAACATATAAGCGTGACATGAATTATCTAATTGTTATCTATTTAGATAATTAGTGTCATAGTTTTTTCATCACATCAATCGTTTGTAGAACTTGTAGATTTTCATGCTCAATAGTCATTGTACTTGGTCTAGATTTAGACAGTATGTTGTCACTTAACGACAAATGATTGGACGAGAAATTATTTCTAGGAAGTTCATTCACTATCCGATAAGACAAAAGTCGAACTGGGTTGGTTTCTTTAGTATAATCGGGCAGACATTAGCTGAACATTGAGCACATTGTTGGTTTACATAACAAAAGGCCGCATTCAAGTAGAAAGCGGGTCGCTGCTGGCTTACCTTGATGGTGGCGCCGGCGTGCAGCATTTTGCTTACCAGAACAAAACCAATGCACTTCGACGATATTGATTTGCGACTGTAAATAAACAGACACCTCGTTTTGCTAACAAATAAACGGCCGGCTTTCGTTATTTTTTTGTATGAAGAATCGAACGTGCTCTTAGACAGGTCCAGAACCCTTACTGTGGAACAAACAGATATTCGCTTTCAATTAAGAACTTTTAGTACATTGCGCCGCATGTTTTAATATATTTTTCAAGAGCTGAAATATTCAAAATGTAAAGCGCAATAAGCTCTAAAATCGTAATCAAAAGCGATTATCAGTTCGGTAGACAACAACCCTATAATAGTCTGAGTTTTGCAGCAAAAATCGTAACGTGACGATTACGGAAAATGTCCATGTATTATTTTGTACCTAGCCATTGATTGTGTGTTTGAGCCCGCACACAGATTAGTTTATATTTACTATATGTAATTCACGGACGATCGTTGTATGCGAACGCGCCTTTGCGCACGAGTTCGTATCGGTGAGTGGCCGGTATCCTGCTTTTTATGTGAGTGCGTCAAAATGGTGCGATAGTAGAGCGTGCCGGGACGGCTTACAAAGGGGGTCCGTTAATAGATCAATGAGGACTTCGAACACGTGATGTACTGTGTGACTAACTTTGATGTGCTGATTGGCAGAGATTGTTACTAATCACGTTAGTAATAACGGGGATTAGGACACGATCCTCTCAAGCAAAAATCTTCAGTCAAGATACAGATAATTTCTATATGACCTTAAATATTATACACTTTTAATGAGGGCTGAGAGTTTATGGATGTTGTCCGTGTCCAAATATAAAATGAATCACCGTTTTAATTAGTTACCCACTGAGAATCAGTAGCCTACTCTACCAAAATTCCTTGGCTCACTGATTCTGGTATTTTATTTATCGAGTCCGTATGTTTTGTATTCCATTGAAATTCAAAGCTCTGATAATACTTTAGAAGGATGCTACTCTGTATTTCTCTTTGAAATTAAATACATCCAAAATCCTTACGATGAATACTTTGCTTAAGAATTACATGTAACAGGTTTACGATACGTAAAATGTAACATGTAAAGTAACCATAAAAGTTCACTGACTTCGAAATAATTGCAAGTAACCCTGAATAGGCGTGCATCTTTGATAAAACGGGATTTGTTTTGCCCATTGTTCTGCCAATCATTTCGTCAATATAATACTAGTATTTGACAACCCTATGCTTACCATACCAAACTTCGATTAACATGTCAAAGTGATGGAGGTGCGCCAAAGTTAACAAACTTTTCTCATTCATGTTATTTTGTAAAATAAAATGTTATTGCGTTCCGGATGTTACAAAAAAATCACCTTACCGTCGAGAAATTTGACGAATAAAACCAGTGACTAATAGAAACAAAAGCACAAAAAAAGTTGCAGTGCCGAAAAAAACCCTAATAAAACAAAACTCTACATACAAAATGACCTTCTTTGGGAATGCGTAATGTGAGTCATCTCTACATTTAAGATTTAATGATACCGGTTGTAAACCTGAGGCTACATTAATATGAGAATTTTGTACGCGACTAGGAATTAATAGTTTAAAGGTTGAGGATGCTTGCTTAGTTCATCTTCGGGTCATGATTATGACGTAATTATGGCCTTTCAAAATACTTGATCGAAGGTTTAAGAAATCTAACACCATTTTTTATGTTTGGTGACCTTTTAGTTTGCACTTATCAAGACGTCAAGTTGCAGCAAGTGATATAGGATGCGGTATTGTCCACGCAAGTAAACAAAGATTTTCTTAATGCCACTTGTTCAAATGGAATGGCCGTCCTTTAGTCACGTTTTACAATCCCTGCGTGCTAATGTAGATAGACTTTGCGTCCACTACCTTTTCCGTCTTTGAGTAGAATTTCTAATTCAAATACGTTAATAACCGCCCAACGTCGATTTGTTTGTCAAACAAATTAAAATCCCTTGATGGTCTTATTTATTAGTGAGGGAATCCTTGATGTGATCGATCAGTCTGTTTAGAACATCTCTGATTTCCAAAGTTTTACTCCTCGTATTTACTCAGGCTGGCTGGGTAGTTGTAATTGATTTCACATCAAAATATTTCCGACGCTCTCAAATAGGTAATTAGTATCTCTACAATTTAAATTATTTAGTTTGATTACTTTGGAATATTTAAAACAATGAAAACAAATTTTAATTTTTTATGCATGCTGTTAGCGTACTTCGGTGACACATTTAGAACCTACATCTTAACTATTAAGTAAATCGTGACTCCTTCCTCTTCCTTTTACTTTGGTACTTACAGTCAATTTTATACCATATGATTTTTATATCAAAAGTCAAATCATAAAGATAGTCTTTGGTATTCTTTTTTCGTTTTAGAACTACAAGGACTTTACTAATTAGGACTTTATTTAAGATATAGAATTACTTTATTAGGGGTCAAAGTAAATGGAATCAAATATTTCAGGGATAATAGAACAGTCCAATTTGTTCTTATTCTCACGGAATGTCGGCTTTCGATTTCTTTGCCCCATTCACCTTTAGTGGGTTAAATTGAGCTGGACAATGTTAGGCAAAGACTAATCAAAGTAAGGTGTGCTAGTTGGCTGGAATGTTATCGTGATCCGACAGATTAGGCAATAGCCTATTTCTCACGATACTTTGCTCATCCTTTAGATTGTTATGTAATATCTACTAATTGTTCTATTGGCTAATAAATCTAATGATTTCAAGTGGAATTTGAAAATACGAGTTATATTCTGTTCACATCATAATTCTGCATTTGGAACAATAAGATAATGCGGAATCATTCTTGACTTTATTTTGAATAAGAAAAAATTGTGGCATAAAGTAAAGAAACATTCTGAATCCGGGAAGCTTCGCATTTATAAAAGACGCATCAAACACATTCAATGGGTAATCATTGATAGACATTGACCTATGATGTACCAAGACAGGTTAGTCGTGCAATTGTTATTCGTCTGATGAGCAAGAACCAAAGATTCAAACAGATTACTCAATAAAGACACGGCTAAGACAGATTACTCGAAAACGCAATTAAAACAAATTATGCAAGTAGGTTGAAGTGATTGGCTGGATTCACACCAAAATGATTTATTGGCAGGATAGTTTTGAAAAAGTTTCATATATTATGACATATTTAGATTCCACGCGCGCGAGCAAAAAGTTAAATTAGACCAGCGTTTAAGCTAAGCGTTTAAGGCACCGAAGTAATTCCTTAAATATTCAAATTTTTTATTTTATTATTGGGTCACTCTCAATTTCTATTTTGTATGTAGAAGGTAATGAAACCCTAGATTAGACCAAATAAACTCTATCAACGCTCTTGGGCTCTATCAAAGCAGCTCTACTCGCATAGGAATTTTAATTTTAAAATCAAACTTTACTACTATGGTCTACAGTGCTATGCTATATTCTATTTTTCAGCCCTATTCGTTATTTAATCGGAAGCAAGAACACCATAATTAAATTTAAAAGGTTTGTCCGATAGTAACATAACAAAGGCCGGAAAGTTTCCGATCACTTTCGCTATCAATCCGACTTGGCTACTTCGAATGCTTCCATCGCGGATATGTGTGTCCTTCGATAGTATGCGATGCTACTTAACGCCTAGACTGGGCGTCGGAGAGTGTGACACAAACCAGTGGCGTCATGCGACCGCACCTTGACATACCTAATAGTCTTTTAATAAGCAAACTAGTTGTTACCCGCCACTTCACCATATTTATGAATTGAAGGGAGTACAAACCAGCAAATAAAAACATGTTATTTATTTTCTATTCGTATTCAATGCAGCTCACATAGATAGTTTTCGAGCGTAAAAGACATGTGACAGTGTGTTTTTGCAATAATATTTTCTTTCTTTCGTCTTCGCACTTCTGAACAATTAAAGGCCCATAGGTACCAGATGTAAAAACTGAAACTGGTGCGAGTGGAAAATGGGTCTTAATAGAAACAATTTTGAGTTTAAAAAATACAGTTTGTATACTTTAGTAATCTATAAATCTTATATTTATATATAATCATATATCTTTAGTTTCTCAGTAAATCTTGCTTATGACTGTTTTGTAAGACGACAGGATACTGTGGTAGATTCTTTTAAAATTCAGGTTTAAATAAGAGGCTTGCTTGGATATGCTAATTCCATAATTTATTACCTTCATTTGGTTGACATATAAAATTGTTTTAACAGTCCTAGTATTAGATAACAATTTCGTTAAACAAACGAGAAATTTAAGAATTACCTCATCGCATATGATTCACGCAGCATAAATATCTTACAGCGTTAATATGCAACCATTATAATGGATAGATATTAAGTTATATAGTATGAGCTTGCATGTAAATATATATTAAATGACAACAAGCAAGGACAACGCTTTGTAGAGATCCGCTTGGATAGAAAACAAGAATGATGAGCTATAAACATGCAAGATGACTACAGACCACAAATACATGCTTTGAGTATGAAGTCAGTCCTATGCAGTAAAATCTCAGCCAATAATAAGTTATGTAAGTAGCAATAATTTGCATACGTCTACAAGCACCTATTTATTTTTTAGAACTCCAAACTTCAAAGGTAAATTCTACGAAGTACTCGTTGATACGACCTTATCAACCAATTATTTAATTAAAAAGGTCCCATGCGAAACAAATTTGGTAAAGACCCAAGCGTGAGCAAGCAAGACACAAGCTCTCGTCAGTAGAGCAAAATAAATTTATATTATTTTGATAAATATATAACTGTTAATTAGTAACTTCCATCCACAAGATATCTACGCCGTAGCGTACCTACAACTCTATGTATATCTACCTACCGTAGCCAATATTTTTGTAGCGACTGCATGTCATCGTCTTTACCGTACGTTATTGTTTGGAACTGATGTTCCCTGTCGGTCTATCTCGTCAATGATTGGCGATCTTTGTGCTAAAAACTGTAGTTTAAATCAGTAGAGACCACAGCTTAACTTTGTAACTTATACAATCGAGAAATTTAAGTTATTCCACGCCATGTCCGATGAGACATGGGGATCAATGTGTTTGGGTTTCTATGCCGAGGCCATTGTTCGCGAATTTTCGCCGTTTTAAAATGCGACCTGACTTTTTATGAAAGGCTTCCACGTTTATGTCCCAGATCAAAATACAATTTACTTCTGATGCTTGTCTCTTGTACGTGAGATTGAAACGTAAGCCGGCACTTCTGCGGGTTACGGTCACATTCGTTTGCGGACATCGCCAAAGTTTGAACTTTACGCGAACTGCATGTTGATTTGGATTAATCCGTAACACAGACTGAATTAAATTTCCTTTTACTTTGACCGAGTTTATCTTTATCTGATTTTGCAAATGTATATGACCTATCCACCATCAGGTATACTGTACTGTATTTTCGAAAAAGTGTGAAAGTATTTATATATACATAGCAGTAGACACTCGCAAGAAGCAGGTTCCTTGGTTGTCGAAGTGACCCAAATCTATTATTAAAGAGATGCATAATTATTATGTGCTGTTACAAGAGAAGGTACCCAGGACCAGGTACAAAAAAAAAGTGAATCGTAGCTGGAGATAATTGAAAATGCTAGAGTAGGCCTTTGCCAACAGGCACACTAAAGTACCCACCGCAAAACATTTTAGTTATTAACAGAAAATAAATCAGCATTTTATTAGAATAAAAAGTCGGAAACTTGCTTCGTACCTATTGACATTCGTAAAATAAGTTTACTTGTAAGTAGGTAAGTTACAAAATTTATTCAGAATATTCTTACTTAGCTTAACTGTGCTTCAATCACTGTTTATTTTTGTTTATCTTTCAAAAGCTTTTATTAGAGTGTCAAAATTATAATGCAACGCGGATTTGGAAATACATGTTCAGACATTTTCACTTACAAAACCACCTATGGCTGTTCATTATTATCTTGATGATGTATACATAAATGTATCTAATAGATATTTTTAAGCCTTCATATCTAAGTGCTGCCTTGAAAGTTTAGCAATAGATAATACAACTTACCAAAGTAGGTACGTTACGTACAATGTTGCCTCGGAGCAAGGTACAAATAAAACACTGGCCGAACCTAAATGGTCATATCCTATCCTACTTCCTACTAATATTATAAACGCGAAAGTTTGTAAGTATGGATGGATGGATGGATGGCTGTTTGTTAGTTACTCTTTCACGTAAAAACTACTGAATGGATTTTAATGAAACTTTACAATATAATATAGCTTATACATCAGAATAACACATAGGCTACAATATATAAAGATATTGTGTGAATTGTCCATAATATGATGATAAGTGTCAAGTAAGTAGGAAAAAATCTACCATCTGCGAGCTATTCTGGCGTGCGCTGCCAAACCGCTAGAGTTACACATATGTAATGTATGATGGAAGTGTTTATCTTAAATAGTCCTACAAAAAAGCCCGCCACAGTATATATATAGGTTATATTCTTTTCTACGCCATGCTAATATAAGCTACTCGAAATACTAATCCTGCGCAGACGAAGTCGTGGGCACCAGCTAGTTAACAAGAATTTTTGGTTATTCGGAAATTCATGCAAATTATAAATTCACATTATTGTTTGAGTAATTCAGAATTTGCCTACTTACAAGTAGTTCTTATATAAATCAGTAGGTATACCATGCACCGAATTAGGCAATATAATTGTTTGTGCTGTTGGTTAGTATAGGTAAGTATTCACAACAATTACAGGCTTTTAAATTAGGGCACTTTGTTCTGTTATGAGGATGAGATCATAATCATCATCTTCTTTTATCTTCTTCTTCTGAAAACAGCCACAATTCATCAATAAAAAAAGAGAGATAAATTAGGACGTGGATTGACACAGGCCATATCCAGGTGTCATGCGAGCGAAGCCGTGGGTACACGGGTACGGGCGCGTGTGTTTTTTGACACGTTATTAGTCAAATTAAAAAAATATAAATAATAAAATTAATTTTATAGAAATATTGAATCGGTTAGGTACCGTACTACCTAATTATTTTGTTTTAAATATTTTTGAATGTTAATATAGCAAAGAACGAACGAAAAAGTGACATCATAATATAGGTGTGTCTTGACAACAATATTTAGTAACACAGGTTGTGTAAAACACAAAACGATGTATTTATGATGCAATCCTCAGAGTCAACAAATGCAGTCATAGAGTAAAAAAAATATATATGATAAGGAGATGATTCGATTTTATTCAACCTAAACTAAATTATTGCTTTTTTGTTACAGGCATCGCTAGTTTTAATACAAGCTAGTGAAAGCGTATCAAAGAAAGACACAAAACCCATAGAGTTAAGTAGTAAGATAACAGATCTCACAAAAGCTCGAGCGCCAAGCAAACAAGCAGAAATCCCAAAAGCGAAAAAAGAAAACGTGAAAGATGCGGAGGTGAAAGAAAACCTTGATGCACGAAAAGGTCGTCAGCTAAGTCCTTACTACCAAGGCCAACCTAACAATGAAGTCGTAGTGGATATTGAAGACGACGAAAAGTCACAGTACTACGAAACGAACTATGACACAAGTGAGTACACCGCCTTTATTTATTCAGCATACGAAACAAAATACGATAATGAACCTAAGTATGATTGCTCAGAGCAAATAGTAAGTACGACGAGTAGCATTACGAAACTCCAATAAAATTGAGTTTTAGTGTGTTTGTATGAATCGTTTGCTTTGATCATGGCAAGAAATCAGGAGCCCAATTCTTGAACGAGAATTGGGCTTCTGTTCGCATTTCAGTGTGCCTGAGAGTATGTACATTTAATCGAGAATAAAATTACCGCTACCAACTGGGTAGAGCTGTTGTACAATAGCAACTCGCCACCTTTAGGTACTTTGTGACAATAGCATAGCATAGCAATAGCATAGCCCGCTCCTACAATTTCAACTAAACCGTAGTGCTTCAGTGCCTTCTGTCATTGGTATCAAAGACACTAAAATTGAATTTCAATTGCCATACTACGGGGCTCCAATCGTAAGGTCAAAGAAGGCTCGTGAAGGTTCTCGAGTGGCGACCACAAACCGGACGACGCGTTAGAGGAAGACCGCAAGAAGAAGCTAGATGGACTAAAGACATTGTAAACGGCTCAAGACCGTTCGTCGTGGCATTCTAAGGAGGAGGCCTATATCCAGCAGTGGATTTGTACAGGCTGATGATGATGATGATGGTTATGATAGAAATTCTCTTCCTACATAAATTACCTTTCATTATAAAGCATCACGTGTTAGACGAACTTTAATAACATACCTAACTCTTCTCAGGTGCATACGGTTTCGGATACGACGTCGGCCCCAGCGGTCAGTTCCATCACGAGAACCGCGGCCCCGATGGTGTTACATACGGTTGCTACGGCTACGTCGACACTGACAACTTCCTTCGCGCCACGCACTATGTTGCCGACAGTCATGGCTACAGGGTGGTCGAGCCAGAGAAACCCGTTGAAGTCTACCCTGATGACAAGTACGAGTATGATGAAATGTAAGTCCAAGGAAAAACTATTCCAATGATATTTTTAATTTTCATCTGCCTCTACCGTAAGTGTAATTTTATTGCCTCTGATTTTTTTGGATTTAGTTTTATTTACACCGGTGTAACCGAATTCAGTCTCAGAAAAACTATTATTCGGCCTTCTGATAAATACTGATACGGGGTAACAGCCGTACCAGTTTTTGTCAGAAGGCCTATCTAGCAATTTACTCTCATCGTATTTAATCTCGACATTACTCGGTCCTATATGACTTTTCAATTGAACCTAAATGTAATTTTTACTTTCAGCTCAGACAAACAGCCAGAAAAATCGAAACCAGGTGAAATAGTCCCGTGGAACAAGCTCTTCTTCCCCAAAGGATGTGGCAGGACCCCTGGCGGAGTTCCCACGAAACCACTGCCCCCAGGACCACCGAAACCTCCACGCCCCGCCCCCGACAGCACTGGACAGACCACTAACCCAAAACCTGTAGTACACCCTGGTAATTATAATTTTCTCCTACTTGCTCGGAAATGGCTTCAGAAATACGTACATTGGTTTCTTTCTATACGCACACCAGTTTCCAACACGATAATAATAGAGATTACTGGAGACTATTATTTAAAAGATGAATGTGCATTTCTTTTCAAAAGTTTAAAAAAGAACAAAGACAGCGCGTAGTCGAATTGCCGGGAATTAAAATGAAGGAAAAGATACCTACCTAACTTTGTATTGAGGATGTTAATTATGTTGGTTCTCATAAAATCACAATTTTAAGTTGTCTAATAAACAATGAGTGTTGGTTGGATGGTGAATTAGATTAAACGCCAGATTTAGACATAGATGAAGAAGCAAACTTCTGTTTATCCGATGTTCACGAAATTTGGTAAGGTAATAGTATAGGTAGAATTTTTAGGTAAGGTTATGAGCTACATCAGTCATGGGGTTTGGTGAGATATTCCCTCATTGGGGTCCAGGAGCGGGTAAAAAAAATAGAAGTGATGGGGTACTTATATCAATTATGAAAGCTTTTATGGACTTTTTAAAACTATTTTTATTATATACTATTATTATATCATAGTTTTTAAGATATAAGCAAAAATTTTCAAAACCTCTTACTTCCACTAATCCCACAATACTGAAATTAAATAAATGAATGCTAGAAGCTTTTGTGAAACAACTACAAGAAAAAATTCCAAAATTGAAAAACTTCGAGATTACTACCCTATAAAATGGATAAAACCAATTTAAAATCCATTGTTGACCTCCTATTTGTAGGAATTTGAAAAACTTTGTAGTTCAGTTAAATTTAACGATAATTTCTTTGATACACTGAACATTCGTCCACCCGCCGCGTCACAGAGGTCGTCAAAAACGTTTTCTCGAGATGTAACCCTGATTAAAACAATGATTATTCCAGGCGCCCCAGGCGGTTCCAACGGGCCTTACGGACCCGGAGGCACTGGTGGATCCGGCTACCCTGGCACTCCCGGATCCCCTGGCTCCCCCGGATCTCCAGGCACACCTGGCAGCCCTGGCTCACCCGGCGGACCAGGTAAATAACTTACTTCTTCCTGTGGCACCACAACCATCCATGGTATAGTGGGCCATGTTTTTAATATCATCCGCCAGGTAATTATTTTAGATTTAGGGTTAAATTATAAATTAAAGTGATAGTACAAGTTTCGAATGACAAAACAAATGCAGAAATTAAAAAAAAAAAATGTTTTATGCTGCATTTATATGTGTTGCGTTATTAATTTTCTTTAGAAGTAATGAAAACTTGTGAAAACAGTCAATGCTAGATAAACTTAAATTAACATAGATCATTAAATGTTGTATTAATTGAATGTGTTCTTTTCAAGGTGGTCCTGGTAGCCCTGGAGGCCCCAACGGTCCCAGTGGCTACTACCCTGGAGGCCCAAGTGGACCTAGTGGACCTAGCGGCGGTTACTACCCCGGCACTGCCGGCAGCCCAGGCTCTCCCGGCAGCCCTGGTTCCCCAGGCTCCCCAGGCACTCCCGGTAGCCCAGGTGGGCCAGGAGGCCCCAACGGTCCCCCTGGAAACTACCCCGGTGGTGGTTACTACCCAGGCACATCCGGTGCTCCAGGCTCTCCCGGTGCTCCAGGCTCTCCCGGAGGCCCTGGTGGACCCGGTGGTCCAGGTGGACCCGGTGGTCCAGGAGGTCCCAACGGTCCCGGAGGTCCAGGAGGCCCTAATGGTCCCGATGGCTACTATCCCAGTGGCCCCAATGGACCTAACGGTGGTTACTACCCCGGTACTTCAGGAACTCCCGGCAGCCCTGGTACTCCAGGCTCTCCAGGATCCCCAGGCACTCCCGGTGGTCCAGGTGGGCCAGGAGGCCCCAACGGTCCCCCTGGAAACTACCCCGGTGGTGGGTACTACCCAGGCACACCCGGTGCTCCAGGCTCTCCCGGCGGCCCTGGCGGACCCGGCGGCCCTGGTGGACCCGGTGGTCCAGGAGGTCCCAACGGTCCCGGAGGTCCAGGAGGCCCTAATGGTCCCGATGGCTACTACCCCAGTGGCCCCAATGGACCTAACGGTGGTTACTACCCCGGTACTTCAGGCACTCCCGGCAGCCCTGGTACTCCAGGCTCTCCAGGATCCCCAGGCACTCCCGGTAGTCCAGGTGGGCCAGGTGGCCCCAACGGTCCCCCTGGAAACTACCCCAGTGGTGGTTACTACCCAGGCACACCCGGTGCTCCAGGCTCTCCCGGTGCTCCAGGCTCTTCCGGCGGCCCTGGTGGACCCGGTGGTCCAGGAGGTCCCAACGGTCCCGGAAGTCCAGGAGGCCCTAATGGTCCCGATGGCTACTACCCCAGTGGCCCCAATGGACCTAACGGTGGTTACTACCCCGGTACTTCAGGCACTCCCGGCAGCCCTGGTACTCCAGGCTCTCCAGGCTCCCCAGGCACTCCCGGTAGTCCAGGTGGGCCAGGAGGCCCCAACGGTCCCCCTGGAAACTACCCCAGTGGTGGTTACTACCCAGGCACACCCGGTGCTCCAGGCTCTCCCGGCGGCCCTGGCGGACCCGGCGGCCCTGGCGGCCCCGGTGGTCCAGGAGGTCCCAACGGTCCCGGAGGTCCAGGAGCCCCTAATGGTCCCGATGGCTACTACCCCAGTGGCCCCAATGGACCTAACGGTGGTTACTACCCCGGTACTTCAGGCACTCCCGGCAGCCCTGGTACTCCAGGTTCTCCAGGATCCCCAGGCACTCCCGGTGGTCCAGGTGGGCCAGGAGGCCCCAACGGTCCCCC
This sequence comes from Epirrita christyi, assembly GCA_951392215.1. NCBI lineage: Eukaryota > Metazoa > Arthropoda > Insecta > Lepidoptera > Geometridae > Epirrita > Epirrita christyi. Next base: position 7,237,037 of record OX595839.1, on the reverse strand, counting down.
TGGAAACTACCCCGGTGGTGGTTACTACCCAGGCACACCCGGTGCTCCAGGCTCTCCCGGCGGCCCTGGCGGGCCCGGTGGCCCTGGCGGCCCCGGTGGTCCAGGAGGTCCTAACGGTCCCGGAGGTCCAGGAGGTCCAGGAGGCCCCAACGGCCCAGGAGGCCCTAGTGGCTCTTCTGGTGCTAACTACCCCGGCACCTCAGGCACTCCTGGCAGCCCCGGCTCTCCCGGCAGCCCTGGTTCCCCAGGAACCCCTGGCTCATCTGGTAAACCAGGTAAATATCAAAGCTGCATAGCTAGCACTAGGCTAAACAAGACTAGCCAAGGTGACAACGTATGCTTCGAGCTGATGTTCTATATTAATTTTACTAGGAATATTTCTGACGAAACTTGAGAAAACCAGAACACTGAACTAGTTTTTTTGGGGTTCCACACATCCGTTATAAAAACGCAAACCTTACAGGATAACTCTCGTCTGTCTGTCTGTCTGTCAAAGTCAAAGTCAAAGTCAAAGTCAAAGTCAAAGTCAAAGTCAAAGTCAAAGTCAAAAAGAACTTTATTCATTGAAATCACAAGGATCATTTTGAATCGTCTTATATAAAATTAAATTACTCCTGTTCCAACGCGACCAAGCCTAGAAGAATCAGGCAACAAACTCGGCTTGGCTTACATAAATGGTCCGTCTTACCACTAGGTGAGAAGCGCCTGTGTCGGTCACAGCCTTTTTTCTCCAAGTGGACGAAAAAAGTTGAAATTTGGTGAGTTAATGTGACCCATTCACGGTCGTACAGCGTTTAAACGAATTCTGATTTTGGGGTTTAGTTTTTGCTTTTTATGATTAGTTTTTTTAACTTATCGAGTAAAAATGCTCGTTATGAAATAAATGATTTATTTTATTCGTATGAAAAAAGAAGCCTTTAATTTTGAAAAAAATAAATAATAAATTATATTAGGCCTCACTCATAGTTAACAGGAAATTTGAATGAAAATCCTGTCTTTAAATTCTCAAGGGAAATGGAAATTATTCACGATGAGGAAATGTGTATAAAATGTGTAAGTAGCTTAATTTCACCAAGGATTAATAAGTTCAATTGATCTGGTAGCTACTTGTACGGAACCATCTCCACGCAAGTCCAACTCGCACTTGGCTTTTTTTATAATACCTACTAACAATATCACTAATTATGCGTTATTTTTCAAGGTGGTCCTGGAGGCCCCGGAGGCCCCAACGGTCCCGGTGGTTACTACCCCGACACATCAGGCACTCCCGGCAGCCCTGGTTCTCCAGGCTCCCCAGGCACTCCCGGCAGCCCTGGCGGGCCCGGTGGTCCAGGAGGCCCCAACGGTCCCCCTGGCTACTACCCTGGTGGTGGCTACTACCCAGGCACACCCGGCACTCCAGGCTCTCCCGGCAGTCCCGGCTCTCCAGGTACTCCAGGCGGTCCTGGCGGCCCAGGTGGTCCCGCCGTACCTGTAGCTCCCAGCGGTCCCTCAGGTGGCTACTACCCTGGCTCCAATGGCACTCCTGGCTCTCCCGGCAGCCCTGGTTCCCCAGGCTCCCCAGGCACTCCCGGCGGCCCTGGCGGTCCCGGTAGTCCAAGCGGCCCCAGCGGTCCCCCTGGCTACTACCCTGGCGGAGGCTACTACCCAAGCACACCTGGCACTCCAGGCTCTCCCGGTAGTCCCGGCTCTCCAGGCACTCCAGGCGGTCCTGGCGGCCCAGGTGGTCCCGCCGTACCTGTAGGTCCTGGCGGTCCCTCAGGTGGCTACAACCCTGGCTCCAATGGCACTCCTGGCTCTCCCGGCAGCCCTGGTTCCCCAGGCTCCCCAGGCACTCCCGGCGGCCCTGGCGGGCCCGGTGGTCTAGGAGGCCCCAACGGTCCCCCTGGCTACTACCCAGGCACACCCGGCACTCCAGGCTCTCCCGGCAGCCCTGGCTCTCCAGGCACTCCAGGCGGTCCTGGTGGCCCAGGTGGTCCCGCCGTACCTGTAGGTCCCAGCGGTCCTTCAGGTGGCTACTACCCTGGCTCCAATGGCACTCCTGGCTCTCCCGGCAGCCCTGGTTCCCCAGGCTCCCCAGGCACTCCCGGCGGCCCTGGCGGTCCCGGTAGTCCAGGCGGCCCCAGCGGTCCCCCTGGCTACTACCCTGGCGGAGGCTACTACCCAGGCACACCCGGCACTCCAGGCTCTCCCGGCAGTCCCGGCTCTCCAGGCACACCAGGCGGTCCTGGCGGCCCAGGCGGCCCCGCCGCACCTGTAGGACCCAGCGGTCCCTCAGGTGGCTACCACCCTGGCACCGCCGGCACTCCCGGCTCACCCGGCGTTCCTGGTACTCCAGGCTACCCTGGATCTCCTGGAACACCAGGTATATATTGCACTACGAAACATAATTAAAACCGAACTAAACAGGTTGAGATAGTCTTCATTAGCTAACAAAGTTATTCTGTTCAATACGAATTCCTCAAAATCTTAAGAGCTGTTCTTCACACTAGATTTATTTCCTTCACGTTTTGAAAGCACGTAGTGCATAAGTAAACATTGAATCTGGAAAAAACAAACATCAATTGTTGTTGACTGGGATTCGAACCCATGATCTTAGAATCGGATATCAGGGTCAAGTGTCAACATGCACTACAATTCATCCCAGCTCGCACTAACGCGGCCTATACAACAAGAATACATGCGTATATATTTCAGATTCATAAATGAAAAGGTAAACGTGGTTGATAATTATAGTTTTTTTTTCTAGGCGGCCCAGGCGGACCAGGCGGACCCCCTGCTCCCGGATACTACCCTAGCGGACCTGGTGAGTTGAATTGCGGATAGGAAACTAAATACTTACCTACTTTATAAATAAAACTAGCTGTTACCCGCGAATTCGTCCGCATTTATATGAAAGCTAGAGCGATTCGTAATAAGTTAGTGAGTTAAGTAAGTACCTATAAATAACTTTCAAAAAAATCTATAAGTTTCAGAAAGCACGTACGTACCTAGGTAAGAATCTATCTAGAAGTAATTTAATTAAATTACAAGAGGAATTATGGATTGCCCATACAACGTTCCAATCCCTATTTCACCCCTTCAAGATTATTTTTTGAGATAAAAGACAGCCTATGTCCTTCCCCAGGATATAATCTCCTTACCAAATTTAATTAAGTACTATCCGTTCAGCCGTTTAGTCGTGAAAAGGTAACAAACAAACAGAGTTACTTTCGCATTTATAATATTGGTATGGATGGATAGATAAGAACGTATCCTGCCCAAGGGACACAATCGCTCTCGGTCAGTCATCTATCCGTGCGCCCATCTGGCTGTCACTATCTTCGGCTCCAAGATCATGGAAGAAGCTTCTAGATATAAGTGATATCTAGGTACATAAATATTGCATAGATTATATTCACAGCTAGAGCCTAAAAAACATTTTTAGAATGGGTTTCAGTTACATGCCGAATTAGAGTATTTTTTTTTTCGAAAGAGCTTATTGTAGATTTAATCGTGATTGTATTTTTTTTAGTTTTATAGATTTCAATTCTATTACTTACCCATACTCGAAATTAAATCTCTCGATTTTAAGCGAGCAACGTATTCTCTCAGATAGGTAGTTTGTATATACCTACAACGAAATTGCAAGGTCCCACAGCTGGGAAAAATACCAGTGCCCAGGAAAAGTCTATCTTCCAATACCGGTCTAAAATGGGAATGTTTTAGGAGTTTGTGCATTAATCCTAGTTCCCGGGCAAAGCTCAGGTCGTCTACAAAAGTAGGTGCATGGAGTTCGTACTAATAACAACAAAAAAGTTTAATTTCACTAACTATAATCGTTGAGCCAACCGTATGCCATAGTGTGTCCGGCTTAAGAAAATACCCCTCCGTCTCCTCCCGATGGATGTCAAAAGCCAACTATGGGATTACATCAGGGGATGGGCAGCAGCATCTACCTCACTCAATACCAATACTGTGATCACCAATCCGCCTGCCAGGCGAGGTGTTTTTTTTTTTTTATGCTACTTGTCAAGCAGACAAGCTTACGGCCCACCGATGGAAAGCAGTTACCGTAGCCTATGAACGCCTGTAACACCAGAGGCATCACACGCGCGCTGCCGTCCCTGAGACATAAAGATGAAAAGTCTCATGTGCCTGTAATTTCACCGGCACCCGTACCCTTCAAACCGAAACACAGCAATGCGAACACTACTGCTTGGCGGCAGAAATAGGTACGGTGGTAGTACTTCCCAGGATGAACTCTTTCACAAGAAGTTCTGCTACTAACAAAAATTATGCAATTATGATTATGGCAAATCCCCCCATTGCATTCTACGGGGGAAGCCTTGTCCAGCAGTGGATGTCTAAAGGCTGCTTAAGAAAAAGAAGAATTGTTTAGGATATATAACAACTCGATGGTATAAATAGTCTCAAAACATTGCAAATCTAATCAAATATTTATTAATTTAGGAGGCCCCAGTGGACCATCTGGCCCCGGAACAGGCAGTTACTACCCAGTGCAACCAGGCTCCCCCGGCAGTCCAGGAGGACCAGGTAGCGTATATTTCAGTATAACATAGCTGCTCGTTCAAAATGTTTGGGCTAATTTTGATCAGTTAAAAGTTCTGATTACTTGAACCTAATGTAAAAAATTATAGTAATGTCAAAAATTACAGTTATGACAAAAATTACAGAAATGTTAACAACTATGAACTTAATTAGATATATATTACAGATCAAGAGTACCTTAGACATAATAATATACGGGTTACAGATATAAATCAAAAATGAACGAAGGTTCTGAAGAAATATTTTTCTATGGAATCGTTTTACTTATAAATGTTTCTAAAAAACTCCAAATTATTAATATACCTATTTCAAATGTTGTTACTTTACTATATCATGCATTTTAAATTATCTACAGTTACCAGTTTTGCTCTTTATTAGGTAATTAGAAAAAAATTTATGAAACGCAACCTGATAGACAAAGACTTCACAAAAGATTCCCAAAGCTTATATACTAGGAAGAGGATGAAGTCATTCCGTCTCATAATAACACATGGTAAAATTATAAAACTAAAAACATAAATCGCCCGAAACCCCGGGATAGCTCGGAAAAGATTGCGTACGTTAACTCAATCAAACTATCCAACTATAACCCTGTTTTTAAATAGCCTTGGCACTTTTAAAATACGGATATAAGTTAATCCCGCGTTTTGTTTGGTTTAAACAATTTAACGTAATATGACGGATATTAATAAAACAGTCTTATGATTCGGTGACCATCAATGTGTAGAACAGCTGTGGATATCATTTTGATCTTATATTCAAAAACCTGGAAAAAGAAAACAAAGCAGCATCCCTCAATATATTTTCCAAAGTAAACTCTGCAATATTCAATATTTCGCTCAGCATCTCGGAAAAATACAAATTTATTTATTTATTTTTATTTATGTTTTTTTCATAGAAGGACATTTTTTTGTATCATAAAGTTCTGGTAGACAAAAATTAAATAACACTAATTAGTTTTTAAGAAAGCTCATCAAGATTTGGCGCCTACGACTTTTCAAATAAAATCTAACTGTAATCTCCGCTTTAGCGTTCTTGACCTTAAATCTTAAACCATCCAATTCTTTTAAAGGTCCAAATCCATTGCTTTTAAAGGTCTCTTATTGTTTATAGGTGGTCCAGGCGGTCCAGGTGGTCCAGGCGGCCCAGGCGGTCCAGGCGGACCAGGCGGCCCACCGCTGCCTAGTGGACAGCCCCAGCCAGGACAACCTGGCTACCAACCTGGACAGCACCCTGTAGGACCCGTCGCCCCTGGTGGAACAGGTGGACCTGGCGGTCCAGGCGGATCTGAAGGACAACCAGGAAAGCCTGGCCACCAACCTGGCGGACAGCCCCAACCAGGGAAGCCTGGCTACCAACCTGGCGGACAACAACAACCAGGGCAACCTGGCAATCAACCTGGACAGCAGCCTGTAGGACCCGTCGCCCCTGGTGGAACAGGTGGACTTGGCGGTCCAGGTGGAACTGGAGGACAACCAGGACAGCCTGGCCACCAACCTGGCGGACAGCCCCAACCAGGGAAGCCTGGCTATCAACCTGGCGGACAACAACAACCAGGGCAACCTGGCTATCAACCTGGACAGCATCCTGTAGGACCCGTCGCCCCTGGTGGAACAGGTGGATCTGGCGGTCCAGGCGGATCTGGAGGACAACCAGGACAGCCTGGCTACCAACCTGGCGGACAGCCCCAACCAGGGAAGCCTGGCTACCAACCTGGCGGACAGCCCCAACCAGGGCAACCTGGCTACCAACCTGAACAGCCTGGCTACCTACCTGGTGGACAGCCCCAACCTGGCGGACAGCCCCATCCAGGGCAACCTGGCTACCAACCTGGACAGCAGCCTGTAGGACCCGTTGCCCCTGGCGGACCTGAAGGACAACCAGGACAGCCTGGCTACCAACCTGGCGGACAGCCCCAACCAGGGAAACCTGGCTACCAACCTGGCGGACAGCCCCAACCAGGGCAACCTGGCTACCAACCTGGTGGACAACCCCAACCCATGAAACCTGGCTACCAACCTGGACAGCAGCCTGTAGGACCAGTCACCCCTGGTGGGCCCGGAGGCCAACCTGGACAGCCTGGTTACCAACCTAGTGGACAGCCTCACCCAGGGCAACCTGGCTATCAACCTGGCGGACAGCCCCAACCAGGGCAACCTGGCTACCAACCTGAACAGCATCCTGGAGGACCAATCGCACCTGGTGGATCAGGAGGATCTGGAGGTCCAGGCGGCCCTGGAGGCCAACCTGGACAGCCTGGCTACCTACCTGGTGGACAGCCCCAGCCTGGCGGACAGCCCCATCCAGGGCAACCTGGCTACCAACCTGGACAGCAGCCTGTAAGACCAGTCGCCCCTGGTGGATCAGGAGGAACTGGCGGTCCAGACGGACCTGGAGGACAACCAGGACAGCCTGGTTACCAACCTGGAGGACAGCCCCAACCAGGGAAGCCTGGCTACCAACCCGGCGGACAACAACAACCAGGGCAACCTGGCTACCAACCTGGACAGCACCCAGTAGGACCAGTTGCCCCTGGTGGAACAGGAGGATCTGGAGGTCCAGGCGGTCCCGGAGGTCAACCTGGACAGCCTGGCTACCAACCTGGTGGACAGCCCCAGCCAGGACAACCTGGTGGACAGCCCCAGCCAGGACAACCTGGTGGACAGCCCCAGCCAGGACAACCTGGCTACCAACCAGGACAACAGCCTGTAGGACCAGTCACACCCAGTGGACCAGGAATATCTGGAGGTCCAGGCGGCCCTGGAGGCCAACCTGGACAATCTGGCTACTTACCTGGTGGACAGCCCCAACCTGGCGGACAGCCCCATCCAGGGCAACCTGGCTACCAACCTGGACAGCAGCCTGTAAGACCAGTCGCCCCTGGTGGATCAGGAGGAACTGGCGGTCCAGACGGACCTGGAGGACAACCAGGACAGCCTGGTTACCAACCTGGAGGACAGCCCCAACCAGGGAAGCCTGGCTACCAACCTGGCGGACAACAACAACCAGGGCAACCTGGCAATCAACCTGGACAGCACCCAGTAGGACCAGTTGCCCCTGGTGGAACAGGAGGATCTGGAGGTCCAGGCGGTCCCGGAGGTCAACCTGGACAGCCTGGCTACCAACCTGGTGGACAGCCCCAGCCAGGACAACCTGGCTACCAACCTGGACAGCTGCCTGTAGGACCAGTCACTCCCAGTGGACCAGGAGGATCTGGAGGTTCAGGCGGCCCTGGAGGCCAACCTGGACAGCCTGGCTACCTACCTGGTGGACAGCCCCAACCAGGGCAACCTGGCTACCAACCTGGTGGACAACCCCAACCCATGAAACCTGGCTACCAACCTGGACAGCAGCCTGTAGGACCAGTCACCCCTGGTGGGCCCGGAGGCCAACCTGGACAGCCTGGTTACCAACCTAGTGAACAGCCTCATCCAGGGCAACCTGGCTATCAACCTGGCGGACAGCCCCAACCAGGGCAACCTGGCTACCAACCTGGTGGACAACCCCAACCAGGGCAACCTGGCTACCAACCTGAACAGCCTGGCTACCTACCTGGTGGACAGCCCCAACCTGGCGGACAGCCCCATCCAGGGCAACCTGGCTACCAACCTGGACAGCAGCCTGTAGGACCCGTTGCCCCTGGCGGACCTGGAGGACAACCAGGACAGCCTGGCTACCAACCTGACGGACAGCCCCATCCAGGGCAACCTGGCTACCAACCTGGACACCAGCCTGTAGGACCAGTCGCCCCGGGTGGACAAGGAGGACATGGAGGTCCAGGTGGTCCTGGAGGTCAACCAGGACAGCCTGGCTATCAACCTGGTGGACAGCCCCATCCAGGGCAACCTGGCTACCAACCTGGATATCCGGGTAAGAATACTTAAAATCTAAACTAAACACGTAAACGGTACCTTTATAATTTAGATATTCGCAATCACGTAATCAAATCTTTATTTCTTCTTGTTACAGATTCAGTTGGACAACACACTGGAGTTCAACCACCGGCCTACTACCCATCTTACCAAATGCCGCCATTCCCGATCTTCGTCATACCATACCCGCTGCCAATTGTACCGAGTCCCGGATCGTGCCCGTGCTATCTAGTTAACCCAGGCAACAATACAACAACCCAAGGGCAATCTCCTCAAGGACAACATCCCCAAGGACCATATCCTGAAGGACAATCTCCCCAGGGGCAATATCCTCAAGGGCAATCTCCCCAAGGACAATCTCCATATGCCCCAAGCAATGGACAGGCTTATGCGCCTTACGGCATTATTGGTTTCGTACCCGTAGTGTTCGTTCCTTACTGCCCAGGCAACGCCAACGGCATGAATACCGCTCAAGAGAATTTCCCCAATGCAGTCTCAGTGCCATATAACTGTAAACAGTGCCAGCAAAGAGGAGCCGGCAGAGACGCTTATAGCTACTTCGGCAGGCTAAACAACGGGCGTAGTGTGGACTTCGGGGATTTGAAGAAGATCAGCTCTCCAGGAGAGCTTGAACACTTCTTAAAACATGCAGTTAAACCATCGAGGAAAGGGATGCGTAAGCTATCCGCCGGTGCAGCGAGTTTACGAGACGATAAGAAGAAGAAAACCGCAGCGTAATCAAAGATCTTTGAGCGTAATATGAAACTGATAGAGGAGGTTAATTGCCAGTGAGATTTTTATGGATAAGTAGGTGCCAAATGGCGTGAAATCGATAATTTTGGGACTGTCCGATATATTTTCTTGGACGATTTCAAAATTTCAATTATGACGTATTTTTATTAAGTATTTATTACTCATAATTCTAATAAAGTCATAAGTTTAATTTATATTGTATTCTTAAGTATTTACGAGTATTATGTATAATTTTTGAGCGCAACGTTAAAATTGTAAAACAGCTAATATTAATCGACTTGCGCATTCAAGATATTGCAAAAATTTTATAAATAAAATATTTTCTAAATAATATACCTACTTGTTTATTTTTATTTTTCGCTACTCACCCATAGTCACACTCTTAGGTGCAAGGTAGGTACATAAAGGCGTCAGACGACATGTTGTGTTGCAAGCACATACTCTTCACAGGTACCTACCTAGTACCTACTTACTTGTATGGCCGTGACTCAAATGCATCGTCACGGGTCACCGCAAGCCTCCACACAGTCCACACCTATCCTTCTGTTTGTAAGAATTCCATTGTGTTTAGTGTTCCGTACCAAACTAAGAAAATCAGAAAACTTATGGTCTAACCTGGCGGCCTGTCTGTCAACTCAATTCATTATGTAGGTACCATAGACATATACTATAAATCTATGGTAGGTACATTATTAATTAGACTATTTAGAGAATTAATATAGAACAGCATGGATTTAACAGTGCGCGAGTCTAACCCGCACTTGGTCATATTGATTAAAATTGAATTTAATATGTTCTAGAATTCACCACTAAATATCATTGTTAGCTCTGATCCCTCGTTGCATTGATAATAATGATTGATGACGAGGTACTCCGCGAGAAATCTATGGATTCATGGAATCGATTACAATCATTTTAACACAAACAGAACTAAAGTAGGCAGGTAAGTAATCCAAAGATTAGGTAATCGTAATCTTTGGTTCCATTTGCATGAACGAGAACTACAACGATGATTAGGTATAATACTACATTGTTCTCTTTGCAAGTAAGTACTTCTCATGTTAACCTACCCATATAAATCTTCTAAGGTGTACTATCCTGCCTGCCTAATCGCACCGTGTGATGACAATGACTCATGAACCATTACACGCGTTTTCATGCCTAGGCATACAGACTTATGTCGCCGGAGTCGTTTGGCATATCGCCAATGATTTTTGAAAGAGTTGCAGCAGTCAAAACGTTGACAAGCAAGCATTTGGGTGTTATAACACCCAGATTATTCAACAGTCCTGATTCCCTGACCCCCAGGATTCTCTGTGTCGTGGGTATCAGGAACTAACGGTACCGCCACACCTAGACCTGGAACACATATTTGCAGATCATGCAAACACGCAGTTCCGCAGCGGAAATCAAACCAGCAAACTCTTGCTTCTCAGCCGGCAACTCGTCCGTGGCGCACGCCAAATGTACACTCGTAGGTAGTTAGGTACATTTGGCGAATAATTTCCACTTCTTGCCATGAGTCTGTAGGCACCTAATTACGACCTTGCTTCTAGAGTCAAGTCAAGACACCATGCTAAATTGTCGTATTATTATGAATTTAGGTGATTTTGTGAACTTCATCCGCATTAATTCGAAACAAAAACAATAATTTTGCTAATATGTGCTGTTTCAGTATAACTTTGAGGTCAGACAGTCACTTCTGTGTAAGTAGGTACCTACCTACTAGGTATTCATTTTCAACACAAGTTAGTTCAAGAATTTCTGAATCAAATCGATACCTACTTACATTACACGCTTTTGTGACCCAGTTAGGCAATGATACAAGAGAAAATGTGAGAGGGTTGATCTATTTTAATCTCATATAGATTTCCATACATCCATCAGGACACATACCTACGTAAGTATAGATAATAGATACACGCCTTTTTTCCCGAAGGGTAAAAAGCCTCAAAGGGCATCTTTTCATCGTGAGTCGCACAATCTCAAGAAACTAGTAATCTGGGCTGCAATCGTAGGAACTTAAACTTGAGCAGTGGTGGGCTCATCACCGCTTATCATCTCCATTTAGTTAACGCCTTTACGTTACGCTAACAGTCGCATAGAAACTTTGTCTATGGAATCTAGATACAATTTTGAAATTGACTTTATTCGACTTACTTTAAATGGGAAGGGAGTTTTCGTTTCTTACATTGTTACACAAAAAACCAACATGGCCTTAGTCATACAAGATAATGGTTAGTGGTCTGCTAAGTACGTAGGTAGTTGTTTTTTAATTGCACAATCCTTATGTGTTGGAGAGTTAAGCCATTAAAGTTTAAATGGAACCATATAGTTATCGTAATTCGTTACGTCTAACATTTGAAGATAACGTTTAAGATACCCTATACCTACAATATTGGTAGTACCAAACTTTATGGCCGGTCTATATCACAGAATAAAGACATACCTAGATACCCTTTAATCACCAGTGTCCGAATGAATCTATCATGTCTGTCTGTCTAATTTCAACATAGAGAATTTAATTAAAAAGGTAGGTAAATTCGTGTTATCCAATGCCTATCACTACTATACACTATTGTGACAAATAAGTGTGTCAAAAAAACCCTATGACTTGACCTTGTATGATGGCCTCTAGCGGACCAGCGAAGCGTTTAAGTTTTGAGACATCACATTACATTAATTTCACTAAAATTATCCATACATCACGCTTCCGGTTCCGTCTTTGAATTCTACTGTAAAGGACATCCCAGAGTGATTCGGTTGGACCGGGAAAACCTACTTTTATTAACCCTGTATTATTTGTACCTATATACATATAGCAGCCGTTAGACGTCCACTGTTGGACGAGGTCTCCCTTATAGAATACAATGGAGGGATTTGCCATAATCACCAGGCTTGGCAGGCGAATTGGCGTTGAGTACTCAGGTGGCCGCTGCAGCCCATCCCCTGGTGTAATCCCTTAGTCGGCTAAAATGTTAGATAATTGGACCTACAAGTACCTATTAAATCTTCTACTGCTCAACAGTCCTCGCTTAGGTCCAATACTCGCAGTCTGCCAGCCCTGTAGGTTGTTGTTTGTTGGTCCTTACTCTTTCTGAAACGAAAAACACGTTCTAAGAGACCTAGACGTGTACAAGTGGTAGGTACTTTAGTAATTAACACACGAAATTTCACAGTCATCGTCAGTTCAATCCATGGTCAAACTGGTCAAGGCATTGCCAATAAGACGAATATGAGACGAACACGACGATTATACGAAGATATACCTACTTATACGGGTTCGAGTCCCGCTAGATTGGATTGGGTTAGGATTGGATTAGGTTAAATTTTGATTTTGATGGCATTTTTGTTTTTGGTGTCGCACGGTTTGTGCATTTGCCAGTTTCAAATATATTTTTTGCAATTTGCAACGTAACACTCTTTCTAATCCAAATCGTCGATCTCAGTCAAGTCATGTTTTAGTAAAGCGGCTGCAGTTTTACGGAAATTTAGGTGGTCAATTTCCACCCCTTTGAAAAGTCACGCTTTTAAAATAAGCTTCATTGGTTAAAATTCCACCAAAATTACACGATAACTCCAAAAACAATAAGTATAAAAAACACAAAAAAAAAAGTAAATGAAATTAGAACGCACTCTAGACCGTTCAAAGTTGATTTCGTTTGGGCTAGTAGGTATTCAAAATGAGTAAGAAGGGATTTAACTAGCATCTCCGAGCCTAAACAAAGAGATCTTCTCCGAGCGTTGTTATTCTGCTCCCGGAAATTGAAGGCATCTCTCGACCACAATACCATACCACTCATGGGAGTTCTTTTATTCGTGAGGTGATAACCATTGCATCGTTTACGAGCGAATGACGCATTCGCAGTCTTGACAGAAGGACGCATTGACTACAAACGGACTCATTACCTCCCCAGTGACCATTGTCAATTATAAGACAAAAACTCCCACGGTTTATAAAGGTTTGTCCGTATGCATACTCACGCAGAGCGCATCTCCGCTCATATTGTACAATACAACCTGCTGGACCGACCTGTCCTGTGCTTTATTGGAACTGTGGAAATATTTTCGTTTTGTTTTCTTGGCTTTGTTTTGTTCTCTCGTCAACTGTAAGTAAAATTTTCTATTAACATTTTATTGAGTATTGTTAAATAAATACCTACCTAGAATGATTTGTTAACTAATTTATTTATCAAACTTTGAGGAATTAACCAGTGTCCAGAACAGAAGGAAGAATAATCTGTGTTTATCACTGTATTTAATCGCCGAAAAGTATGGGCAATAAGATTATTTTAATTTTAGATTGAAACTAACGCATGGCATTAGCCATTCACCCCTCATCACAGATTTATAAGTTTAATATGCCCGTCATTCCTCAAAGTTTATGATATCAACATCAAATCAGCATGTTAATAGGCTGACACATTGGGGGTAGGTACAAACATACAGGCCTGATTAGTTGTTTGCCGAGTACCTAGATAACGGTGGTGAGTTCGAATCCGGACATCAGCGTGTATGGTCCGATGAGTATGTGACTTGATGAGAGTGATGTAAGGCATTACATGCTAGGTATATCTCACTTTGATGGGAAAGGATCATAGAAATCTGAAAAGGATAATGAATTTAGTGCTGGAACGGAAAAAAAACAGTCATGCTTCATTCGTTGCATAGTGCAAAAGACCTCCTCATGTCGTGGGTTCAAATCCGGCCATGGGTTATGTGCGTGCTCTCAAACTAACTCCTAATATCAAAAATGCAAAGGTATGTGACATTTGCATGACATATAGAAGCCTCTGCGAGACACTCAATCCTCTCACCACCCTGGTTGATTCAAAACAGGTACCTTTTAGGGCCACCATACCTCAAGGTGGTCTCTGACCTAACGCTGGGTCCAAGAAAGAACCAGCGACAAGAAGAAAAGTGACCCAACCCTAACAGTAGGTACAAAATATCGATACCTCTGGGTATACAAAAGGCGTAACGGACATTTATTTTTTCTTAGTTTTTCATACTCTTATCGATCTGATTTAACTCAGAATATTTTTACGAAGTTCCCGAAATACGCGTCATGGTTTTTATGAAGTACTTACTATAAAGTCGAAATATGTTTCGATTTACCTGAAAATATGGGCTGTAAAAACTGTTTTGCCACGGCCCTTCTGACTGGGACGTAAGAGTCAACATTATTAGTTAGATATGATAGTTGGTGATAAAGACCTAAGTTTGGTACCTAATAACCAATTATAGACCACCACGATTGATTGTTGTAGATTAATAATTCATAGGTCCTCAAAGCCTGTAATTAAACTTAAGAAATATATTCACAAATTGTTTAATTTTTGAATCCAAGAAATTATTATTTCCTGCTGAGACAGGCAATCACAATAAACTTTGTCATGTCTGTCTTACCTCGTTCTTGAAACATCGTTAGTAGCGTGAGAATAACATTAGGACTAACAACTGTCTATTATTGTTTTGAGGGTCATAAGCTACCGTATCGCTGACTATTATTGCCTTCATTTACAAGTTAATGTAGATACTAATTTCCAGTGTTAATTTCTTTAACTACACTGTGTACTGTTTATTATTTCCTTGAAGATAAACCGATGTGAGTCTGAATAATGCTGGACTGAATTCAGTGCCGGTGTCCAGCCTCTTAACGATTTATGACTCACTTTATGATAGTGTAGGTACCTACGTAGGAGATATCCTTATGTATACGTTAGACCTCGAGGCGTTCTAGATTAGGTACGGGATATGATAAATAACGACCATCAATTATTACTCAGCACGTTTTAATTATAATACTTATGAGATACTATTAATACGGTCCGTATTCCGTCTTCCGTCCATCTCGTGGCCCCCATCTTCATCAGCCGGTAGACATCCACTACTGGATGAGACCTCCCCCATTAGTATGCATAGCATGCATAGCGTACAACCTATAGCGTGCAATGGGGGAATTTGCCATAATCACCACGCTTGGCAGGCGGATTGGTGATCGCAGTTTGGTATTAAGTACCTATCTCAGGCAGGTAGTCCCTTAGACGCCTTTTACGACATCTATAGTTGGAATTTGTTGTAGTCGAGTTGGAGGAGTCATATTCTTAGGCCGAGACTTCCACAGCTCCACCGTGGTGGCCAGTGGCGGATTTGCCCTAAGGCCCAGTAGGCCCGGGCCTAGGGCGGCCAGATATTAGGGGCGGCGCAAATCGTGACAAAAAAAAATATGATAGCAAGAAATAAATCATTTTTAATCTAATCTTGCTACAAAAATTACAAAAACTTTGGCTGTTCACACTTTTTAAATACCAAAATTTTCGCGGTGAGCGGAGCGAGCCGCTACCTTTTGTATAATTCTTTTTCGGCAGTCTTGTTACCAAAATCACAAAAGTTTTGACTGTTCACACTTCTTATTAAGGTACAAATAATTCGCCAGAAATATGAAAAACTAGTTAGGAAAAGTCAGGGACGCTCTGATGATGACCCCCCCCCCCCCAAATCTTTGGCTGCGACCGCGCCTGATTCATTATGTACCTAGTCTATATAATGGGTGCTGAGAAAGGGGCGGCACATGGCCTGGGGCCTAGAGTGGCCACGACTGCAAATCCGCCACTGGTGGTGGCCACCATTTCCGTACAAACGAAGAAGTAGATAGGTATGATAGTAAAGTCGTAGCTTTAAAACATAAATGGCGGGATATTCAGCTAAACGGAAGGTATCTTTGCTGATATTAAAGTAAATCGTTAGTTACATTTAACTTTGGTTTTAATAATTTTATCTTTGAAAGTTTCCTAATCACTTTTTGATTGATTTGTATCATCAATCGTGATACAGTGATGTTTCAAAAAGTAACAAATTAATTATAGATACTAACCTATATTTTTTGAAAACGAATACTGACCTACTTAGATCTTACACTCGCTAGATATAGGTTGTGACGAGCATAGTTTGAATAGTAAACAACAACGTAAAAGCTGAGTGGGGGCGGCTTAGTTTAAAACCGAAATATTTAGTTTATATTTTCATACAATTGATTGTTTTACCGCTCAATGTACTCGGAGTACCTGATCGCTTTTTATGCAAAAAAACGGTACAACCCTATAAAATAACACAATTTTTTTCAAGCGTCATTTCTTTATCAATAATATCAACAACTGCTTAAAGTGCTATTAAAATATCGCTTAGTTAAATGATCAACTCTTTTTGAATATAAATGTCGTAGCCGCGTAGCACTACGTTCTACGGTAGAGCTACGAGCTGATTTTATTTTTGCTTGTCCATGACCCATCTAGGTTTCCTGAATAAAACCATAAATCAGTAAGACAACCAAAACAC